>JALAZF010000016.1:2730000-3330000 GCA_022829125.1 Lathyrus tuberosus
CCTATAAAATAGGTATTGTGTTGATAGTGAGTCGTGAAATGAAAAATTAGTTGTTTATATGATTGTTGAGTATTATCCAATTTGATACAGTATAGAAAAAAAAAAAAATATATATATATATATACACACACACACACATACACACACATACATATAAATTTGAAATAATTTACTTAATTGTAAAATGAACAATGATCATATAAATTCAATTGATGTTGATTAAAAATAAAATATGTATTGTGTTGATAGTGACCCGTGAGATGAAAAGTTAATGTTTCCACGACTATGAAGTATTATCCAATTTGATACGGTATAAGATGTATTTAGTTATATATGTAAATTTAAAATGAGTTATTTAATTGTAAAATGAACAATGATTATATAAATTCAATTGTATTAAATAATTGTACAAAAATAAAAATGGAACTCGTGAGAGGGAGAAAGAAAAAAAAAATGAAAATTTTGAGATTTGAAACTAAAGATTTTATCTCTCAAATAAAGACATTGTTAATTAAAATAAAATAGATATTGTTCTGACAGTGATCTGTGATATGGAAAGTTAGTTGTCTAACATTGCTATTGAGTTTTATCCAATTTGATGCGCTATAAAATGTATTTAGATACATGCAAATTTAAAATGAGTTGTTTATTATAAAAGGAATAATGATCATATAAACTCAATTAATGTTGATTAAAAATAAAATAAATATTGTGGTGATAGTGACCCGTGAGATAGAAAGTTAGTTGTTTGAATTATTATTGAATATTATCTAATTTGATATGGTATAAAATATATTTAGATATATCTATAAATTTGAAATGAGTTACTTAATTGTAAAATATAAATTCAATTAATGTTAATTAAAAATAAAATAGGTATAGTGTTAGAAAAAATAAAAAGGGAAAGAGAAAATGTTAAAATGGATGAAAAGGTGTGAGAAAATGAAATGTGAGAGAAATTTAAAATTTGAAAAGTAATTTTATCATTTTTCAACTTGGAATTGATTTAGAAAGAGAATAATCAATTCATAAGATAATTATCAAATAGTTCTCCATGTAGTGTAAATAGCTTTAACATTAAAGGACAATTTGAGACTTTTGCTAGTATGTTATTTTAATGGATAGATTGTTTCCTCATGTGCCTTCTCTCTTCTCTTTTGTTCTCTTATTTTCTCTTATGTTCTTCTTTATTCTTCTCTTCTTCATCGAATCTTAAATCGAAACCACTGGAAATTGGAACTACTGGATTTGAAATTGAAACCATTGATCATATGTTTATACCACAAACCTTTCTAAACGCTTTGGTATTATGGTTTACTATCACATCTTCACATTCAAACGTCACATTGTGACAACTCCATGGATGAAGTTAAGGCTACCTCTGGTTGGGTCGCTAGCCGCTCCTCATATGCCACCACTGACTCTTCAGGTTCCAACTAATGTACTTCATTGTGGAACTCTCTTTTTTTGGTCAAATGTACTTATTTATGGTTGCGTTGATGGTTTCGTTTTTAGGAATTGAGAAGGTAGTGAGCACGACTGAGTTTATTCCCAAAGTTGAATGGGATTTTGAAGGGATTCATTATTTTGAAAATTGGTAACAAAACTTATGATTTTTGTTTATATCGTGGTTCAACATGGTTCTTCAATGGTTGAGACAAAGTTTCGAACTTGCAATGTTTTTGGTGTGGTTCTCTTTTCCTACTTTGGACATAGTTGTGGGGAAATAGTTATGCATTTTTGGTTTCAACAATGTAATAAATATATTTTTTAAAGTTGCTTAACTATTTGTGTTTAACTTATTTTCCTGGTTTGAAAATCATTGTCAACATATGGTTCTGCATTTTTGGTTTTTTGGGTTTTGCATTTTTCAGATTACTTGAAATAAATTTTGTATTATAAATATGTTACCTGCAATTGATCCATTGGCAAACATCATATTATATCTCTTTTTCTACAGGTTTACTTTGTGGTCCTTCAAAACCCGTGTTGCCTATGAAAATGTTCGTTATGACCGTATCCTTTTGTTTTAGTTCAGTAGCATTAACCATTGGATATTCTATTATTATCAAAATTAATTTTCACTTTCTGTAAGTTTACATGAATAACTTGACTAAGCTAAAATATATCATTATTTGTATTTTTGTTTGTGTTTGTGTTCATCTTTATATTTGTGTTTACTAAGATCATGGTCATATTGTTCATTAAAATGCATGTCAATCTTCTGCATTTTTCGTTTTTGTGTTTTTCGTTTTGTTTGGATTTTGTGCAGAACTATATGAGCAGGCTATCAAGTGTGAGAAAGGTTCCTTTTAGAAGGTAATAACATGTCTTTCAATAAATCAAAATGAGATGTGTTTAGCTTTTGATTGATAGATGTATTTAGAAATCAGGACTGTCAGGATCATCTTTATCGTGTAAATATTACAAACAAATTTCAGTTTCAGGAGCTTACTCATTTACATGTTTTCATTATCCTCATGAATTTTATAATGGTTGTTTTCGTTCTTACATCAATTTCTATTTTTGGCGCATCCTTATGGCACCTTTTGTCCTTAAGGCAATTATAACTATCACTATACTGACACAAATATTTTCCTATGGGCTATTCCATTCAATCGATCTAATTGATTCCAATACAAATATTCTCATAGGTTGCAGCAAAAGTGATAGGAGAAGTTCAAGCACTTATTTTTTTCCCAATCATACCATATGGTATCCTTACCGTGTTCTACATGTTATAGATTTCGCTTTTTCTCCATTTATTCAGCTCCAGTTAGGTTGTTCAGAACGACCGACACTCTAATTGATGTTCTTATAACCTCATCAAAAAGAAGATAATTTGCGATCGGTGTTGTGGGGAATTAATGATTTTTTTACCATTGTGAGTGAGCACCACCGAGGGTGCAAAGAGCACTGCCCGAAGATAGTGATGTTGTTTCTTAAATACACTTGTTACCCTCTTGAAATATAACTTCTGAATGATATTTTTGGATTATTAATGATTAAATTCATTCAATCCATCCATTGACATATTTGTAATTGATGGATATCCATTTGTATTGGTATAATCAAAAGAGACCTTGTGATCAGGGTAAAGGCTTACGCTTAGTCCATTGTATTTCCCATGTCTCCCTTTCGTGAGTTCGAGTGCCCTCATTTCAGATCGGGTACCCTTTCCCAGATATGTCGCCCACGGCCTGGGAGTCCCTGTCCATAACGCACAATCATGTATCGAACGTGTATCGGGTCAACGGACGTGGCATTAGGGGTCATGGGATTCAACTATGCTCCTTGTGTTTCACAAAACCAACCGCCCATTTCATGAGTGGTTGCGATATCCTATGGAGACTAGGATACAGGTCTAGGGGATTATAAATACCTCGATATCATGATAGATTAAAACAAAAATCATCATTGAGAAAATACAAAGAGAAAGTAGCTTCTCACCTAATGTGAGCAAGCTCTCTCAATACCAGAATAACTCTAAAGCCTTTGACAACCCTTATTCATTAAAGGTTTTCACACGTTTTTACTTTTAAAGAGTACATTTAGAGCCCAGCGCAGGGCCCTGGTAAAACTGACCTTGTCTACCATCATATCATTCAACCAGATTATTTTATTTGTGCTCAACCTTTATCATTGTGAACAAAAAGAAAGTAAATCTGGCCAACAAGAAATCTTACAACGAGGAAAGTGTCATAGTTGAGAAGTGTGTTATTATGGACGATCTTCATTGCCATAACCAAACCTTGGAGGATAACGTTCTTCATATCCAGCAGCGCCAGCAAGAAACTGATATGGTAGATGGACTAGAAGTATTGGATCCCCAACCCCTATCAGACAAGATATGGGAGGCGTTCGTCCTAAAGAGCTTTAAGTCATCATCGTTGGCTTAGTTCGATAGACGCAGCGATCCATATGAGCATGTGGCCTTCATTAACACACTGTTCAACATTCTGGAACCTTTAGGGATGCAGGCATGAGATGGCATATGGGCCTCCACAGGCTCTAAGACACAAATTATCAAGACTTGGTGAAGAAGTTATTCCACCAATTCGTCGTAAGCAGGCACCGGAAGTTGACCGTCACCAGTCTATTTAACATATGTAAGGGCTCATCCAAGTCGTTGAGGGAGTATCTTTCCCACTGTAACGAAGCAACAATCAAGGTAGTCCATCCAAACCAAGAAATGTTTGTTGGAGCATTTCAGAATGGGCTCAGGGGGGGACACTTCAACTAATCCATCGCCCAATTACTAGCAGCCTCTTTAGCTGAAGTAGTGACATGAGCAAAATATTACAACAAAGGCGAGGAGAGTAACGTTGACAAGAAGGCCCGTGAGAGTGCACTCCCAGCGCAGACAGCTCACAAAGGAACCAATACACGTCGCCTATGAGAGACAAAGTGGTGTTCAAGCGAAATGGAAAGCCCTCTAAAAGTTTCACTCCCTTGAATTCCCTTAGAGAGAAGATATGTAGAGAGGTCATACATATGCAAAATATCCCCCGCCTGTCAGCTCCTGAGACGGGCGTCATGGGACCTGACCCTCACCATTAGTGCAAGTTCCATAAGGTTAAGGAACTTCAAACAAAAGACTATTACCAACTCAAAAAGGAACTAGAGCGCCCTATCCATTAAAGTCATCTGATGAAATATATCTAGAAAAGCTCATATAGAGGACTGAACGAATCCAATTCTTAAGGAAGAGACTCCTCGAACAATCCAGGATTCAAAGAGCGATGAGCCAATTATATGAGGAGATGACAAATTCATTCATCATATCCTTAACACCATCGTGGGAGAATTCACTAAGTACGGGATTTCCAGTCCCGCAAGCTCGTGAGGTCCTGGTTGTTGATGGGTCACCCATTAACTCTGAGGCAGGCGATTTAGAAGCTCTAGACTTCAAGATTAACTTTTTCGAGAAGGATGTCGTCAGTATTAAGCTGCATAACGATGACCCCATGGTTATCGTCGTTTGATGCAATGATTGGGAGATCAAAAGATTCTTGATTGACCAGGGGAGCTCTGCGGACATCATATATTGGGATGCATTTGAGAGGACCCATCAAAATATGGAATTCCTAAAACCCTTCAAGGGATCTTTGATGGGTTTCTCAGGATAACTGGTAAAGGTGAAAGGATATATAACATTTAAGACTACCTTTGAAGTAGAGGAAAACCTTAGGAAGGTCAAGTTAAGATATATAGTCATTGATTTTACATCATCATATAATATGATCATAAGGCATCCTACCTCTAACCAGTTAGGCGCCGCCTTGTCCACTGTAAATATATGCATATAGTACCTGTTCTCAGATGGGTGGGTCTGTGTTATTTATGGGAACTAGAAGATCATCAAAATATGTTGTGTAGAAAGCTTGAAGTTAAAGAGGATTAGAAAAGTAGGCGTGAACACGGTTAGTACAAAGGGAGGGGTAAAGCCACTAGAGAAAGTTTCCACTAATGAAGGCATGACCAATCCATACGAGGAGATCGTAAAATCTGCAGAGGGGGAGAGATCATTGTTGGGTTGAGGGGCCTAATTTAGTTCAGTTTGTTTAATGTTTATTTGGTTTAGCTAAGTTATATTCTCGACCATGTTTGTATGGATAATAACATTTTCGTGGGGGCACTATTTTCTTGTGTTGTTGAACTAACGCCCGACTTTTAATGAGGCCTTCACTTTATTTATTTAAGTTTTAGATTATTGTTATTTTACAATTTAGATCGCCTCTTAAGGCTATTAAACATGATGGATCCCTATGTGGGAGTCTGCACCATCTTTTAAGGCTACTAAACATGTTAGATCCCTGTGCGAGAGTCATTGTCACCTTTTAAGGCTATTAAACATGTTAGATCTCTTTGTGGGAGTCCTTGCCCCCCTTTTAAGGCTATTAAACATGTTGGATTAAAATCAGGATTCATTGCTACCTTTTAAGGCTATTAAACATACTGGATCCATATGGGAGAGTCCTTGTTGCCTCTTAAGGCTATTAAACATGTTGGATCCCTATGCGGGATTTTGTGCCACCTTTTAAGGATATTAAACATGTTGTATCCCTATGCGGGAGTCTTTCT
Organism: Lathyrus tuberosus; assembly: GCA_022829125.1. Taxonomy (NCBI): domain Eukaryota; kingdom Viridiplantae; phylum Streptophyta; class Magnoliopsida; order Fabales; family Fabaceae; genus Lathyrus; species Lathyrus tuberosus. Next base: position 2,736,085 of record JALAZF010000016.1, read on the forward strand.
CGCCTTTTAAGGATTTTGAACATGCTAGATCCCTATGTAGAAATCCTCGCCTTAAAAGGTATGACAGGTGATGATCCTTAGAGGGAACCCAGGTTGCCTCAGAGCAAGATGATGAGTCCTAGACAGTAAAACTTAATCATGGACGAGGAAACTCCCCGATGAATTATAGCAGAAGAATAAGATTAAAATATGAAGAAGCCCTTAAGGGCGATGTTCAACATTACATAAAAAGCCTTTGGGGCTAACTGATAAGGGCATAATTACAAAGGTAGTAAATAAGAAGGGGAGGAGTCTGCAGATCATCGGCCCTCTTCAGGAGCCATCTTTTCTTTAAGAACGCCCGTGGGGGAATTCGCCACTAGATTGGCATCCTCTGCCTCCATGTCACCCTCAAGCTTAACTTAAACATCCATGGTAAGCGAGGCGACTGGGTCAGAAGGTTGGGGAGCATCTGAGATATCCACCAATTGTCCATCCCAAACAATTTTGACATGTCCATAGGGTTTAAGTCCAATTCAAGATGTACAAAGGATATTTGCTCTTTAACCCTCTCAAAGTAGATATTAGAGGTTTTTTCCAAGTCATCCTTCACCGTAGATACCCTGTCCTCTAATTTTTTATGAGTGCTGAGGACCTTTTCCAAGGATTCCCGCAAATCCTGCTCTTTAGTAGCAAAATCCTTGGACTTAGAATTTGTCTCCTAAAGTTTTCTTGTTAGGGTCTCCTTCTCCTTCTGAAAAATCTCAATTATAACTTACCCATTGGCCAGGTTTCCTTTGTAGTTGGAAGTTTCGCCTTCATCTCCTTATCTCCCTTAGCACATTTTTCCCTATTAAATCGCTCCATATGGAGGACCTTTAGGAGGTAGGCCTCCTTCAAGTTAGATCACTTTGGTGAGGTATGATTATAGATAGCCTTATAGTGCTTCGGGAAAATCTTCGAGAAAAGGAAGGCGGACGTCCGTGAACTTGATGGAATCAAAATCACCATCGCTTTAAATAGAGGTTTTAGTTTGTGGGGCCCTCTTTGGAGGTGATTTGGGCTCGCCCGCCCTTCCGTAATGTCCACTTGAGATGCTTTATCGTTAGGGGAGACGTTTTCCCCCGCCTTAGGGAGTATGGTCCCATCTTAAGCCTCACCCTCAGGTTGGCGTTTGACCCCCTGTGGATCAGACCTTCAAGGCGACTCTAAGAGTTATTTGGGTCTGCAAATTGAGCCTTTCGTTTGGATAGACACTCCCTTATCTCCTCCTGGGAAAACTTGGATATCTTCTCTGCAACAAAGACGAGGAAAAACAATTAACATGAGTTATATCAACAACAATAAAGGAGAACATCATTAAAACTTACTTATACAATTGTCTAGGGATTCTTCATTCCCTTTATCCAGAATAATCACGGTATGGGACTCCAAGACCTTATATCCATCTAAGGTATGCACCACCTCTACCACATTAGAAGTAAGGAAAATGTAGTTATACTTATTGATCGATGTAGGATTATCAGTCCCGACGAGGGGAAACCTGGGGGCACCATATACCCCAATAGTAACTAAGGAGGAACTATCCTTCTTCCTCATTCTCACAAATTTCTCCCTCCAACCTTTGAAGTGGTTGGAGTAAGGTTTAAATAAGGATCTCCCAGGCATGCCATCCAGGGATACCCAACCCCGGGGAACGGACACCTTAGTACATTAAAAAGAAAAGAAAATCCTGATGGTTGGGTCAACCCCTAACCATTGTCATATGATCTCAAATTCCTTAATCATGCTTCATTTGTTAGGTGTGATTTTGGAGTGGCACATTGATGGGTATGTTAGACGATAGGCTTTGATCTAGATGAGGGGGAATATATCACACGTAAAAACTCTTGGCAAAAATAAATTTGAAAAGTTTATGGCATAACAGAAACAACCCAGATCTAATCGTCTAACTGAACATCTATCAAAAAGCCCGGATACGCGTAAAGTTACACAAACATATGATAATGAACCCAAATTGTTCAACAACCATTAACACAAACAATTGAATTCTAAGTTATACATAGAGCCTATTCCCAATGATAAAAACACACAAAAACACAATAAAGCAATTTATTGAACACTTTGTATGCAATCGATATCGTTTGGAAATTTACTTTGTTTTGTTGATCTTAAAAACCAATCACAATAAAATGGATTATGATTATATCAACAAAACCTAATTCAAAATTTGATAAAAAATAACTCCCAAACGAATTGATCAAACGAAAAATGAATTCAATAATGTGCAAACACAAATTAAAAGAGAGAGAGAGTACACAAGGATTTGTTTAAGCAGTTCCCCAATCGGCCTCGCTATGGGTATGTCTTCCCCTAATTTGAATTAGAATTGAGATATTATAATATATCTTACTTTGCGAATGTGTGTATATAAGAGATGAAGAACTCTAACCCTACAAACCCTAGGTTTGTTGTTGATTCTACAACTTCCAAAGCCCTTGATCAATGTTGATCAAGTAACCAACCATGCTGCTTCAATTCACCTATTTTTGCTACTTCCTTGCAAGGCACCCCTTGTCTCAAGGCTTTCACCCGACTGAATTAATTCCAAGCGCATGATCAAGTAACCAATAATGTCGCTTCAATTTACCAGTTCTTGCTACTACCTTGCAAGACCTCCTTGTCTCAAGGTTTTCACTCGGTCGAATTAATCCCAAGTGCACACTTGTTGAAACCCAAGATTTACCAAGACGATCCACCATCTCACGCTACTCCCTTGCAAGGCACCCCTTGTCCCAAGGCTTTTACTCGATCGGATCCGCATTGCGTAATCTTGTCCAAAACCTTCAAATCCTCAACGATCTTGAAGGAAAATCCATATTGGTTTTCTTATTTGAAATCCTCAAAGTTCTCAACTCAATATTCTTGGTACAACAACCTAGTTGGACGTTATCAACCCTAATCTAGATGGTCACCCAATCAAAAAATGATTATGTGTAGTTTGATTGTGTGTATGCATAGAAGAGAGGTTGAAGGTGATGAGAATGCTTTGAAATCCCAATTTCATATAGGTTTACTCTAGAACCTTACTAGAAATTATGCATGTATCAAGTATATATATATATGTATGCAAGTTTGGAAGCAAAAGGAATGCAAAAGAATGAAAAAAATTGTGAATTTTGGAAAAATGTGTCGTATGTGTCGACCTATGAAAGTTATGTGTCGACCTATAAAGGTCTTGTATCGACTTATAAAGCTCTTAGGTCGACCTATAAAGGTCTTGTGTCGACCTAAAAGAGTCAGCACATGGACAAAGCCTATAGGCTTTATTCCTGCAACATGTGTGTCTACCTGAAGGTTCTATGTGTCGACACATAGAAAATTTTTCTTGCTATTGTCGACCTGAAGATTCTATGTGTTGACCTATAGAAAACAAGCTTTAATACTGCAGAGTATGTGTCAACCTAAAGAATCTAATAAGCCGACCTATAGAAAAAAATTCCCTCAAAAATTATTTTTGATGCATGAACCTTTTCTAAAATGTTTTTATGCATCATAATGCTAAGATGCACCTAGAGACTCAGAGGATACCGTCCAATATACATCAACGCTAAAGTATCCTAGTTTTAACATCATGCAAAATACATCTAATGGAAAGTTGCACTCACATACTCCGCCTTTTTTATGATGGCAAAACTTAAGACGATGTGTTTCGTGACGTTTCGTGTGTTCATGAAGACTCCCCCTGAATGTATGCATCCAACTTCATCTTGTAGATGCTTCTCCCCCTTTGACAACATCACAAAGAGACAAATCAATCCATGAGAAGTATCTTATATCATATACAAACAAATATACCATACAAAGGCGTTTTGCAAAGATAAGAGTGTATTAACATTATAGCACTCACATAGAATGATTTTCATATTGAAAAAGAATGCCTAAACATAAATATAAGCATATTAAGCAACAATAGAACATAACTACCACAACTTATGCCAAATAACATAACAAAAACATGAAACATGAAGGATACAATGTAATAAAAAACTCTTGAGTTGCTACAAAAGCGACACAATTACGTGATATGTACCTTTGGTGCTCCTGAAATGCTGCATGTGCATGTGCTCTAGCAAGGCGATATATGAACTTATCACCACTCAAACCAAAAATAGAGATGTTATCATAACAGTGACACACAACAAGAACTTTTCTAACATTATAACATGTCCAACCATATTTCATGAAAGAATACATAACAAGTCAATGTACCTAGAGTATATTTCAAGCATATAGATGGAATAACACAAAATCACTATAGGCATATAATTGACACATATCAATATAAGTTTTTGGAAGTGAACTTTCATGAACTATCTCATACATAAAGAATACCAATTATTTGGAACATAAGTAACTTGCAAAAAGAAAAGCTTACTTACAAAAGGAAAAAGAAAATGGAATAATATTACCCCGCTTATGAGTTGATGAAGAATGCACTCTTATGTAATAAAGCTTCCAAGGAAATTTAAAGCAAAAGTATATAAAGTGCATGTAACAATTCATATTTAGGCAATATTTAAGATATTGAGTATCCCCAATTCTCTTCGAATGTTGAAAAATAGCTCGGTCGCAAGAGGTTTTGTAAAGATATCCGCAAGTTGATTTTTACTATCAACATGCTCAACTCCCCATAGGGCTCATCTCAAACTCACCCTGCATAAGCTTAGAAAACTCCTCTACAAGTTGCATGTTAGTGGATTCAAAAATAATATCATCGACATAAAATTGAACTAGAAGAAGCACATGCATCGAAAAGTAACCAGGTAAAAGAAAGAACTTTCATACAAAGCTAAAGTTGAAAAGATATTACCTCATCGTACATATGACGGATGATGCACATGCATTTCACAAAGAACTCTCGAATGAAAGTTGGAATAAATGCAACACGTGCCATAAACTCTTTAGACAACAATGTTCTTACCACTTTCCCTTGTGTCAAAGTACTTGAAAGTGTGATTAATAATGTATCCAAGAAGATTGTTGATTTGATGATTATTGAAGATTCTCCAAGCCAAAATAAGAACATCCACTGTAGTTAGACTTTCAACTTTCTCCTTTTCACAATTGTTATCTTCTTCTTTCTCATGTTCCACCACTTTAGGATGATCAATTCCTTTTTTGGTTTCTTTGAGAATGTCTTGTGAATATATACCTATATTATGAAAAGAAACACTTATTTTGAAATTTCTCGGATAAAACATTAGTAGTAATCAACACGCTTTTACCTATTAAAGAACACTAGATTTTGATTCCTTTTGGTTACACAACCCTTCTTCCTTGCCAAAAAGTTGACGAAATAGGGAGATATAACATGTCACGTGTCTTGAGCATCCACAAACAGAATCCCATCTCTCTTCATAGACCCAAGACATTTATCCTGTAAAATCAACAACAAGTGTTAGGTACCCAATCTTCATTGGGTCCTTGGGGTGAGTGAACACAAGGATGCATTTGGGCAAACCATTGAAAGGCTCCTTTAGGAGCAATTTTTTTTCTAAATTTGCATTTTTCAATAGTATGACTTTTCTTGCAACAATAGAGACAAGATAAGTTTTTATGAGATGTGCTTTTTCTATTAGACTCCTTTTTGACAAATTTATGCTTATATGAATGGTTCAAAGACCTTTCAAACTTTGATAGATCAATAGAAAAGGTTGTAAGGCTTTGTCAAGTTTGACTTGAAGAGCATTTATCTCTTTTGCCAATCATGAAAATATTCACAACCAAACTTTGAAATTTTTTCATTCTCATTCTTGTCACTTTGAAAATCTATCATAGATCTCTTAATAGCTTCTAACTTCTTTTTGGATTCTAACACTTTACCTTCTAATTGTAAAAAGACTTTTTCATATGAAGTTAATTTGTTAAAGGCTTTTAAGGCCTCTCTATGAAGATCTTTAAAGGCTTTTTGTAATTGAAGATAATTCATTAATAGTTTCAAGCTTAGAAAGACTTACATTTTTCTTCTTCTTTCTATTTGCCATGAGGCAAATCTGGGCCGATTCTACACTTGAAGTTAAGCTTTCATCACTTGAGGAATCACTTGCGTTCTCCCAATCACCACATGCTCTTCTAGACTTGCTAGACTTTTTGTGATGCCCTTTCTCTTTGTCTTTCTTAATATTAGGACATTCCGGTCTATAATGACCAAATTCTCCACAATTATAGCAAGAACTTCTACATTTACCTTTCTTGTTCTCATCTTCTCTTGAGGCTTTTGCTACCCTTCCAAACTTGGTTAAGTTCTTGTTGGAGTGATTGACTTCATTCTTCCTTGTATACCTTTGGTATATTTTGAAAGACAACCCAATTTCTTCATCATCGGGGTCGGAGTGCTTGACTCTGTTTTTCCATATGTATCTATTGTACTTTTTGATGAACAACCCCATATATTCTTCATCATAATTCTTCTCATCACTTTTCTCATTGCGTGAGGACCTTGAGCTTGAAGTCTTTAGAGCAATAGGCTTCTTCTCTATCTCCTTGTCTTTTCCTTTCTCCTTCTTCACCTTCTTTTCATACTCTTTTTCATGTTTTTTTTAAGCAAGTAAGTTCTTGCTCATGTTCTTCCAATTTTCCAAATAGGGTAGTGAGATCAAGTACTTTGAGATCATTTGCCTCTTTAATAGCGGTGACCTTGGGTTGCCATTCCTTATTTAAACATATTAACACCTTATTAGTAGCAATATCATTGGAAATATGCATACCTAAAGCATTCAATTGATTGATAAGATGTGTGAACCGTTTTTTCATTTCCGCAATGGTTTCACCATGCTCTGTGCGAAATAGCTCAAATTCTTGATTTAATGTGTTGATCCTAGCTTGTTTGACCTCATTAGTACCCTCATGGGCAACTTCTAATGAGTCCCACATAGCTTTGGCGGTCTCACAATGAGAAACACGATAGTATTCATCAACACCTAGTGCGGATGTGAGAATATTTTTCACCTTCTAATCATATGACCACAATCTCCAAACGTTATCATTCCATTGTGCTTCTAGTTCAGGTACGGTAACACCTTCATTATTGGTCACTGTAATTTCATTAGGACCATTCACGATGGTGTCCCATATACCCTTGTCAACCGAGTTGACATGAATACACATACAAGCTTTCCAATAGCTATAATTTTCGCTGGTGAAAATTAGTGCTCTATTGTATGCTCCCTTAGGTTCAGTAGTCATTCTTCTAAAAAGCAAATCTTAAGCACAGAATTAACCGGAGCTCGTGATGCCACTTGTTAGACGATAGGCTTGGATCTAGAGGGGATGAATAGATCACATGTAAAAACTTTTGGCAAAACAAATTTGAAAAGTTTATGCCACGGCAGAAACAACCTGAATCGAATCGTCTAGCCGAACCTCTATCGAAAAGCTCGGATATGCGTAAAGTTACACAAACGTATGACAATGAACACAAATTTTTCAACAACTACTAATCACAAACAATTGAATGTTAAGCTATACGTAGAGCTTATTCCCAATTATCAAAACAAACAAAAACCTAATAAAGCAATTTATCGAACACTTTGTGTGCAATCGATGTCGTTTGGAAATTTACTTTGTTTTGTTGATCTTAAAAACCAATCACAATCAAACGGATTATGATTTACAAAACCTAATTCAAAATGTGATAAAAATAATTCCCAAACAAATTGATTAAATGAACAATAAATTTAATAATTTGCAAACACAAAATTAAAAGAGAGAGAAAGTACACAAGGATTTGTTTAGGCAGATCCCCAACTCGGTTTTCTTATTTGAAATCCTCAAAGTTCTCAACCCAATATTCACGGTACAACAACCTAATTGGACATTATAAACCCTAATCTAGATGGCCACCCAATCAAAACATGATTATGTGTAGTTTGATTGTGTGTATGCATATAAGAGAGGTTGAAGATGATGAGAATGCTATGAAATCTCGATTTCGTATAGGTTTACTCTATAACCTTACTAGAAATGATGCATGTATCAAGTATATATATGTATGCAAGTTTGGAAGCAAAAGGAATACAAAAGAATGAAGAAAAAATTGTGAAATTTGGAAAAATGTATTGTATGTGTCGACCTATGAAAGTTATGTGTTGACCTATAAAGGTCTTTTGTTGACATATAAAGGTCTTAGGTTGACCTATAAAGGTCTTGTGTCGACCTAAAAGAGTCAGCACATAGGCAGAGCCTACAGGCTTTATTTCTGCAGCATGTGTGTCAACCTAAAGGTTCTATGTGTTGACACATAGAAAATTTTTCTTGCTATGTGTCGACCTAAAGATTCTATGCGTCGACCTATAGAAAACAGGCTTTAATATTGTAGCGTATGTGTCAACCTGAAGAATCTTATGAGCCGACCTATAGAAAAAAATTCCCACAAACTTATTTTTGATGCATTTTTTATGCACGAACCTTTTCCAAAATGTTTTTATGCATCCTAATGCTAAGATGCACATGGAGACTCAGAGGATATTGTCCAATATACATCAACGCTAAAGTATCCTAGTTTTGACATCATGCAAAATACATCTAACAGAAAGTTGCACTCACAAGGTAAATAAAAATAAGAGGAGGAAGTATAAGAGGCATCAAAGGCGGCCCTTGTTGGCCCTCTCTTCCAGATAGAACACCTCTAAAACAACTTTTTCTTTGTCATTAGAGGAAGAAAAGACAAGTGGTTGTTGAAGGGAGGTTATATGATCGTCGGTGGTGTAGACGAACCTAACTTCCCTTACATCTTTAGGCTCAGGGTTGAAGGTAGCCATAATCTTCCTGTTTCCTGGAAAAACATAAGAAAAATAGGAGTCATTATCATTTCCACCATTGTTATCACTCTCTAAATTAAGAGAGCTCACATAGCTTCTGTACATGCCTGGTTCCACTAATCTAAAGTCAACAGTCCCGTCTAGACCCCTATCATTTCTATAATAATAATTCCACAAGGCTATACACTCGTCATAAGTTAAGGGTTCCACCAGATTTCCATCCTTGTTTAAATCCCTAATAAACGCCATAAAAAGGGGAAAAAAGAGTACTTATGTAAAGTATAAACTTGAACTCATGGAGAGGTAGAAGGTATCAAAGGTAAAAGGAAGGATTTACAAACTCTAATGAGAAAGTGTGTGGAAAAATGGAAAAGTTTCGATAATGCTCTTGAGAAAGGTCAGAAGAGGAGTCAGGGGTTAAAATAGTCCATCCTCTACGAACCTTCATGTTTGAGAAACCGTGTAGTGGTATAATCGGAAGAGACCTTGGAAGAAGAACGAAGGCTTATGCTTAGTCCATTTTCCTTCCTAATTCACCCTTTCATGAGTTCGAGTGCCCTCATTTCGAATCGAGCACCCCTTTTCCAGATATGTCGTCTGCGACCTGTGAGTCCCCGTCCACAACACACAATTGTGCATAGAACGTATATCGGGTCAAAGGGCGTGGCATTAGGGATCATGGGATTCAACTACGCTCTCTGGGTTTCAGAGAACCAACCATCCATTTTTAGAGTGATTGTGGTATCCTATAGAGATAGGGATGCAGACCCAAGAAATTATAAATACCTCGATATCATGAGAGATTAAACCAACTAACACAGAGAAAATACACTGAGACACAATAACTTCTAACCTCATGTGGGCTAACTCGCAATACCACAACCACCCTAAAGTCTCTAACAACTCTTATTCATTAAGGGTTGTCACACATTTATACTTTTAATGAGTACACACCTTTCATCCATAAAACTAATTTAAATATTTTAATTTTTTTACAATTTTTTTTTAATTATTGAAAATTATGTTTTGACTTCAATTTTATTTTAAAAATCTCTCTGTTGCTCTCTTAAACTATTGAGGCTAACTCACAAAGAATGAAAAAATCATCAATGCAATGTTGCCACAAAAGTAGTAGTAGTATGTGTTTTTCTTCAATGCTTGGACTGCAGCTTTAGATCACCAAAGCTAGCTGCAATGCTGCCACTAAAGTAACTAGTGGGATACTCGTGCGGACGCACGGGTTCCGCTGTGGACTTTTGAAATTAGACCAATATATTTTGACAGGAAAAAAATGTAAATTCACAATTTGTAAAGGATTGTGTTAATAAAAAAAATGTAATATCAAATATTGATAAGTCAGAAAAGAATAGTGGACTGCGGGATTTTTTACCAGTTAGATTATGAAACTCAAATAATAAATACAAAATATTTAAATGTAATGTAAAAAAAAATTAACATAAAGTAGTAAAAGAAAAAAATATAAGTCAATCAAAGAGAAATATTGAAATGAAAGACATATTTATAAAAAAATAAAAAATTGTATCAAATTTCCAATTTTTAAAAGAAAGAGATCATTAATATATATTTCAATTATTCATATATTATCTTTAATAAAATTGTATGTTAAATTAAAAATAATTTCAAAAAAACAATATTAAATATCAATGCGTTTAAACCGATTTTGCCCCGGTCGTCACCGCGTTTACACAGTACTCGTGTACCACCCGTGCGTTCACAAGAAATTTGCCATGGGAACCCGTGCATTACGACACGGTACTGATGTGTTACCCATGCATTTGGTCTGGATACCCGTGCGTGCACACGGTATTGGTATAATATCCGTGCGTTGCCACGGTACCGGTGTGTTACCCGTGCGTTCACAGTTATTTTAGTTTGGTTACCAGTGCGCTCATACGATACAGGTGTGACCCGATCTTTCGCACGATACGTGTAAATCCGGTAGGGAGGCTTGTGTTTTGAAAATATAATTAAATTGTTAAAAAGAAAAGCAACAATAATTTACAAAAATTCTTAATTATGTATAAAAGAAAGTCAATTTTTTAATAAAATATATATTTATAAAAGAAAGTCAAATTCTTAATAAAATATAGTTAAGAGTTGAGTTCTTAATAAGATATAGTATTATTTATAAAAGAGAAAATTAAAATGCTGCTAAGTCTTCATCTGTATATAAATATATCTTAATCAACGATTTATAAAAAACAATCATCCATGGCTGCTAAAGTTCATAAAAAACAACTTTGATTTTTCCACAGCTTAAAGATGTATCGGAAGTATCAACTATGGTTTTAAATCACATTGCAAACACAAAATTGATAGAAAATGACATCAAAGAAATTGAAAATTAATTTGCAAACTTAATCAGAATCTCTAAATCTCCAGGCAGACATAGAGTTCTCCCATGTATAGTCCCGCTCATCGTCATCGTCAGAATTAACCGGTTCGTAGTTGCGCTCTTCGGCTTCATCAGAATCATGAAATGTACATTTCCTCAGATATCTGGATGCTTTTGTTTTTCTTTTTCTCTTTCGTCTGTTACGTACCACACGAGGGGCATGTACCTTAAGAAGAAAAGCGGTTTATCAAATTTGTAAACAGTAAAAAAAGAATGGACCGTCGGCTAACATCAAAATTAACGCTTAGTGAGAAGAAATTTGTTCCAGTCGCACCTGCAGAAGTGGTTGAAACTGGGGAGGCTGTTGGTCGGGTTCAGCGGGGGGGGGGGGGGGGGGGGGGGGGGGGGGGAATCCGTAGGTGGCTGGTTGTCAGGAAGGGGTTGATTGTCGACCGAAGGTTGAATATCTTGTTGGGTTTGTTCATGTTATGTACAAAAATAGTTATTGATAAAGAAATGCAGAGAAAGAGATGTTGATGAACAAAACCTGCAGAATATGAAAAGGCCAAACCTGTAGCGTCGGTTGGTCGTTGACAGACTGATTGCCACCGTCTGGTAGTTGCAAATGGGGTGAAGGTTGCTGGTGAGGCGGGGTCTGGACATGAGGAGGGTCTCGTGGCGGTGTCTGAACATCAGTTTGGTCCGGTGCATTGATAATCTGGTTGGATGCCATTGAAAATCTGCAGTGTTGTTGAACTTTGGTGTGTTATATAGAATATAGGAGGCATGAATATATAGTGAGGTTTCTGACTCTCAACCTCCCCCCTACATTGGAAATGAAAATGAGTTAATACTTGAGAAACTGTACAGTTGGAAGATTGAGAGGCAAATTAATAATGAGGCATGATTGTTAAGTGTACCATGTTATTGGCTAATACAATGTATAGAATAATTGGTCAATAAATGCAATGAAATGCATACACTTCTGAAAATATTTGTAACGTTACATGAGATATGATTAACAAATGTGATCTGAACAACAAATTTGACACACATAGTATGACTGTTGAGTTAAAAATATATGAATACTCAAATTAACAGATATGAAAGGTTAATGTAATGTAAAAGCAAAAACAAAATAACCGTGATCGAAACAAAACATATAGGTCACTGCTTTAGTATAGTAACATCCCTTCTCACTATCAGTTCCATCACCATCTCACGTCTCTCAGCTTTCATCACCTCTGATAGTCTCTTTCTCTGCATTCACACAATCATAATTCAATATAGTTATGTCAAGATCAAACAACTTATGTTCTTACCAAGCATTTTAGATCTAATTTACAAAAACCAGAACATGGATCCTCTAATGTTCATCTAACAGTTGCACATAATACAAATCTGATTATGCACAGTGCCACAATTCATAGATATATGTCGTACAGTCATATACCATCTAACATATGAATATGTAGAATTTTAGATACAACGATGACAATATCTATAATAAATGAAGTTGTCTAATAAAAAAAGTAATCAACTTGGAGGAGAATGGTGCAAAATATGGAAGTGAAGGCATAATATCTGATGTTTTACCTTAGGTGTGCAAAGAGATTGTCATTTGGATAGGCTTTTCTGATGTTTTACCTTAGGTGTGCAAAGAGATTGTCAAATCTGGAAGTGAAGGCATAATATATGAACCCAAGGTCCATACCAAATTCGATTGGATTTTCATGAAAATAACATATGTGAAACACTTCAAAATAGTGATATACATGAACGTAAGAATTCAAATAACACAATTACCCCAGGACCTATCATAATTACATTATTTTGACAAATTGGAAGATAACACATCTACCAAACAACATGAGATGATGACAATGCCGGTGTAGTCCCTAAGCCATCACTGATGGAAGACAGTGACTCACTTCCAATAACAGACGCCCTGAAAGGCCAGCAAGGTCTTTCAGAGGTACTGAAACCACAATATTCTGCAGATGAAACATTGATAAAGCCTCATATTGAATACTTGCCTAAATTTCATTTCCATAAATATCGGAAAACAAAAGACCTTCGTGGTAAGGAGTCCATTCTGCTCCAATAATTACAACCTTCATGAAATTCGTATTTCATTCATATAATCGAACGTGTACTGAATCTATTGAGTAGAACCTGCAAGTATTTTACAAACCAAACATAAACTAATAAGAACCATAACAATTAGTTCAGTATCAGTTAAAAAACCTAAACAGATCATCTTTGATTCATAGCAATTAATTTTGATTCGTAGATTCATAGGACCAGCACGTAAACCATGTCCAACACCATAAGGAACAACTCTGTTATACACAACATGATAAGAAACAATACCTTTGGTTGAATGGATAAAGCAGAAGCCTCAATAGCAGCTGTGACAGCACCAACCATGTTTGATGAACCCTGAATCCTGTAGAGTCTGCTTCCAGCCCCAACCTGCACTCAAACACCGACAATGAGAGAAATCAACAGAGTTTGCAAACACTACAGATCAAACATTGATAAAGGCTCATATTCAGTACTGACACATTATTCCATCCGCCAACATGTTATTCCTCAAACACCGGCGATATAGTTCAAACCTGCAAGAAACCTCTGAAAGGAGCCAACTCAGTGGCAGGACCTATCACGTTGAATCAATGTAGACAATAGCATATTGCAAAAAATATCATTTTATTGAAATTCTTCAGTTGTGTCACCTGGTTACTTCACTTCTGCAACATACATACACATATCAAGAATAACCGCATATTAAATTCTCTCTGAAAATTTCAAGCTTAAGATAATGTTTATTTTCAATATGAGACACCACTCACTGTGTGTGATGACTTTAATTCCAATTGCACTCTCAAGATTCATAGCTTTTGAACCATCATGGTCATACTCACCAAGTCCTGATTTACAATATCAACAAATCAACACAAAACACGTTGTATGATTACATGAGTAATAACTACTGCAATAATGAAACAATACCAGTGGATCCATGGTAGATCTCACCTTTCACAGAAACCAGAAAAATTAATAGAATAATCAAAAACACAAACCTTAAATTAGCATAGAATACTAAGATACGAAATGAAGAAAAATTGAACACAAACAAAAAGTGTGATTTTTTAAACTAATATGAAAGGAAAAACTGAAAAGGTTTGAACTTTTCACTAATATATGAAAAACAACATGTAGCAAAACAAAAAGAAGATCGCCGCCACACTTCTCACCGGAGAACTGCGAATCTTGACCACCACACGTTCCTCACGAATCCATCACCGCCACTGAAGTACCCTTTCGTCCTCTGCTCGCAAGTTTGCACCACCGTGGCCGCCGATTTCTCCCTATTTCTGACTGGTATTCCTCCATTTTCCTGTTTTCGTTTCTGCATGCAAAAGAAAGAAGAAATAAGAGGAAGAGGAAAAGAACGAAGAAGACGAATAAAGAAGAAGACGAAGAAACAAATTTTTCAGAAAGTGAAGTGAAAGAAGCGAGAAAAGATCAGAGTGACAATTGAAAGAGAAGAGGAAAGAGAAGAAAGTTTGAATTGGATTCACGATTAACATTGGGAAAAGAAAAAAAAGATGAATAGGATAGATTGATTTGGAACTAAAGAGCACGGAATGACATCATCAATACATTCAAACCAAAATAGCAAAGGCATAATACACAAAATAGATAGTTGGAATCCAACAATATGACACAATTGGTTGCAAAAAGTAATATTAGGACTAAAAGTACCCTTAATTTGGCTATGTGGCAAGCTTAGAGGGAAGGGTAGAAAAGGCTTTTCCAGAGCCTCAACTTTTCTTATATAGTAAGATTTCTAACGGTCGAGGATTTGGAAAGAACCTAGTTTTGAAAACTCAAATGACAATTCTAAAAAAAAAAATGAATTAAACCTCAAAATTAGAATTCATAAAAATGGAAAATCTAGTTTATAGGTGTGTTTGTTTCAAGGATTGAAATTACATTTTTGGAAATGTGACATTGAAAATGCAACAATCTCATGTTTGCTTCAATTTTTTAAAAATTGTTCCCGGATATTTTTTATTCTCAAGAATGTTGTTTGCACATAAATCTTGTCATATTTATTCTCATGCATAAAGGGTGAGAATCCAACATTTCCATGAGAATAAACTCAACTTCTTATAACGTCTCACTACTACTCCCATTTTATTTTATTTTATTTTATTTTTATAATTTTTATATTAAATAAATATGTAATCATTCTTAGGAAATTTAATTTTTATCCAAACATATAAGTGGAAATATTATTCCTATAAATAATAATTCAAGAAATATGATTTCAAAAAATATTTTTTTATAACTCGAAACAAACACACCCCAAACTAAACTTCTCACTACTACGCCTATTTTATTTTTTTTTATAATTTTTATATTAAATAAATATATAATCATTCTTAGGAAATTTATTTTTTATCCAAACATATAAGTGGAAATATTATTCCTATAAATAATAATTCAAGAAATAAGATTTCAAAGAATGTTTTTTTATAACTTGAAACAAACATACCCCATACTAAATTGTACTAATTGTTGTGATTCAGTTAAGAGAATTCAGTTGGTAGGTATATAAAGACATCGAATGCAGAGACGAGGATACTAAATTGTACTAATTGTTGTGATTCAGTTAAGAGAATTCAGTTGGTAGTTATATAAAGACATCGAATGCAGAGACGAGGATTTGAACCTGCGACATCCAATTTATTTATCTTGTGAGATTTGTTAAATTGTATAAATTACCGGAGAAAAATAAAATATTTAAATTAAATTAATTTTAGTGAAATTTGTAATTACAATTAGATGAATTATTTGGTGGATGAATATTTGTTTAATGGATCTAATTTTCACATGTTATTTTTTTAAAACACTCCTTTGAAATTTTATTGAGCAAGGTCATATGAGCCGCAGGAAAATAAGTTTTTATCAGAAAAATACAGAAGGGATTCAACAAATTATTGATACAGTGTTGGCCAATAAACCGCGTATGCAAATAAAATAAAGTTGATTAATTTACCTCTATGACTTTGCTTGAATAAACACGTCACTTGTCAATTTCCCACCGTTCACATAACATTTTATTTAATTTTTCGACTATAAAAAATAGATTGCATAATATTTCACATACAACTTGCAATAGTCTAACCCAACTAGGAATTGCCAATTGAGCTATCCCACCCACCCCATATTATTAGTTGTCTAGTTTGGGGAAGAATGGAAGCTGTAATATGGAGAAGACAATAGTGGTGGGTCATTTGCCAAACCACCATAAAACATGTCTAATTTCTGAACACGTGACATGTTGTAGGATAACTCACAAATTGACGTAAAGAACTAAACTGTATAACATTTGAAATTTAAGGTAACAAAAAAAACTAGCTAAAGATTAATTAAAATTTAGCCATAAAAAGAAATAAAATGCGCAAGATTCTTGATTTGCAGGTTAACAGTAATGTATTATGAACTTTTGTAAGAAATAAAATGCACGATTCTTGAATTGCATGAAAGGTATTGCAAAAAGAATTTAAGGTTTGGTATTTTGTAAGAAACAGAAACTAAAATGTATTACCGAATATTCAACCATACTAGTTAGACCCACTAACGCTATATACAAGAGTTAGTAGCACAAACCAAAAAACTAAAAGCTTCAATGAGTTGTGACATCTGGCTACTTTTGTAACCCTCAAAAACAAAACATTGCTATATACTTCATTATCGCAGGTAATTCCTTCTGGCTACTGGATTAACTGGCTTCTTTGCCTCACGTTGACCATTCACTTTTCCCTGTAATAATGTGATGATGAATTTGCATTAGCCTTGGACGCTTTGCATAAGAGCATTTAAACAAAAAAACAAACCGACGCGAAGCAAAAAGAAAGTAAAAAGCACTTTATAACCAAGTCATTAAACTGAAGTAAAATACTCAAGATGCGTGAGTTATTAAAACAATGTCAAATTAGCACTTATAGCCAAGAATACCAGTGTTTTAAGTGAAATCCTTACCATTAAAAAGCAAATGATCGGAATTTTTAAATGTTAAAAAATGCAAGGAAACGTATTTGGATGGCTAGGATTCCACTGGATAAAAATCAAGTGAAATCTCCAATGTAGATAATCCATATAGCAACATTTTAGTCCGGCGGAATTTGAACAAGTTGTTATTTTTCTGAGCTACACTATTTAGTACATAGAATTGTTAAATAATGGCTATTGAGGCGCTGTAGCACTGCCACATAGTAGAATTTAAACAAACCAAAATTTTCACAATCTGTGATTGACAACATTGGTGTTACAAAATGGTTACAAATTTTCATCTCTCCAAGAACAAATATAAATAAAGATTTTGTAACAAGTCATGGCTAGAAAAGGAAGTTGATTGAAAAGACCGGTACGAAACTTCATGAGGAAACATGAACAAAACACTAGAATGCAAAATATGCTAAATGAATGACCAACATTCCTTAGAATTTTAAAGGAGAATAAACCCTTGAAAATATCATTTAACAAAAGGATATTAGAAATTGACAGACATCTTATTGAAGAACATTCTATTATCTCTACATTCAACTTGAATTGACAATGCACAGTGTATTAGAAGTCTGAAAGAAACTCTAAAAATAATTTCCTTTCAAATAATGAACAAAAAGTAATAGTGAAATATACTAGAAATACCAGTATTGTCAAAGCCGCCGATCCTGCTTTGTCATCCTTTTGCTGTCGATTAAGTTCTCTTGTTTTCGGACTTTTTAAAACACCCTTTGCAAGAACACCTTTTTCATCGCAATGTTTATTCACTGTCAATTTCGTAGTAGCATTCTCTTTCCCCTTGTGAAGTGTCTCCTTAGCAGCAGTACAAAAGTTGGTTTTGTTGACTTTGCCTGGTAACCTAGTACTTGAACGTACATACTGATTTTTGATCTGTGAAAATGAATACCCAGCACTTTTTATAAATATATATCTTATTATGTCTAAACTTCAAATAAATTTAAGGATGACTAGGAAAGGAATTATTGTGACGACAAATATTAGAATACAGCTAGCATGAGCTTATCTTGATGTGCCTTCGTTCGTTTTCTTGGCGACATCTTCAAATTCTCAACAATCTCATGCTACACCAACCAGTATTGAAATTTTTTCCGCTGCCAAACCCACCTTCAATCAATGAATCTCCGTCAATGGAAGCAGCAAGTCGAAGGAGTGCTGCGAGGTCCGAAAATGGTGTGATTTGCAGTTACGCCACAAATTCCTGAACGATGTCTCACTGTTGCTGATTGCGACTCCGGTTCAGAGAACCCGGCATTTACTTCGTGGGAGGAGCAAGACTCGCTCCTCTACACATGGCTGTTGTCAACGGTCTCTGACGATCTTCTTTTGCGATTTGTTCTGTTGTGAGGGAAAAGGTTCTAAACAAAAGCCTAGCTGTGCTACATATCCCTGCTCAAGATCAATGGGCAGATGCTCTCACCAAGCCCCTCTACACCAACAGGTTTCTTTGCTTTGAAGACAAAACTCAGAGTTGTTGACAAGTTTTCACTTGATCAACCTCCCTGAGTTTGAGGAGGGAATATTAGAATACAGCTAGCATTGGCCTTATCTAGTAAAACAGAGTTAGACTCTGGCCCACTAACCTCCTAACAGAATTCAGTTGAATGTAACTAAATGCGCCCCCTCCCCCCTCCCCTCTGAACTACAACTTCTAACAACTAACAAGATAACTGTGAGTCTGTGACTTAATACAAAGGGAAGAGCCCAAAATTTCTAATAAGGAAGATATATAGTGATCCATTTGATAATCATTTGGTGATAAATTTTTCAATATTAAACTAATTATAATTTTTTATGAGACGGGTCAGATTTGCCAAGTCATTCACAATTGATAAAAAGATAATATCTTCATGTTAAATGATATAAAAAAATGCATGACTTGAAGACAGTACAGCTTCTCACCAATGACTTTGCAACATTGATGTTATTTCCTAGTATGATTTCTTTTCCTTTTCCTTCAGCTGTAATGGAAGATGTCTTGAATTTGTTTCCAAGGTTGCATCTATTCTTATCAGCAAGATTCATTGTGACCACATCTTTCGTATTTGTGAGTTTCTTCCTCTGTTCCTTTGATACAAACTTAACTTCATAACTAGGATTTGAACATGACCCAACACTAGACTTCCCAGAAGATGATTTACAACCTCTTGATTTCATGTTATCAACATCCATGTCCACTTTTGAGACTTCCTGTGTTGCGTAACTTTTCCTAAGACTAATACTATTCACTGACGAACTTCCACTTTTTTGATCACATGGTTTATTAGACACCTCCATATATTTATGCTGGTCTCGAACTCTTGAAGCTTCTGTAACCACACTTTTCCCAAAACTATTGCTTGACGAACTTTTTCTTTTCTCATCATATGATACCTTGTTATGCTCCTTATAATCCTTCTTTTGAATCATGTTCTCAGATGTAAGCATGGTTCTTGTCGGCCTTTCATAATTCTTTTTATCCATAGAACTTGAACTTCCCACTAGATTACCACAACTGGCCTTGGACATAGCTTTTCCCCTGGCATTGTGTTCAAAAGTCAACCCTGATTTCGGCTTGCCAACAGTTAATGTTGATTTGGGCTTCACTTCATAACCAATGCTGGCATCTAGTTTGAAGCATCCCCTTCTGCTTAAACCCTCCTGTTTATCCAACAAGGCATTTAGATTAATACCTTTCCCCCACTTGATCTTATTGTTGTAGTGTTTTCCTCTTGATTTCGAGACCGAAGAAGGAAGTCCCGGCGAAGCAAATCCCTGTAACATAACTGCATCCTCAACAGAGTGAGCGAATTTTGATTTTAACTCGCGAGCAGACAACTGGTGGAACCTGAAAATGATTTGATGATTCAGTAAAATCCAATATGGAAAACAAGAACTATTACAAAAGGATCCTTACAAGTGATTTTTGTTGAACCAGTCATCATCAGTTCTGCATCACAACCAAACTAATTTTTGATAAATATAACAAAATAGATGAAAACAAATTGGAATTCAGAATTCAAAGTCACTCACATATTATATTCATAAGGAGATTTAGCTTCAAGAGTCAAATCTGCCCACATAGGTGCATCAAAATGTTCCTGTATGTTATGCAACTATAAATGTAAACCCTAAATAAATAAATGAAAAACCTATTGTGCAAATTTGCACGCATCGCAGTAGAAGCAATTAGTCTAGATTTTTAATGTTCCATTATTACTTGCACAAATTTTTAACAAATAACTTGCAAGAATCTGCATAATCCAAAACCTAAAAAATGTGTAATGCGGAATGAATAAAAATGAAAATAATAAGCAATTTTTGCACCGTAGAACCAAAAAGAACGCGAAAACAAACAATTATCAAGAAACTGAATAAGCAAAACCCTAAAAATTGAATAATGCAGAATCGATGAAAATGAAAGTAAGAAGAAAGGAGAAAAGAGTGGTGCTTACAAGATAAGCCCAGTGATCGGTGACGATCCTGTTCTTGATAGAAACTTGCATGATTCTCAAGTGAAGAACGACTGAAAATGAAAACTCAGATACGAAAGAAGAAGCGTGTCTCAATCCACATTTTGATTTGATGATATAGATATTCACATGATCTATTTTATTTTTTTCACAAAATCATACTATTCATTCATTTCACATTAGAAAATTTCTTATCCCACTCTATGGGTTTCTTTTCCACCACCCTATAGATTTCTTTTCCATCATGTGGTTTTTTTTACAAATGCTTTCAGATTCTGAAAATATATTTTTGGACGTGCTCTATGGCTTAATAATGTTAGCAATTTAAACCTTAAACAGTAACAACATATCTCTCATAGCTCATTTCCATTTGAATTTGTTCGGAGATGCATTTACGGAAATTTTTCGGAAATACATCTCTGAAATGTTTCAGAACAGTTTTTTTTTTTAAAACGCACTGTGTATTTGTTCGCAGATGAATTATAAAATAATAGACACCAAAATAACATAACAATATAGTAATAGGATGTCACATGTCACGTAAATGCAAAATGTAATAACAATGTCAGGAAAAATGTACAAAGTACTGAAACAAAATAAATACAGACAACTACTGGGTGTGCCTGACAAACTCTATTCTGGTAGCCCGAGCCTCATCTGGTACCATATGACTCTGATAATCAACAAATATTTCCTCTATCTGTATACGAGTCATGGCCGGAGGTGTAGAGACAGCAGGGTGTTTGGGGATGGTCTGAGTTTACCCAAACTTCCGCATGACGCGCTCGAGCAGATGAGGAGCAGTGACCGTCGAAGAGCAGGCCAGTCATCCGGAGTATAACGATATGTCGTCAAATGGCCGCGACTGACGGTGATCCACGTAGCAGTTGAAGTGGATGTCATCAGCAACCAAGCGGTTAAGATAGACTTTGAAAGGCTCGACTGTCTGGTTCCCTATCAGCGGGATAAAAGCACAAACACGAGATATCTCCTCAGTGTACTCATCCCAACACGACCACCTAGCGATGTGCGGGAAGTGCTGGAGGATCCAAGCTTGAAATGAAAATAAAAAAGCATTTATGGATCAAGAATTATCGCAAATATGAAATGAAAATGATAAAAAGACAATGGAGGATAAAAAATTATTACCAACAGTAGGTTCGTGTTGCCTGTGGTCTGCCTCGACGTCCACCGACATTCATCTCTCAGCTTCGAATACAGATAGGCCAAGCAAGCCGCCCCCAGTTGTACTCATGGATCCGTGTGAGATCTAAGAAGTACCATAGGTATGCAACGTCAGTGTAGGTGACACTCGTGTCCACAAAAAGCACAGTGTCAACTAAAAATAGAAAATAACACCTCAAAGCATGACTCATGTGGATCTCCACCTACTGGGCATCACCATCAGCCTGCGCTGCAGCAACGAGCACCTCATCAAATCTCTCATTAAAGAACGAAAATCTAACATGAGCATCCCTAGTCCTATCCACCTTCCTCAGCGCCTTCACTGGATCAGCCTTCAGATGCTCCACCATCATATCAACCGCCTCGTCTTTGGTCATCCTACCATGATGGAGAAATCTCCCTCTGATCGGTAGATGCAACAAACACGAGACATCGTTCAGTGTAATCGATATCTCACCGTGCGGGAGATGAAAGGAAGAGGTCTCAGAGTGCCATCGCTCCACGAATGCTCCAATCATCCCATGGTTGACCAAAGTGTAACCGATCAATCATAGGTCACTCAACCCAGAAGCAGTGAGAACCGACTGAAACCACTCTACTTCAGGCTGATGCAATGCTAAAATCTTCCGCCCATGGTTCAGAAACTTCTGGAGATCATGCACCTGCGAATTTCTAGAAATAATCAATGTCAGCAAAAATCATTGTTATAAATAATCAATGTCACCAATTTAGTA
Source organism: Lathyrus tuberosus (assembly GCA_022829125.1). Classification (NCBI taxonomy): domain Eukaryota; kingdom Viridiplantae; phylum Streptophyta; class Magnoliopsida; order Fabales; family Fabaceae; genus Lathyrus; species Lathyrus tuberosus. The sequence goes on from JALAZF010000016.1 coordinate 2,758,712, forward strand.
ACAATGTGACTAATGTAACCTCTTCGTCCCAAATATGTATGGCAGTATGGTCTGGATACAAAGGAAGTAGGGATATATCAGATGGACCCCCTCCAAAATCCTCTGGCTCGACATCAGTAACATCACCCTTCGGGGGTGGCACCGATGCATCTCGGTCAGCAGGTGAGACCGGGTCAACACGAGGTGACATCGGATCAACAGGAGGTGACATGGGTGCATCTTGCCGCCTGCAGGAGGATGGAGGAAGTGATGCGTGAGCTAATGCATCCTGTGGTCTACGGGAAGATGATGAAGAAGGTTGAGTGGGATGAGACATAGATGGAGTAGTCTGAGATGTAGCTGGAGTGGCTTGAGATGTAGATGGAGTGACCTGAGGTGAAGGCTGAACCACAGGAGTGGACTGAGCCTCAGAAGTAGAATGTACACCAGCAGTCGATGCCTCTCCCTGACCAGAGGTACCTGCTGCATCCGGACCTGGCTGGCTCCGCTCTCGTCTAACGGATGAGTGTTGGGCAACTCGTCCATGCCTCACTCGGTCGACTCTGTCATCTATTATGTCTGCAAGATATAATATAATTAATCATATAACGAGTTTACGAAATAAGAAAATTATAAAACAAAAAGAAAAAAAAATAGACTGAGAAATTCCAGAGATACATCTCCGAAAATATTCAACGTCTCATGTACTCTAGGTGATTCTGGAGATACAACTATGGAAACATTCCGCATATGTATCTCAGGAATCACCCAGAGTACTTGAAACATTGAATGTTTTCGGAGATGTATCTCTGGAACATTCTGCAACTCAGAGGTCACGCCAATGGTGTCCTCTGCCCCTCAAAATCACAAAATTGAAGCTCTGAAAGTCCATTTGAGCCAACAAACAATACATGCAGTTACTCTAAACTATGTTTCATCTGATTTCTAAGCATTTTGACAACTAATAATGGATTTTAACTCGTTTACAACAAAACTCAAATATTTATCGGAAACTCGAAAAACTTACCGGATTATATGATTCGGAAGATGTTGAATGATACACTAGATGCAACTTGATGATTACTTAATCCTCGGATGGAAAAAAACAAATTTGGTGAAATTTGGAAAATTTGGGAATGAGAGAGATGAAGAGGTTTGTGAATACATAATGAAAAAGTGTAGGGGGAGAAGAGTCTGGGGCGACAATATGCTTCAAATTGTTCCGGAGATATATCTCTAGAATATTTCAACGTTCAATTGATCTTTGGTGTGTCCGGAGATATATCTTTGAAATATCTTAACGTTTAGTTAAAATATGATGCGTCCGGAGATATATCTCCAAAAGTTAAATGCATTATAGAAAATCTACACAGTGTCTAAAAAGGCCATGGGGTGCCTTAAGAAATTCTCTTTCTTTATCCTAAAATTATTTATTATCATTTTTAATACAACAACAAAATTTATATAGTTTTTAATTTTTTAATTTTTATTTAAACTTTTGAAAAAAAAAAGTTGTCTTTAAATCTAAACTTATACATGTGCCTTTTTTTATTAATTGATTTTTTTATTAATTAAATATTTTTTATTGATTCAGAAGTATCGCAACGAACGGTGCTATCATATTTTAAAGGCTAAATTACATGCTGGGCCCTTTAACTTATTTAATTGTAACGAAGTGGTCCTTTATGTTTTTTTTGCTACAGTTAGGTCCTTTATGTTAACTAACGGTTGTAGCGTTGACCTTTAACACATGTTCCTAACCCCAACTCTATGATGCATGCATATTTTACTGCACAATAATTTTGCCAATTGTTCATGATCATATGTTAGTTGTTTTCCCTCAAAAAATTAAATCATAACTCTCATAAACACGACTGTGTGGTTGCTTTTACATAATTAGGGTTCATACACTTATGTCCATATATCTTGCTACACACTAAAAAAAAAATGAAATTAAATGGTACCATTGAGTTCGTGAGATCAAAACACACGATTTTCATCTTTATTTCATCTCAAATAGTTGCATATTCAGAGAGATATCAAGGGTTTGCAAATTCTAGACAAGAACAAGAGCAACGCTGCAACCGTTCCTTAACATAAAGGACCTAACTGTAGCAAAAAAACATAAAGGACCACTTCGTTACAATTAAATAAGTTAAAGGACCCAGTGTGTAATTTAGCCTATTTTAAAATATTTAATATTATTGACTAATCAGAACAACGAAATTATCTCTCAAAATATTTAATATTGTTGCATTTTTAGGGTTGAATTTAAACTCACACTTTTAGTTAAAATATATATATATATATATATATATATATATATATATATATATATATTAGATATTTTATCAAAGTGTTTTTGAATTTTCAAGAAACTGCTACTATTGTTTTATTTTAAAATAAATATAAAAAATTAAAATTATTATAACCAACATTTTAAAGATGGCAACATACAAAATAAAAAATAAATTTAATACTTACTTTTCTTAATTTAATTTTTTTTTTAAATTTCTCAAGAAAAAGGGGAAGGGGTATATTTTTAAAAAGAATTACTAACAAATATAGCTGATATGTATGAAAAGAAAAATTATAAGTTACTTAAAAAGTATAGAAAATCAAACTTTGATTTTGCACACAATAGATTTAAGGTGATGATCAATTTTAACGTGTTAAGAAACTTCTTAAAATTTTCATTACACCGCCCTTATAAAAAATTAGGGGTGGATATCGATTCAATTCAGATTCGGGTTCAAAATTTCAAACTGACCTAATCGTCGAGGGATAAATAATGGTCCATGTTTGACCGATTCACATATCGATTAATTTGGATTCAATTTATTTTAGATTTGGGTTTATAATAGACTCGTTTAAAATACGTTGTTTTTTAAAGCTCTATTTTTCTTTTTAGTTTATTATTAGATGGGCCAAATGGGCCTTTCAAAAATCAATCACTTCTTTTTTATTTTAAAAATCTAAGATATTTGAATAGATTTATTAAATTTAATCGGGCTAAATTTAATCAATTTTATCAATTAAATCACTTTTTCCTTAAAGTGAGATAACCGTTTTTATTTAAAAAAACTGGAGTTATTTAAACTCATTTAATCATTTAACACTGAGTTAATTTTAAACATTTTTTATCATTTGATTCACTCTGTAGAACCACAATACTAAGATCTTTAAAATCTAAAAAATCACAGCACCCAAATACAAACACTAAAATTTTATATTATCTACTATATATTATATTCCAACATGTCCAACAACCTTCAGTCCAATAACAAATGCTTTACAAGATTAACATTCTTTTATAATGTTGCCAGCATAATCCACTCCATCATTATATAGCCTGAAACTTAAGAAACATGAAAAATAAATAGGATGAAAAATAAATGAGACAAAAAAAATCTATGTGAGCATGATTTTCTTCTACACAAAACACCATGGTAGGAAGACAATTTTTTTCAAGAAGATCCATGTGAAGCCAATTTTCCATCCTACACTAAAAACCCATGTACATTAAAAAGAATCTATAGAAGAAAGACAATTTTTTTCATTTATAAAAGTTTCAAACATTAAGCAAAGACAACTTTTAAATAAAACATGAAAGTCTTATTGACAAACGTATTCAAATATTACACTAAGAAATGTCTAACAACATAAAGATGACTATTATGTAACCTTTCTAACCTTTCTTTTGAGTGAGATATTCAACCACAAAACATTTATCAAGGCTTGCTATAGATATAAATCATTGTATTATAAATCCCAACAATTACTGCACCAATGGATATACATATATAAAGATGATGATAAAACTATTTCAAGATTTACCTTATTCTCTCTAAGACTCCCAATGTTCGCATTTATGTAGAGTAAAACTCTTGTATTTAGAACTTTCCTTGAGAAACCAGCTCTACAGAGTATAGATAAACTCTTATTTGGTAAAATTACTAATCTACACAACAATAAAACCACAGTTAATATTGCAATTAGAACTTAAATCTAAATCTAACTGTAATATTTTAAATAAGATCAGTCACAACATTAAATGCTTAAAACCTAAATCTAACTGTAATGTTTTTTTTTGTATGAAAATCATTTTCCAACTTACAATGACTTTGTTCACAGCTCCTCCAACTCAAAGTGGCTTTCTGCAAATTTAATAGAAAATAATTTAATAACAAACACTTAGTTATGAAAACATAAAGAATATAATTACCAATGTACAATATTAACAGTAGAACAAGATCTGAGCAATCCATAATTGTAATTGCATAATTCTCATTTCAAGTTCATTATACATTAGGAAACAAGTAGTGATGACCAAAAACTAACAAATAATATCATACATAAAATACATGTCTCGATCCATAAACATACATTTGAAAATATTAATCTCTCGAACTACAAAGTAACATATTCTTGGTCAGCTCATACTAAAGTAAGTGTAAATAGCAATATAAATTTAGGTTCAACACTAGATAATCAAGATAAAACAACAATTATAAGAAAATATTTAGATTTCATAGTGTTTTGTTAATAAAAAAGAAATTTAAATGGTTGAATAGCCCATTGAAATCATATATTTGAGAGAGTGTGAGAGATCTTACCTTCACAAGAGAGATGTTAAGAAACTTAATCACATATCAGAGAGGAATTGAGAGATACGACAATGGATGGCAGATTTGTGAAAACGGTGATTGACGACAGTGAAGCTTCATGAAAACGATTGAGTTTGAGAACAACACACCTAAATTCATTCAGATGGAATCAAGAAAAATTAGAGAGATGATGAAATTAGGCATCCCTAATCTAACCTTATGAATATTTACTTTGGGCCTTGAGGGCGAGCTTGGGCCAAAAATAACAGAAAGTCCAACTCTCGAGGATTTAACCTGACACCACCCCCTGTTAGACTTGGCACCCCTAGAGTGTATGAAAAGACAAAATTGACCCTGCAAAAATATTTCCAAAAATTTCAAAATTTACAGTGTTGAGGCGGAAATTTGAAATCCTTGGGGCGATACCGGAAATTTCGAAAATATGAGTTTTTCACCAGAAATTTCAAAGGTATTTACATTGTAATATGTACCGGAAATTTCAAAATTTCTGGTATTAACATTGAATTATGTATCGGAAATTTCAAAATTTATGGTACAAATCTCATTCTTTATACCAAAAATTTCAAAATTTTTTGTAGTTATAAAAACCTGGTTTTGTACTAGAAATTTTGAAATTTTTGGTATACCAACACCGAAAATTTTGAAAATACTAGATGCTTCTCTGTATGCTCCAACAAGATAGAGGAAAATAGTTGATCTCCCCTGAAAACAGGATCTACAACATTCTTCTGAGTAGTAACATCAGTAACCTTCTTCTTCCTGATCAAGGAAACTTCAGCATCTTCCTCTTCCTCTTCAATTTCACACAACTTCCTTAACTTCCTCTTCCTTACAGGTGCATTAGAGGATGAAGATACCTTCTGAGGAGTTCTTCCACTTCTTATCTTGAAGGGCATTAAGACAGTGTAAGCAACAACTTCTTCAACCTCTTTCTCAATCTCTTTCAAATGCACAACTTTTTTTTGGCAGGCTTCGGAACCTCCTTCAGAGTATCTGAAACAACCTATTTTTTCTTCTTGGATGATTTGTACACCTCAAGAGGTCCATTTGGCAAGTCTTTATATCTTAGAACCACACCTTCTTTAAATGCTTGTTGAATGAATAATTTGGTTACCTCAGGATAGTCTTGCTTAGTAATGATAAGATAATCCTCAAGATAATCATAATTAATGCATCTAATATTGAGAGGATCTTTAGATGCCACCATTTCACTTTTCTTCATAATCTTCATGTTTGCGAGAACAAAAGCAGACATAATGTTCACATGGATCTCCTCCAAGTCTTCATTATCAGGAGCGGTTTTAAGGGCATCAATCTGACGACCTTGATAAGGCACCTCAGACAAAAAGTCTAGCATATGGGACATTCTTATTATGATGCTTTGTGTTGTCCTTATTAGCCTCACAAAGATGATGAAAGACGTAGGCAGGAAGATTTGTCTTATCTTCATTTTCCAAGTAAAAGATGAAGTGCTTGTGATCCCAAGAGATTTGATCAGTGTTGCCTTCTCTAGAGAATCAGACAGCCAATAAGAATTTTAAACAGAAGTTTGAAATTCCTTTTCATGTTCTTGACCTTTCCAAAGTCAAAAGAACACAAATCTCCAGATTGCTCAAACAAACGGCTTCTAATGGCTTCATGATTATTCTCTTTTGTGTTCAGGATGAATCTTCCTTGATTTGTAACTTTTAGAAGCTTGGAAATAGTCTTCTGAGTGATGGTTACATCAACACCCATAATAGCTGACCTAATCTTCACTTATTTAAACTTCTTCATACCCATTTCCTATCTACTTTTCCCTTTCAAGGAATTGTCATTCCGTACCATCAATTCTTGTTCCATAGACACTGAAAATTTTTCATACACTTCATCTCTAACCCAAATATCTCTTACCAAATGAGGGTAAGTTGGTCCATTCGGAATATTGAAAAACGAAGACCATACTTGGACTCTTAAGAAACTCCATAGATCATGTTAGAATAAGATTTGTTCATGACATATATCCTTTAAGTTTTGATTATAACAAAGTATTGAAAGAACAATGGTGTTATCTTATGTGTGTTCTAAGTATGCAGGTTCCAAAGCTTAAAGAGAATCTACTCATAATCTATTAAGAGAATGCATTTGAGAAAAGTTGAGTTCTTGGCTTCTAATGGTTCAGAATTGAAGGAAGCTATTAAGTGAAGTCTGATGATATAGGATTGCGTAGACTATGAAGCTGAATGTATCAGCATCACAAGAGCAATATGTTATCTCTAAACTTATTGAATGTATCAGCTTTCTGTAATTATTTAGAACCATAGACAAAGCTAAGTGATCCGTATTGCATAAAGCAAGCTACAATGTCAAATTTGTTTGTCAACTAGAGTTTGTGTTCACATGGCTCAAGGAGAGTTGACATGCTTTATGGATATCCACTCTCAATGGATCTATAGTACAACTTACAAGGAAGACGCTACGGTTAAACAAGTTACACAATGGATAAAGATCATTTGTGTATTTATCTTCAACGTCTCTTAGTACTATGGAGTAACAAAGACACTTGTACAAGTTATCTCTTCAAACAACTATTCTTTTGTAGCTGCTATTTATGTAGATAAAGAAGAAAATGAGCATATCACGCTTCTATCAACATGGAAGAATAACAAGATCAACAACAACATCGAGTATTCAGAGTTTCTGTTATCTAGTGTAAATTGTACAAAGCCTTAAGATTTCTGAAACAATGAATATCTTAGAAATCTTAAGAGATATGATCTTTGTTATAGTTATTGCCCTATACCTTTGATTGTATATCAAGTACACCTTGTTCTCTATTCTACTAAACATGTTGTTTAGTAGTTTATAAAGAAAGTCTATTGCTATGTGCTTGAGCATCAAAGTCTCTTATTGTGAGCTTGAGCCATGTAAGTCTCCTGCTATATGCTTGAGCATTGAAGTCTTGATCAAACTATTGGTTAAGCAAGGAAGTTTTGGACTGTAGGTGTAAGCAGGAAAGTCTTGGATTCGTGGAATCATAGCAGGAAAGTCTTATACTTGAGGGTATGAGCAGGAAGTCTTAAATCTGTGGGATTTAAACAGGAAAGTCTTATATTAGTGGTTTATAAGCAGAAAAGTCTTATACTTGAGGGTATGAGCAAGAAGTCTTGAAACCATGGGATTTAAGCAGGAAGTCTTGGATTCGTGGAATCTGAGCAGGAAAGTCTTAGACTGAGGGTCTGAGCAGGAAGTCTTGAATCCTAGGAATTTAAGCAGGAAAGTGTTAGGCTGTGAGTCTGAGTAGGAAGTCTTGTACTTGAGGATATAAGCAAGAAAGTATTAGGATCTGAGGATCTAAGCATGAAGTCTTTTTCAGGTGCTGATTGAGCAGGCAAGTCTTAGGTTGTAGGTATGAGCAGGAAAAGTCTTATGCTCGAGGGCATAAGAAATTGTAATCGTGATTTGATTATAGTGAAAAATCTCTTGTGCTGCAAGGGTATTGGACTACTCTCAGTTTGGGAGGAACCAGGATAAATCTTTGTGTGTTCATGTGTCATTTACTTGCTTCTATTATTATTCTGCTATAGCTTGTTATCAGAATATGAACTCTATTCAGAAGCAACGTAAATTGGAGAACACAATTCAACCCCTCTTCTTGTGTATTTTCTCACTTTCAGTTGGCATTAGAGTATAGTCTGTGAATAACACTTAATAGTGGTACAGATAATGATCCAATGAGAAAAATATGTCTGCTGAAGATTTTTCAAGAAGGAATCAAGTACCATATGAAAAATTTATTGCTCTGCTAATACTATTATCTTCAGTGGGGATTTCGCTGAATCTTAATGGTGGAAAAGCAAAGCTTACTCATATATAATTGGTCTTGATAAATGGTTTTGATGAAGAACTATGAGATATCCTTGAAGAAGGTATCACTATAGAAGTTTATGGTGTTGGGATGATCAAAAATAGAAACTCTCTCATGCCAGCTCAGAAGAAGCTTCACAGATATCATCTTTGAGTTAGAAGCATTCTAGTATATGCTTTACTTCCTTCTGAGTATATCAAAATCATTGATAAGTCTACTGATAAGACTATCTTTGAATCCTTGTGTTCTAAATATGAAGGGAATCAGTAATTACTTAACAAGTTACACTTCATTTAATCTTTCCAAAACAATTCTGAGAAGTATGCCTGCTAGATTCAAACCAAAAGTCACATCTATTCAAGAAGTCAAAAATTTGAATATGCTAAGTCTTGAAAGTTTGATTAGCAATATTCAAAGAAATGAAATGGAATTAGATAAAGATAAGGAAATGACCTTCCTTATCAAAAGATTCTTTCAGCTGCCTAAAAGGAATGAGAAATATGTTGATGGTAAAAGCAACTTCAAAAGATCCAAAAATAATCACATTTAAACTGATTATACCAATCTTCAGAGTAAGGAGAAAAGCTACCAGACAAAAAAAAGTCAAAGAGCTTCAAAGAATATCCTGATGAAGCTGACAAAGTTGAGGATTCAGAAAGAGTTAAAAAATGTAATCTGGCACTGTTGGCCATTACATCTTCTGAAGAAACATCTGAATCCAGGAATAAATCAAATGTTGAAGAGAAAGAGGTAACTTTTAAATCTATCTTACTTTTAAATCTTTTTATTCTAGCATTACTCAGACAATGCTGAAATCTTATTTTATGCTAACCTATGATAGCAAACACTATCTGAATCTATGCTAGTCAGAGATTTCAAAATCAAGGATTACAAAGTCAAAAGATTTGATAATATGAATCCAAGATAATGAAATCAAAAACTCAGCTAAGAACAAGTTTCGTTAGAGTCAAAACTCATCCTAGACTTGAATTCTGGAATGAATCAAGGCACTACTATCAGACTAAGGCATGAAGTAAAAGAAAGCATGTCATGACTAACATTATAGGACCCACAGAAATATGGGTACCAAAATCCAAAATTGAATTGGATGCAGATATCTCAAAAGAAAGGAGCAAGGCATCTTCCATGATACTTTATCAATGGTTGATTACAACATATGATGGAAGAAAATCCTACATACCAAACTCAAAAGCTGAAAGATGCAAAAAATGTGGAGTTTGGAGAAAAAAGTGTAATCACTGGTATAAGTACCATTGACTCAAGATCCACTTAAGTCATAATTCAGATTCCATGGTCAAATTTGAATACTCGCCTGAAGCTTGACCAAGAAAAACTAAAAAAAAGGCGTGTTCAGTTCTTTACTTTGCAAACTCCTTGGCTTAATGAACTATTCAATTATGAGTGAATACAAAGTCTCAGCTAGATCTCTAGAGGAGTTCTTTTTTATGATAACAAGACAATCTTCAGAAATCTTTAAAAAGAAACTATGTTGTACTTGACTATACTGAATAAGTCATTGACTAAAAAATGATCATACTTATGGATACAATATTCTAGAATTTAGTTTCAAGAGAAAATGCTTAACTCTGAATGGAATATCAAAGATTGGTGACTAACAAAAAATGTCTCACTCGAAGTCTAATCCTACTAGACTATGATGGCAGATAGCTTCTGAAAAATTATCAGTCTCTGAGATTCAAAAAGGGAATCTTTGCTTCTGAGTAGCAGTTTAAGTAAAAATGTTTTAAAAAAAATCTTTGTCTTACTTAAATTCCATAAAGTTGAGAATCATCTAGTGTGTTCAAGAAATCTGATGGGTAAAGACTTTTGGGTAATTATGTTTTCTTTTTATTACATTTATGGTCTCTATCCCTATTCTTCATGTAACATCATTTCTTGTCAACTTTTATGTTCTTCTGACAAGATTCTTATTCTTCTGTGTCTAGAATCTTGTTCAGTTCTTTCTTTATATTCTTTTTATTTGTGTTGATCAAACCAAACCTGAGATGAATTCTCTAATCAATTCTTCACCGAATCAACTAGTTGTCATAAATGAAAAGTTTATGGATTTTGAAGAGTTATTTAAACTAAGTTTTAACTTTTGGAAGACTGTTTCTGAACAAGGTTGGAATGGATACTTTGAAATGCTCCATGTTTTTACTTATCCAAATCTTGTCAAAGAATTTTGGGTTAATGCATCCATTGTTGAGCTAAATCCTGAGTATGCTATCCTTTCCAGGGTTTCTGGTGTTTCTATAACAGTAACCTCAAAGATGAATTCTAATGTAATCAACTGTGAGGAGATTGGAGAAATCCCAAGTACTCTTGTTTGGGAATATTATCTTCCTACTTGGCATACTTTTGTAGATCCATCAAACCTTTCTCAGGTCTCAAATCTTCATCTCGATGCAATTGTTTGCAACCAGATTCTGAACTCAAATTTGCTGCCTAAGGACAAGGTTCTAGACCTTGTGGATTCTATTGAAAAATATTTGCTACTTCTTCTCAATTCAGACATACAGATTGATCTACCTCAAATTCTGTTTGACCATCTGAAAAGGAAACTTTCATCCTTTCACAAGGGAAAGACATTTTTCATTCCATATGGACGAGTTCTTTCTGAACTGTTAATCCAACAAGGAGTTGTCATAACATTAGAGGACGATTCTTCTAAAATCTGGAGAGATAAGTTTGAAACTATCTATGAGAGGTTCTAATGTTGGTTATCTGCAATATATGTCGTGTAACTGCTATAATCTTGTATTAATCAATCTTTTGTTTTAATAAAAAATTGTTTATGATCCTGTGACGTTTTAACTGTTATATGTGCATATCTTGTGTCGTTTAGAGAATCATAAAATTAGGAATAAACAGTAGAAAAAAACAACATTCTCCTTTAAATATTGGCAGTACATCTCAGAACTTTCTAGACATTTGGATATGTTCTAAGGAAATCCCTATTATCATCTGACATCTCTAGATTGTTCAAGTAGTCCTCCCAATCTTCCTCTACAAACTCAATAGCCTCCTTCTTTTGGAGATTTCTGCATTTTGACCTAGAAGTTCCTTTCCTTCTACGTGTCTCAACAAAGGTTGTTGTTGATGTTTGTGCCTCTGAAGAACTCTGCTTGTTTGAAGACTCTTGAATTTCTACATTCTTCTCGTTTGCATGAATTGCTGCTCTTAGCAATGCCACCTTTCTAAAATCTCTCTTTAGAACCCAGATTTGTTTATGCTTATATATTTTTGAAGAATTAGATTAATCAAAAGGAGGATTACATTAAGATTAGATTAATGTTAATCAAAAGGAGGGTTACAAAAAGGATGAAGATATTAAGATTACATTAATCTAATTCTTCTAAAGCCTTAAGATCCATGTAGTTTTCCCAAGTATAGTTCGGTTCATCTTCATCTTCAAAATCTCAAATTACAATTTGAAACATCTTTCTATCTCCGGTTTTCTTCTTATTCTTCTTCTTCGTCGACACCTTCTTAGGTTTAAATGCAGTTGTTGAAGATCTGGCTTCAAAAGTTATAGAACCATCTGGAGTCTATGGACTTGGAATCATCATACTTGTGATTTCCTAAGAAATCTCAATTATTATAGAGATGTTGGTACTTTCAGTTGTGGATTCCATAGTGTTCAAAAAGGATTTTGATGAAATTGACTTAAGTGGGGGTTGCTTTTATAAGTGGAATATAGGCAAACCAAACTATTGGATTGAATCCTTTTCTCTATCTTTCGAAGTGCTGTAACCAAAAACTATTAAGAATGTACAATACACACTTTTAATGCTCTCTATTGCCTGAATCGTTTCTCTTCTTTGGGAACTGCTCAAGTAATGATGATCTGTTTTGCATTTATGAAATATTTCATTTTGTTTTCTTCTCTCTGTTTTAAAATTTTATCTTAATCGTTTTGATGTGACAAAAGCGGGAGAAAGATGTAGAAGTATTTAAAAAAGAATCTAAACCCTTCAAATTTTAAATGTTGTTTATTTTAAATATTTTAAAATTATGTTATTATGGTTATTTGTTTACCCGAGAGATATATTTTATTTTTCTTGAATATAGAACTTATGGGGGGAGCTTACAAACCTCAACCTTTGAACAATTAGACTCAAGGGAAGCTTACAAACCTCAGACTCTGATGTTGTCAAGTAAATTAAAATAGCCCAACATTTTTCTTAAATACTTATGTTTGTCATCATCAAAACTGGGAGATTGTTAGAACAAGATTTGTTCCTGACATATATCCTTTAGGTTTTAATGATAACAAAGTATTCAAAGAACAATGGTGTTATCTAACGTGTGTTCTAAGTATACAAGTTCCAAAGCTTAAAGAGAATCTACTCAGAATCTCTTAAGAGAACGCAATTGAGAGAAGATAAGTTCTTGGCTTCTGATGGTTCAGAACTGAAGGACGTTATTGAGTGAAGTCTAATGATATAGGATTGCGTAGACTCTGAAGTTGAATGTATTAGCATCAGAAGAGCAATATTTTATCTCTACACTTATTGAACGTACCAGCTTCTAGTGATTATTCAAAACCATAGACAAAGCAAAGTGATCCGTACTGCATAAAGCAAGCTACAATGTCAAATCAGTTTGTTAGCTAGAGTCTGTGTTCACATGGCTCAAGGAGAGTTGACATGCTTTACAGATATCCACTCTCAACAGATCTATAGTATAGCTCACAAGGAATACGCTACAATTAAACAAGTTACACAATGGATATGGATCTTTTTGTGTATCTATCTTCAATGTCTCTTAGTACTATGGAGTAACAAAGACACTTGTACAAGTTATCTCTTCCAACAACTATTATTTTTTATCTATTATTTAAGTAGCTAAAGATTCAATATGGATAAAGAACAAGGAAAAAAGAAAGAGGTTCAAGAAGAATATGAGTGTCTCATGCTTCTATCAACATGGAAGAATAACAAGATCAACAATAACATCGAGTATGCAGAGTTTCTGTTATTTGTTGTAAATTGTACAAAGCCTTAAGATTTCTTAAACAATGAATATCTTAGAAATATTTAGAGTTATGATCTTTGTTATAGTTATTGCCCAGTACCTCTAATTGTATACCAAGTACACCTTGTTGTCTATTATGCTAAACAGGTTATTTAGTAGTTTAGAAAGAAAGTCTCTTGCTATGAGCTTGAGCATCAAAGTATCTTGCTGTGAGCTTGAGCCAAGTAAGTCTCCTACTATGTGATTGAGCACTGAAGTCTTGATCAAATTATTGATTAAGCAAGGAAGTCTTGGACTATAGGTCTAAGCAAGAAAGTCTTGGATTCGTGGAATCTAAGCAGGAAAGTCTTATACTCGAGGGTATGAGCAGAAAGTCTTGAATCTGTGAGATTTAAGCAAGAAAGTCTTGGATTCATGGAATCTAAGCAGGAAAGTCTTATACTCAAGGGTATGAGCAGGAAGTCTTGAATCTATGGGATTTAAGCAGGAAGTCTTAGATTCGTGGAATATGAGTAGGAAAGTCTTAGATTGAGGGTCTGAGCAAGAAGTTTTGAGTCCAAGGGATTTAAGTAGGAAAGTCTTAGGCTGTGAGTCTGAGTAGGAACTCTTGTACTTGAGGTTATAAGCAGGAAGTCTTGATCAGGTGCTGATTGAGCAGGCAAGTCTTATGATGTAGGTCTTAGTAGGACAAGTCTTATGCTCGAGGGCATAATAAATTGTAATCGTGATTTGATTATAGTGAAAAAACTCTTGTGCTACCAGAGGACTTGATTTATCTCAGTTTGTTCATGTGTCATTTACTTGCTTTTGTTATTATTTTTCTGTAACTTGTTATCAGAATCTTAACTTTTGTTTAGAATTTGAACTCTGTTCAGAAGCAATGCAAATTGGAGAACATAATTCAACCCCCTTTCTTGTGTATTTTTCTCACCTTCAGATCACACGCATTCTGATTGAAGGAGTCAAAGTCAATAATTTATTCCACTAAAAACTTTAGATCCTCCTTATTGACATCCATGATTTTAGGTTTGAGAGTCATACTCTTGCATGACTCGACAATCATGTGTGCATATTGAGCAAATGATGAAGACGTCATTGTATAAGGGGCTTGTAGGGTTTCTAAGGTTTTCCTTTTTGAAAAGGGTGTTTTTCAGAGAAGGTTTAAGAAGACAAAAGTGTAGGAAGTGAGGGAGTCAAGTGTGTATGTCTGATATAAGTAGAGTGCGTTTTTTAGTGAAAAGGGAATTTTTATCAACACAAAACATAAGGATAGAAATAGAAAAGAAAGAAAAGTAAATAAGACAACTAACCAAGAATAGAGAAGGTTTTACTCAACAATTATAATCCAGGTGTTAGAAGATGTTTCAAAATTATGACACGTAAAAAGACAGATTCCATAGGCAAAAACAACAATTTTGTCCACTTGTGTGCATATCAGAGGCAGTTAATCTTATTCTAAGATTCAGGGGCTGAGATGCTTCAGAGGTAATTACTCATCAGAAGTTGGTTCAAAACTTTTGATCATAGTAGCTTCTGGATATCATCAGACTCTACTACTATAATCAAGTGTAATCATAGTGACTTGATGTAGAATAAGATTATCTGTCATTCTGATAGAAGTAGAATTAACTCAACAAAGTTTAATTCTTCTTTCATAAATAAGAAGCTCTTCTGATAAACATTTAGAATGATAGGATTAGAAACTGTTGCATAAAAGCACAAAGATAGTCATACCTTTCTTTGTGCAATTTTTGATTTGCTATTAAGATTGTTCTTGAGGAACTATATTGTTATAACAATGCTCTTCTGAAAACCAACAAAAGTCTTTCCAGCTCCAAAACAACTGGATAAACTTCAAAGAAAATAATAAGAGAATATAAATCCCCAACTCTATATAGGAAAACATCAGTTTTCCCAGTACCAGTAATCTTGTCTTACTGGTTTCTTCCAAATTCCATATTTCCTTCTGTAGAGCAATTTTTGTGGTCTTGAGTCACGATCGCTTGGGTACTATTTTTATCCTATTGAGCTGATTAAGGAAGGGAAATAGATGTCTTTAATTAGCCCTGCTTGCATACTGAGTTTGAACAACGGTCGGTTAGGTTATAGATGCGATTAAGATGTGGGTCCCTCTTTGGTTTATTTTGTTTAAATTTAGAATGTCTGGACTATTGGCGAGGTTGTGAGTAGGATGTTAGGATTTGATGCTTTTGGGTTGATATCTGGGGGGTACTGGATTTTGGGTTTTTGATTGGTATGCTCGCTAAGATTTTAGTAATCTTATGCCTACGTATTCCCGTTTAACGAAACAGGGAAATCAGAGCGATCGTAGTAGAATAGGAGGAAAAAGGTTTTTTTGGTGTCTTGTTCAAAGCCCAAGACGTGAAGCTAAAGGTGGTTTGTATCTTGTTTAAAGCCCAAGATGTGAAGCTAGAGGTTTGACTGAGAGAGAATTTGTCATCTCTAAAGAGGAGTCGTTGATGTTTGTATACTGTGAACGAGGCACAACTTTGATGCTAAAAGGTTGATTGACTCGGCCGGGGTTTTACAAAGCCTAAGAGGAGGCGAGAGGTTTGACTTTTTAGGGGAAAATGTTCTTTCTATCTTGTACAAAGCCCAAGATTGAAGCTAAAAGGGATTTTGACTCCGTTGGGGAGAATGTATCTTGTATAAAGCCCAAGATGGAGGTTGATAGGGTTTGACTCAACAAGAGAGTACTTTTATCTGTCCGGTATAAAGCCCAAGACGGAGGCTAAAAAGGTTGACTCAACAAGAGAGCCTTGAACGGGTGATTGACTCAATAAGAGAGTCTTTTATACTCAACAAGAGAGTGTTTTGCTGTCTCGTACGAAGCCCGAGATTGAGGCTAAAAGGAGATTGACTCAACAAGAGAGTCTTTTTTATACTCAACAAGAGAGTGTTTTTATATGTCTTGTATAAAGCCCAAGACGGAGGATAAAAGTGGTTGACTCAACAAGAGAGCCTGAGGGTTGATTGACTCAACAAGAGAGTCCTTTATACTCAACAAAAGAGTGATTTTGATGTCTCATATGAAGCCCGAGATTGAGGCTAAAAGGGGATTGACTCAACAAAAGAGTCCTTTATACTCAATAAGAGAGTGTTTTTATATGTCTTGTACAAAGCCCAAGACGGAGGCTAAAAGTGGTTGACTCAACAAGAGAGCCTGAAAAGGTTAGCTTCACTGGGGAGGACCATTTTTACAAAGCCTAAGAGGAGGCTGTCTTACCGCTGTGGATTGTTGAGATCTTGAAGCGTGTCCAAGTGTGGGGAACTCTCATGAGAGAGACCGGGTTTCGGCGTTTCTTCCTATGTTTGAACGGAACTTGAGAATGACTTTGAGACTCAAGGGGTTTTAGACTGTCCAAGTCTAGAGTTTTATCTTTTAGACAATACCTTTTTGTCATTAAGGATGAGTATCAACCCTAAAATGGCCGGAGTTTTCACGCTGGAAAGACTGCTCTAGCAAAGGATGACTAAGTTCTGTCTTATACCTTTAAGAGGTCGTCAGGGTCCTTGTATTAAGCCCAAGAGAAGGCATGGGAACTTCTAAGAAGCCGAAGGGTCCTTGTACAACGCCCAAGAGGAGGCGGGGATGCTTTTAGGAAGCATGTGGGTCCCCAAACCAAGAGAAGTTCAAGACATGCTATTCACCGAGAATAGATCAAGCCAGGAAAGTTCCAGGATTTGGAAGAAACTCAAGAGATGCCATTCACGGACAAAAGATCATCTCTGGGGAGTTAGAGTTTCTTTGACAATTTCTAAGGGTTACAGTCTGAGAAAGGGTTCACCGAGAATGCTGCCTCTCCATATTGTTTAACCCCAAGAGGAGGGAAGACTGTATCTGGACATCCTATGGGGATCTAGTTTTGTTTGTATTTAAGAGTGACCAACATGGCTTTACCTAGTGCTAGACGTAGTTTCCAGGGAAAACTCTAAATAACTATACTAGTATTACGCAGTTGATATGTGACAAGTATATAAAAGTTTCTGAAAGAAGACTTACAGTGAGCAGCCCCACAATACAGTTATATATATGTGAAAGCGGATAAACACTTACTCGGTTGTAGAGCTTCCATGCTATTTTGTTAGTTGTTCAATAAAGAAAGATTTGATAACAATTTTATATTCTAAATCAAAGGAGAAAGTGCTTTGAAAAGATTGTTGGGGCTTACAGCTCAAGGAGAGGCCCAAGGCTTTATCAGTGATTGCACTGTTATTTTGAAATTGTACAAGGACTTATACAAGTGACTGAGGCCTAAAAAAGGTTTTCTGTACAAAGGGAAGGGTCTTACACTCTCTCAAGAGGCCCAAAGGTATTTAAAGAAAAGGAATGAGGCTTATAACACGAGGGTAGGCCCAGATGGTTTGATTTTTGAACTGGCGATTGCGCCGAGATTTTTGAAAACACCGTGGGTCTTATACAATGACTGAGGCCCAAACTATTTTGGTTTCAAATAAGGATTGGGTCTTACACTCTATTAGAGGCCCAAAGATTTATTTTTGTACAAGTGGTGGGGCTTACAGCTCAAGGAGAGGCCCATGGGTTTTTGTAAAAAAGACGACGATCGCGCCGAACTTTTTGATGGTATCGGGACTTATACAATACACTGAGGCCCAAACTATTGGTTTTCAAAAAAAGGGTTGGGTCTTACACTCTACTAGAGGCCCAAAGGTGTTTGAAAATAATTTGTGAGGGTGAAAATCAAAGAAACCCTAAATTTGTTTTCCTTTAAAAGCAAATATTTAAAGAAAATACCAAATAAATTTGAATAAACCACTTGTGATTTTTGTTTAAGGTTTGAAAAATGAGGTTTTAATCACAATATGAATTAAAATTCATTTGGTTTTGATTTTCAAGATAAATATTCACTTTTAATTGTTTAAAAACAATTAAAAAATGAATTTATTCACAAAAATACCAATTATATTAAATAAATAATATAAATTTGATTTTTTTGTGGAATAAAATATTTCAACATTTTTGTGATTTTTTGCAAAAAGAACCAATAAAAAATAATTAAAATTGAGGGAGTTATTAATTTTTCAAATCATTAAAAATAATATGAAAAATAGTAAAATATGAAAAAATAAAAAAAAGTGGTAAAAAAAGAGGACCTGGGGCGAGGGGGATTCGAACCCCAGACCTCTTGTGTACAGGGCGCGCGCCTTACCACTAGGGTGGTGATACATCCGTTGATTGAAACACAACCACAAATATACAAGGCTTGCCTTGTTTTTGGCCTAGCCCAAGACAAGGCAAGGCAAGATTTTGGTTAGAAATGTGAAGGCCATAACTTTCTCATTTCTCCATGGATTGGGACAAAATTTAGGTCTATCCTGCCTAGAATTTCACAAGGAATCCAATGGTGGTGGTGTTTTTTTCTTCAGATCATGCTCCTATTGAAAACCCCGATAGTGGTTTTGAAATAGGCCATGATTTGCATTTTCTGTGCTATCTCTTGGTACAGGTATGAATTACATGATAAATTGGTGCAAACACAACACATATAACATGTATAAGAGATGTATGATCAGTGGACATCAAAGGAAAGCATGATTTAAAGAATCCAAGTTGTGATGTTTACCTCTTTTGGGAGCTTTTGTGCAATCTGCCAAGTGCTTTGTTCCAGAAATGATTTGATGCTTTGGACACCCTCAAATGATCTCTTAGAAGCTTTTAGGATGGTTGGAATCAGCTGGAAACCTCAGGAACAAGTTTGAGCTCTTTCTTGCAAAAGGGGCAAAAGTGGCCAAAATAGCAACTCCCTCAAATGATGTTCCAGATGTTGGGAACCATTTGGGACAATTCAAGGATGATATTTATAGTGTGTTTGAGGTTTTATCTGGTTTGAAAAGTGACTGAATCAAGACATGGCTTGAAAAATGTACAAAAGTCCAATTTTGAGGTTTTGAGAGGTGACTTTGTGATCTTGGTGTTACAGGTCACTTGTGAGTGTTTGGATCACTTCTATATGATGTTTATGAGGTGTGTCTGTGTGATTGGTTTGGTTGGAATTGCTCTCAAACTCAAAACCCAATAGTGACTTGCTTTGGAAGGCAAATTTGGAAGTGAGAAGGTGACTTTGAGGAAAGCATCTGTTTGATGGCTTTGGTGTACTCAAACTGATCACAAATGATGTCTATTTATAGTGCAACAAGTTTGTCTTGCAAGCAATAGTGAATGGAAACTGCTGCAGAGGTTTGGCCAATGTTGATCAATGGGAATCCAAGTCTCCTCTAGCCATTGACTAGAGGTTAGGGCACAGGCTGTTGGTTCCCTTGGTCTTGGATATGTCTTGACTGAATTCAGTTGGAAATGGCTCAGTCCATGCCACCTTGGTGCATCCATTAAATGCTCCAAACCAAAATTGGAGTCTTGTCCCCTCTTTAGGCATTTCTAGGTTTGGCATGCTACTTTTGGTTCCAAAGACTTGGGAGGCTGATGAATCAGTGTTTGTCCCTCCTTGGTCCCCCCTTGAGGTGTTCAGATGGATATATTTGGTTGCCCTTTGCAAAATTTGAGCAAATCGAGCAAAGTCCCCAAATCTGCCTTGCCATGGCAGTTTGCAGCAAGGCATATTGGCATGGTCATATCTCATGGCTTAAGTGGAGTTTCATGGAGTTCTTGGTCATTTTGGAAAGACCTCATATGATACAACATATGTGTGATCATAGTTGGTCTTGATACTTTTTGGATCCAACTGAAAAATCCCTCTACTTTTGGAAAAAAAGCAAGACAGATTCTGACTTTGTGAAATTTTCACTAAGTGTTGGAAAAAGTGACATTTCATGTTTTCAGCCATTTTGATCATTCCATAACTCAAAATCCATGATGAATTGGAATGAGGTGTAGTTGAAGCTTTTGTAAAGGGCCATGAGAGCTACAAATCCAGCTTTGAATGGGGAAAAATGGCCTTGTGGTTTAGGAGTTAGGGTCCTCCAAAGTTGGTACCCTAGCCACTTTGTTCCATTACTTAGAAAATTTCTAAGTTTTTATGGTTACCCCTTTTTCAAGTTATCCCACTTTTCTTGATTTTTCTTGATGAATGATGATTCTAATCATACATTAACATCATTTTAGGGTCAAAGAACCATAATTGTGAAAAATCTCAAAAAGTCAAAGTTGACTTTTGTGCACAGTTGACTTTTTGTCAGATGAGCTCCAAACTGTGTGATCCTCTATGAAATCAAGTCCTTGACCTAAATCAAACTTGATGGATTGATTTCATAGGTGTTATAGGGTGTATTTAATCATGTCCCAAGGTTTGGGAGCATGTCTTGGTCAAAAGTCAAATGCACAGTTGACTTTTTCTTCAAAACCCTAATTGTGGTTCTGATGAACTTGAAACTTGTTGATCAAGCTTCTTGGGTCAATACATTATTGCAAATGGATCAATGTAGTGTATTAGAGACCCTTAAATCCTCTCTTGAGGTCTTGGCTCATGTTTTGTCCCAAAAGTCAACTTAGAGGTGAATTAGGTCAAGAAACCCTAATTCCTGATTTTTTTATGAATGCATCCCTTGAGGCAAAATTAACTTGATGATTGGGTTCATGATGTCCCTTGGAGCATCTTAGGTTGTGCTTTGAAGCATTAGCTCATGCCTAGAGAAAAATTTCCATCTGGAGGCCCTGGTCAACCAAAACCCTAATTTGGTGACACTGGCGATCTTGAGGCTTGATCCACTTGGACTGTTGCAGCCTTGTGCTTAATCCTTGATGTGGGAGTCCTCTTGATCCATTATGGATGTTTGAGAGGTTTAGACAAGTTGAAGATCATGTCATTCCTTGATTGATCTTTTGTCTAAGAGCTCTGAGAGGGCTTAAAACCCTAAATTTGATTGTAGTGGATGCTCACCCATCTCTGGGGAGACTAATGAGGTATAATGGTCTTTCATATTGTGATGATGATTTGTACAATGATGGGGAATCTTAGTGGTCAAAATTTGGGGTATGACAAATGCCCCTATTTAATCTTCTTGGACCCGAAGGTGTGAATGGCGAAGGTATTCGGGCATTCGGGGTACAAGAGGATTAAATATCGGAATACCCAAAATTTTGATGGTGGTTATGAATGGCAGCTTGCGTATCCTTCTTCTTTTGCTAAGCGATGATGCTTAGAAAAGGTAAAACTTCCCCTCGATCCTGGTTTCCTACCAAGGAGCTGGTCTCAGTTTTCGATGTAAACTTCCCCTCGATCCTGGTTTCCTACCAAGGAACTGGTCTAGGTTTCTGAAATAAACTTCCCCTTGATCCTGGTCTTCTGCCAAGGAATTGGTCTCAATTTCTGAAATAAACTTCCCCTCGATCCTGGTCTTCAGCTAAGGAACTGGTCTCAGTTTCTTTTGTCAATAAACTTCTTGACAAAGGATGCTATTTGTAGCGGTTTTCCTCAAACTTCTCACCGACTTTTCCTGGGGATATGCCATTTGATGGAAAAAATTTTGATGTCAGACTCGCTGGGGAACCCATTCGTCTGAGTTGTAGAGGTGCACAAACTTCTCTGTTTGAGACGCCATTTGCTGACTCTACTGGGGAAAACGAGTCTCTTGAGAGAATGCTTTCGCTTGGGGTTACTACATCATACTTTTCTCGGGATCTTTTCGGAGAAATGCCATATGATGTGATCCAATTTTGAGGTGCCGATGACCTTTTCGTCAGCGAATTTTTTTGGAGAAAAACGGTTGCATTGCCGAATCTCTGATTAGGAGGCTTTCTCTGGGGATTTTCCTTAATCCGGAAAAGCGAAGATATCATCTTAAATGGCAAAGAGTGATGCTGAAGGTTCTCTGGCCTTTCAGAGGTTCAAGTTATCAAAGTGGTCAAAGAACCACCTTCAATCCAGAAATAAACTGGAGGAAAGGTTGTTTAGACACGACGTTTCCTGACAAGGAAAGAACTGACAACTCGATTGAAAAGACATTTATCACTAGGGGACAAGACCGACTAGAGTGATAGTGATGCAATATGAATATGAATGTAAATCAATAATGCATGATGTATGTATGTTTATGCTAACAAAACTGACACGACATACAGACTAATAGATGAACACGACTGGATACTCGGCCACTACGGGGGACGAAGAGGTATCACTGGTTCACGATAGTAATTCTGCCTTGCTTAGGAGAGATAGTCCCTGTTGGGAGCTATGTTGGTCGGGCTTAGGAGGTAAGAGCTCTGTCGGGGATGTCAGACGGGATATTTGCATCTGACATAGTTAATCCTTCGTTCAGGCATACTGGTTTAAAAGGAGTACTTTGATTCTGCACTTTAAAGCTTAATCGCCTTTGGAGTAGCGATCGAGGTTCTTTCGATGTTCTATAGTCAAAAGAAATTGCCATCTTTATTTTGAAAAGCAGAAAAATTTTGACAAGTAAATTCATTTTTGTTTCATTTCAAGAATCGTTGATCATGTTAAAATGGCATTCTGTAAAGCTAAAACAAATAAGAATTGTAAACAAAAGCACAAGGGCTCAAACTTTATTGACAAGATGGAAATCAGCCAAACGCGTGATTCCATAGAGTATTTACAAAGTTAGAAAATGGTAATTTACAGGAAAAAGTCTACATTGAAACATAACGACCGTTATCCTTCTACCAACTTTGAATTCTGGACATCCTGAGCTTCCGTCGAAGATGATCTTGACTGGAGTTTTCCTGATGGGTGGCGTAACTGCTGCCGGGGGATTTGCCCCTTTGTTGAACGCAGTTACTTGCCATTAATCCCTAACTTTTGCCTGGATTGTACTGTGATGTTTCCAACCCATCGGGATGATTTTTGATTATGTCTCTAATTTTTTCCTGGACCGCCCTTTCGGGTTTTCAATCCACCGAGACGTTTTTTTTCTTCTTTATTTTTTCCTTCTTTTTTTAATTTAGGCGAAGTATTTCTTGACTACGTCAACATTTGTGGGGTAGGCAAATTCCTTTCCATCCATGGTTGCGAGTCTCAAGGCGCCGCCTGAGAACGCTTTCTTGACCACATAGGGGCCGTCATAGTTCGAAGTCCATTTGCCCCAAGAATCAGTGAGAAATGATTGTATCTTTTTTAGCACAAGGTCTCCTTTCCTGAAGACGCGAGGTCGGACCTTTTTGTCAAACGCCTTCTTCATTCTTTGTTGATACAACTGACCATGGCATAGAGCCGTCATCTATTTTTATTCGATTAGGTTTAGTTCGTTGTGTCGACTTTGACATCATTCAGCTTCTATTAACTTAGCTTCCATCACTACCCGGATTGATGGGATCTCTACTTCTATGGGGAGCACTGCCTCCATGCCATATACTAGAGAGGAAGGGGTTTCCCCTGTTGAAGTACAAACAGATGTGCGATAACCGTGAAGAGCAAAAGGTAACATTTCGTGCTAGTCTTTGTAGGTTACAACCATATTTTGAACAATCTTCTTGATGTTCTTGTTAATCGCTTCTACCGCTCCATTCATCTTGGGTCGGTAAGGAGATGAGTTATGGTGTTCGATCTTGAACTCAGCACACAACTCTTTCATCATCTTATTGTTCAAGTTAGATCCATTATCAGTAATGATCTAGTTTGGAACACCATAACGGCAGATGAGATTGTTTTTGACGAATCGGACCACCACCTGTCGGGTTACATTGGCGTACGGCGTTGCTTCGACCCACTTGGTGAAGTAGTCAATGGCTACCAAGATGAATCGATGTCCATTTAAAGCCTTAGGTTCGATTATACAGATCATGTCGATTCCCCGTATAGAAAAAGGCCACGGGGAAGAAAGAACTTTGAGCTGCATTGGCGGTACATGGATTTTGTCTGAGTATATTTGACACTTGTGACACTTCCTCATGTACTTGTAGCAATCAGATTCCATTGTCAACCAATAGTACCCTGCTCTTAGAATTTTTATCGCCATTGTGTGTCCGTTGGCATGAGTGCCAAAGGATCCTTCGTGAATTTCTTTTATCAGCATGTTTGCTTCTGGTCTGTCTACGCATCGGAGTAAGACCATGTCAAAGTTTCTCTTATAGAGTGTATCACCGCTCAAAAAGAAGCTGCCTGCTAGTCTTCTGAGGGTCTTTCTATCCTTTCTGGATGCCCCAGGTAGATACTCTTGTTTCTAAAGGAAGCATTTGATATCTTGATACCAAGGTTTATCGTCTATGACTGCTTCAATCGTGAAGATGTAAGTAGGCCTTTCAAGGTGCATTATGTCAATCTGAGGTAAGTCGTTCCATTGACCTACGCTAATCATGGAAGAGAGGGTGGCTAATGCATCAGCCATGTGATTCTCTTCACGAGGGATATGACGAAACTCGATTCTGTTGAAGAATGGTAACAATCTTCTCGCATAGTCTTTGTAAGGAATCAGTCCTGATTGGTACATGTTCCAATCTCCTTTGATCTGATTGATAACCAGGGTTGAGTCGCCGTATACATCCAAGTTCTTGATCCTTAAGTCGATCGCTTCTTCGAGACCCATGATACAAGCTTCGTATTCGGCCTCGTTGTTTGTGCACTTGAACGTAAGTCTGGCGGTGAAAGGAATGTGAGTACCCTGAGGTGTTATGATGATTGCCCCAATTCCATTTCCACAATTATTGACAGCTCCGTCAAAGATAAGTCCTAATTGGGAACCTGGTTCTGGACCTTCACTGGGTAGCGGTTCCTCGCAATCTTTCATTTTTAGATACATGACATCTTCGTCTGGGAAGTCAAATCCGACTGATTCCTGATCGTCAATCGGTTGATGAGCCAAATGATCGGCTAAGACATTTCCTTTGACGGCTTTCTGAGCATGGTACTCTATGTCATATTTTGATAACAACATCTGCCAACGGGCAATCCTTCCCGTGAGAGCAGGTTTTTCAAAGACGTACTTGATTGGATCCATTTTTGAGATTAACCAAGTAGGGTGACGAATCATATACTGGCGAAGACGTTTGGCTGCCCAAGCCAGAGCACATCAAGTTTTCTCGAGCATAGTATACCGAGTCTCGCAGTCCGTAAACTTCTTGCTCAAGTAGTAAATGGCAGACTCTTTTATTTTGGTTTCGTCATGTTGGCCAAGCACACAACCCATTGAGTCTTCCAAGACTGTTAAGTAAATGATCAGTGGTCTTCCTTCCACTGGAGGTGATATAATCGGTGGGTTTAACATATATTCCTTGATACTGTCGAAGGCAGTTTGGCAGTCTTTTGTCAAAACGCAGTCCTGATTCTTTTTGAGTAATTTGAAAATCGGCGCGCATGTTGCGGTCATGAGGAATATAAATATGGAAATGTAATTCATACGTCCCAGAAATCCCCTGACTTGTTTTTCAGTCTGCGGAGAAGGCATTTCTTGAATGGCCTTGACCTTGTCAGGATCAACCTCAATTCCTTTCTGGATGACGATGAACCCTGGCAATTTCCCTGAACGAACACCGAATGTGCACTTATTGGGATTCAAGCGGAGTTTGTACTTTCTTAATCGCTCGAACAGTTTTGACAAGTGGGTCACATGCTCCTCCTCTGTTTTGGATTTGGCAATCATGTCATCGACATATACCTTGATTTCCTTGTGTATCATGTCATGAAACAGAGTAGTCATGGCCCTTTGATAGGTTGCCCCGGCGTTCTTCAAACCGAACGGCATTACCTTGTAACAAAAGGTACCCCATGGGGTGATGAATGAAGTTTTCTCCATGTCTTTCGGCGCCATTTTTATCTGATTATAGCCCGAGAATCCATCCATGAAGGAGAAGACTTTGAACTTTGCTGTACTGTCAACCAGCATGTCAATGTGTGGTAAAGGAAAGTCATTCTTCGGACTAGCCTTGTTCAGATCCCTGTAGTCAACGCACATTCTGACCTTTCCGTCCTTTTTCGGAACTGGTACTATGTTGGCTAACCAGTGAGGATATTCTGACGTGGCGAGGAAACCCGCGTCAATCTGTTTCTGTACCTCCTCTTTGATTTTGATGGCCATGTCCGGGTGAGCCCGTCTCAACCTCTGTTTTACTGGTGGACATTCTGGCCGTAACGGAAAATGATGTTCCACGATGCTGGTATCCAACCCTGGCATATCTTGGTAGGATCAAGCGAATACATCGGGAAACTCTTTGAGAAGCTTTGTCAAACTTTCTTTGACAACTGGACTGAGTAGGGCCCCAATCCTGACCTCTTTTCTCTCTTCCTCTGAGCCCAAGTTGACTGTTTCCAACGACTCTTTGTGAGGTTCAATGGACCTTTCCTCTTGTTTGAGTAGTTGGGAGATCTCTTCTGGAATTTCGTCGTCAACTTCTTCTTCGACCTCAAATACTGGGAATTCAAAGTTGGGAGAAGGCATCAGATCGTATGTTTCAATGAAGTTTAAAATAAGCAATCTGCATGACGTGATGATTGTTTTTAGAAGAGATAGAGGGAATGCAAGAGTGTGTGCAGTGTATATTTTTGATAACTGCTTGTTTTTATTATTCGAATTGTTTTTTAGGATCACCATTTTCTGAAAAACGAAAAGAGAAAACAACAATAAATGCAGAAATTACAGAACGACGTTTATTTATTTATGATTTTGTCGATTCTTGAAACAACAACCCTATAAAACAAAACTCTGTCACTTTAGGCGAAGCAAAGAGGAATATTTACAGAAAGTGAGCCCTATCAAAACATCCGTTTCACTTGGGCAGGTTGAAAGGTTAAGATAAAGACGGCAATTACTTTGACTTATGAACAATCTTCGGAACATCGATTGCAACCCATTGGCGGCGAACTCCTCGGTGAATCACAAAGTCTGGCACCTTCCTTGATTTGTCTTCAGAAATAACACTGATTTCTGGTGGAGCAGGATCATTGGAATCTGTCTCCCAGGCAGAGTTGTCGTAGGAGGATTCCTCAGTTGTATTTTGCAGAGTATTTATGCTCTTAGGTGGATCTCCCCACCCAGTTGGCTGAACGTCTTCGAGCCTGATACGAGAGATTTACAGGAGCGGTGTATTTGACCATGAAGTCGTATTTTCCACTCGGTTGTCCCAAGGTGCCCACACTTATTTGGAACTGGAGGAGTCATCCTTTTCGATGACGTTGACCTCGGGAAAAGCATAGTTGATGAATTCTAGCCCTGCGAGCTTTGCAAATTCATCGTCGTGCTGGATATTTTCTGAATGACCTGAGTGTTGATCCCATGACATGGTGGGGATGTAGGTATTTGTTTCAATGATGCTCAGTTGATTTTCATTGTTCGGCTGATTTTCTTACACCAAGTCTCCTGGGTACGACTGCCAGATAGGCAGGCCATCCATCGGGCCATAATAGTCATGGTCAAAGTTGTATTTCATCGAGTGTCCTCCTCCAATGAATTTGGTGGAGCACGACATCCTTCTGGATCACAATCTCTGTATATCATTTTGACATCTGACCTGGGTATAAATCTCAGACTCTGTGTGGGATAGCAAAATGGCGTAGGCACCTCTTCCTGAGACATATAACCATCCTTATTAAGGTAGGACTTCCATTCTTCATCTGTGTCGGAGGAATCTCCCTCGTTAATGGTATGTACTTCTTGAAATACTGGGTGGAGGAAACCTCCACTGTGGAAGAAGTTCTGAATGGGATGAAGACTCTCATCGTTAGCAGCTGTCTGGGTACAGGTTGTAGAAAAACCAAGACCCTTCTTTGTTTTATTATCAGTAGGAATAACAAGTTGTCCCCATCCCTTTGCGTTGTTACTTTTGATCACCTCGAGAGCATCTTTGTACGAGGATATTGATGTGCCTTTTTCTGATTGATCCTCATTGCTCTCCGAAAGTGCCTGGAACTGATTTCCAATAACCTCCTCGGGTTCTATACAAGTGGATAATGAAAGGTTACTCACGATCAAGGCTTATTCTCCACAGACCGTGACGAGTTGGTCGTTCTTGACGAACTTCAGCTTCTGGTGAAGTGTCGAAGTTACCGCCCCAGCCTGGTGTATCCAAGGTCTTCTAATAAGCAACTGTATGTTGCCCGGATGTCCATGACCTGGAAAGTGACTAGGAAAGTGTGAGGACCGATAGTTATGGGAAGGTCGACTTCGCCGATAACTGTTTTCCTGGATCCGTCAAATGCTTTGACGATGACCTCACTACCTCTCATCGGAGGTCCTTTGAATGATAGTTGCATCAGAGTGGACTTCGGCATAACATTGAGAGCCAATCCGGTATATACCAGTATGCTGGCTAAGGCATCGTCCTGGCAGTTAACTGTGATATTGAGCGCCATGTTGTGGCTTTTGCCTTTCTCTGGCAATTCCTCATCACTAAACCCCAAGTTGTTGCAGGAAGTGATGTTAGAGACGATGCTATCGAACTGTCGTATTGACACATCCTGTTCCACAAAGGCCTGTTCTAAGACTTTCTGCAGAGCCTTTCTGTGGGCTTCGGAACTGAGCAAAAGTGATAGCACGAGATTTTTGAAGGAGTTTGTAACAGTTGATCAACAATGTTGTATTCACTCCTTTGGATGAGCTTCAGCATCTCATCATCATTCTTTGAAAGGTCGGGATCACTGGATTGACCGACTGGTGGATTAGGAACTTCTGTTTGAGGTTCCTTTTCTCTGTTAGGTTCTCCAACTCCTCAGTTGAAGATTCGACCGCTCCGTGTTACTCGACTAATGTCTGCAATATTCACGACGGAGGGTAATGGAATTTCCTTTCCATTCTCAGTTGTTGTTGCACTGTATTTGTAAGGGATCGCCTTAGCTGATTCATACGGTAATGGTCATGGCAGATAGACAACTACATGAGCCTTTTGATTTTCCTGACTGTCGTAAGTAACTTCAATCGATTCCTGGTTAAGTACCTTTGACTCACCAAGCAGAGAGATGATGGTACAGACATCTTTGGTCCCTTCGTGATCAGAGATCATGACAACATCCTTAATCTGATTAGCAAAATAGTCTGGCATCCAGTTGATAGACCCCGAAACTGAGTATTGTTGAATCTCTTTGCGGTCCAACTGACTCTGGAGAGCTGCTCGCACGAGGTAGCATCCTTGATTATTTTCCGAGCAGACTCTACAGTGCTCGTAGTTATGTGGTGGCACCTGGCCACGTCCGCTTTGAATGCAGTGTAACCTTACCAGGTCTATTTCCATAGATCGGACATCCTGACTTTGACACCTAGTAGGGTTCCCATTAACCACACTGATTTGTTGCGTGTCTTCATCCATATAAATCGGAAGCCACTAGTGGTTCAACAAGTGTTACAAATTTCTTTGAACGAGAGCGCACCCTTGGTTACTCTCACTGCATACTGTAAAGTTCAGATAATTATGTGAAGTGAGAAAACTGAGTTGGACTTGCTTGGCGTGTAACTCCACCAAGCTGGTATTCATCAAACGAATATCGAAAATCTGAATCATGTTGATCTGATAGGGATTTCTATCATGGTAGTCCTGGATCCATCCAAGATCCATCTGACGCTAGAGGGCCTCTTGTATAAAAGAGCATACTTGTTTGTTTACCGAGCAAGTCAGACAAGAATTGTAATCGTGCCGCGGCAGATTATGATACTGGCATTGCCTTGAGTGCATTGCCACTAAGTTGACATTCATCGCACGGACGTCGTGGTTTTGAATAATGTTGGAATTTGTGTAAGTCATGTTGACCCCACGAATTCGGTGCTCTTGGATCCATCCGAGATCCAACTGTTCCTGTAGAGCTGCTTGCACCACAGAACATCACTGATTGTTTTTAGAGCAGATATCACAATGGGGATAATTGTGAGGTGGCACATGGCCATATCCACTATGTCTATAATGCATCTTGACCAAGTTGGCCCTCAATAAGAGTACATCGTGAATTTGATAGCTGTTATTGGATTCTCCCTCTATCAAATTCACTGCAGCTTTCTCGTGTTGAGGCAGCGGGTTTGTGAGAACAATCAGATTCGTATCTTTGAAAGATAAGACCCCGCTCCTAACAAGCGTTTGCACATCGGATTTGAAACTGAGACAGTTTTCTATGTTATGCCCTGGTCCTCCTTGATGGTAAGGACAAGTCTGATACGCCTTGAACCAAAAAGGTGGATTTTCCAGTACTGTAAGAGGAGACCTGGTTTAGACATGCCCCTTGACCAGTAAGAGTGGAAACAATTCTGCGTGCAACACCGGTATAGGGTCGAACCCTGGTGGCCGCGTTGTACGGTTATTGTTGTACGGAGGACGAGCCTGTTGAAGAAGCTGTTGTGTCCTTTGCTGATACTGTTGGTGAATCGGTTGGCTCTGAGCAACCTGAGATTGATACGTAGGAACAGGCGCAGAGTTGATAGCTGGATTTACAGCTGCTACTGGTTGATACCGTCGCCTTTGCTTTCCGAGAGAGATATTCCCAATATCTTGCTCTTTTTTCTTAGGGAGAACACTACTGTATCGTCTTGTACTACTTGATGATCCAGCGTCTTTAACTAAACGTCCTTCTCGGACTGCTTCCTCAAGACGAACTCCCATGCCCACCATCTCAGTGAAGTCACTGGGCGCACTGGCAACCATTCTATCGTAGTAAAATGAGCTCAAGGTTTTTAAGAAGATCTTTGTCATCTCTTTTTCCTCCAGAGGTGGAGAAATCTGAGCGGCAATTTCACGCCATCTCTGAGCGTACTTCTTAAAGGTTTTCTTGTCCTTTTGTGACATTGATCTGAGCTGATCTCTGTTTGGTGCCATGTCTAAATTGTATTTATATTGTTGAACAAAAGCAGCGCCAAGATCCCTGAAAGTGGCGATCTTAGTGCAGTTTAAACCCATGTACCATTTTAATGCGGCACCGGTTAAACTGTCCTGAAAGTAGTGAATCAGTAGCTCCTGGTTCTTTGTCTGAGCTGACATTCGCCGAGCGTACATCACTAGATGGCTCTGAGGGCAAGAGTTACCCTTGTACTTTTCAAAATCAGGCACTTGGAACTTGTGCGGAACTTTCACATTGGGGACCAAACAAAGGTCTGCGGCGTCTTTTCCAAATAGGTCCTGACCGCGAATGGCTTGCAGCTCTTCTGCATCTCCAAGAACTGTTCCTAGAACTCATTCATTATGCCGAACATACTTTCGTTTCCACCAGCGGGTATCTGTGGAATCTGTCCTTCCGGGACAGTGTGTACCATAGGCGGTGGTATAGTCATCATGGCAGAGACTCTCGGTGCCTCCTGAAGTTTGTAACCTTCAGGAGTTGCTGTCATGCCCCTGGCATCTTCGCTTTCCCAAAGTTTGTAACCTTCAGGCCCAGCGACTCCTGCTGAAGTTTCCGGATCTTCAGTGATCGGCGGAATATATCCCTCCAGGATATAGTTGAGTGGCATGCCCCAAGGACGATCTTTCGGCATTTTGTACCTAGGATCATACCTTTCCCTTATGGGCATTGATGTGATCTCTGAGATCACAGTCCTTTGTTGTTGCATCTCAGCTTCTGCTAGAGCTTGCATGTCGTTATGAAGCTTTTTCAGATCCTCTTTCAGAGTGTCGATCTCTTCTCTCAACTCTCTGTTCTCTTCCTCGAGATCATCCATATTTTTCTGACAATTGGCCCGAGTATTGTACGAATGAGACAGTTTGACTCTAGAATCGAGACACAAATGTGAGATTCGTAGGTAAGAAGAATGCGTTACATGAGAATGATGAATGATATGCAATGATTAGATTAATTGTACATTTTTGGTTTATTCAAAGTAAACTTCGACAATTGGATTGCAAATATCAAACAGTAGGGAAACCCTGTTTTATTGCATTCAAAGGATTGCGGAAATGGAACTACAGTAATTTACAAAGTGCCGCGAAAGGAAATCTAAGCTAATGGATCCTGAGTCCTTTCTGAGGGGAGCTCAGGTGCTGGTTCTGGTACTTTCCTTTTCTTTGACTGGGGCTCTTCGGCCGTTGTCGGGTCGTCATTCCTTTTCCAAGTGAAAGGAGCGAGCAAATTCCTTTGGTCATCCTAATTTTCTACAGCATGTTGCTCTAAAATCTCAATCAGAGCATCTTTTTCTTTTAACAGTTGTTGTATTTTCTTGCACTCTACATTGAGAATACAGTACTTGTTCCTCCAAGACCTCCTCTCCTGCTGAACTTTGTTGAGAGTAACCTGAAGTTTTTCCGTCTTAAACATAAAATAAAGGGCAGAGTCCCTTAATGGAAGAACTTCCTGGCGAGGGTAAGGCATCCTCAGCTTGAGAGCTCTAGTTTGTACCCAGTGGAGATAAGGCTCCACCGAGACACAGTCTGGTTTTCCTAGAGACTCTCTTCCTTTCCTGTGAATGTGTTTCCAGGCATGCTGTAACACCCCATTTTCTACCCGATAATTTCATTAAAAATCAGAGTTATAAAATTCAATCAACAAGTACACAAATAGGATGCCGCATTCTACAACTTTACAAACTTATTCATTTAAATCAAATAGTACATCGATACATAACACTTTTAATTCGGATGAAACTATAATAACAACTTTTATTCATTCTTGGAAACCAAAACAATTTTCACAACTACGCAGCGGATTCTCAAATATTCAACTATACATGATATAACATTTGTTCAACTTAATCAACTTAGTAACAACATATTTCCATGGAAACAACTTAAAACAACAAAAAAACAACAACATATTTCGCTAGTTTTCAAGAAATAGGAGAAAAAAAACAAAAACTCTGAAGAAGGAAAACAGAGCTGCATTTCCATCGTCACCGTCGTTTCCGTGTCGTCATTATCATCATCAACAAACCACCATCGCCGTTCACGCTCGACACACCCAGCGCAACAATGTAAACATATCGTACATCACCACCGAAATCTCTCGATTTTCTAATTTTCCTCCTCTATTCATTCAGTAACCACACGAAATTCCCTAACCTGCAGCAAATACCAGTTTCCTCCCCATCCTTCTTTCCAAAAAAATCAAACCCTCACAAGCCATTCCCTTCCTTTTCATCTTTTGTTTCCTCTACCATCTTCTTAACTCCCTTAACCCAACCATTCCTTGGACCACCCTCTTTCCCAATGACCTCTGTATCTCACCCCCACCTTTCGTCCTTCGCACCGCCTCCTTCATTGCAATAACCATTCCAAACCCACCCTCTGCTTTAAACCTTCACGACACCATAAACATACAATAAACCCTCATAAACTTATCAACAACCGCATCTTCAATCTCACAAAACCTTCAAACCTCCTTTCCTCAAACCCACAAACCCACTCTTAAACCAGATCGAAACTCGTAAACAGAACAAACAGAAGAGTGAGGCGAAGGAGAGTGTGAACAGATCATCCGAAACCAACTTGTTTAGGCAAATCAGAGTCGAAGAAGAAGAAGGGATTAAGCCAAACGAGAATCTCAAATGGACGAACCTGATCCGAACGAACCGGAAGTGAATCGCCGAACAAGAAATCAAAAAGGGATCGAGCGAGAAAGAGACGGAGCGGATCGCGCGGAAGGAGGCTGGAATGCTTGACTCGTGTCATGATGTTGTCGTTCTTTGAAGTCGCGCCGCGCCGTCGACGATCTCATGGTGGTTCCCATTTGTTTCATGTTCGGTTAACAAAGAAGAAGAAGATGTAGCTGTCATTTTTTTATGCTGAGCTTTCTTTTATGAAGTTGTTGGACTCCCAAGCCGTGTTTTTTTGTTTAGAGATATGGGCTTCAAGCCCATGTGAATATCCTTGATCATACTGCACTGTTTTTTAGTTTAAATTATATATTAATCCTGTTTTAGATTTTAATTTTGATTTTAATTTTAGATTCAAGTATTGATTTAGATTTAATCTGGGTTATCTTTTTATGGTTTTAATTAATTTTAGGAATTAGTTAAATTCTTATTGTTAAAATTCTTTTTAATTTGACTTTGAATAATTTTAACTTTGATTAATTAGATTTAATTATACTTAGTTTTTCATCATTAATTTTGATTAGTCTAGATTTTAGTTTTTTGATTAATCTTGATGTATAGTTTAGATTAATCTTTGTTTATGTTTAATTGAATTTTAATTGAACCTTGAAACTTTAATTGATTCTTAGTGGATTTTGATTAGGATTTTAATTGACTTTCTTTTATTAAGTTTTTGCTAACTTTTTGATTCTCTTGATTAGCACTTGTGATCTTGGTTCAGTTAATCTCGGACGTCGATTTTGACGTTGGGCGCTTGAGGATTAATCGGATTGATAATGATGAAGCTTCTAACAATTCCTAAGTTTTTATGCTCATCGAAGAGGCAACGGACCTTCTCCGTTAGGTACCACTTGAATTTTATGTTTAATGCCTCATTCTAAGACTGTGCCCATGATAGAAGCATATTTCTTCCCCCCGTTTTATTCATGATCTTTATATGAGGTGTATGTTTACCTTGTGGATTTTTTATGCCTTGATCATATCATGCTATGTCATTGCGTGTTTATTCAAATCAAAATATTTTTCAACTAATATTTGGACTTCGTGTCAATCATTTTCATACCTGATAAGTCGATCGTTTTCACGATCGCAACCGACCTCCCCTTTGCCTCCTCTTGGGCCTTATGCAACGATTACCCATTTTATTTTGATTTGAATGCATGTATGTGATTGGTTTATGTTTAATCATGGCTTAATTAATTCCATAAGATTAAAATCAACCGTTTTTATAAGAGTAAAGCAAACTTGATCCAACATCAAGTACTTTCCAAATAAATTCAATCAATTCAATCCTAAACATTTACTTGATCCATATATCAAGTATTTCCAACCTTCACTTCACACCATGACTTCCTTTCCTTCCATTTCTTAATCTCTTCATACGTAAATTAAAACCTCGATCCAACGTCGAGTGCTTTTCTCAAATCAAACCAACATACGTAATAATACTTAAACATTTTCATAAGGGTGAAAAAGAGGGGGACTAAGTCTTTGGTCTTTCTCTTCAATTGCTTGGGTGCGAGTTTCCTTACTCGTGTGTGGGCAATTGACGCCTTTAGAATACATATAATCCGATAACACTCAAACTCTTTTTCTTAATCAATCATCAATACATTTAATCGTACTTAAAGATCATTTATTAAAAGGTGAAAAGGAGGGGGATCAAGTCTTTGGTCTTTCTCTTCAATTGTTTGGGTGCGAGTTTTCTTATTCGTGTGTGAACAATTGACACCTCTAAAAAAGACATAACTTTAACCTTGTCGATTGTTTAGGTGCGAGTTCTCTTACTCGTGTGTGCACAATTGTCGCCTCTAAAAAAACTTAAGCTTTAACTTCTCAATTGTTTGGGTGCGAGTTTTCTTACTCGTGTGCGAACAATTGACGACTCTAAAACACACGACCTCGACAAACATCAAACCTTTTCAAAATCAAGTTATCAAAACACTTAATCCTTACTTAAACATTTTTACCAAAGGTGAAGTGAGGGGGACTAAGTCTTTGGTCTTTTTCTTCAATTGCTTGGGTGCGAGTTTCCTTACTCGTGTGTGGGCAATTGACGCCTTTAAAATACACATAATCCGATAACACTCAAACTCCTTTTCTTAATCAACCATCAATACATTTAATCATACTTAAAGATCATTTATTAAAAGGTGAAAATGAGGGGGATCAAGTCTTTGGTCTTTCTCTTCAATTATTTGGGTGCGAGTTTTCTTACTCGTGTGTAGACAATTGACACTTCTAAAAAACATAAACCTTAATTCGTCGATTGCTTGTGTGCGAGTTCTCTTACTCGTGTATGAGCAATCGTCAGCTATTGCTTGGGTGCGAGTTCTCTTACTCGTGTGTGAGCAATTGTTGTCCCTAAAAAAATCCAATGCGATCAAAATTATCCTTTCCTCGCCTCCGTGCGACCGAAACCCTAATACACACGCATATCAAATTATTTTCTTAATCAAACATGTTAATATACTTAATCATATATTCAAGCACAATTTCCTAAAAAGTGAAGCGAGGGGGATCAAGTCTTTGGTCTTTCTCCTCGATTGTTTGGGTGCGAGTTTTCTTACTCGTGTGTGAACAATTGACACTTCTAAAAGACATAAACCTTAATTCGTCGATTGCTTGTGTGCGAGTTCTCTTACTCGTGTATGAGCAATCGTCAGCTATTGTTTGGGTGCGAGTTCTCTTACTCGTGTGTGAACCATTGGCACTCCTAAAAGACATAAACCTTAATTCGTCGGTTGCTTGTGTGCGAGTTCTCTTACTTGTGTATGAGCAATCGTTAGCTATTGCTTGGGTGCGAGTTCTCTTACTCGTGTGTGAGCAATTGTTGCCTCTAAAACATCCAATGCAATCAAAATTATCCTTTCCTCGCCTCCGCGCGACCGAAACCCTAAAACACGTCCAAATTCAAATCTTTTTCTCAATCAAATCTTAACATACTTAATTCATAATCAAACAACTTTTCACAAAAAAGAACATTGTTTAATCCATTCTCTCGCGCATATGAACAAGTGCTTCAGCCTCCCACGACGAGCCGACAAGCCAACGTTTAGCAGTTAGAATGCGAATTAAACACTCGTTCGCTTAAAAAACACGAACTAATAAACCGTAGTCCCACGAACTACGAATGCTCTGACTTTCCCATTGCACGAGGGAATACGTAGGCACACGGGTTCTAATCCTTGCCGACCACACTAATAAAAACCACCCCATTTCCCCCTTAAAAATAAATCCTTTTACCTTAGAAGAAAACAAACAAACCTAGCTAACTTTCTCACGAATTGAATCAAGAGGTTCCCGTTGAGTACAACGGACGTAGAGGGTGCTAATACCTTTCCTTTGCGTAACCGACTCCCGAACCCGAATTTGGTTGCGATGACCATTTTCTTATCCCTTTAAAGGTTTTATCGATATTTTCCTATTCCTTCCTTGGAATGAATAAAGTTCGGTGGCGACTCTGTTTCGAACAGTTT
This sequence comes from Lathyrus tuberosus, assembly GCA_022829125.1. NCBI lineage: Eukaryota > Viridiplantae > Streptophyta > Magnoliopsida > Fabales > Fabaceae > Lathyrus > Lathyrus tuberosus. The sequence continues at coordinate 2,796,025 of JALAZF010000016.1, forward strand.
TCCGCGTCCATCGCGAGGATCGTATTTTTTGAGGTACGACAGATGGCGACTCTGCTGGGGAAATGCATTGCCCTATGCTAGAGAGAGTCAAGCCTAACTTGATTCGAATCGTGAGTGTTAGATCCGCTTGTTTGGTTATCTTCTCTTGCTTGTCTGATTATCTGTTATCTACTTGCTTGCTTATATTTATTATATCCTATTATTATCTCTCATGACACTGTGGGGTTCTCTGATCATTGGGAACTTTGTGAGATGGCTCTCAACCCGAGTCCGAGTATAACCCTAGGATTAGAATGGTGGTTGTGTAGTGTAGGCTTGCGTGGTCTCTTCCGCGTGAGCTGAAGCGAAGACCCCGCTTAGAGTAGATTCCCTTGGAATATATTATTGTTGTGGTGAAACTTTGCCATGGCGGTAATGTTTTCGAGCCTGAATCGTTGATCCCAAGGACCTTTAACCCATTTTACCTATGGTGGTTAGTAGTGTTAATTCTATGTGAGTTAATGCGAACGCCACAATCAGATGAGATCCCTCGAACGTATTACTTCCTGACAGTAATATTTTCGACCTCGATCTAGGATTCTGAGAACCCTAAACCCGTGTGTCGATGGTTGTGTAGTGGGCGCCTCCGAGGAGTCTTTCTCGTGGGGAAGAAACGAAGACCTCACCTAGACGAGATCCTTCCAAGGATATTATCGTCTGATGTTCCTTCGTCATGGCTATAATGTCTTTGAAAGGTATCCACAACTCTAGGCACCTACCCGTTTAGAGCCTACCTGTGGGGGATCCGATGATCTGAGATATCCTGTGTCTAACTCCTTCCTCAGAATCAGATGTTGTTTTGATCCTGGAACCGTGCATAAGCATTGTATACTCATAACATTAGCATGTTTGCATATCTTTTTCCAACAAACTCAACCATCCTTTGTCCATAACCCGCAGTTGATTTCCCGACACCCGTATCGGAATTGAGCCGCTTTTGGAAGAATCATGGACTCAGGAGAGCAGAACCAATTTGCGTTAAGAGCAGATGTTGACTTGATGAAGAACCAGCTAGACCAACTTGTGGAAGTTATGATAGCCTTGTCAAAGAAAGAGGACAACATTCAAAGGCCTACAGTCACTAATGACGTCACTCTGCCTCAAGTGAATAATCTTGGACAATTTCAGCCTGTGAGGATTCCTGTTGGGGACCAGATTATACAAGAATGTCACACTATTCAAGATGAACATGCCTTGTCTCATGATGCAGTTGAATACCATAGCTTTGCATTCACTACACCAAATTCCCGAGGGACAAGCCTGGTGGTGAATACTGAACAACCTCGAGATGTTGAGTTTGCTGAAAGATGTCGTCTGTTGGAAGAGAAGCTTGAAACCATGAAGGGGCCTGATGCTTTTGATCTGAATGCTTTGAACCTGTGTTTGGTACCCAAACTTGTATTACCTCCAAAGTTCAAGATGCCAAAATTTGAAAAGTACAAAGGAGATAGCTGTCCAAAGCAACATTTGGTGATGTTTTGCAGAAAGATGACCTCCAATGCTCTTAATGATAAACTTATGATCCACTGTTTCTAAGACAGTCTGAGTGGGGCATCGTTGAGTTAGTACATGCAGCTACAAAGTAGCCATATCCAGTCATGGTTGGACCTAGCCAACGCCTTTGTGAAACAATACCAATACAATCTTGACATGGCTCCCAACCGCATACAGTTGCAAGGCTTATCTCAAGAGGAAAACGAATCCTTCAGGGGGTATGCTCAGAGATGGAGAGAGGTAGCTGCTCGCGCTCAACCACCACTCTTAGATAGAGAATTAGTTGACCTGTTCATAGGTTCTTTGCAAGGCCTATACCTAGAAAAAATGATGAGCAATGGGACATCAAACTTCTCTGACTTGGTTTTAGTAGGAGAACGCATTGAGAGTCATATCAAAAGTGGAAAGGTCCAAGATGCTTCGAGCATCCAGGCTAGTGAAACTGGATCCATTGTCAGTTCTCAAGAGGAAAAGGAGGATGAAATCAATGTAATCTGGGACACTTTACAAGCTCCGTCTCCAGTACCTCATCCTCAATACTCAAGCATCTCAACTGTTCAAAGTCAGCAATCCCATGGACCTCCCTGTGCGATTCCATTCTCTCCACATGGTCAATATACTCCTGCCAATAGAGGTCCTCCTCATCAACAACAGATTGCACAACAACATTCTTCACAACCCCGACGCTACTATAATCAAAGACCAAAAAGGCATTTTGATCATTTTCCAGTGCCATTCAGTCATATATTGCCACGTTTGATTAGTAGTAGACTAATAGTGCCAAAGGGCTTGGATCCTGTTATTCCTCCATACCCACCATGCTTCGACGCCAATGCACGATGTGGCTACCATGCTGGCGCCATGGGGAATTCAACTGAGGATTGCAAACAACTCAAAAAAAAGATCCAAGATTTGATTGAGTCCAAGTTAATCTCATTTACGCCTCGAGGTCTTCAAATCAACGTCAATCCTTCATCTGATCAGGCAGGTCCATCATCATCTGTTTCGGAAGAAGTTGCTGAGAGTAGGTGTGAAGAAGGTTATTATACCGGTCTCGATGAACAAGAATGCTAGTCTAACAGTGGGTCAAGAAAGAAAAGCCCAGTCCTCAATGCTGGAATTTTTTTAGATCATGTCATTTCTATGCATTTGTAGTTTCTTTTTGTTATGTACTATTTGCATTTAGACATTGTTGTTTATTAATGGTAATATTAATGAAGTGATCATGCAGTTTTTGAACTAATCACGTCGCATTCGCTCACATTTTCTTCACTTTTATCAAAAGACAAAAAAACAAAAAAATGTTCACCTATATACCTCTCACTCACTTTCTTTACCAATTTGTTGTTTAGCAAAGATCGGAGGGAGGATGACGAAAACGAGATACGCATAATTGCCTATAGTATGCTTTGGGATGGAATCCTGCCAAGGATGTACAGGCATTGTTTCAAATCCCTAAACACTGGAGAGATAAGGAGTTAATCCCTAGTTAACCACTTCGAGCCTAGAAGTAGGAGTTTCCTTCGGATATTCAAACCCTTACACTCAACCTGGGGGCAGGGTAGTGTTCAGTTAACCTAACTACGCACTCGAATCACAAAGCAAAATCCAAAAACATGATGGTTGTTCATCAATTACCCATGTCTTGGCAGTCACAAACCTTACTCAAAAAGAAAATAAAAAGAAAAAAGCCTGCTAAGTCGAATACCTCAAAAGGAGACTTAGGCAAAAATCAAGGCAATCCCGATGGACTCAAAAAGAGAAATCAGTCCATGCAAAAATAGGGATCAAAAATAGAAAAACAAAAGAGGCCTTCAAATCCTCAACAAGATCCAGTGATCAGCAAGTCAAAACCAAAGGGTCACTGACATCCATCAAAAACAAAATAAGGTGACTGCCATGTCGAGCAAACCTTGAACCTTCATCTTCACTCTTACACCATCAACCCTTTTGGAAAACCAACATGTGCAGAATTAACTGAACGTAGGACTGGAGATCATCACGAAGAAGGGGTGGGTACAAATATAACTTTGAGCCTTATATCCTTTGTTTCTATAACCGTGAACCAGACCACGTCACAGCCCTCAAAAGACCTAATTGAGGCGGGGTTTATTCTGAAAGCATACTACAACAAGGTTGCGTAAACTGACTCCTACGAATTTGCTAGTCTTCTAAATTGGTGTCATATTCTTGCTGTATCTTTCACACACCAGTAAATCAGCATTGCGTTTGGGCTAATGGTTCACTCGTCACACATTGACACATCATTCCTAATAAATGATTTTTTCAAAACGTGCATGAACGTCGCATTAAAATTACCATTTCTGAATGAACAATTTTAGCTGCAAGTCAGTACTTGATATTTTAGAAATTCCAACAAAGTGCAATCAGAGAAAAACTTGAGCATCCGTTGGCACTGACTCGAATCGAGACTATCTCATAACCTCATGAATCTGGGGCAGCTCCTTCAAAGCAATACTTAGTCAATCTGAGGCAAGTCTTTCAAAACCAAGACTGGGGCAGACCACAGATCCAGACACTGGGGCAAACCATCTCAATACCCTACAGACTGGGGCAGACAGGTTGCAAAGGGGCATATTCCCTTCATACATTCAAGTTGGTCAAGCTGGCCATGTCATGCACTAAGCGACCCTTGAATTCAACAAGTATTAAAAGCCTTGGGGCAGGGCAAATGCATAATCAGAATGCATTGGATAAGTTGCTACGCTCACACAATCAACATGCATTGGTTACGTCGCTACGCTCATACAACCATTTGCAAACCATTTATGGCATATCAGCTAGAAGTGAGGTTCTCTCAGGAACAAGCACGCAATTTCTTCAAAGGATCAGACTTGGGGCACTAAGAGAAACATTGGCTTACTGATCATAATATCTTACATTTTCGAGTGTCGGGAAATCAAATCTTTCCACCTACCAAAAGTCCACCCTGCTGGCACCTTCATAAAACCAATAACCTGCTTGCATCCACATATGCATCATATACAACATACGTGCACCATATGCATAACCTATTTCCTTCCTCAACCCCCGAGTTGACATCTTATTGTTTTCTTCTTGACCCCTGAGTCAATGTTGTCTCTTTTTTCTTCGGCCCCCGAGTCGATATTTACCTTTCTTTCAACCCCCGAGTTGATGATATTTTGCCTTTTTTTTTCTCGACCCCCGAGTCGATATTGCCTTAGTTTCTCGACCCCCGAGTCGATATCATTACCTTCAACCCCCGAGTTGATATTTTGTTTTTTCCTTCAACCCCCGAGTTGATAGATTACATTGTCTTTATCTTCTTCAACCCCCGAGTTGATATTTTGTTTTTTCCTTCAACCCCCGAGTTGATATTTTGTTATTTCCTTCAACCCCCGAGTTGATAGATCACCTTGCCATTATTTTCTCGACCCCCGAGTCGATATTGTCTTTATTTCCTCGAACCCCGAGTCGATATTACCTTTACCTTTCTTTCAACCCCCGAGTTGACAACAGTTTATCTTAATGTTTCTCGACCCCCGAGTCGATAGTGTATTTCCTTTTCTCAACCCCCGAGTTGATATGTCAGTATTCCCAGTGAGCCTTTCACCTTGCTCCATCTAATCCCCATTAATCCTTCTTTGGAAACCAGAATTGAAGCCTTGCCCAGTTGCATTCCCATATGCATCTCATAAAATACTTCATTTGTATGCATGGCATATCCATCCCCAGCATAACATAACAGGATCTAGGATCAGTTCGCGAGCATCCTGGTCAGTCCTCTATCAAAGTCGGCAGTATTCTTCTAAAAAGAGTTGATACCCTGCACGTGCTCAAGGAATTCGATTCCCCAGCAAGTCATTCTTCAACCATACAACTGATAATAACAATCCCAGCAGCTGTTGCTTTTATTTACTCCCCAAGCAGAGGATGTCCTAGAAAGTTTCTTGTGAGCTTTTCCCTGCAGAGCTAGCACATTTCCTCCGACAGGAATCTTGCTCAACTATCCTTCAACAAGTTTACCGCAAAGATACTACTTTGGTATCATCGAGGAACCTTAATGGATAAGGGACTGCTTCGACATTCCAGAGAATCGTCTGCGTTCAGAGATACTACTTTGGCATCATCGAGGAACCTTAACGGATAAGGGACTGCTTCGACGACCCAGAGAATCGTCTGCCTTTCAGAGATACTGCTTTGGTATCATAGAGGAACCTTAACGAACAAGGTACTGCTTCGACATTCCAAAGAATCTTCTGCTTCAAAGATACTGCTTTGGTATCGTTGAGGAACCTTAATGGATAAGGTACTGCTTCAATGTTCCAGAGAATCTCCTGCTTTCAAAGATACTGCTTTGGTATCGTTGAGGAACCTTAATGGATAAAGTACTGCTTCAATGTCCCAGAGAATCTCCTGCCTTCAGAGATACTGCTTTGGTATCATTGAGGAACCTTAACGGGTAAGGTACTGCTTCAATGTCCCAGAGAATCTTCAGCTTTCAAAGATACTGCTTTGGTATCATTGAGGAACCTTAGTGGATAAGGTACTGCTTCAATGTCCCAGAGAATCTTCTGCTTTCCAAGATACTGCTTTGGTATCGTTGAGGAACCTTAACGGATAAGGTACTGCTTCAATGCTCCAGAGAATCTTCTGCTTTCCAAGATACTGCTTTGGTATCATTGAGGAACCTTAGTGGATAAGGTACTGCTTGAATGTTCCAGAGAATCTTCTGCTTCTAAAGATACTGCTTTGGTATCGTCGAGGAACCTTAATGGATAAGGGACTGCTTCGACGACCCAGAGAATCTCATGCTTTCAAAAATACTGCTTTGGTATCGTTGAGGAACCTTAACGAGTAAGGTACTGCCTCAATGTTTCCAGAGAATCTCAGGGACTGCTTCGACCACCCAAAGGACCTCAAGTTATTTTGTTCAGTTCGAACCCCGCTACTTCATTCTGTCAGCCCTTACTCTACATACACTTTTACCTCTCGTCAGACAAATTTTTGGGGCATTCTTATATCTAATTGACTTCTACCCTTAAAATGAACGCCATGCAGTCGTTCACTCTCTCAGGTCCAAGCCAATTAGATAGGGGCATCTGTCATACCCTAAATTTGTCCTACCTGTGAATAGTTTTCATCTGAACATTCATCCACTAACCATCATATCTATATCCAATCCATTTGTCTATTTTCACTTTTAATTAACCTACCTTTTGCTTGTATTCATTTTTTATAACCATTTCCATTATCCATTACAAATATCCATAACCATTTTTACCTTTCCTATTATCCATTTTGTCATAAATAACCATATTTCATCTTAAATCCATTTATCCACTTTTCAACTCCATATTTTCCAATAACCAAGTCCATAAACCATATCCATTTGGTAAAACCATAATCCACTTTAAAAAATGTCCATTTTCATTAACTTTACAAATAACCATTTTTCATGTCCATATCCATTCTTTTTCTTTAATCCATTTTCAAATTCATTTTAACCTTTTGTTATTATTATCCAAATATTAACCAATTTCCCAAAATTTGTCCATATCCACTTAATTAACCCAATCCATTTTATATTTTTATTTTATTTTTCCATACCCATTGCACATTATCCATTTTATTCAAAAAAATATCACAAAAAATATCTATTTCAAAAATCCATTATCCACTTCAAATATCCAAAACAATTTTTTTTATCACTTTTCCACTTTAAACTTTTATCCAAAAAATACATTTATCAATTCTAATAATATTCGCACAAGAAAGTTAAAAAAATATATGAGCCCAATAGCATCACCATCTTACAAAGCCCAGGTTAATATGATAAGTCCATTGTTTGACCTAGCTATAAAAGGAAGAGGCACTGATTCCAAGAGACGACAACAACAAAGTCTGAAAAAAAAAAGAAAAAGAAAGCGGCGCACACCTTGTAGGTTATTTTTCTCATTCAGATCTCATTTGAAACAAGGAGGAGAGAAAAAAAAACAGTGTATCACCATGTATACATAACCTCACATTCCTTTCTTTTTTTGAATAAAAAGAGATTTTCCATTACTGTTCATAAAGTGAAATTTCGCTAGTTTTCAAGAAATAGGAGAAAAAAAACAAAAACTCTGAAGAAGGAAAACAGAGCTGCATTTCCATCGTCACCGTCGTTTCCGTGTCGTCATTATCATCATCAACAAACCACCATCGCCGTTCACGCTCGACACACCCAGCGCAGCAATGTAAACATATCGTACATCACCACCGAAATCTCTCGATTTTCCAATTTTCCTCCTCTATTCATTCAGTAACCACACGAAATTCCCTAACCTGCAGCAAATACCAGTTTCCTCCCCATCCTTCTTTCCAAAAAAATCAAACCCTCACAAGCCATTCCCTTCCTTTTCATCTTTTGTTTCCTCTACCATCTTCTTAACTCCCTTAACCCAACCATTCCTTGGACCACCCTCTTTCCCAATGACCTCTGTATCTCACCCCCACCTTTCGTCCTTCGCACCGCCTCCTTCATCGCAATATCCATTCCAAACCCACCCTCTGCTTTAAACCTTCACGACACCATAAACATACAATAAACCCTCATAAACTTATCAACAACCGCATCTTCAATCTCACAAAACCTTCAAACCTCCTTTCCTCAAACCCACAAACCCACTTTTAAACCATATCAAAACTCGTAAATAGAACAAACAGAAGAGTGAGGCGAAGGAGAGTGTGAACAGAGCATCCGAAACCAACTTGTTTAGGAAAATCAGAGTCGAAGAAGAAGAAGGGATTAAGCCGAACGAGAATCTCAAACGGACGAACCTGATCCGAACGAACCGGAAGTGAATCGGCGAACAAGAAAGCTAAAAGGGATCGAGTGAGAAAGAGACGGAGCGGATCGCGCGGAAGGATGCTGGAATGCTTGACTCGTGTCATGATGTTGTCGTTCTTTGAAGTCGCGCCGCGCCGTCGACGATCTCATGGTGGTTCCCATTTGTTTCATGTTCGGTTAACAAAGAAGAAGAAGATGTAGCTGTCATTTTTTTATGCTGAGCTTTCTTTTATGAAGTTGTTGGACTCCCAAGCCGTGTTTTTTTGTTTAGAGATATGGGCTTCAAGCCCATGTGAATATCCTTGATCATACTGCACTGTTTTTTTGTTTAAATTATATATTAATCCTGTTTTAGATTTTAATTTTGATTTTAATTTTAGATTCAAGTATTGATTTAGATTTAATCTGGGTTATCTTTTTATGGTTTTAATTAATTTTAGGAATTAGTTAAATTCTTATTGTTAAAATTCTTTTTAATTTGACTTTGAATAATTTTAACTTTGATTAATTAGATTTAATTATACTTAGTTTTTCATCATTAATTTTGATTAGTCTAGATTTTAGTTTTTGATTAATCTTGATGTATAGTTTAGATTAATCTTTGTTTATGTTTAATTGAATTTTAATTGAACATTGAAACTTTAATTGATTCTTAGTGGATTTTGATTAGGATTTTAATTGACTTTCTTTTATTAAGTTCTTGCTAACTTTTTGATTCTCTTGATTAGCACTTGTGATCTTGGTTCAGTTAAACTCGGACGTCGATTTTGACGTTGGGCGCTTGAGGATTAATCGGATTGATAATGGTGAAGCTTCTAACAATTCCTAAGTTTTTATGCGCATCGAAGAGGCAACGGACCTTCTCCGTTAGGTACCACTTGAATTTTATGTTTAATGCCTCATTCTAAGATTGTGCCCATGATAGAAGCATATTTCTTCCCCCCATTTTATTCATGATCTTTATATGAGGTGTATGTTTACCTTGTGGATTTTTTATGCCTTGATCATATCATGCTATGTCATTGCGTGTTTATTCAAATCAAAATATTTTTCAACTAATATTTGGACTTCGTGTCAATCATTTTCATACCTGATAAGTCGATCATTTTCACGATCGCAACTGACCTCCCCTTTGCCTCCTCTTGGGCCTTATGCAATGATTACCCATTTTATTTTGATTTGAATGCATGTATGTGATTGGTTTATGTTTAATCATGGCTTAATTAATTCCATAAGATTAAAATCAACCGTTTTTATAAGAGTAAAGCAAACTTGATCCAACATCAAGTACTTTCCAAATAAATTCAATCAATTCAATCCTAAACATTTACTTGATCCATATATCAAGTATTTCCAACCTTCACTTCACACCATGACTTCCTTTCCTTCCATTTCTTAATCTCTTCATACGTAAATTAAAACCTCGATCCAACGTCGAGTGCTTTTCTCAAATCAAACCAACATACGTAATAATACTTAAACATTTTCATAAGGGTGAAAAAGAGGGGGACTAATTCTTTGGTCTTTCTCTTCAATTGCTTGGGTGCGAGTTTCCTTACTCGTGTGTGGGAAATTGACGCCTTTAAAATACATATAATCCGATAACACTCAAACTCTTTTTCTTAATCAATCATCAATATATTTAATCGTACTTAAAGATCATTTATTAAAAGGTGAAAAGGAGGGGGATCAAGTCTTTGGTCTTTCTCTTCAATTGTTTGGGTGCGAGTTTTCTTATTCGTGTGTGAACAATTGACACCTCTAAAAAAGACATAAATTTAACCTTGTCGATTGTTTAGGTGCAAGTTCTCTTACTCGTGTGTGTGAACAATTTTCGCCTCTAAAAAAACTTAAGCTTTAACTTCTCAATTGTTTGGGTGCGAGTTTTCTTACTCGTGTGCGAACAATTGACGACTCTAAAACACACGACCTCGACAAACATCAAACCTTTTCAAAATCAAGTTATCAAAACACTTAATCCTTACTTAAACATTTTTACCAAAGGTGAAGTGAGGGGGACTAAGTCTTTGGTCTTTTTCTTCAATTGCTTGGGTGCGAGTTTCCTTACTCGTGTGTGGGCAATTGATGCCTTTAAAATACACATAATCCGATAACACTCAAACTACTTTTCTTAATCAACCATCAATACATTTAATCATACTTAAAGATCATTTATTAAAAGGTGAAAATGAGGGGGATCAAGTCTTTGGTCTTTCTCTTCAATTGTTTGGGTGCGAGTTTTCTTACTCGTGTGTAGACAATTGACACTTCTAAAAAACATAAACCTTAATTCGTCGATTGCTTGTGTGCGAGTTCTCTTACTCGTGTATGAGAATCGTCAGCTATTGCTTGGGTGCGAGTTCTCTTACTCGTGTGTGAGCAATTGTTGTCCCTAAAAAAATCCAATGCGATCAAAATTATCCTTTCCTCGCCTCCGTGCGACCGAAACCCTAATACACACGCAGATCAAATTATTTTCTTAATCAAACTCGTTAATATACTTAATCATATATTCAAGCACAATTTCCTAAAAAGTGAAGCGAGGGGGATCAAGTCTTTGGTCTTTCTCCTCGATTGTTTGGGTGCGAGTTTTCTTACTCTGTGTGAACAATTGACACTTCTAAAAGACATAAACCTTAATTCGTCGATTGCTTGTGTGCGAGTTCTCTTACTCGTGTATGAGAAATCGTTAGCTATTGCTTGGGTGCGAGTTCTCTTACTCGTGTGTGAGCAATTGTTGCCTCTAAAACATCCAATGCGATCAAAATTATCCTTTCCTCGCCTCCGCGCGACCGAAACCCTAAAACACGTCCAAATTCAAACCTTTTTCTCAATCAAATCTTAACATACTTAATTCATAATCAAACAACTTTTCACAAAAAAGAACATTGTTTAATCCATTCTCTCGCACATATGAATAAGTGCTTCAGCCTCCCACGACGAGCCGACAAGCCAACGTTTAGCAGTTAGAATGCGAATTAAACACTCGTTCGCTTAAAAAACATGAACCAACAAACCGTAGTCCCACGAACTACGAATGCTCTGACTTTCCCATTGCACGAGGGAATACGTAGGCACAAGGGTTCTAATCCTTGCCGAGCACACTAATAAAAACCACCCCATTTCCCCCTTAAAAATAAATCCTTTTACCTTAGAAGAAAATAAACAAACCTAGCTAACTTTCTCACGAATCAAATCAAGAGGTTCCCGTTGAGTACAACTGACGTAGAGGGTGCTAATACCTTCCCTTTGCGTAACCGACTCCCGAACCCGAATTTGGTTGCGATGACCATTTTCTTATCCCTTTAAAGGTTTTATCGATATTTTCCTATTCCTTCCTTGGAATGAATAAAGTTCGGTGGCGACTCTGTTTCGAACAGTTTTCCGCATCCATCGCGAGGATCGTATTTTTTGAGGTACGGCACTCTTCACAAACTTCTTGAAGACAAATCGTATGTGCAAACTATAGGGAATTTCGTAAGCTTTCCAAAAAGTCCAGAACCGCTTCAATCGGAATCACGAGTAAAAAGTTATGCCTCTTTTACCGACAGCTGCTCCAAAATTTCAAAAATCAGAATTTGAGATTGATGAACATAAGTTCCATCTCTCTCCCGCTTGCTTCAACATCTACCAACAATCCTTTCTTTTCATCCAACTCTAAAATTACTCGACTTTAATCCGACTATACTCAAGGCATATTAATCTACCGACTTGATCCATCAACTTATCATTTCCATTGGAATACTTCCTTATTCTCAATCAATTCCTCATCCATATTCCACACACTTCTCAAACTCGACCGATACGAATTCATGAGTTTAAACTCTCGCCGGTCCACAACAACATCGCTTCAACAACATTTGCACTCTTGCAATCAACATCACCTTGAACCAACTTCTACATACCAACAACAGGTCCGGGAGACAAGCTTCTCCCCCACTTAATCCAAACCAACACCTGCAGACAACGACCAGAAACTCACAAACGAGCACCGACAGTGTTTCCCACACATGTCGAGTACTAAGGAATAAACGACATTATACAACGTTGGTCGGACGGACCGACCTGCTTTGATACCACTTTATAAAATTCAATCAACAAGTACACAAATAGGATGCCGCATTCTACAAATTTAAAAACTTATTCATTTAAGTCAAATAGTACATCGATACATAACACTTTTAATTCGGATGAAACTATAATAACAACTTTTATTCATTCTTCGAAACCAAAACAATTTTCACAACTACGCAACGGATTCTCAAATATTCAACTATACAACATATTTCCATGGAAACAACTTAAAACAACAACAGAGCAACTAAGCGTTCATCCCCCCCCCCCCCCCCCCCCCCCGAGTGTTACGTATCAGAGCTACATCACCGACTCAACTAATGAAGATAAACGACCTTCATCTCTGCTAACCTGCACGTTACCAACATAGGGGTAACATTCAAACAGAAGGGGTGAGATATCAACCAACATAAACAAGTGTATGATAAACAGTATATTAGATTAGAATCATACAAATTTCACCACTTTAAGCGACAAATTATACAACAACCAACAAACAACTCAAATCAATATAAATTAGTAACTACAACAACTTAAATCAACCAACACATCAACATAACAACTTATAATATACAACTTCAATTCATCACAACTTAACAACAACAACCACAACTTTAACAATAATCCACAATTTATCAACATACTTTATCGACTTATTACACATATCAATATTTACGACATAATCACTACAATCAACCTAATCAACATAACCAACTTCAACTCTGAAATCAACGTAAACACCTTCATCAACTTCAACAAATATACTCAACATGTTCAACTTCTTCAACATCAACATAATCGACTTCATCAACTTAAACAACGCAAACAACTTTATCAACTTAAGCAACATGAACAACTTTATCAACTTAAGCAACATGAACAACTTTATCAACTTAAGCAACATGAACAACTTTATAAACTTGGACAACAAACAACTTACTCAACTTCAACAAACACAATCAACACAAACAACATAAATAATGCGACACAGGATGCGACTCGACTATGCGTATGCATGTGGTACCATTGGAGCAAAACTCCCAACTTAGAAACAGAGCAGAACTCCCAACTTAAAATATACCAGGTTATCGATGTATCTGCAAGGCATAAGCCTTCAACTTAGTAATTTTGCCAATCCAGGCCAACGTGGTGAGCATCAGCTCAAACTTAAAAATTGCCAATCCAGGCCAACTTAATAATGCTATGCCATGATGCAACGACTCAACACAAAACAACAACCAACTCCGAACAACATATAACAACCACATAACAACTTTAATTCAACACGATTCAACTTTGGCCATAGGCCTACAACTTATATACATCAACGTTGGTCATACGACCTACAACTTTAACATCAACATTGGTCCTTCGACCTACGACTTAAAAATGCCCACAAACTGGACAAAACCACATAAGCAACTGTACAAGAAATCCACACATACAACACGAATTCAACAAAATAAACCGACTAAAAATCACCTACTAATTATTACTAACTACCTCGACAATTTTCGTTAAATTCCGAACAACTAATTTTTCCGCTTAAATCGGCTAAACCGACTAAAACGGTACTGTTTTCATTTCTGCGATTAATACGACTTATGGAAAAATTCTGTTTTCTGTTACTACTGCCATTAAAATAAATTCCAAGCTTCTGTCATAAATTCTTTTATTAATCCAGTTTCTATCAAAAATTCTCTCTGTTTAAAATAAAACCTGTTATTCCTACTTATCTGTTATGCTGGCATGCTGATAACATTATATCCTGTGCAGGTCATATACATCACACTATCAGTCCTATATCATTAATTCAACTCATTTTATTAAGTAGAACATGACATTGATCTTGTGTTAGTTGATTATAAAAGTTGATGGAATGGTATCATGAAGTATATATTTTTCATTTATTTGAGATAGTATTTTAACCAAGGATTAAATAAAAGTGCCTCCTCTTTTTCATGGGTGGCTGGCGCCACCCTTATGCAATGCTTCCTAGTGGCTTGCGCCACTTATATATATATATAAAGGTGGCTGGAGCCACATTGTTTAAGTGGTGGCCGGACCCACCTCTAAGTGGCTTGCGCCACATCCCACTATGGTGGCTTGCGCCACCCACTTTTCACACACAGGGGTGGCGGGCGCCACCCCCTATACATATTATTTTTTTTTAACACAACCTGTACATATCTACTTATATACTCCGAACCCAGAAATCTCCATGCCTAGTACCAGTTTTCAGTTCACAACATCGATCACAATTATCATGCCACAGAACACCAATTACGCAAAACAACATCAATTACACAAAACAACATCATTTATACAAAACCACATCAATTCACCAATACGGTTAACACATAATACCAGAACAAATCCCACAATACAGTTCAACACATGCACAGTAGGAAAAATCATACAATCCCAACCCCACATACGGTCTATCATATACCCGGTTATAGAGATTGAACCCCACCCTTACCTTAATTGATGGCCGCTCGAATCTCCGACCGACTTTTCTGACTTGGCTTTCCGACGGTAACTTCTCGTATCCCTCTTTCTCCAACTTTTCCTCGTTCTCAATTTCTCACGTTCTCCTCTTTCTCTTTACTGATACCCCTAACTTCTCCTCCTTATTTTTCTCTAACTTCCTTTACTGCCTCCTCCACTTTTCTTTTTATTTTATTTCTACTAATTAATAAACCTAATATTATAATTTCTAATATCTATTGGGCTTATGCTTCTTACCCCTTATTCTACTACTTCCAACACAACACTTAAGCCCACTTAATTAAAACACTCTCTTATAATTCTATAATATTAATTCTAATATTATTTCTCTCGACTAAATCGACTAATTACCGACTATCAAATAAATCGTCCAAACCACCAAATCAGCATGTTTAACCATAGACGGAAAATATTCAATATTATTTCCACAACTTAAATCAACTTATTAAATCAATTCAACTCGAACTAACTTAGAAACATCAACATAATATTCCGATATTCCGAAATTAACTTAAATCAACACAAATATCACAGACCAACGCAAATCGACACAAATACTCAAATCAACGCGAATCAACACAACATACTACAATTATATTTAATTAAATACTTAATTAAATAAACGGGCGTTACACATGCACTGTTTCCATCTTTAGTGCCCTGTCATTTTCTCCTTCCTTGAAGAAAAGACCTTCCAGATGAGCATTATGTGGGATATGCCTCATCGGGTATCCAAATTAACGACGAACTAAAACTGGATAAGAATTGATTCCTCCCTTAGTTCCTATAAGGGGTACATTTGGGAAATTTCCACAACGGTCAATGATTCTGGTCCCGTCATAGATTCAATTATACCAATCGATGTCAGAGTTGGTACGAGACATGATTCTCTGCGACCAACGTAAAGTATTCTTTTGATCCCAAAATGCAGCAGACTTGGGCAAGTGAGAAGTGAACTATTTGTACAGTAGTGGTACACAGCATGTGATCATTCCTCCATTATACAAATTCCTTAAGTGTACAGAATGATAAGCATCTGCGAGCAAAGTCGGTGCAGGGTTTCCAATCAGAAAAATCTTAATGGCATTGATATCTACAAAGTTATCGATGTTGGGAAACAAAAATAACCCGTAGGTGAGTAAAACAAAGATGCTCTCGAAAGCGGCCACATTCCCTATACTAACAAAGTATAGAGCTTTCTTTATCAAAAACTGGGCTGGCAAACCCTGGATTCCACCCTTAGTGGTCATGTGAGTCCTGATTTCTGACTCGTCCAAATAAATTGCTCTTGCAATGGTTTGATCATTTGGAATCTCTTCCAGTCCAGAAAAGGGAGCTTGATCAGTGATATGTAAATCAGTCAGGTGAGAGTACTCCTCCAGTGTTGGTGCTAGTTGATAATCCGGGAATGTGAAATAGTGATAAACCGATCGTAGAACTGGATTAGCGTGGACAGGATTCCTTCGATTACATGAACCCTTAACAAGGACAGCAGCCCTCCGTACTTAGCTCTGAAAGCCTCGGGGTTGGTGATCATTCTCGCCAGACCTCTTAAATCCTCTAGTTTTGGAACCTTGAAGGTATACCTGTGAGTTTTCCTTCTATCGAAATCCATTAGCGCAATCTCATTTCTCTGACATTTGCAATCATAGTCTTAGTTTAATTTTAAAAAGAGAGACTAGAAGAGAAGATTTTTTATTAATGTTTTTTAGATGAATATATGAATGCAGCACACAAAAACATAGAAAAAACATGGGGTCAAAGGGTCGGTGTCATGAAGTCAAGGCTCTACCCCCCCAAAGGTTTATACTGGTATTTTTTGTACCTTTCCGCAAAATCATTGACCCCTCTTGAGATAACAACAGCAAGCGGATCGCCAGCGAGCTGATGTATCTTAGAGTGATCTCAGATGAGGGTAGTATCGCGTGACAACTATTTCCGATAGCTTCCGCACTACAAAATGGTTTCAGCCTACTAAAAACCTCAGCTTCTCAGATAACCCAGTCGACCACACTACTTTCAACAACCAAAGTCGTATAGGCAATGTATCTGCAAAGGGAGTCTCCACTGAGTTTGATGGTCGATCGGGGACTCTTAACTGGGATTCACTCCCCGCAAGATTATCCACATTGCCATCACCTATCTTAGGTGTATACTCAATCTTTCCACATGCGACATCACACGCATTCCCATTAGCAGAAAAATAAACACAGATATCAATTAGGAAATGCAGTATATATATTTGTCTTAATCATCCTAGACCTCTAGTCTTATGATCGTATACAGACAATGACTCCCCAGCAGAGTTGCCATTTCTGTGATACTTTGTGAACTCAGGGTTTTCTACCTAAGATTGTGAACTTAAGGTTTCTATCGAAGATTGTAAGAAAGAGAAGAGGGCCCCACGGTGGGCACCATTTTTCTGTAGCGCGATTTTTATGGTCCTAAGTCACGATCGCTTGGGTACTACAGTTCGCTTCATTTTTTATCCTATTCAGCTGATTAAGGAAGGAAAATAGATGTCTCCAATTAACCCTGCTTGCATACTGAGTTTGAACAGCGGTCTGTTAGGTTACAGATGCGATTAAGACGTGGGTCCCTCTTCGGTTTATTTTGTTTAAATTCAGAATGTCTGGACTATTGGCGAGGTTGTGAGTAGGATGTTAGGATTTGGTGCTTTTGGGTTGATATCTGGGGGATACTGGATTTTGGGTTTTTGATTGGTATGCTCGCTAAGATTTTAGTAATCTTATGCCTACGTATTCCCGTTTAACGAAACAGGGAAATCAGAGTGATCGTAGTTCCTCCTATTCCATGGGAGGAAAAAGGTTGTTTTGGTGTCTTGTTCAAAGACCAAGACGTGAAGCTAAAGGTGGTTTGTATCTTGTTCAAAGTCCAAGATGTGAAGCTAGAGGTTTGACTGAGAGAGAATTTTTCATCTCTAAAGAGGAGTCGTTGATGTTTGTATGTTGTGAACGAGGCACAACTTTGATGCTAAAAGGTTGATTGACTCGACCGGGGTTTTACAAAGCCTAAGAGGAGGCGAGAGGTTTGACTTTTCCGGGGAAAATGTTCTTTCTGTCTTGTACAAAGCCCAAGATTGAGGCTAAAAGGGATTTTGACTCCGTTGGGGAGAATGTATCTTGTATAAAGCCCAAGATGGAGGCTGAAAGGGTTTGACTCAACAAGAGAGTACTTTTATCGGTCCGATATAAAGCCCAAGACGGAGGCTAAAAAGGTTGATTCAACAAGAGAGCCTTGAACGGGTGATTGACTCAACAAGAGAGTCTTTTATACTCAACAAGAGAGTGTTTTACTGTCTCGTACGAAGCCCGAGATTGAGGCTAAAAGGAGATTGACTCAACAAGAGTCTTTTTTATACTCAACAAGAGAGTGTTTTTATATGTCTTGTACAAAGCCCAAGACGGAGGCTAAAAGTGGTTGACTCAACAAGAGAGCCTGAGGGTTGATTGACTTAACAAGAGAGTCCTTTATACTCAACAAGAGAGTGATTTTGATGTCCCGTATGAAGCCTGAGATTGAGGCTAAAAGGGGATTGACTCAACAAGAGAGTCCTTTAGACTCAACAAGAGAGTGTTTTTATATGTCTTGTACAAAGCCAAAGACGGAGGCTAAAAGTGGTTGACTCAATAAGAGAGCCTGAAAAGGTTAGCTCCGCTGGGGAGGACCATTTGTACAAAGCCTAAGAGGAGGCTGTCTTACCACTGTGGATTGTTGAGATCCTGAAGCGTGTCCAAGTGTGGGGAACTCTCATGAGAGAGACTGGGTTTCGGTGTTTCTTCCTATGTTTGAACGGAACTTGAGAATGTCTTTGTGACTCAAGGGGTTTTAGACTGTCTAAGTCTAGAGTTTTATATTTTGTACAATTCCCAAGAGGAGGCGCAGGTCATTAAGGGATGAGTATCAACCCTAAAATGGCCGGAGTTTTCACGCTGGAAAGACTGCTCTAGCAAAGGATGACTAAGTTCTGTCTTATACCTTTAAGAGGTCGTCAGGGTCCTTGTATTAAGCCCAAGAGAAGGCATGAGAACTTCTAAGAAGCCGAAGGGTCCTTATACAACGCCCAAGAGGAGGCGGGGATGCTTTTAGGAAGCCTGTGGGTCCCCAAACCAAGAGAAGTTCAAGACATGCTATTCATCGAGAATAGATCAAGCCAGGAAAGTTCCAGGATTTGGAAGAAAATCAAGAGATGCCATTCACGGAGAAAAGATCATCTCTGGGGAGTTAGAGTTTCTTTGACAATTTCTAAGGGTGACAGTCTGAGAAAGGGTTCACCGAGAATGCTTCCTTTCACGTCTCCATATTGTTTAACCCCAAGAGGAGGGAAGACTGTATCTGGACATCCTATGGGGATCTAGTTTTGTTTGTATTTAAGAGTGACCAATAGGGCTTAGTGCTAGACGTAGTTGCCAGGGAAAACTCTAAATAACTATACTAGTATTACACAGTTGATATGTGAAAAGTATATAAAAGTTTCTGAAAGAAGACTTATAGTGAGCAGCCCCACAATACAGTTATATATATATATGAAAACGGATAAAGAAAGCGGGTAAACACTTACTCGGTTGTAGAGCTTCCATGTTGTTTTGTTAGTTGTTCAACAAAGAAAGCTTTGATAATAATTTTATATTCTAAATCAAAGGAGAAAGTGCTTTGAAAAGATTGTTGGGGCTTACAGCTCAAGGAGAGGCCCAAGGCTTTATCAGTGATTGCACTGTTGTTTTGAAATTATACAAGGACTTATACAAGTGACTGAGGCCCAAAAAAGGTTTTATGTACAAAGGGAAGGTCTTACACTCTCTCAAGAGGCCCAAAGGTATTTAAAGAAAAGGAATGGGGCTTATAACACGAGGGTAGGCCCATATGGTTTGATTTTTGAACTGGCGATTGCGCCGAGATTTTTAAAAACACCGTGGGTCTTATACAATGACTGAGGCCCAAACTATTTTGGTTTCAAAGAAGGATTAGGTCTTACACTCTATTAGAGGCCCAAAGATTTATTTTTGTACAAGTGGTGGGGCTTACAGCTCAAGGACAGGCCCATGGGTTTTTGTAAAAAAGGCGACGATCGCGCCGAACTTTTTGATGGTATCGGGACTTATACAATACACTAAGGCCCAAACTATTGGTTTTCAAAAAAGGGTTGGGTCTTACACTCTACTAGAGGCCCAAAGGTGTTTGAAAAAGATATGTGAGGGTGAAAATCAAAGAAACCCTAAATTTGTTTTCCTTTAAAAGTAAGTATTTAAAGAAAATACCAAATAAATTTGAATAAACCACTTGTGATTTTTGTTTAAGGTTTGAAAAATGAGGTTTTAATCACAAGATGAATTAAAATTCATTTGGTTTTGGTTTTCAAGATAAATATTCACTTTTAAATGTTTAAAAACAATTAAAAAATGAATTTATTCACAAAAATACCAATTATATTAAATAAATAATATAAATTTGATTTTTTTGTGGAATAAAATATTTCAACATTTTTGTGATTTTTTGTAAAAAGAACCAATAAAAAATAATTAAAATTGAGGGAGTTATTAATTTTTCAAATCATTAAAAATAATATGAAAAATAGTAAAATATGAAAAAATATGAAAAAGTGGTAAAAAAAGAGGATCTGGGACGAGGGGGATTCGAACCTCAGACCTCTTGTGTACATGGCGTGCGCCTTACCACTGGGGTGGTGATACATCCGTTGATTGAAACACAAGCACAAATATACAAGGCTTGCCTTGTTTTTGGCCTGGCTCAAGGCAAGGCAAGGCAAGATTTTGGTTAGAAACGTGAAGGCCATAACTTTCTCATTTCTCCATGGATTGGGACAAAATTTAGGTCTATCCTGCCTAGAATTTCACAAGGAATCCAATGGTGGTGGTGTTTTTTTCAGATCATGCTCCTATTGAAAAACCCAATAGTGGTTTTGGAATAGGCCATGATTTGCATTTTCTATGTTATCTCTTGGTACAGGTATGAATTACATGATAAATTGGTGCAAACACAACACATATAACATGTATAAGAGATGCATGATCAGTGGATATCAAAGGAAAGCATGATTCAAAGAATCCAAGTTGTGATGCTTACCTCTTTTGGGAGCTTTTGTGCAATCTGCCAAGTGCTTTGTTCCAGAAATGATTTGATGTTTTGGACACCCTCAAATGACCTCTTAGAAGCTTTTAGGATGGTTGGAATCAGCTGGAAACCTCAGGAACAAGTTTGAGCTCTTTCATGCAAAAGGGACAAAAGTGGCCAAAATAACAACTCCCTCAAATGATGTTCCAGAAGTTGGGAACCATTTGGGACAGTTCAAGGATGATATTTGGAGTGTGTTTGAGGTTTTATCTGGTTTGGAAAGTGACTGAATCAAGACATGGCTTGAAAAATGCACAAAAGTCCAATTTTGAGGTTTTGAGAGGTGACTTTGTGATCTTGGTGTTACAGGTCACTTGTGAGTGTTTGGATCACTTCTATATGATGTTTATGAGGTGTGTGTGTGATTGGTTTGGTTGGAATTGCTCTCAAACTCAAAACCCGATAGTGACTTGCTTTGGAAGGTAAATTTGGAAGTGAGAAGGTGATTTTGAGGAAAGCATTTGTTTGATAGCTTTGGTGTACTCAAACTGATCACAAATGATGTCTATTTATAGTGCAACAAGTTTGTTTTGCAAGCAATAGTGAATGGCAACTGCTGCAGAGGTTTGGCCAATGTTAATCAATGGAAATCCAAGTCTCCTCTAGCCATTGACTAGAGGTTAGGGCACATGCTGCTGGTTCCCTTAGTCTTGGATATGTCTTGACTGAATTCAATTAGAAATGGCTCAGTCCATGCCACCTTGGTGCATCCATTAAATTCTCCAAACCAAAATTGGAGTATTGTCCCCTCTTTAGGCATTTCTAGGTTTGGCATGCTACTTTTGGTTCCAAAGGCTTGGGAGGATGATGGATCAGTGTTTGTCCCTCCTTGGTCCCCCTTGAGGTGTTCAGATGGATAGATTTGCCTGCCCTTTGCAAAATTTGAGCAAATCGAGCAAAGTCCCCAAATCTGCCTTGCCATGACAGTTTGCAGCAAGGCATATTGGCATGGTCATATCTCATGGCTTAAGTGGAGTTTCATGGAGTTCTTGGTCATTTTGGAAAGCCCTCATATGATACAACATATGTGTGATCATAGTTGGTCTTGATACTTTTTGGATCCAAGTGAAAAATCCCCTTACTTTTGGAAAAAAAGCAAGACAGATTCTGACTTAGTGAAAATTTCACTAAGTGTTTGAAAAAGTGACATTTCATGTTTTCAGCCATTTTGATCATTCCATAACTCAAAATCCATGATGAATTGGAATGAGGTGTAGTTGAAGCTTTTGTAGAGGGCCATGAGAGCTACAAATCCAGCTTTGAATGGGAAAAATGGCCTTGTGGTTTAGGAGTTATGATCCTCCAAAGTTGGTACCCTAGCCACTTTGTTCCATAACTTAGAAAATTTCTAAGTTTTTATTGTTACACCTTTTACAAGTTATCCCACTTTTCTTGATTTTTCTTTATGAATGATGATTCCAATCATACATTAACATCATTTTAGGGTCAAAGAACCATAATTGTGAAAAATCTCAAAAAGTCAAAGTTAACTTTTGTGCACAGTTGACTTTTTGTCAGATGAACTCCAAACTGTGCGATCCTCTATGAAATTAAGTCCTTGACCTAAATCAAACTTGATGGATTGATTTCATAGGTCTTATAGGGTGTATTGAATCATGTCCCAAGGTTTGGGAGCATGTCTTGGTCAAAAGTCAAAGGCATAGTTGACTTTTTCTTCTGGTTCTGATGAACTTGAAACTTGTTGATCAAGCTTCTTGGGTCAATCCATTGTTGCAAATGGATCAATGTAGTGTGTTAGAGACCCTCAAATCCTCTCTTGAGGTCTTGGCTCATGTTTTATCCCAAAAGTCAACTTAGGGGTGAATTAGGTCAAGAAACCCTAATTCCTGATTTTTTTATGAATGCATCCCCTGAGGAAAAATTAACTTGATGATTGGGTTCATGATGTCCCTCGGAGCATCTTAGGTTGTGCTTTGAAGAATTGGCTCATGCCCAGAGGAAAATTTTCATCTGGAGGCCCTGGTCGACCAAAACCCTAATTTGGTGACACTAGCGATCTTGAGGCTTGATCCACTTGGACTGTTGCACCCTTGTGCTTAATCCTTGATGTGGGAGTCCTCTTGATCCATTATGGATGTTTGAGAGGTTTAGACAAGTTGAAGATCATGTCATTCCTTGATTGATCTTTTGTCTAAGAGCTCTGAGAGGGCTTGAAACCCTAAATTTGATTGTAGTGGGTGCTCACCCATCTTTGGGGAGACTAATGAGGTATAATGGTCCACCCATATTATGATGATGATTTTCACAATGATGGGGAATCTTAGTGGTCAAAATTTGGGGTATGACACCCTCCTCATTTAGAGTTAGGATTTGGAATATAAGTCTTTTTCTTGTTGTAAGTTATAACTAGCCACTGTCCTGGAACTGAGATTGTTTCTTTGTTCTTCATCATATCAGCAACAAAAATAATCTCATTCTTTGGTACACATACTTTTACGGGTCCTTTAGTGTTAGTTTTGAAAGACATTCTCTTACTTTGGGCCTTAGCTTTATAAAAAGGCTTTGGATCATTCAAGATTTTATATTT
The DNA here is from genome assembly GCA_022829125.1 of Lathyrus tuberosus. NCBI lineage: Eukaryota > Viridiplantae > Streptophyta > Magnoliopsida > Fabales > Fabaceae > Lathyrus > Lathyrus tuberosus. The sequence goes on from JALAZF010000016.1 coordinate 2,819,658, forward strand.
TGAAGTCTATTATTTTGAATGATTCTTAGTTTTAGGTTATGGACCTTTTAGTACATTGTAACCAGATGTATCAGGTTCTCGTTTCTTCAGAACCTTTGACTTAGATGTTTTAGGTTCAGATTCTTTTAGAACTTTTGAATTTAGAGTCATTGGTTCTGATTTCTTCAGAACCTTTGATTTAGGGATCTCAAGTTTTGATTCATTTAGAACCTCTGATTCTGTAGTTACATGTTCTGTTTGATTTGAACCCTCTTTGAGCATAACTTGAAGAAGAAGGATCTGATGGTTTCATCAAGGTTCTAATTTTTGGATTATAAGGTTCTTTATGATACCCCAAGACCTATACTTGATGTTTAATCAGAAGCATAGAAGTTGTACAACAACCACATATAGAAAGATAAGAAATCTTAAGAACTCATGCAATAACAGTTATAAAACTTTAGCTCAAAGTTATGCTCGATGTTGTTCTGATGTAGTGTTGTAAACTTCTTTCAAATCTCCAGCTACCTTTCATAGAGGAAGAAAAAGATTCATTGGAAGATGACTTGGATTAGAGTTCTTTGTAGAGAATCATTCCAAGAGAGATGTTGGAGGATAAATTTGGTTAAGATCATTGTCTATTGAGTAATAACATTGTCCATAGTGTCTTTCTCATACTAAGTATATACCAAAAGGTTGGATAGAATTAAGATGTCACATCACCATTCTTTGAGCCTTACACAATGAAACCCTAGTTGACTTTCTCAAAATCAGACGTTTGACGAGACTGGTCTGCTTTTAAGATAGAGTTTGGATCAGAGGTGAAACACCTTTAGATGAGGTCTTCAAAGTCTGAGTTGTCACCAGAGGCAGGGATACCATGATCAGATTCTGATCCTTCAGAAGATGATATTCATATTTAGAGTCATCAGATTCTGATCCTTCAAGATCTAAGTCACTTTACTTCTCTACATATGCTTTTATCAGGGTCAACTCAGAGTTGAATTTTAAGCTCATGATCCTGCACACTTGAACAAATGTTAGTATACCCAATTGTTCTTTAAGTACTTTGTTATCATCAAAACTTAAGGGATATGAAATTTTTTGTTCCAACAACAATTTCCATTGAAAAGAAGTAGGTTCTTCTCTCCAGAATTGCCTTAGTAGTGACTATGTGGAAGGCTGTGGATAAGACGGAGTTCTTCTCAGATCTTCGGACAATTTTATCCCTCAAGGAATTTGTAGTACCAAGGGGTTGATAGATACACATAAAGGCTTGGAGTAGAATTGGTGTTATTGGAAGATTCAAGAAATGTATTTGAGTAAAGATTACATGGAAGAGTTTGGCAAGTTTGTTGTAGTCAATATCAAAATTAGGAGATTTATTTTCTCAATTGTATTGTGGATTGGTGATTATATGAACTCTTGGAAATATTTGTCAAATAACAAGGAACTATGCAGGTTCCAACGGGAACCCATTGAAGAGTACACGTAGGCAAAGCGAGGACGAACACCGAAACATTATAAATCTAGATTTCATCTCTCTCTCTCTCTCTCTCTCTCTCTCTCACATATAAATTTATAGTGATTACATGCTTAGGTTTTTCAATTTCGTCATATTGTATCATTTGTTCTTGATAGCGATTTATTACATAAAAATTAGGTTTTGTTGGAATTGGATAACCAGTTAAGATAGTCTTGTGATTAATAATTGTTGATTTCAGTATTGCTATCAAGGGTAAGTATTTGTTTTGTTGTACCCACAGGGACTGGTGCAATATCAATGTTGTTCAACACTTACTATGATTTTAAGTGTAAGTTTGCAAGATGTTTGATGGTTTAAAACTACAAAATGTAAAATGAATGAATGATAAATAGAGTTTCAGAGAGATGAGAGCTTTCCAAGATTGAATTTCATCCACCAATAGAATATATAATTTACCAATCAGTTATACATAATCTAAACATTTATCAATATCATCATTTATTGCTCGCTGACAGTGTTTATGTCTAAACTCCTGACGAGAGTTCAATCATATTGTTGAATCAATGATCTCTCAGCCTACTAAACAATACAGTAGCATTAAGACTCAATACTCAAGTGAATATTAAATCTAAATATACGTCTAGAGTTTAGCCTCTAACATATGATTATCCTAGATCGCGATTCGAAGAGTATTTCTCAATAATAGTTCAAATTAATATATAAAATAGGTAAATAAGGATAACATTGATACTAATGCATAAATAGATTGTACATAACGCCATGATCAATAAAAATACATATTGAGACAGTGAACTACATCTAATACCAACAATAATGGGATTTAGCTACTCATGGTAGCTTGATACAAAAAGAAGAATGAAGATGAACATGCATCAATCATGATTTCCCATCAATTGATGCGAACCCAGCTTCCGATCTTAAAGAAGCATCCTCTCCTGTTGTTTTCTAAGTTTTTCTCTCTCCAAAATGTAATATATTCCTAAAAATCTGAAGTGCAATGCTATTTATACAAAGTTAAAAAAGAAGGTCGCGCTAAGCCCTTGATTTGGCGCTAAGTACAATTAGAAAACAAATAACTTAAACCGCCATAAATGACGGTAAGCCCCATTTTTGGGGTTAAGCGCGAAAGCCCCTGAATGGCTGCCTCTAAGTGCGCTTTGACCGCACTGAACCCAAACTGAAACTCTTAATTTCCATAAAAAAATGCATCTTAAAGCTTTTATTTTGCCTTTTAAGGGCCCAATGTTTCAACTATGCAAGGAAACCTACAAAATGAAATGAATATGATTAAACTATATGATATTTACACGATAAAACTAAAAAGCAATTATTTACACCAAAGTTAAGGTTTTGCCAAGAAATTCCAATGAAACCAAGTTAAGGGCCACAAAATATTATTGATTATAAACACAATTTGACTCTTATCAACTCTTCCCAGATTAGAACTTTGTTTGTCCTTAAACAAGAGTCTCAAAAACCTAAGGAAACAAACAACTTCTAAAAATCTCAAGATCAACAAGTTTTGAGAAAAGAAAACAAGTGCATGGTTCAAATTCAAAAAGTACAAGCAAAGCGATGCTTACCACTATACTACAACAACACCATGATCATGAAACAAGTTCTTTCTACAAAATACATGTAAAAAATTCTTAAACAACACAAGTTCAAATATGAATCACACCAAACACATATCTTCATCATGGATAAAGAACAAAAATGAGGGACTTGACTCACACACAACAATCTTGCTAACATCTAGATCAACTTATGCATTCATCCAAGCAATTCAAATTAAAAGCATAAAGCACGAATCACAAAGGACTTCAATGGTTGTAATGTGGCTTGGTTAACAAAGAAGGGTCATTTCTCAAGGTAATTGAAACAAAGTTTCCAAAACCTAAGAGAGCATTCAAAAATCACATTTTTTTTTTCGATTTACAACTTCATTAATCATTTTTCTTTTGCTCATGGGATATACCTTGATCACAATTATTAGCACAAAAATGTTTGCCACTTTTTCTTTCAAGCACCTTTCTTTATTTCTTCTCTTTTTTCACAATTTTCTTTCTTTTTCAACCATTTTCTTTCTCAACAACTTAGCAACCAACCTTTTTCTCCCCAACTTGAATACAACCAATCATTATAACTAGAATGCTCCCAAACTTTCTAAGGCAAAGGGATAAAATTCCAACCACAATTTATGGTTGATGGTTCAAGTGTTTCAAGAAACAAATTCACAATCCATTCAAAAATTGGTGATGAACTAATTATTTATGCACAAGTTTCACAGTTCAAAAACTGATATGGATCCTGACATAAAGGCTCAAAGTGGTTAATGAATTCTCACTCACTCACAGTGTAGGTTACTATTGGTCAAGTGGTTGTGCTCAAAATAAAAAATTTGCCTTTATCATTTTCACGTTTTACACAATTCAACACAAATGCAAGATTAAACATATGAAAACTGAGCATTATTGGTCTCCTGTGCATATAGTATAATGGAAGATCTCCTCATAATTAGGCTATGCACTAAAGTGATTAGAAAATGAACAATAATTGCAAAAGAATGAATGACATGTTATTTGCACAAATTACAAGTTCCATATCCATGCTATGTTTTAGAAAGGAATAAACATGTACCTTACCTTTGTACATCTTTTCAAGCACTATCATTACCATTACATTTGCATGTATCACTATCAATCATGGAAGCAACATCCTTGTTTCTTCAAGTCAATTAAACTTGGAACAAACTAAGAATATTTTTGCTAAAACTCTTGAAATTAAATTAAACTACTATACTATCTACTTGAAATAAATCAAACAAAAAACAACTTAATTAACAACAAAAAAATCACCACAAAGATGGGGTAAATGGGCATCAGTGAAAGTGGATAAGTGGGATGAGTAAAAATAATTTGTACTGGTATAACAGGGCTTGCTTAGCGCCCTTTGCTGTTGCTTAGCGCTAGCTCTGCCACCCATAATTTTCAAAATGAAAATTTTTGTCATGCTTTCCATCCACTTTCACTCATTAAGGCTTAAACTAATTAATTCAAAGCTATTAAATACTTATAAATTTGGGTTTCCTCCCAACAAGCGCTTTTTTAACGTCTTTAGCTCGACGCTTTATCAATTAAATGCTCTCTCTTGTTGCTTGTTTTGCTTGGCTAGTTGTTTGTGCTTCCTGGTTTTATTGTGTCCCTTCACCAGCAGTTACCCCTAACCAATACTTGAGCAAACATGATGGGAAACAAGTATATATACAATATAGACAAATGCACAAGGCTTAAAAAGATAGAAACTATTGCAATACTTTTAATATCTAAACGTCAGTCCCTGACAACAACGTCATTTTGTTGATTTCAGTATTGCTATCAAGGGTAAGTATTTGTTTTGTCGTATCCACAGTGACTGGTGTGATATCAATGTCGTTCAAAAACTACTATTATTTTAAGTGTAAGTTATAAGATGTTTGATGGTTTAAAGTTACAAAATTTAAAACGGATGAATGATAAATAAAGTTTCAGAGAGAAGAGAGCTTGCCAGGATTGAACTTCATCCAGCGATATAATATGTAATTTACCAATCAGTTATACATAATTTAAAAATTTATCAATATCATCACGTATCGCCCGCCTTCAGTATTTATGTCTAAACTCCTAACGAGAGTTCAATCGTATTGTTGAATCAATGATCTCTCAGCCTATTAAACAATACGGTGGCATTAAGACTAGATACTTAAGTGAATGCTAAATCTAAATATATGTCTAGAGTTTAGCCTCTAACATATGATTATACTAGATCGAGATTCGAAGAGTATTTCTCAATAATAGTTCAAATCAATATATAAAATAGGTAAATAAGGATAACATTGATACTAATGCATGAATAGATTATACATAATGCCATGATCAATAAAAATACATACTGTGACAGTGAACTACATCCAATCCCAACAAGAAAGGGATTTAGCTACTCATGGTAGCTTGATACAAAGAGAAGAATGAAGATGAACATGCATCAATCGTGATTTCCCAACGATTGATGTGAAACCAGCTTCCGATCTTCAAGAAGCACCCTCTCCTGTCGCTATGCCCCAGATTTGGCGCTAAGCGCAGCTAGCAAACATAAAACTTAAACCGCCATAAATGGCGTTAAGCCCCAGTTTTGGCGTAAAGTGCGGAAGCCACTGACTGGCTGCCCCTAAGTGCGCTTTAATCGCGGTGAGCCCAAACTGAAACTCTTGATTTAAAAAAAAATGCATCTTGAAGCTTTTCTTTTGCCTTTTAAGTGCTCAATGCTTCAACTATGCAAGGAAACCTACAAAATGAAATGAATATGATAAAACTATATGATATTTACACAATAAAACTAAAAACCAATTATTTACTCAAAAATTAAGGTTTTACCAAGAAATTCCAACGAAACCAAGTGAAAAGGGCCACAAAATACTATTGATTATAAACACAATTTGGCCTTATCAATAATCTTAAGTGAATTGAATTTAGAACCCCATCAATTGAATCAATATGCAAACACTTCTCGTGCATTACACAATTGAATCAATTCATACTGAGCATTTCAATCATATTAATCTTTGATATTTGTGAAACGATTCATGTTAACTTGATCAATATTCAAACTATATAATTTTCATTTTCTTATCAAACCTTCTGCTCGCAACTCATTTTTGAAAACACTCTGATTTTGGAAAATAGCGGTTAAATTTTAATTTGGTTCTATTCACCCCATATAGACCATTTTTCTACTTCCATATTCACACTGAACACTTCCATCCTTACTTGGATATGTTTGTGGTTGTGTTCAGCGACAATATATTGGTGTACTCTAAGACAGATGAAGAGCATGCGGGACATCTGGGGGTTGTGCTATAGACCTTAAAAGAGAAGGTGCTATATACGAAGTTACCCAAGTGTGATTTATGGTTGCGTGAAGTGAGCTTCCTTGGTCACGTGATTTCTAGTGGTGGTATTGCAGTTAATCCGTTGAAGGTTGACGCTATGTTATAATGGGAGACTCTTAAGTTTGTTACTAAGATCAGAAGTTTTCTAGGTTTGGATGGTTAATATAGAAGGTTTATAAAAGGCTTTTCAAAGTTAGATTTGCCTTTGACTCAGTTGACTCGATAGGGTCAAATGTGTCAGATGTTCTGTGTGAAGAGAGTTTTCAAGAGCTCAAGAAAAAGTTGACGTCAGCGCCAGTCTTGATTTTGCAGAGTCCAAGCTAGTCCTTTGTGGTTTATTGTGATGCTTCAAAGATGGGTTTAGGTGGTGTTCTTATAAGGAATGGTCAGGTTGTGGCTTATGCTTTAAGAAAATTGAAGGTTCATGAGAGGTATTGTGAGTGCAACTTTCTATTAGATGTATTTTGTATGATGTCAAAACTAGGATACTTTAGCGTTTATGTATATTGGACGGTATCCTCTAAGTATAAATGTGCATCTTAGCATTAAAAAGCATAAAAACATTTTGAAAAGGTTTAGAAAAGGTTCAAGCATCAAAAACTAATTTTTATATGTAAAAATCAGCTATATGTCGACATATAGAAGAAAATTTTCTCTACAGGTCGACACATACGATTTTCAGGTCGACTCGTGTACTCCATTTTTAAATCCTATAGGCTCTGTTTGATGTGTTGACTGGATATGTTAGCACATGACCTTTACAGGTCGGCTCATGCATCAAATAGGTCGACCTATAACTTACATAGGTCGACACATACACTAAAAATATTGAAAATTTGCATCTTTTTCCAAATATCTTGCATTCCTTTTTCCTCTTACTTGGTCACATATATATACTTCATACATGCATCATTCTTTTTCAAGTGATTTTTGAGAAAAATCATAAATGAAATCGGTTCCAAAGAGTGCGCATCATCTTCAACCTTCATTCTATGCATACACACAAACAAAGTACACATAATCATTCATTGTTTGGGTGCCATCTAGATTTAGTGTTGATAACGTCCAATTTAGGTTGGTGAATTGTAAATTGGGTTGAGATCTTTGAGGGTTTCAAATAAGAAAACCGAGGTGGGTTTTTCCTTCAAGATCAATTAGGGATTGAAGGTTTTGGACAAGATTACACAATTTGGATTCGACCGAGTGAAGGCTTTGAAGAACAGAATATTATTGCAAAGGAGTAGTGTGAGATGGTGAGTCAAATTGGTAAATCTTACGTTACAACAATTCACAATTTGGATTCGATCGAGTGAAGGATTTGAAGCACGAGGGTTCTTGCAAAGGAGTAGCGTGAGACGTTGAATCAAATTGGCATTGTTAGGTGAATTGATAAAGCTCAGATAAAGGGAAGAGAAAGTGTTAGAATCAACATCAAACTTAAGGTTTGTAGGGTTGCATTGCTGCATTTCTCTTGTAAACTACTTTCGCAAAGTAAGGTTAAATTTCATATCTCAATTCGAGTTTGAATTGAGGGCAGACGTACTCATAGCGAGGCCGATTGGGAACGACCTAAACAAATCCTTGTGCATTCTGTCTCTCTCTCTCTCTCTCTCCCCCTCCCCCTCTCTTTCTCTCTTTCTTTCTTTGTCTCTCTCTCTCTCTCTCTCTTTTATTTTTCATTTGCAAATTATTGAATTCTTCGATTGTGCTACGTTTGGTTAAACCTTTTGATAACTTTTGAAAAAGATTTTGTTTAGTTGATCACAATCTATTTCCTTGTGATTGAATTTGCAAATCAACAAAACCATACGTAATTCTAAGCATAATTGATTGCACATAAGGTGTTTGACAATTTGTCTGAATTAAGTTTTTTGTGTTTACTATCATTAGAAATGGCATATTAATTGATTTGATTATCATTATTATCTATTGGTTTTCATATACGCATATCCGAGCTTTTTGATAGCGGTCCGGTTTAGAGGATTCGATCCAGGTCACTTCTGCTAGCCATTGATTTTTGAAAACAATTTTGTAAATAAATTTTATTTTCTTGGGATCTATACACCCCCTCTAGATAAGTCGCATTCGTCTAACAAGTGGTATCACGAGCTTCAGTTAATTCTGTGCTTCAATGTTTGCTTATTAGAAAATGGCTAACGAACCTAAAGGGGTGTACAATAGAACGTCAATCTTTACCTATAAAAAGTATCGCTATTGGAAAGCTTGTATGCGTATCCATATCAACTCTGTTGATAAAGGTGTATGGGACATCATCATCAATGGTCCTAATCAAATTACAGTGACCAATGTTGAAGGTGTCGTCGTACCAAAACCAGAAGCACAATGGAATGATAATGATAGGAGATTGTGGTCACATGATTGTAGGGCACAAAATATGCTCATATTCGCACCTGGCGTTGATGAATATTATCGTGTCTCTCATTGTGAAATCGCCAAAGCTAGGTGGCACGCATTAGAAGTTGCTCATGATGGAAATAATGAGTTCAAACAAGCTAGGATCAATACCTTAAATCAAGAGTTTGAACTATTTTGCATGAAGCACAATGAAACCATTGTCGACATGCAAAAGAGTTTCATACATCTTATAAATTGCTTGAAGGCTCTAGGTAATCCTATTTCCAATGATATTCCTACTAATAAAGTTTTAAGACGTCTTAATAAGGAATGGTAACCCAAGGTCACCGCAATTAAATAAATGAATGATCTTAAAACACTCGATCTCACAACTTTATTTGGCAAGATAGAAGAACATGAACAAGAACTTGGAAAAACCTGAGAAAGAGCATGACAAGAAGATAAAGAAGGATAAAGGTAAGGACAAGGAGGTATAAAAGAAGTCTATTGCTCTAAAGGCTTCAAGTTCAAAGACCTTAACCAATGAGCAAAGTGATTGTGAAACAAAAGATGACGAGAATTTTGATGATGAAGATATGGGATTTTTTATGAAAGGGTTCAATAGATACATCAAAAGAAATGGTGTAAAGTTCTATGACAAAAACCTTATCGAATTTATAAGACAATCAAACGCATCAAAGGAAGATGATAATAAAAAGGGAAGATCAAGAAGTTCATGTTTCAATTGTGGCAAAATCGGTTACTATAAGCCAGAATGTACATTGTATGAGAAAGACAAAGAGAAAGGTCATCACAAGAAATCTAGCTTGTCAAGGAGAGCTTGTATTGCTTGGGAAAGTGATAGCGATTCATCAAGTGATGAAAGCTCAAGTGATGAGGAAGAATCAACAAATTTTTGTCTCTCGGCTCATTATCGTAAAAAGAAGAAAAAGAATGTAAGCCACTCTAAATATGAACATGTTGATGAATTATCTTATTCGGAGTTACAAAAAGCTTTTGAAAATCTACATAGAGAAGCCGTAGACGCTTTCAAAATTTTAACTTCAAACAAAATAATCTTTTCATATTTGGAAGCTAATGTTTTAGAAACTGAAAAGAATATGGAAGTTCTTAAGCAATCTATGGTAGATATTCAGAAAGTTAAAGATGGGGATGAAGAACTTTCATGGTTCGGTTGTGAAACTTGTCACATTTGGCAAAGAGAGTTAAATACTCTTAAAGCTAAATTGGACAAGGCATTACAACCAAAGGTCACTTTCGCTATTGATACTATCAAATATAAGATGTCTTCTAATAATCCTTATGGAAGGTATATCTTTGTTGAAAAGGATCAAAATAGAAAAGTTCACTCTTCTCACCATTTAACTTGTCACTTTTGTTGCAAAAAGGGTCATACCATTGCAAGATGCAAGTTTAGGAGATTTATTGTGCCTAAATATGTTTTTCAATGGTTGCCTAAATGCAACCAAGGTTTCACTCACCCTCAAGGACCCAATGAAGATTGGGTACCTAGGATTTCTTGTTGATTTTGCAGGATAAATGTCTTAGCCCTATGAAGAGATTATGGGATCCCGTTTGTGGGTGCTCAAGACATATAACGGGTGAAACCTCCCTGTTTCATTGACTTTGTGGAAAGGAAGAAGGGTTGTGTGACCAAAGAAGTCAACAACTAGTGTTCTTTAATTGGTAAAAGTATGTAGATTACTTGAAATGCTTCTATCCAATAAATGTCAAAAAGATATTTCATTTTATGACATAGGCGTATCTTCAGGAGACATACTCAAGAACATCGAACAAGGGTTTGATCAACCTAAGATGATGAAACTTTAGGAGGAATAAGATAATTATCATGAAAGAGACAAGAATGAAAGTTCAATAAAAAAGGATGATCATCAAATGAATAACTTTCTTGGATTCATTACAAATCACACTATGGGATACTTTGTCAAAGTGAAATGTGTTAAGATCGTTGTTGTTAATAGGTTTGTGGCACGTTTTGCATTTGTTCCAACTTTCGTTCGAGATTTCCTTGTGGAATACTTGTGCATCCTCAGTCATTCGTACGGTGAGGTAATATCGTTTCAATTTTTTCTTTGTAAGTATGTTTCTTTCTTTTACCGGTTTATTTTTCAAAGGTATGTGACATATTGTGTGTATGATATATGTCATGAGTTTTAATTTCCAAAAATTTCAAATGATAACCATTGTGTGTTTCATTTAACATGTTTATAGTGGTCTCATTCTAAATATCTTCACATAAATTCTATATATTTTGATATACCATGCTTACATTTGTGTGTTTGCATGTTATTAGCTAGCAAAATCATGTAAAGCAATCATTTGCATGTGTCTTTCATACAGTAGTTATGCATGTGTCAATTTGAGTCTTCTATAGTCAAACCAAGATCATATGTGTCAAAATTTTCAATTTTTGAACCTCATCTTTCGTATAGGTCGGCACATAATTTTTTTTTTAATTTTCAAATTTGGTTCAGTATGTGTCAACTTATGACCTTTTCAGGTCGACACATGCTTCCAAGAGGACGACACATAAGGCATTTTTGGGTCATTTTACTTCATTTCTCATTCCCTTTCATACATGCAATTCATCTCCTCAACTTTTAAATTCATCTTAAGTCTTGTAGCACTTCATTGGCATTAACTCCTCTTAGATTCATTCACCATATATCATTATCATTCAAATCTCCCACATATCATTAAGCACTCTCACTTATTATCCTCATTTCCTCTTCTAAAACCCTCATTCACCCAAATTCTCCAAATCTCCAAATTTTCACTCATTTTTGGTTTTCCTTTACATTTTTGTGTATATTTGCATCTATTTATCTGATTTGGGTTTGCGGATAATCATTTATCTCTCAAACATCTCCACTTCTCGTTCACACATTCCATCGAACACTTGGCGTGCGGTTTTTGTGTGAACAAATCTCCATGACACCTAAGCTTGTAAGAACCAAGGGTGATTCTAAAGGTAAGGGTAAGGCTATTACTTCAGCTATAGTTCTAGAAACTCTATTTTCATTGGTTTCATCTAGGTGTGATAAGGAATTTGAAGAAAAACACCAACACCAACTTGTTGGGAAACAATATGTTTGGAAACCTATTGTGGTTGGTTGCTTGGACATTCTATATGTTGTGAGTCTCATTGAGCACCAACAAATTAATTACTTTCTAAAGCTTGCACACGACTATAATGAAGATCTCATTCGTGTGTTCTACTATGGGTTACATGATAGGCGTGGTTCAACCTTCAAGTTTACCATAGTGTTATACCCTAATTTTTACCACTAAGATCCTATCTTATTTTTTACATTTTTGCATACAAACAAGATCACAAACTTGGTTGTCTCCTAACACCCTCTCACACTTGGGTTTGTCTTTGCTGTTGAGATCACCAAGCACCTATTTGTGTATCTTTTACCTTTATGATTATATATTTTATGTTTCACTAACCACTAATCAAAATACCAAAACTATGTCTTGCATCCTTTTGTTTCTTTGCAATGTAGAGTGCTACATCAAGAACACCAAGCATGATTCATCAGCTAGGGTTTTGGCTATCTCAAAGTTAAATTGTAGTCAACCATTGTTTCTCAAGGGCTATCCCATCAAATCATGGTTTCTAATATCAAAGTACAAGGTTTCAAGTACCATTCAATCTCATTTTAATCAAAGATATCTCAAGGTTTAGTAGCTTGTCTCTCAAGAAAAGTCAAAGGTTCATGTGTTTTTTCATTCCTTCATCAACAAGTTACCCCAAGATTTGGTAAATTTAATCAAGATATATTCAAGGACATATTATTTTTAGTTCATATCATGATCCATGTCTTTGAAGTGCAAGAAAAGTTCAAGTGTACAAGTTGATTCAAGGAAGTTTGACCTAAAAAGTCAACATTTCAAGTCAAAGTTCCAAATCTCACAACTCCTTCAATTCTCAATATTTTTGAATGCTTATTTTTTCATATGATTCTTCTCAACACCCTGTTCAACTTATCTTTACATGACAATAGCCAATTATACTTGAAGGATCATCAAAAGATTGGAGACATTATAGGTCATTTGTGACTTAGTGAAATTTTGCCTAGTGTCAAGTGACTTTTTCTCAACTTTCAAGGATCACAAATTCCTCAATTTTTAACATATGGAGATCATTATTTTTTGCACAATACTCTTTGAGATACTCTCTACAAGATTGCTTCAAAGGTCAAAGTCAAATTGTGCTTCGAAGACCATGGAATTCATTGATACATTATATGTCATTTTCAGCCATTTGAACTTATAAATTTTCAAGTTTGGTTTGCCTGATTTTTGTGCCAACTTCAACATGCCATAAATTTTTGATCAAGCATCCAAATGAAATCTTTCTTGGCACATTGTGATCTTTTCTATGATGTTAATCAATTGCAAAAAGAATGGAGTAAAAAGCCTCTTGTACAAGATGCCCCATTGATGCAAACATGGTGACTTGGAACTGAAGATTTGCACCATGATCAGATTTTTACCTCAACTAATCTTCAATTACAAGCCAAATTATCATGTGTTTTCCATCTAAACATGATTAAAAAAGTTGCCTGAAGTTAAATGACTCATGAAACACATGGTTTGACTGAGTTTTGAGTGATTTCAAGTCACACTTTAACCATGATGAGGGTGCACATGATTACAATGAATTTTCACTCAATTCACCCCTCTCATCATTCCATCATCTTCGGATATAAATAGAGAGCCTTGCTACCTTCATTTGCAAGCTTTTGAGAGCCAAAAAAACCCTGCTCCACCTTCAAATTTTCTGCAAAAAAGTGAGCTATTGTGTTTTGATTTCCAGCCACTCTCAACTCCATTTCTTAATTCAGTTAGCTCCATCGTGTTTCTCTGAAGCTTCTGCAACAAGAATCAAGCTCTAAGAGTCCCTGAATCACTCCAACAAAATCCAGTTTCAGAGCTCCTCCGATTGTTTTTGGACAAGGTAGTTTGAAGCTCCATTTTCATTCGAACAAGTTACCACAATGTAGTCTTTTGCTTGCTGAGTGTTTCCCCTAACCTAGCTGGTGTTGATTATTCATGTTCATCATTTAATTTTTGTTTTCGTGTTTTTCATTCTTCTGTGTTTTCTCTGAAATTCTCTCTACTCCCTTTCAATAAATGAAAATGGAGAGTGATGTTGAGTTCGCCTTGATGAGACAGTTGCAATGATGGTGGTTTCGTGCCTTAATGTTACCATTTAGCAATCTCTGGTGAGCATCTCATCGAAGAAGACGACCAGAGAGGTTGGAACGATGATCCTAGTCAGAGACACGCTGACTAAATGAAATATTGTGATTGGTCCAATTCAAATGCATTCCCATGTTATTTCTGAGCTAATTTCCACCATGTTCCCTCATGTAATGGCTATCAGATCTGCCACGTCAATTAATGAGGCAAGATCTGACGCTCCTTGTTTTTTCACATTTTATTTTATTTTCTAATTTTCATTTTAAATTACTTTTTTCTTTAAAAATTCATAGTAATTTCATTTTTAATCCAAAAAATACCAAAATACTTTCTAAAATTCTCTTTTATTTTCCTCTTTATGATTTTATATTTTTCATATTTTATTTTTATCATTTTCTATTTTTCATGATTTTTCTCTTTTTTGAAGCATTTTAATTGGTTTAAAAATATTTTTATGCATTAAAAAATTCTCAAAAATTTTATATAGCATTCTTGACTTGTTTCTGACTTATGTGATTTTTCTTGATCATTTCTCATTTGATTTGATACATCATTTGCATTTTAATCTTTATTTTCTTTTTAAAATTAATTTTAAAAATCATTTTAGTGCTTATTAATTCATATTATTGCATTTTACTTTTGTTTGGCCTTTGTTGACTTCTCTTGGCCTTGGATCTTAGTTGATTTGATCATAGGTCTCATCAAACTCAATGGATCTTGGGTGTTGATGGGGTGACAACCATAATCCACCAAAATGGATGATTGATTTTGATGATGACTTGATCATCACTTGGATCCAATTTAGTTTTGCCTTTTTGCTTGATCCTCTCTTCTTCATCCCTTCATTTTCTTTTTCACCCTTTCTTGGATCAATTGGAAGATGTGTAGGTCATCTGGTTCATGAGATCTTGAGTGGTGCTTGATGAACTTTCATCATTTCAAATCTACCATTTGATTGATCATTTGATCAATTGAGGTACTTTGGATTGATGCATAAGTTTGTCCAAAGTACTATGATAGGTTGATTGATGTAATGGATCCATCTTTCCTTGACTTAGGTCTTGATCAACCTTGTTTTGACTTGTGCTACATGTTTTAGGAGTATGATCTTTATGATATATCTCTAATATGTATGGTACATAAATTGTTACTGACCGGCCTCCCATAGTATGATCTTCCTTATAGATTGTGCTACGATTGCTTAGTATAATTCGGTCCTTTTTAGACATGAGTCATTTTTAGTTTAGATGTAAATCTCCTATCTCCATAGTGTGTAGATTCTTTTCCACCTAAGAGAGCTAGGGGCATACTTGTTGATTTTATCCAAGTTGGAGCCCTTCTTAAAGGATGATGCAATGTTCTCACACTTGTTGGGTTGATTAGTTGAGTAATCTACTTTAAATGAAAAAAATGTCTTCACTAACACTAACACTAACTTTAATTTGTACTAACTTTTACTTTATGCCTTTTATTTTTATGCTCTTTTATCTTTATGCTCTTTATCTTTATGTTTTATTTTTATGCTCTTTATTTTATGTTTATCATTTCATATCATATTATCATTTTATTTATGTTTATGCCTTGTTTCTCTTTGTCCACTTGGACTTTCTTTTTCTTTTTAAGACACTAATAAAGGCTTAAACACTTAAAAGACTCTTAATGCTTCCTTGTGGACTATTTGGAACTACTACAAAACACGCATTCAACAACGCCATGGCCACCATGGTTTTTCCCTACACCGTGGTGACATATCTTAACTAAGGCGCTACCATATTTATTTTGTTTTTTGATTAAAAATTATTTGTATATAACAGCGGTTACAGAACCAATCGTTGTGATACAATCAAACTTTCGTCAGAATTCCTTTAATGTTAAGGCGCACCTTATCTTTTTTATTTATTTTAAAATTCACAAATAAAAGGGTTATCACTATGGTTCTTCTGGTTAACCATAGTGATATATTTATAATAAATAAATACTTATATATACGGTTGGTATTGTTAACCGTTGTGAAATAATTTACCCATATATAAGCGAATTAACTTTCACTTATTGACAGTAGCGTTGTTGCCTTCACAGTGAAACCCTAGAACCCATTTTTTCTCTTCGTCTTCACCATTAGCCGTGAATCTTGTGCTTCATACATTACGATATTCTTCTTCTTCCATCTATTGTTAGATATTTCCCATTATCTCGTTGGTTGCATGTTATTTTTGTTGATTGTTCTCATTTTTTCGATTCGTCTTCACTACCTTAACAAAGACCATACTTTGGCTATGGTACATAATGTTTGTGTAGCTATGGAAAAAGTACAAGAAGCATGAAAAACTTCATCCACCTTGTACTTCTTCTTCATAGCTTCACAAACAAGATGTTAGTAAATGAAGAAACAACAGTGTCAGCAAACTTCATCTAGTTTTAGAAACAATGAAAAGAAATATAAGAAGTATGCAGCTTTTGTGTAAGCTTTTTCCTCCTTATATTTCTTTTTCATTGCTTCCCAAACTAGATGAACATCATAATTAATTCCTATTCCGCGACTAATTTCATTAAAAGGTGCGTCCTGGAAATTTATAATATATCTCTTTCGATCTATCTTTACTCTTCACTGGATTATGGTTTTAGGGTTTGGTTTCAACTGAGGATGCTCATTGTTGAAGTTTGTTGTGTTTCCTTACAAGTTAAGGGGATGATACATGGTGATGATGCTGGTGATAGCAAGCGTATTGTATGAGTTTATAATATCTGGTTCTAGTATAGGATGTTGTTTGAGTTTATTATATTCTATGTAGATTGTTTGTTTCACTAACCCTCACTTAAAATACATTTATTTAATTTGACATAGATACTAATAATCTGCAAATTAAGTTGTATTTGAAAACCAACTTATATGAATCAATGTTTCCGAATTGCATGCCTCTCATCGTTCATCTCACGTTCTTTGATATATAGATTATGGTATAATGATCTGGCTCCTTAGATGCGTCATTATCTTCCATTATAATTAAATTTCATTAACAACAATTTATTAGTTAATCTGCCTCTCCATCAACACTTATAATCGTAAAACTTACGATAATAAAAATTATGATGATAAGTGATGATGATGATGAGGCAGATTATCCAATGTCTTGTTCTTATGGAAATTTAACTATAATCGAAGATAGCGATATATCGAAGGAGTCAGACCAATAAACTACAATATATATGTAAAAGAGCGTGAAATGCACGATGAGACGAATGCAATCAGAAAACATTGGTTTGTTTAAGTTGGTTTTCAAGAATAGTTTAATTTGCAGATTATAGACTTCTTCATCAAATTGAATCCTTGTATATTTCTTTAGTGAGGTGTTTGGAAAACAAACAGTCTACATTTAATATAATAAACTCTGGGCACTTACAACAACGGATATTTTATTGTAACCGAGATCAAAGATAATATAATAAACTCTGGGTACTTTCAACAACGGTTATCTATTGTAACTGAGATCAAAGATAATTTATGTTTTACATAGTTTGCTACTGATGGGTTTCGAACCCAGTACCTAAGTGTATATATCACAATAGTTTATTAGCATAACCGTTGTGATACGTGGCGTGCGTCCTGCCTTTCAATAACAGTTTCCAGACCGTTGTAGAAACAACGAACTTACAACGACACTCTACTTAACAATGGTATGTCAGGTGTAACACCCCAATTTAAATTATTTGATCATTGTGTTATCTTCCGTTGTTTGGCCTTGTTAAGGGTGTGTGTAGTTGAACGCGTAGGCGTGGAGTCCTTAGTGGGACGGGTAGATTGGAGGTGTCGGGAGTAATTTTGGGGGTATAAGTATTATTATTATTATTATTATTATTATTATTATCCTTATTATTATTAATATTATTACTAGTATTATTATGATTATTATGTGAATAACATTACTAGTAATATTATTATTTTTATTAAATTAAAAATCTGATGTAATTAATTAGATAATGGGGCTAATAGAAAATAATAAGGGCAGTTTGATAATTATAGGATAATTAGTGAAAAATTGGTGGGGGGTTTAGCCATAATCAGAATTTTAGAGAGAGAGAAGGAGAAAGGCTAAGAAGAGGAAGAACAAGGGTGTGCTAGGGCTATCATCTTCATCAGAATTTCGCAGGAAATTGATCAAAGATTCGAGGTAAGGGGGGGAGAATGGGTTTGATATTGGTGATTCTATCATGATATGGTAGTGGGGAGTCCTTAACCCCGTAAGAAATTGTATGATTATTTCTGTTGTGTGGATTTATTGTTGTAAGATTGGTTTGATGATGAAATTATTTGTGAATTAATTTGTCTTATCTTGAATTCTGTTGTTGTTACTGTTGTAAGGATGCATTATGTTGCAGATCTGGTTTTTGGTGCAGTTTGTAGGAAAAGAATTAGACATAGAACTCGTAGATCTGATTTAATAATGTTAGAAAAAGATGTAAGATGAATAATGGGACATAAAACTGATGTAGAACTCATTTTAGGATCATTTGGAATGGTATAGAATAGGGATCAATGTGGTAGAACTCAGACTGAGATGAGAAAAATGGGTATTTTTACAGCTTCTGCCCATACGCGTACCAAGGAGGGCGATACGCGCATGGCTGGGCGTGCTGAGGGGCCGTACGCGTAACACACGGGTTAATACGCGTATGGCAAGGCAGAATGTGAGGCAATACGCGTATGAAAGAGGGACTTACGCGTATGCATATCTGAGAATGGAAATAGAATGAAAATGGCTCTCTGCCCATACGCGTATGAGGTTAGGCAATACGCGTATGGTAGGGCGAGGGCAGAAGGCCTTACACGTCTGGTACACGCATGGTTGGGCAGGAGAGTTTGGCAATACGCGTATGGCTCAGCTCAGTACGCGTATGACCAGTGTGCGTGGAAAATTTTGGGTGTTCTGCAATTTCTTTCCCGATTTCGCGTCCAATGCAGTTTTTTTTATGGTTTGGGAGGTTGGGATTAGATGCCAGAACTTGAGTAGTGTGAAATTGGTGACGAAAATAATTAATTTAATAATTTTAGGGAATTAATTAATTAATAGTTGATTGATGTTGTGTGAAGTAATCGTATGGTGTTGGATGTTGATGTGTGATTCAGGTGTGATCAGGATGATCGTGAACATGTATATATATGCTATTGTACATGTGTTTCATATGCATAATTGTGTCATGCATTTCATGGAATTAGTGGGATGAATCATTGCTCAGGAGGAGTGTATGTGATTCATCCATACTCCGATATGGAGAATAGTGGAGATAGATCATTGCCAAGTAGGGGTGTATGTGATCTATCCGGGTTCGATTGAATGAACCATAATGTTGGTACCACATGAATTGTGTCTAATGTTGAGTCGCATTGCACCATTATTGATATGTGTTGTTTGTATGGTGATGATTTATTGACCAGTGGGTCGTAATTGTATGATTGTGTGTGAATACTTACTCTTATCATGTATTGTTCACCGTTAAGTATTGAATGTAATTCTCACCCCTTTGT
This sequence comes from Lathyrus tuberosus, assembly GCA_022829125.1. Lineage (NCBI taxonomy): Eukaryota > Viridiplantae > Streptophyta > Magnoliopsida > Fabales > Fabaceae > Lathyrus > Lathyrus tuberosus. The sequence goes on from JALAZF010000016.1 coordinate 2,839,203, forward strand.
TGTTGTTGTGTCTGTGCTTCTTCGGAAGTACAGATAATCCAGGTACTTAGGTTGCTGGAGTGCGTGTTGCTTGTTCGAGTCGTAGGAGTCGCTCTGATACGTAACACGGGATTGGGGAATTTAATTGTTGTAGAATTATTTTAATTGTTACGTATCTCATTTTCAGAAGTGTGCTAAACAATGTAAATTTTGGAAACATGATTGGTGAAGGCCTTAGTGCCAGTGAAGTGATTTAATGAATATTCTGCTGTATAAACCTTTTGTGAATAATAAAGTGAATGAAGCGATTGAGTCTTCTTGTTGTTTATTTGATGTGACATCCCTCTATGTCGGAAACTCTAATTATTTTTTGTAGTTATTTATGTAATTTTAATAATGGGAAAGTGGGGTGTTACAATTGGTATCAGAGCAGGTCGGTCCTTCCGGCCAGGTTGTCTAGTATGAGTTGTGTCGTGGTATGTGACATGTGTGTAGAACACTGTCGGTACGTGCTTGTTTTCTAACTGTTTGGTTGTAGGAGTTGAGGTTGAGATAAGTGGGGGAGAAGCTGGTGCTTCTCCAGGATGCTTCCACTCTGGAAGGACGGATTGGTAAGTAATGGAGTGTTATCATAGTTGGTAAGGAAAGGTTTATACTTCATCAGGATGATCGGCTGTCTATGAACAAATTGGGGGAACTGATCACCCTCAATCTATTGTTGATAGTAGTCAGAATCAAGATGAATGGATAGACGCGCCTTGACAATTAAGATAACATGTGATGTGGAAGATGGTTGTGTTGAGTCGGTATGGATCTTTATTATCTGAAGAAGATGTAGAAGAGAAGTACTTATCGGTCGATCAAGTTGAAGGATGTCTCTGAGGGAGGACAATCGGGTATTGTTGGTGATTATTTTTCAGTGAGTAGAGAACAAGTGAGGGCTAGAGATATGCCAGTGTTAGGTAATCCCAGATGTCTTTCTGAGGGTGGATCTGAGTTGGGTAATGGTAGAGAACTGGTAACGTTGTGTGCTGAGCGAATGGGTGGACGTCTATTGGGTGAAGCCTCGGTGTGTTAATGTTCGCGTTGTGGCGAGTTAGTAGTGAAGTTACATGTGTTGAGTTACCTGTTGTTTGCGAATTTTTGAATTCATTTTCAGGCGAGATAAGTGGATCACAGACGTATTAATGAGGTAGAGGTGGCTATTGATTTAACACTTGATACGAGTCTGATGTCAATGAATCCGTACAGAAAGTGAACTTAAATTGGACGAAGGTGAATAGTTGAGGTTTTTATCTGCTCAGTAAGTGGAAAAACTAATAGGAGATGAGACTAAGATATTTGTTATGTCTGCGTTAATAGTGTACTGGAATTGACAGGAAAGCCACAGTGAAGGGCTGCCAGTTGTGCATGATTCCCAGATGTGGTTCCAGATGGAATAACAAGCGTGATGTGTATAAGGGTATTGAGGCTATGGGAAGCAAACTTAGATTTTGGATGAGTTTTGGTATTCTTAGAGTTTTAGGGCATTAATGGAAATTTTGAGAAAACCCTTGGGTGTGGATGTAATATTGAGATTGAGAGTTCTTTTTGGTTGATTGTTGATACATGTTAGAAATTGTGGAATGTGGATTGTTTAGAGAATGAAATTGTGTATAGATTACTGACAGTTGAATGAGGTAACGATTGAGAATAAGTGTCCACTTTCAAGAATGGAGGATTGGAATGGTTTGGTTGAGTTTGATTAGAATTACAATTGTTTGGAACGTTTGATAAGAGTGGTGAATTTGTGTGGGTTGAGGCTTTGATCGATTTCATGTGAATGGTTATGTTTGTTATCATCGGAATGGGTTGTTATTTACTCGGTTAAGCTTGTATGTAAGTCTGGACAAGATTGGATGAGTTCGGAGTGGTGTTCATTAGGGATATTCGGATCTATTATAAAGTCAGAAGAAGACTATGTAGGGGTGTTTGAGAGTCGAGTTGCAAGTGTTGAAAAGAAAGGAATTTTTATGCTAAATTATTCAAGTGAGAATTTTGGTCTAAAAAGGTTAGTTTTCTCGGATATGTTATTGCTGATGATGGTATTGTTATGGATCAATCGGAGGTAGATGCAGTTCTACGATGAGAGGCTCCGAAGTCGATTAAGGTGATTAAAAACTTTTTGGACTTTAGTGGTTATTACCGAAGGTTATGGAAGGTTTTTCCAAGTTAGCATTTTCGCTACTTCAGCTGACTTGCAAGGGGTAAGTCGTTTGCTTTGGATGTTCATTGTGAGGAAAGTTTGAGAGGGCTAAAGTAGAATTTGTCTACGGCTCCAGTTTTGATTCTGCGTGATCCTAATAAACCGTTGGTGAGGTGGTGGGCTATGTCTATGATGCGTTATGACTTTAGCTGGAATTATCCTATTGGTGGAATTAATATCGTGCCTGATGAGTTAAGTCAAAAGTTTTGATACATGTCTGTTTTGATGGTCAGCGGATTGGAATTATTTGAGTAGTTCAGAGACTTGTGTCTGGTTTGTGAGAACATAGTAGAGTGTGAGGTTGGGTATATTAGAAATGAGCTATGACCCTTCTGGTGAATATTAAATAGAGTCAGAAGTTGGGTATAAAATTGGTAGGGTTGATTGTGGCAAGTAATCAGAGTGCGCGTCGAAAGCGTGATGTGGTACATTTTGCTTATGCGTGTGTGACTTGTGAGAGTTCATAGGTTGAACATTGGAAACAAGTGGGAATGATGAGACCATTGGACGTTTCAGAATGGAAGTGTTAAGTGAAAGGTTAAATATTATTCATGGGCTACTATGTAGATGGATGTTTTGGTTATATGTTCGATTGGTGAAACGTATCATTGTTGTAATAATGTTGTATGACAAAGATGTTGGTATTATGGTTATGTAGAGGTTGCTGAAACGATGTTGGGTCGTGGAACTCTATGTTCTTGTTTTTGTTGTTGCCTTGTTTCCATCGCGATGGTTCGAGTGCGTGGAGCTAATTCCTATGTGGGGAATTAGGGGAGTGTTACCTAGGGTGAGGGTAACGATCTTGTTGTGTTCTGATTCTAGAGTAAACCTAGGTGTTTGTAACTTGGGTATTCTTTGAGTCGTGAGTTAGTCGTCAAGTGCATTGTATGGGCATTGCATCTTGTCAGTGTGTTATTCTTGGTGTGCCTTTTGTTGGCATGAGAGTTGGTTAGTCGGATGCAAGAGTTGTATCCGGAGTCGTTCGTCTCAGTATATTTTCGAGGACGAAAATGATTTAAGTGGGGGAGAGTTGTAACACCCCAATTTAAATTATTTGATCATTGTGTTATCTTCCGTTGTTTGACCTTGTTAAGGGTGTGTGTAGTTGAGCCCGTAGGCGTGGAGTCCTTAGTGGGACGGGTAGATTGGAGGTGTCGGGAGTAATTTTGGGGCATAAGTAGTAATAGTATTATTATTATTATTATTATTATTATCCTTATTATTATTAATATTATTACTAGTATTATTATGATTATTATGTGAATAACATTACTAGTAATATTATTATTTTTATTAAATTAAAAATCTGATGTAATTAATTAGATAATGGGCTAATAGAAAATAATAAGGGCAGTTTGGTAATTATAGGATGATTAGTGAAAAATTGGTGGGGGTTTAGCCATAATCAGGATTTTAGAGAGAGAAGGAGAAAGGCTAAGAAGAGGAAGAACAAGGGTGTGCTAGGGCTATCATCTTCATTAGAATTTCGCAGGAAATTGATCAAAGATTCGAGGTAAGGGGGGAGAATGGGTTTGATATTGGTGATTCTATCATGATAGGGTAGTGGGGAGTCCTTAACCCCGTAAGAAATTGTATGATTATTTCTGTTGTGTGGATTTATTGTTGTAATATTGGTTTGATGATGAAATTATTTGTGAATTGATTTGTCCTATCTTGAATTCTGTTGTTGTTACTGTTGTAAGGATGCATTATGTTGCAGATCTGGTTTTGGTGCAGGTTGTAGGAAAGGAATTAGACATAGAACTCGTAGATCTGATTTAGTAATGTTAGAAAAAGATGTAAGATGAATAATGGGACATAAAACTGATGTAGAACTCATTTTAGGATCATTTGGAATGGTAGAATAGGGATCAATGTGGTAGAACTCGGACTGAGATGAGAAAAATGGGTATTTTTACAGCTTCTGCCCACACGCGTACCAAGGAGGGCGATATGCGTATGGCTGGGCGTGCTGAGGGGCCGTACGCGTAACACATGGGTTAATACGCGTATGGCAAGGCAGAATGTGAGGCAATACGCGTATGAAAGAGGGGACTACGTGTATGCAGATCTGAGAATAGAAATAGAATGAAAATGGCTCTCTGCCCATACGCGTATGAGGTTAGGCAATACACGTATGGCAGGGCGAGGCAGAAGGCCTTATGCGTCTGGTACGCGTATGGTTGGGCATAAGAGTTTGGCAATATGCGTATGGCTCAGGTCAGTACGCGTATGACCAGTGTGCGTGGAAAATTTTGGTGTTCTGCAATTTCTTTCCCGATTTCGCGTCCAATGCAGTTTCTTATGGTTTGGAGCGGTTTGGATTAGATGCCAGAACTTGAGTAGTGTGAAATTGGTGACGAAAATAATTAATTTAATAATTTTAGGGAATTAATTAATTAATAGTTGATTGATGTTGTGTGAAGTAATCGTATGGTGTTGGATGTTGATGTGTGATTCAGGTGTGATCAGGATGATCGTGAACATGTATATATATGCTATTGTACATGTGTTTCATATGCATAATTGTGTCATGCATTTCATGGAATTAGTGGGATGAATCATTGCTCAGGAGGAGTGTATGTGATTCATCCGTACTCCGATATGGAGAATGGTGGAGATAGATTATTGCCAAGTAGGGGTGTATGTGTTATATCCGGGTTCAATTGAATGAACCATGATGTTGGTACCACATGCATTGTGTCTAATGTTGAGTCGCATTGCACCATTATTGATATGTGTTGTTTGTATGGTGATGATTTGTTGACCAGTGGGTCGTAATTGTATGATTGTGTGTGAATACTTACTCTTATCATGTATTGTTCACCGTTAAGTATTGAATGTAATTCTCACCCCCTTTGTTGTTGTTGTTGTGTCTGTGCTTCTTCGGAAGTACAGATAATCCAGGTACTTAGGTTGCTGGAGTGCGTGTTGCTTGTTCGAGTTATAGGAGTCGCTCTGATACGTAACACGGGATTGGGGAATTTAATTGTTGTAGAATTATTTTAATCGTTACGTATCTCATTTTTAGAAGTGTGCTAAACAATGTAAATTTTGGAAACATGATTGGTGAAGCCCTTAGTGCCAGTGAAGTGATTTAATGAATATTCCGCTGTATAAACCTTTTGTGAATAATAAAGTGAATGAAGCGATTAAGTATTCTTGTTGTTTATTTGATGTGACATCCCGCTATGTCGGAAACTCTGATTATTTTTTGTAGTTATTTATGTAATTTTAATAATGGGAAAGTGGGGTGTTACATCAGGCGTGATGGTACCCCTTTTCAAACCGTTGTGAAAGGGGTTTTCCGTAGTAGTGTGGTGACTATCCTTTGCTTATAGATGATGGACTTAGAATTAGGATCCTTGCCCTGTGCTTTGGATTATATTTTGAGACCTTGGATCTTATTTGGCACTTTGACCTTGAGAGACCTCTTGTGAAGACTTGGCTTGGAGATTTGGTTTTCATCTGATGCTTGGTTATTTCTCTGCTTATCTTATTGCTTATCTTGTTGCTTGAGTCCAAAGGATGGGAGTTTTGGGTTATTTATGTCAAAGGCTTGTATCTTGGTAAGATCTTTCCTTCCTTAGCTTTTATTTTATGCTTTAGGATAACCTCTTCATCTTCCCCCCCCCCCCCCCCCCCCCCCCCCCCCCCCCCCCCCCCCTCTCTTAAATCTTCAAAATCTTCTCCCTTTTTCAAAATCTTCTTCTTTCAAACTAGAATGACTTACATAATAAACCTTGACTTTGTCAAGTGCATTTTTCAAACTCATTTTCTTAATAAAGTGCTAATCATTTTTAAGCATATTTAGACCATTTTCAAAAGACTTTAAAAAATATTTAACTCATCCAAATCATCTTGTGCCTTTTGTGCACTTTTTGCTTTAAATTTTTTTCATAAATTTTAGACATGAGTCATTTCCATAGTTGAGATGTGATCCTCCTATCACCATAGTATTGTTTGAAATTAGTTGATTCTTTTCCACCTTTGAGAGTTAGTGGCATACTTGTTGATTTTATCCAAGTTGGAGCCCTTCTCATGGTGATGCAAAGGTCCATTTTCACATACTTATAGGTGATTAGTTGAAGTTTTCTCCTTAAAATAACAAGTTGTTTTTTCATTCAAAATGAATCATAACACACCATTTTGTTATTTTTACCACGAACTACGAGATTTTGATCCTCCATTGCACTTTATGGGTACGTAGGCACGAGGTTCAAGAAGTCTTGTCAAACACAAAATTATAAAAAATACTTCTCTTCTCACCTCACCAATCTTTTGCAAACAACACCTTTTTTATGCCAAGTGCTAGATTTTCAAAGAGGTTCCTATAGAGTACTGTAGACGTTTTAGGTGCTAACACATTCCCTTTGCGTAACCAACCCCCTTACCCTGTATCTGTTTTTATTAATTTTTGTTTTAAAACTTCTTTAGGTTTTGTTTGCTCTTCTCCCTTTCCTTTGGAAAAATAAAAGTGCGGCGGCGACTCTTATTTTGCGGGTTAAGTTAATCAATAGCATAGTCTCAAAGTTTCTCGCTACAGAATAAAGTGTCGACTCTGTTAGGGAGTAGTCCCTAGTGTGTTAAGCCTATCTTTGTTTATCTGTGTTTGTATTATATCTGTTGTTTTCTGTTTGTTTGTTTTATTTTGGTGCTTGGTGATGATCTCTAAGTGGTGAGATAATTCCTATACCTGGACTTGAGAGCACTTATGATAGAAGGGTGGTATAGTCTTGTTCAGCTTACGTGGAGTAGTCCTTACTAAGTTGACTTGAGATTCCCCGCTCAGTGAAGGCCCCTTTGGGATTATTGATGTCATACGAGTAATCATATATGGCATTACTTTTTCCGACCTGGGAGCCCGAGAAGCTGAGGACCTTAGAACCCTTTAACCCATCTTGGCCTTTTTAGGACGTAGTGCTGTGACTATTCAAGTGTAGACTTGAATTAGTTGTTACGTGATACTACACTCAGACGAGTTTCTCATGAGAATATTGTTGGCTGACGAGTAGTCGTTTAACCGATAATATCCAAAAGATGGAATCACGACTCTGGGAACCTTTTTAAACCTTGTTGTACAGGTGGATATAAACCTTAGTACATACCATTGTGGGTGGTTCTAACCCTTGGCTCCATGCTCGTGATTCAGAACCTTTGACCTTGTTTGTGATCTTGTTTATGCTTATTGCATCACGCACTCATGCATTCATAAACATTTTGTTTCAATATGTTTTCAAGGATCTCAGAGATTTTCCTTTGCAAACATCGCAAATTTTGTGATTATGGACATTGGAAAGAGAAATACTCAAAAGGACAGTTTTCGAGCTCTTGATCTTAAAGATTTCAAAAGACAGCATCCTTTGAAGTTGATCCAGTGGGTTTCAGATCTCGTCATGGAATACTCTTGTCTATTCTTTCTACCAATATTGAAGACGAAATTCTAAATACTCTTGTGCAATTCTATGATCCTGTTTACCGATGCTTTACATTTCCTAATTATCAGCTCTTGCCGACCTTGGAGGAGTACGCTTATCTCTTGGGCAGTTTCTAATGAGGTTCCTTATACTGGTTGGGAGGAAGTTCCCAAGTCCCAAGTTATTGTTGCAGCCGTTCATTTAAAGAAATCTGATATAGATGCTAAACTCGTTGTTAAGGGAGGCATTAGAGGGTTGACTTCTAAGTTCTTGGTTGAGAAAGCTACTTCATTTGCTAATGGTGGTAGCATATTGGCGTTTGAGCCTATTTTAGCTTTCCTTATCAACGAACTATTTTTGTTCCCTAACGTTGACAGCTTTGTGGATGTTAACATTATTCAGATATTCTTGATAGGGAGCCCTGTTCCAACTTTAATTGGTGATACCTATGTCTCTATCCATCATAGGACTTCTAAGGGAAATGGTATCATTGTTTGCTGCACACCTTTGCTGTACAAGTGGTTTATTTCGCACTTGCCACATTCATTTACTATCAAGGAAAATAAGGGTTGTTTAAGATGGTCTTAGAGGATCATGTCCCTTACTCATGCTGATATTACTTAGTGTTCTTCTATGTATGAGAATGTCAAGATCATTGATAGTTGTGGGGAATTCTCCAATGCGCCTCTTTTGGGTACACAAGGTGGAATTAACTACAACCCGAGTTTAGCGAGTTGTCAGCTTGGTTATACTTTGAAGGATAAGCCTAATAATGTTATATTAGAGGGTTTATTTTTTCAAGAAGGGAAATATTCTCTTGGTTTAAGGAGAAGAATGGCTCATTCTTGGCGCAACATTCATAAGAAAGGTAAAGGAGAGCTTGGAAGACAAGTTTGCATTTCCTTGGAACCTTATACACTTTGGGTGAAGGAGAGAGCTAAGAAGCTCAAAATGCCTTATGCTTTTGAGAAACCCATGTCTATAGTGGTTGCTACACCACTCCCCATTCCTTCCGAAGATGTGCAAACATTTCAAGATGCTTTAGCCAAGATGAAGCAAGAAAAGGATCTTTGGGAATCCAAATTTCATGCGTCAAACTTCGAGAAGCTAGAGTTACAAAAGAAGATGAAGGAGAAAGATGACTTAATAGAGTTGCTTGAGCAACATGCTGTGAAGAGACATGGAGAGGATTTATTTTCCTCTACTACTTCATCATGTCATCCTCCTACTTTCGGTGCTTGGAAGGGTATTGTAGATTTGCTCGTGTTAGAGAAGACCACCATGAAGGACAAGTGTAATGCCCCAGTTTTATCAGTTTTTATTTAATCGAGTCGTGTGATTATTATATTTTATTTTCGACTTTTATGTGAAAATATGTTATTTTTCAATGTTGTGATATTTTATCGGGTTTTGGGAACGTTTGCGAGATATTTGAGTGTGGGGGTATTTTGGTCATTTCATGATATTTTCATTAAGTAGAAAGAATAGAAAATAGAAAGAGAGAAAAATAGAGAGAAAGAAAAAGAGAAGAAGGAAAAGGGGAAGAAAAGAGGAGAAGAGAAGAAAATTGAGAAAAAACTTGGAAAATCAAAGAAATCAACTCCTAGAATCGATTTAATCGGGTAAGGATGTGAAACTCAGTTATTGTATGCTTGTATATGATTATGTATGTGTGTTTGTGGTTGTTATTGGATTGAATTGGAAAAATTTAGTAAAACCCATATTATGTAAAATTGATTAGAAATCGATTAAATGTGTCGGAAATCATGTTTTTAGTGCTCATTATTGTTGTTACATGATAGATACATGTTGTTATGCATTGTATTGGTAATTTTCTGGGTGTAGGTGAGAAATTGGAGGATTTTGGTTGAGAAAACGCAGAACTTTGTTCTGCAGAATTTTTCTAGTTTTTCCAGGTTATACGCGTATGGGGCATGTTCATACGCCTATGGACCTTGGCATTACGTGTAACATGGGCGAGTCTTAGGCCAATACGCGTATGGATCTTCAATTTTCTCGGCCATCTGCCCATTTGCGTATGATACGCGTAACATTTTAGGGCAATACGCGTACGGTGTGGGCACTACGCGTATTGGGAATTTTAACGTGAATTTTGGGAAAAATGAGTCTCTGCCCATACGCGTATGACCTTTGGCAATACGCGTATGTTCAGGACAATGGTAAAATGGGACTTTTCAAAATATCGTTTTCGTTTTTCTTTCGTAACTTGTGTTCCGTTTATCCGATTTTTACATTCTTGGTATCGTTGGAAAGCTATTGAGCTGTACTTTCTTATTATGATGATTTGGAAATTGTTAGCCGATTTAATCATGTCGGGAATTTGGAATAGTGTTGGTTTGTCGACTTTTGTCGTTGTAACTGTGGGTAATTGATGTGTATAATGCAAGGTGTTGTTGTATGATGTAAATGTATGTGTTTAGATGGTGTTGAGACGATTGGTGGCCGTATGGCAATTAAATGCATTGTTTTGGGCTTAAATTGTAAAGCATGATTTATGTTAGGTGAGATGGTTGCATATATGTGTGTATTTGAACATCATGAGTCCTTGTATGCCAAGCATCATGATATGCATTGTTGTGACGTCCTGAGTGACAGTTTGATTCCAGAGGGAATCTGCTATAACATCGTGAGTCTTAAAAATAAGAGGTATGAATATCCTTAAAAATAAGAGGGACAGAAAGCGATGGTTTATAGACGATCGTGTGCCCATGTGGGGTGTGAGCGATCGGGTCGTGTGCCCGTGTGGGGTGTGAGCGATCCATAAATGTCGTGTGCCTGTGTGGGGTGTGAGCGATGAGGGACATCGTATGCCCGACGAGGAGTTACAGTGATGTAACGAGTGATGATTCCAGTAGAGTTCCTGAGTGAACTAGTGATGAGAAACATTGGAAGTCGGTACCGCATGTGCATATGCATAGAGTCGTTGTGTCGGTCTCTTGCATCTGCATAAATCCTTAATGGTTTGTTTATGTGTGGAATTGTGGATAAATTGATATACGGATAGGTGTTGGTGATACTTGTATTGTGTGTGGGTAGTATACCTTGGTGATGTATGCTTTGTGGTGAGAACTGTATATATGTGTATTTTTATGTTATATATAATTGTATGCAATTATATTATGATTGTTTTTCTCACCTTTCTGCTGTTTTATAATGATCTACGAGGCATTGCAGATTAGAGTTGCTGGAGGTCTTTTTGTGAAGCTTAGGACTTCATTCTTTTGTCGGCCGGCTCTGATATGTGACACGGGTAGTTAGGGAGGCCGTTTGTGATTATTGTGTATTACGTATATATATCTTTTGGCTTGTACATGTATAACTTGATGTATGACAAACTTTTCATGATATATATATATGTTGATATTCAGTTTTTAGATTTTCCGTTTTTATTCTAAATTCTGGAATGTGGGTGTAAGGAATTGAGTTCCTCTGTTGATTGCTACCCCACTGTTGCATATCTTTATGAGCATGTGTTGTATGATTTGTTTCAATATAATGTGATTTCCCCCATCTATGCCATGATAATTTAAATATACTCTGATGAAATTTTGAATTTTCTTTTACTGCTTTAATTGGGGGTATAGGTTAGGGCGTCACAACAAGTATGAGAGAGAGATCAAGAGACACCGAAGGAAGTATCAGCTTGGATTATCCTCAAATGTGGTTCCTTGGGATCCTTAGGATATAGCTTTTTCTTATTGTATTTTGATCCTTTGTAAGTTCTAATTCCAAGTGTAACTCTTTCCAATATTCAATGAAATGAGATTTTTATCAGTATTTCAAAAAGTGATATATCTTTACGATGCTTGCAATTGCTTTATATCTTAAAGTTCCTTGAAAACTGAATGAAACATTTGCATTGCATTCACATCATTCTGCGTTGGGTCTTGCTTTGACAGGTGTCTTATTGCTTTCTTCCTGGTTTTCTCAGAAGTCAAGTTGTTACACCGATACAACGCTCGTGCTAATTCTCAAAGAAAGATGGTAGATCACTTGGAACAAGAGAACCGTGAACTTCATGAAGAGGTTTCATCTCTCTGTGATGGTATGGAAAAGCTTAATGCACTAGTTGAATCTCTGGTTGCCTTGTAGAATCAGTCTCCTCGTCCTCCTACTCCTCAAGCTACTCTGCCTCAGACAACTATTATATCTGAAGTGATTTATGTGCCCATTTTTGTGGCTCCTGTCAATGTTCCTTCTCATCAGATACCTCTTGGATTTCCTTGGGGTATGTCCTTTAACTTTATGCATGAAGGATACAAGCCTGCTGCTGAAATTTCCACTATCAGCCTGTTATGACAATCCTTCCTCCTGTGGTGCATACTGTCCCACAGACTGATGAACCTGTTTTCCACACTAAAGCCATTGCAATTCAGAGTATGTATGATTGTATGGACGAGTTCCAAGATCAGTTTGAAGAAATGGAAAAAGAGATTAAGGTCTTAAGGGGAAAGGAACTCTTTGGGAAAAATGCTCACAAGATTTGTTTGGTTCCTAATGTGAAGATTCCTCACAAGTTTAAGGTTCCTAACTTCTAGAAGTATAAAGGAAATTCCTGTCCTTTAAGTCATTTGGTGACGTATGCTCGCAAGATGTCCACTCAGACGGACAATCAACAGTTGCCGGTTCACTATTTTTAGGATAGTTTGATTGGAGCTGCTTTAAAATGGTATATGGGTCTGGACAGTTCTCAGATCCGCACCTTTAATGATTTGGGAGAAGCTTTCATTTGCCAATACAAGTATAATGTTGACATGGCACCAGACAGGGATTAACTTTGCGCTATGTCCCAGAAGGATAAAGAAACTTTTAAGGAGTATGCGCAAAAATGGCGCGAGATTGCCACACAAATCAGTCCTCCACTTGAAGAGAAATAAATGACAAAGATCTTTTTGACGACTCTAAGTCCTTTCTATTATAAGAAAATGATTACAAGCGCTCCTAGTGATTTTACAGAAATGGTAAAGATGGAGATGAGATTAGATGAAGGTGGCTGTAAAGGACGGTTGACAAAAGAAGGAAATTTTGCTGGAAGTTCTAAAAAGTATGGAAATGGACTTTCTAATAAGAAACAAGGCGAAACCAACGCAATTTCCCGAGACATACATAGAAGGAATCTATAATATAAGAAAATTTGTTGTTCTGGAATATACAACTTTGCCCTTGCTTAAATTTGTGCCACCCCATCATTTTGGGGGCATTTCATGTCTAATTATTGCTTTTTCCAACTAACTCACACTAGGTAATGACATAGTTACTTGAATCCTATGTAACATAGTGCATATGGTGCGTATGACTTGGTTATTTGGTTTTAAATGAACTAGAGTAAACAATATTTGTACTTAATTGTTGTTCCCTATACACTTCACCAACTAAATCTATTTTTGCAGTCTGTCAGCATCACCGACTGCTTCAACTATTCTGTCTCTCTCCAGCTTTTCATTTTGCATCGATTCTCTCTCTCATTTCTGGTGGGACAAATCTCAAAATTTCTTCCACTCTCCAACTTCTCCTTCAACAAGCGTCTTCTACCTTCTCCAACAGTTCTTCATTGAAAGCAAGGTAAAATGTCTTAGAAAGAACATGCATCTCCGTTTTGTTGGTTGTTTTGAAGAATTTTTCTTTTTCATTTCTTACATTTAACTAAATGTAAACGATTTTTTCCATCAACTTGTGTTTTGTTTCATATCTCACTGGATTTGTTGTGTTTGCGTTTATGGATTATCAAAAAGCTTTATATTGTTAGATGAGACACCGTTACTGTAGCGTCATTGTTGTTCACTGGACTTTTAACTCTTCCTGGGTTGGTGATGTTTATGACTACTTAATTTTTTGAAACAAAATGTTTAACTTTATATGATATCATTTTGTTAGTTTTTGTACGTTCTTGGTTTGTTTTACGAAATACTTAATGTTGTTTCTTCGGAACACTACCAAAGTGATGGTAAATAAATTGTTTAAGTAATGTTCTTAATGTCCTTTATTTTGATATCAAAAACCTTTAGTTATGTTTATTCTGGGTTGAAGTAATGTTGTTAACGTCCTTTATTTCTGATGACTTTTTATGTTGATATATGAAGGGTTCAAGTGATGGCAAGGCCATTTGCAAGGATAGTTGATATTAATGATACAAAAGAGCTGTGGAAAATTACAATAAAAGTTCACCACAAGTGGGGTGTTATCTCTAGCAACAAGGAACACTTTGAACTTATTTTTGTTGATGCAAAGGTAAGAGTGGAACGTTGTGGCTGATATGAATTATTCATGTTGAATTTGTTTGATACCTAACATAAAATGTAATGCATTTGTAGGGGATAGATATTCATGTCATAGTACCACCTGGGTTAAAGGAAACTTTTGATGTTATCTTGGTTATTAACAACACATATACTGTGACAAATTTCATGCCTCAAGTAAATGACCTTGTGTTCAAAACATCGAAACACCCTTTTGTTATCAGATTTACCGCTGGGACTCGTGTGTCTGATTTAAACAAGCATGAAATACCTGCCAAGAAATTGAAGTTGAAGCCGTTCGCGGAAATTATATCTGGAAATTGGAGGAATGATTTACTAATAGGTAATCGTGGTAGACAATTAATTATGATGTTTTAGTTGTAGTTAATATGAATATGTTTACTAATAAATTGTTTTGGAAATAGATGTTATTGGAGCCGTTGAAGAGATTGGCTACACACAAACCAGTGCTGGCAAGAAACAACAGGTCAATCTAACATTGAGAGACATTGGGTTAGTGTTCTACATTTTCCTAATACTTAGGTATTATGCTTTAATTATTATCCTAGAAACTGTATTCGTCTTTTGTTTAATCTAATTTTCTAACATGTGAAGCAATGACACTATGACCTGTACTCTTTGGGAGACATATGCTATGAAGTTCATGTCATACGTGCAGAGTAACAAAGATGCTGTTCCTACCATCATACTGTTACAATATGCTAAAGTGAAAGCCGAAGGTATAAATAGTATTAGATTAGCATTGATTGTATATAGTGATTTTAACTGTTTGCAGACTTACTATTAGATTGTTATTTTGTAATAGGGAAGTATCCGCTTTGTGTATCGAACTCATACAACATCACAAAGCTGGTCATCAATGAAGATGTTCCAGAAATCATTGAGTTTCGAAAAATATAATGCAATTAATGTAATAGCACTTTGTACCAACATTCTATTTTTGGTGTATTGTTTTGTTTACAATTCTTCCTGAGTAAATTAAAATGCCAATTTAATTCATGTATATCGAAGGCTTCCCAAGGACTGCAACATTAGATGTTCAAGTCAACTGATGTGCACACAATCCAATGTTTGGTCACAAAACTCAGCTGGATCTCAAATTACTTCGTATGACAAGTTTATGTCAAATGCTACCCCTGTTTCTCTATGAGATCTGATTCTGCTTCCTGATGTAAGTTTACTTCAAATGTTACACATATAGTGGAAGTGTTTCGTTCTATAATATGAAATTCAGATTGTTAGTAATGATTCCAAATTTTTCATTAATATCACATGAAACAGATCACATGGTGTGTAACCGTAGCAACCACAAGAAAACTGAAAGCAACTTCAAACGGTTGGTACTATCAGGCATGCTGCAAGTGTCCAAAAGTTGCTAAGGGTGATTCTCCCCCTTATATATGTGCTGATGGCCATTCAACAAAAATAGAGATATATAGGTATTATCTTCACATTACATATTTAAGTTGGATTAGTTATGTAAAATTTTAGTTTTTTTATAAGTTGTACCTTTATAGGTATAAAATTGAGATTGAAGTTATAGATGATGGTTGTCAAGCAATTTTTGTATTTTGCGATCGTGAATGTAAAGAGTTGTTGGAAATTTCTGCTTCGGAACTCCGCAGCACAATGATTTAGGTTTGCTTATATGGTTGTCATATTTGTAATAGGCTGGTATTCGCACAAAGTATTAATTTATAGCATGTACGTTAACATTAAATAAATTTCTAATAAGCTGGTATTGAAGATCCATTTGCTTTTCCATTGGACCTTGATAAGTTAATTGGTCATACATTCGCATTCAAAGTTAAATGGCAGCCTAGATGGAAAAATGCAAGTGTAATGGCTGTAAAAAGTGACAAAGAGTCAATTGACAAAGTAACCGCTCATTGGGAAGTTTCTAAGGTATTTAGCATGACCGTTATTTTGACGTTGAATGTTTTTTTTGACTTAATTTAGCTGACATTGTATAATATTTTTCGATACAACCTTCTTTGATTGACGTTATTGACGATCAAGTTAACCAGGTATGCTTGTAAATACAACTTGTTTACCATATATATTTTGTTCATTGTAATCCATGCCTTATAATGTTATACTCATAACATATATATGATTTTAGATAAGGGAAAGCGTTGATGAGGCAATATTAGCTGAGGAATGGAATGTCATAAATGTAAGATCAAGTTTATTATCAAGATATACAATAATTTAGTACATTGTATCCTAACATACACCTTTATAATTTCATTCACCATATAATTTCATTCACCACCTACTTGATTTTTTAATTCAATGTTTTAACGGTGCAGGATTTGGAAATCACTTCAAATTTGAATTCACAACTATCACCTTGTGTTCCATCTCCAACCATGGTTTATAATTTAATTTTTTATGACTTGAACATTTTACGTTTTCTTGCTGACGCAAATATAATGTGATTAATTTTTAGTTATCTCAAATATAAACAGAGTTCTAAATCCCCACAGACCACTATGAAGACAACATCACTAGAAGTTACCCCAAAGAATGCAAAATCAAAGGCAATAAAGCCACCTCAAGTAACACCAATCAATTCTGGTAAACGTGGTGCATTCATCACTTCAGGTGACTCTGCCAATGTTAAGGAACTTGGTGAGGGAGAAGAGTCTTCGACGAGGCTACGTCGCAAGCATGTCAAGATTGAAAAAAAATGAGTAATGTAACACTCAAGCAACCCTTTTGAATGTGTATGTTTTTTGTTGAATTTTGTGTAGCATGGTTTCCTACTGTAAAATACATGTTGTTAGTTGTATGTAAGACATGAATATGTTGGCAATAGCCATTATCATATCATATATTAGATCCTTGGTTTTGTTACATGCGCTTAAAGTTAGCATACAACTTTTTTATTTTGTTAACATTGCATAACTAAATATCAACTTGCATTTAGAGTTTAAAGAAATTTAAAAAATACACCATCAATATCACATGCCGCATGTAATTGAGAGAATCATGCTCTCATTTTTACCCAATTATGTCTACTTTGTTAAATAGAGTTTCTTATCATATGCCACATGTAATTGAGTTTATTATTATATTAAATTAAATAACTTAAACAATGATGTCTACTTTGTCTTTTACCACTTAAATTAAATTCAGTTTCTCATGTGATGTAGTTTGAAAAGTAGCTAGATGTGTAGTCACATCAACTTTATTAAAGACTAAGTAATTACTATGTAGCTTCCTATGAATTTCCCTTCCCAAAGCATGCAAAATCATATCTGACTGCATAATGTATTACCACTTCAATACTCTTTGGACCTTTTCACACTCAAAAGAATCACTTTTAATAAAGCTGGTTTTTGTCTTACCCCTAAACCAAATCCTGGTGCACAAATAAAGCTGCTTATTTTCAACTTTTCATGGACTTGACACATCAATCAAATAAGGTGTAATGACAAAAACAATATTTTTTATTATACATGCTACATCTACAAAGTTCATTGCCAAACATGGAACTAACAAAGTGTTACCATGACATTACCAAATTTAACACAACTTTCTGACGTGACAAATCCAAATCTTCAAATTTAAACACAATTTTATAAAATTACATTGCACCTTAATACAACATATTACTAACATTACACTACACATAAGCCACAATACAAACATTGCTTTACACCACCTTAATAAAACATATTACAACACCCTAATAATACATAGGCCACAATAGTTACATTCCATACATTACTAACCCTTTAGGGTGACCTACCAACTTCCACTTATTGTTATGAACCTCATACTATTTCTTCTTGACATACACAATCTTTGACAAAGGATCAAAAGTCAAACCCAACACATCACCTTTCTTGAAACGCTTTTTCTTAGCATAGTTGTGCCAGCCTTTTCCTAAAAACTTTTCATTTTGGTTTCTTTTTGCAGAGTGCAGTACAGTTCCATAAAAGTCTCCATTGTCCATATCAACTATAGTTATTTCAGCTCCATCTCTATGGTTACACATTTTGGATGCCTTACTTGGAAAATTCTGTAGAAATTTCACAATTTGCAAAACAATACGATTAAATCAATATGCCTTACATCATTTTTTTGATTTAACAAAGATTTTATATGAGTCAATTACCAGGACATTTCTTTGTGCGTTCTTTGCTGATGTTATTTCCATTTCCCAATACACCTCAAAATCATCGTCATCTTCCTCATACTCATCGTCAGCATCATCATCATCATCATCCTCATCTTCTGCGGACTCAACATCATTATCATCTTCATCTTTATCATCGTCTTCGTCTTCATCCTCATCTTCTTCAACACAAACATCATGCTGGTGTTCACACTCAACATTAACGGCATAATCAAACCAATCTTGCTCCACATCACCTTCATTCTCCTCTTCCTCATTATGCTCTTCTTGTATGTTGCATACTTTGTCTTCAATTTCGCACTTCATCTTGCACATTTGAAACGAAATGTTCTCAACCTGTATTTCCTTTTTTGCATAAGGACTACAAAAACCAAACAATGATTAGAATATTATGTCCAAAAAAGTCATTTACACAATAACGTATAAAATGTTACCTCCATGTTGTAGCTTCACCAACCTTCGTTGAGGACATTATCTCACTTCTTAATGAACTCTTCTGATATTCACTCAAAACTCTTACCTTTTTATAATGTAAAACCTATCCTACTTCAACACACTTCTGCCATTTGTCAAAACAATAGTTCTTTTTGTCATTAATATCCATACAATATACCACCAACTCATTAAATTATACACTATATATACTATTTTCAACATGTATTATCATGACACATCATCTTACACACTATGCGCCACATTCATTTAACCAATGAATATTAATGCTTAAATGAAAACTATGCCACACACGTGGAGAAAGAACAACACCACAGCAAATTTTTACTAATTTATTTCCAATGAATATCAATATAACCAATGAGTATCATTTTAAACGAATAACAACACCTCATCCAATTTGTACTATTTAATACATAGAAATATTAAAAATCAATAGTGTCACTAATAGAAGTAACTTAGATTGTGAATTCCAATGTTGCATTTTGACTTTTAGAAGGAACTTTTAGCGCCTCCCCTGCCAAATCTTATTTCACTTTTATTTTTCAAACAAACAATACACATTGCTCTACATTTGTCTTAATGGAATTTAATTCTTATGTCATTAGCTTTTACTTAATAATCAAATATGGATTCCACAAACAATGAAGCATCAGCAGCTAGGAAGAAACGTAAATTATCTATGATGAACAAGAAGCAACAATATAATTCAAATGGAAAGGAAAATATCCCTCCTACAGGACAGTCGAGCACACAAGGACTGAGAACACATTCATTTTCACCACTAACACATCTTCAGGATTCTAATGGTTGTGATGACAATACTCAACCTCCTAAACGTCAATGTAGGCAAAAAACCAACTCACTTGTTAGACCTGTTGCAGAAAATCTTCTAAACCAGTTCCAAGCTACAAACTCTGACTTCATTCAGCACCAAATTTCACCGCGCCACTCCACTATTGATGAAAATGTTTCCGCTACCACATCTTTCAACAATAACATCAGTTCACAACATTCTAATGAACTCTATAGAAACCACACACTACAAGCACACGACTTGGATTCCACTTCTGATGAATTGTCGAATGGTGATTCGGACAGTGACGTCGATTGTACTGATGATTATTCGGTGGATGACCACCTTCAAGTTTTGTTGTTTAAACTATGGATTTGTTTGTTTAAGTTACGGATATATAACAAATTTAATGATATACCCATTAAGTACAGTATTGTATTTGCTTGCTATGTCTAACATTTAATGCATCAACAGAATTCTTAGATATTGGCGACCCGGTTTGGGAGTGTCAATTTTGCTTTGCTTGCATGTGGTATGGTGAAAGAATGTCTAAGTCAAGGAATACAACGTGCCCGACATTCTCACGCTGCTGTCATGGAGGGAAGGTCAAACTACCTATGCTTGATGACCCACCACTCTTGCTTAAACAACTTTTATCTGACACTACAACTATGGATGGAAAGAATTATCAGTCCAACACAAGAACATATAATGCAATGTTTTCTTTTACATCGCCTGGTATGAAATTTGACACCAAATTTAGCAAGGATGGTGGTCCACCTACCTTAAGGCTTCATGGGAAGGCATGCCATAGAATCGGTACATTGCTACCAGAGATTGGGCAGCCACCTAAATATGCACAGTTGTATATTTTCGATACCGGCAACGAAATTGACAACCGCATCGAATGTTTTAGGTGAAGCCATTTTATACAACTTAACAACACTGTTATAAATTGTTTAAGTCTTTAACAATTGTTTTTATAACATTATTGTTGTTATTTTTATTATAGGGACAACAAAAACATTGACAGGTCCATAGTAGCCAAATTGAAGGAGATGTTGGACCATAATAATGTTCTTGCAAAAAATTTTAGAATGACACGTGATATGCAAAAAATCCCAAACGTGAAAGATTTAAAACTTAGGCTCATATCTGACCATTAGACCGATGGTCGAGTTTACAACAAGCCTATAATTTTTGAAGTGGCTGCGTTAATAGTTGATGATGTTGACTCAGGTACCAAGCGAGATATTATCATTCAAGAACGTGGTGGCAAATTGCAAAGAATTGATGAGTTTCATCCCAACTACCTTGCGTTTCAATATCCCTTGCTATTCCCATATGGGGAGGACAGATACAGGGATAATATTCTACATGCTTACAAAGGTGATATTGAGGTCAATAAAAGGAATCGTCAAACAATTATGGAATGGCTTTCATATAGATTGCAAGAAAGAAAATCTGAAGCTAAAATAATTCTTACATCAAGAAGGTTATTTCATCAATTTTTGGTGGATGGATACACAATGATGGAAACTGAGAGGCTTAATTGGTTAAGAAAAAATCAATCTAAATTGAGAGTTGGAAAATATCACAAATTAAAGGAAAATGAAAGAAGCTCGGAACATAACACAACTGTGAAAAGTGGAAAAAGAGTTGTGTTGCCTTCTTCATTTATTGGAAGCAAAAGATATATGGATCAATTATATTTTGATGGTATGGCTATCTCAAGTACAGTTGGGTTCCCGGATTTATTTTTGACTTTAACGTGTAATCCTAATTGGCCAGAAATTATAAGAGAATGTGCAAAACATAATTTAAAGCCGCACGATCGTCCAGGTATTGTATCACGGGTGTTCAAAATTAAATTTGACGAGTTGATGGTTGATATTACACGTCGGCATATTCTTGGAAGGGTCTTAGCATGTACGTATTATTGTTTTATTTTTTTTGCCAAATCCATTATTTGCATTGTGACTATATGACCTGTCACATGTTATCATCAAATACATGACCAAAGGATTTCGTAATGGTGCGTACTCCCCAATCATAGCACCCACTGGATCTGTAAATGTATATTTATCAGTATACATGTTTAAAGTCCATTTTGTAACATGACTGTACATACCACCATAAATGTTATTCTAAAGGCACCTAATTTATATATGCCACTTTATTTACTGTTGCATGCATGTGGACAACATTACTGCAATTGCATTCCAATTATTGTGGCATTCTGCATTAGACTTTGCTTTCAGCAATAAATACACCTTTGCTATATTACAAACCAATTTACATTATGAAAAATTCTGCTCTAACTTTTTATTAATGTTACTTTTATACATTATTAATTTGCCATTACTTACATGTTTATAAGTTAACACTAATTAAACTATTTAATTCCTTAACAATCATATATACAATTGAGTTTCAAAAGAGAGGGCTACCACATGGCCACATACTAATATTCTTGCATCCTCAGAGTAAGTATCCGAACCCTTCTGATATTGACAAGATCATATCCTGTGAAATACCTGATCCTGAATTACATTAAAGGCTGTATAATTTGGTGAAGCAACATATAATTCATGGTCCATGCGGATTGGCGCGAATATCTTCACCATGCATGAAAAATAGGAAATGTTCAAAATTCTATCCAAAAAAATTCAATGAGACAACGATTGTTGACAAAGATGGTTACCCTCAATATAGAAGAAGGTCAAATACCAAAACCGTGGTGAAAAACGGAGTTACCCTTGACAATAGGCATGTTGTGCCATACAACACAAGGTTGTTGTTGAAGTTTCAAGCACGCGTAAATATGGAATGGTGCAACCAATGCTCGACCATAAAGTACTTATTCAAATATATTCACAAAGGCTATGATAGAATTACGACATCAATTGTCCAATCCAAAGGAGGAAATTCAAATTCAAGAGGGGCTATAGATGAAATTCAATAGTATCTTGATTGTCGGTATGTCTCACCAAGTGAGGCATGTTGGAGAATTTTCTATTTTAAAATTCATGCATGCAAACCGGCTGTGGAACGTATGTTCTACCATTTAGTTGGAGAGAAAGCCATTTTTTTTACCGACCATGCCACGATGGAAAACGTCATTGAAAAAGCAAGTGTAACCGAATCCATGTTTACTGCTTCGTTGATTGCAAATGAAAAGTTTGAAGAAGCAAGAACCCTCACATATGGTCAGTTTGTATCTAAGTTTGTTTATGATAAAAAAAATAGATGTTGGAAACCAAGGAAAAAAGGTTTTACAATAGGCCGCTTGATTTGGGTTCCACCTACAACAAGTGAGTTATTCTATTTGAGAATGATGCTAACGGTTGTAAAAGGACCAACAACTTACTAGAACATTCGAAAAGTTGGTGATACACAATACTTTACTTTTAGAGATGCATGCTTTGCAATGAGATTCCTTGAAGATGAAAAGGAATTTATTTTGGCAATTCAAGAAGCAAGTGAATGGGGTTCTGGGGGATTCATGATAAAATTATTTGTCATTATGTTGTTGTCAGGTGTCGTTAATAGACCAGCTCATGTATGGAATAATACTTGGAATTGGTTATCTGATGGGATTTTACATGAACAGCGAAGTTTATCTTCCAATTCAGGTAAAGGTTACTTAAACTTCAATTTATACCTTACATATTTAGTTTTGTGTACACTTAGAAAGCAATTTTGTTATGTCCAAATAATGCAAATCTGGCTTATTATTACAGATCTTGAGTTAAGTGATGAAGAAATTCAGAATCTGACATTACTTGAAATTGAAAAGATATTGCAAGCAAATAGGCGGACTTTGAAGGATTTCAAACCAATTCTATATTCAAATGGTTATGTCTTAGAACATCTCAGTAATCGTTTGATTTATGACGAACGGAATTATGATGTTGCTTCACTTAAAATAGAATTCGCATCTTTGTTTGTATCACTAACAGGTATTAAGTTACAGCCTTACATACCATTATTTGTTTTTAGGCATGACTATCATACATGACAATCTATACTTATTACAACATGCTGTAACTAAACTTCTAATATTCACCCAACACTTATTTATTATTAATGATGTACCATGCTGTAACTAAAATTCCAACTGTAATATTACATACCATTATTTTTTTTTATTATGACATGCTGTAACACGTCACACAAGCTCAATATATAAAACATCACACGACTTCAATATATTATTCCATTTCTAATATTACATACTTAATATTCCATACTTATATTAATGTTTATTGTATATATTGTACATGGAATGTCATTGCAACAGTGTCAAATCTGAAGCTAAAGTTGTGTTTTTTCTGTTTTTTTAAGATGAACAGAATTTTATTTTTAATAAAATCAACTTGGCTGTAACCAAACAAAAAGGTGGGGTGTTCTTCTTGCATGGACATGGTGGAACCGGGAAAACATTTATGTGGCGAACTCTTTCAAGTTATTTGAGATCAAAACATCAAATTGTTATAACCGTTGCATCGAGTGGTATTGCGTCACTCTTGCTCCCTGGTGGGAGAACGGCTCATTCAAAGTTTAAGATTCCAGTACCTATTTTAGAAAATTCTCTTTGCAATATTGAACTGAAAGATGATCTTGCTGAAATGTTGAGACAAACGCAATTGATAATTTGGGATGAGGCACCAATGGCTCACAAACATACTTTTGAGGCTCTTGATAGAACACTAAGAGACATTATGGGTAAACATCCTAATTCTGAATCCATCTTCGGTGGCAAAGTCATTGTTTTTGGAGGTGATTTTACAGTGCTTTAAATGCGTCATACATTTGGAGTGAGTGTGACGTACTTACACTTACGAAAAATATGAGACTTCAAAGTGGTAGAAATCCAACAGAATGCCTTGAAAACGAACATTTTTCAAAATGGTTGTTGAATCCTAGTGAGGGAAAAATTTCAGAGCCAAACGACGGATATGCGGATTTTGATATACCTCCAGATATATTAATATCAGAGTTTGAAGATCCAATAGAGGCTATTGTACGTAGTACATATCCGTCATTTTTGGACAACTATCATTCATATGATTATCTTAAGAGTTGAGCTATTCTAGCAGCAACAATTGAAACGGTTGATCAAATCAATGATCATGTTCTTGCTCTAATGCCAGGTACATGTTTTCATTTTTTCTTTTTATTTAAGGAATAAACTTCCACATAAAGTACATAATTTATATAACTTTTTAAATGATACAACAATTAATTGTTTCATTCGTTTTAGGTGATTCAAGAGACTACTATAGCTCCAACTCAATTGACAAATCTGAAATACATGACATAGACGTAATCAAACTGTTAAGTCCTGAATTTCTTAGCACTCTGAGAACTCCAGGATTACCCGCACATCACATTAAATTGAAGGTTGGAACTCCAATTATGTTAATGCGGAATCTTGATCAATCCGAAGGTTTGTGTAACGATACACGTTTAGTTGTGACAAAAATGGCAAATCATGTACTTGAGGCACGGAATATGGGTGGTAAAGGTCATGGAAATATCATTTACATACCACGAATGGATATGTCACCATCACAGTCACCTTGGCCATTTAAATTGAATAGAAGACAATTTCCAATCATTGTTTCATATGCTATGACCATCAACAAATCACAAGGTCAATCTCTTGATTGGGTTGGATTATATTTGCCTCGGGACGTTTTTAGCCATGGCCAAATATATGTTGCTATTTCAAGGGTGGCCTCTAAAAAAGGAATCAAAATTTTGGTGCATGATGAACAAAATATTGGAAAACAATCAACAACAAATGTGGTTTATAAAGAAGTTTTCCATAACATATAAAAGGTACACCTCATTCATCAATTAATTGTTTATGTTCTGTATCTAAAATATTCAATTCATACACCATCAAACTATTTTTTTTTGGTTTTACTGTGGCAGTGCTTTAGACATGGCAGTCGCCATTGCTTTGATGTCAGACTTACTGTTTGCTTTAGTTTATGGGTGACAGTGCAATGGACCCTTGCATCTAATTTTTTTGATAACCATTTGGTTACATAACTTTTGATTTGTTAAAAGTTTTTGATGTGTTCAATTCTACACTTTCATATTTGTCACATTTATTTTAATGCTTTAAACTTTATAGTCAGTATTATCCAACATTTGGTTTACACCTTAAATGAAAATTATACCGTATATTCTGGCCTTATTGATGCATACAGGCTACATCATTCATAACAGCAATTTGTTATGGTTTTGTTATTCCCAGTCACAATTCTATTCATTAAGTGGCAACATTTTATTTAAAAAAATGCTTAACATATAACACTATTCCTAAACTTAGATCTTAACATGCTTAACATATAAGACTACACATACCATAACCTCAAGGTTTCATACATAACATTACTGAAGGTTTCATACATAACATTCGATTTCATACATAACATACGTGAAAACCATTACGTAATTCTTCATACATTAACAAGTACCACAAACAAAATGAGAATTACTTTACATGCTACTGACATCAAAATAGATCCATAACCATAATGGTAAATATAAAAAGTACCGTCAACAAAATAAACAAAATACACCATAATGTTTTCCCAAACATAACTTCCTAGGATGTCTTTCACAATTTTTGCTCAACGATTAAGCAATGAGACATACAACTCATACGAGGATAGGTTATCAAAAATCCAAGCTTATTCCCTTTCTTAAGCTTCTTCGCTTTGGAATACTCATACCAACCACTACCGATATACTTTTCTTTCTTAAATATCTTTTGGTGTCTTTTTGCACAACGAACCTCCCCATAGTAGCTCTTCCCAGTGTCACCATCAATAAACTCTATGGCTTTTTGATTCAGTAGAGGCACTTTTTTGTAATTTCTCTTGGAAAATGCTATGAACATTGAAAAAACATTTTCATGTCAACGTCTCAGTCAACAAAATAAAATTGATTTTGTTTTTAAATTTAACTTACCAAAACTTGATTACTAGCAACATCACCATCAGTGATTTCTTTTTCCCAAAAATATTCATCTTCAGAATGTTTCTCATTTTCATATTCAGAATCACTGCTGTGCTTATTAATATTCGGGTCCTTAAAAGCTTTCGCCAACCTCAAACGCAGTTGCCACAATTCTTCTCTTTCAAAGAACGTTAGTTTGTCTTGCCTGCATTTCAAACATGTAGACACAACTAATTGCTACTAATGTAGACAACAAAACTAATGTGTACCCTATTTAAATCACTTACTGTTACTATATGTAGTGACTTCCACATTTAAGCACACCATGATATACATTAGTATTGTAACACAACATATTATATATCAACATTCTAACGTTCAATAAAACAACTACATCTTTTTTGCCTACAATAAAACACTTCATACCTCGCCATTCTTTTTTCATGGACTTCTCCAATGTTTGAACATTGTTGTACTAGCTTTGAATGATAAATGGCTTCAAACTTCAGTCCATTTCGTGTTTGAGATAATGGCTTTCCAGTTCGAAGAACATTCTTTCTGCAATACATTAATATTTCAAAGTCAGCACCTAAGATAGACCTACTACGTCTACCTTATATCATTCTTTCATATAACCTATATGTATATTTAAAAGTTCTCCATCTTTTAAACCAACAACATTATTAAGTCTCAAACATAAAAATAGACCAATATCATAAAAGGATATTTTGAATCTACCACATATAAACACGTAGCACCAAAAACAACTTATAGCCGCAACATATATATATATATATATATATATATATATATATATATATATATATATATATATATATATATATATATATATATATATATATATATTAATTGCTAACAATTTCTAAAACTTTACCCTTTTATACTCTTTCCTCCAACTTTTTTCATTTTTGATCCCTTTTTTCCAACATTTGAGGTAGAAGCAACACCGATTTTGAAAGCCTTCAGTCGGGGAGGTATTAGTTTTTCGGATCCTACAATTTCTCCATGCTTGCTTTTTGAAATACAATATTATATGTTTATAACACATTCACAAATTCATTAAAAAAACCCAAACGCTAAATATTAATAACCATACCCTGATTTGCTTTTTCCTTTATAATCTTCAGGCTTTAAATTTTTTGGATCAGCTTCTGAGTTGCCGGCCACATTGCATATTAATGCCCTCTGTGCCAACGTGGAATGTTTTTCAGCATTCCGAATTGATTCTTTCCTGCAATGGATTCAATTGTATTACAACACCCTAACATGCAGCACATTAATTTTACAAAACACCAGAGAAATAACCCAAAGTCAAATACTTTAAACACATACTACTACATCAATTCCAAGATTTCTATTGTCATATCTATTTGATCTTCATTCAACTACGTAGATGGATACTATAAAATGTTATTTCGAGTCTATGCCATCTACACGACTATCATCAAAAACAACTTCTACGCGCAAAGTATATATTACTTGCTAACACTTCCTATAACTTTACCCTTTCATGCTATTCCCGCCGACTTTTTCCAATTTTGAACCCTTTTTTTCAACATTTGACTTGGATGCAACATCGATTCTCAAAGCATGCTGTCGAGGAGGTATTAGTTTTTGAACTGCTACGATATCTCCACACCTGATATTTAAAACAAAATATTAAAAGTTATTAACATAATATAAATTTCAAGAAAACCTGAATATTTACACCATTTAAACCGTTTTATTTTTGTGGCAAAATGTACAAACATCCACCCCATATGCAATCTATGACATTGTTTACCCTAATTTGCTTGTGCCTTTATAATTTTCCAACTTTAATTATTTGCGATCAGTCTCGGATCTGCCACCAACATCGCCTTGGAATGCCCTCTGTCGCAACGAGTCTTTCTCAGCCATCCTAATTGATTCATTCCTGAAACGAAATCAAATGTATTAAAACTCTAAGATGTGCAACAGATACAACAAGTAAACCACCATATCAAAAGTGTCGTAAATGACCTTAACTTTCTTCTTCCACTATTTTTAAATAAAAAAACCGTGCATGTAATGATCTATTCAGGAAATATACCTCAATTGTTGGGATCTAACAAAGACGGATTCTCGATTCCTTTCTGCTGCTACTTGGGATCGAAACGGTCCTGGATCCTTTCTGGTATTTGCATGTCGACGATTACCACTCTGTGTCTTCTTCCTCCTTCCAGCAACTATTTTCCCAAAACACCCACCACTAGCTTCGTCGCACATTGCTTTCAATGTCGCTTCGATGAACTCTTCGTCCATTTCCGATTCTGACGAAGACCCGTGTCACTAAAAAAACAAATAACTACCATAAACTACAAACATGCAGTCAACGGAGGTCCATTGAACCTCTACAAAACGTACCCGCTTGAGATTTCAATTGCTGTTGACGCCATGCTTCCAATCCTCCAATCTCCTTTGCGGTCTTCCATTGTGTTTCACTACCCACACGACAAACCACCTTTGCGTTATGTTTTCATTTCAATCACAAGTCTTATTTTATGCAGCTTTGGTGCTAATGGACAACATAATCCAATATTCTTCATGTGACCCATTACTATTCCTTTATTTACTGACCATTTCTCTTAATCTTTTTTCCCATTCTCAAATTTCTTTTTTTTTTATCCTACTTCAATTAATTTTTTTTTGTTTTTTTAAACAACTACACTACTTTAAAAAAAAAATCAACATACTTTTTTTAAACAACTCTTTATAATTATTTTTTATTTTACCTCTTTCATATCAATTCTTTCTTTATGAATATAACCATTTAAATCTACTAATCTTTGCATCATTTTGTTTCTTTGCAATTTGTATATTACATATTAATATTTCTTTTTCTAATTGTATCAAACAATCACTCAACACTCTACCAAAACCATCATACAGACCGGCCCGTGCGAACACACGAGTCAGTTGCTAGTTGTGGTAAGAATGTTCAGCATCAGCAACATGTTGTATCAGTTACTCCTGTTATCAATTCAACTCCCGTTGTTCAGGCAGCTCCCGCCCAACAACATACTCATCAATAATGTAATCAGTAAAACCGTGTTCAAAAGAAGGTACAATTTGATCCTATTCTGATGCCCTATACAGAATTATTTATGGCTTTTGATACAGAAGAATCTTGTTCAGACCCAGACACCTCCGACTGTTCCTAAGGATATTCCGTGGTGGTATAAGCCAGAAGCTCATTGTGCCTTTCATCAAGGAGCCCATGAGGATGATATTGAAAAATGTTATCCTTTGAAGTATGAAGTACAAAAGCTAGTTCGAAGTGGTATTCTGTCGTTTGAAGACTCTGGGCCGAATGTGCAATCAAATCTGCTGCCTAATCATGGCAATGCTACTGTGAATATGGTAGAGGGGTGTCCCATAAAGTACCGAATTTTTTATATCAATCTATGTAGAATATCTCTAGTTGAAATGCATGCTACTCTGTGTGAGTTGAGCTATTATGAACACAATCATGCTTCTTGTCTTATATGTTCAAGGAACCCACGTGAGTGTGCAGTTGTAAAAATAGATTTGCAAGAAATGCTAGATAAGAATTTGATTCAGATTACTATGGATAGAAATAAAGATGATCACGTGAATGTTATTGTTCCACACTTCAATATTCTGGAAGCTGTTGTTATTTCTTATAATGGTCAGAAATCTTCTACTTCTCCTTTGGTTATTCATTTGGTGGGTCCTACGCCTTATGTTTCCGATAAAGTTGTTCCGTACAAGTATAACGCTACAATGGTAGAAGATGGTAATGAATTCCATATTCCTTCTCTTTCTTCTATGGTGAGGATTGTTGATGTTAGCAGGGTGACCAGAAGTGGTCGAGTATTTGCTTCCAAACCTTCGAAAAGAGTAGAAGATGTCTCTATGAGAAAGCAAGTTCAAGTTGATAATACTGTTGTGCAATCTGGTGAATCCAGTGGTGTGAACCAAAAGTCTGATGTTGATGAGGTGTTAAAATGGATCAAAAATAGTGAGTACAATGTGGTTGATCAGTTGTTGCATACACCGTCCAAGACATATGTTTTATCCTTGTTAATGAGCTATGAGGCTCATAGGGAGGCCTTGCAAAAGGTTCTGGAACAAGCCTATGTTGATCACGACGTGACGGTCGATCAGTTTGATGGAATTATGGCCAATATTATTGCATGCAACAACTTGAGTTTCTGTGATGAGGAATTTCCCGAAGAGGGGAGAAATCATAACTTAGCATTGCACATCTCTATGAATTGCCAAGAAGATGCTCTATCTAATGTGTTGGTTGACACTGACTCGTCTTTGAATGTTATGCTGAAACCTACTCTGTCCAGACTCTCATATTAAGGTGCTCCCATGAGGTATAGTAAAGTGGTTGTTAAAGCTTTTGACGGTTCGAGGAAGACAGTGATTGGGGAAGTTGATCTCCCAGTCCAGATAGGTCCGTGCTCATTTTAGATTACTTTCCAAGTAATGGAAATTCGTCCGGCCTATAGCTGCCTTCTGGGTCGTCCATGGATTCATGAGGTTGGAGCTGTCAATTCGACACTCCACCAAAAGCTGAAATTTGTGAAGAATGGGAGGTTAGTTGTGGTTGGTGGTGAACAGGATATGTTGGTCAGCCATCTCTCATCTTTTTTATATATTGATGCCAACGAAGCTGTGGGAACTCTGTTCCAAGCTCTTTCTTTCGTCGATGATGCTGTTAAGAAGAATAGAGCCTCCATGTCTTCTCTTAAGGATGCTCAACATATTGTGGAGAATGGCCCATCTGCTGGTTGGGGTCAGATCATTGAGCTTGCTAAAAACAGGAATAAGGATGGTTTAGGTTTCTCGCCTAGTTTAACCCGTAGAGATTTGAAGCATATTCAAGAGGTGTTTGACAGAGCTGAATTTATTCATGCCAAAGATCAGTTTGCTGCTGCTATCTTTGAAGATGACTCAGATGAGGATTTGCCGAACTTTGTGACGTGTGGAATGGTCTCTCAGAATTAGACAGCCGTTGATGTTCCTACTATTGTTCATGCCTCAAAGTATTTTTTTTTGTTATTTTCAGAACAACCTTTCACTCAGCCCAAGGTGAAAGTGAATCTATGTGCGGGCTTTGTTTCAGACTTTATCATCATTAATAAAATGTTATTTTGTTATCTATGTGTTTCTCTTTTTGCTTTTTTCTAAAAAATGGTAACATAAAAAACCTGAAATAATAATCATTTTTATATCTGCATAGTACTTGAATTTTATTTGTCTTTTTAAATTCAAACATAAAATCATTGTGTAGATTGATTATTAAACCCATTGAAAACAATGACCCTATGCCCTCTCCCAACTTTGAATTCCATGTGTTTGAAGCGGAAGAAAAGGATGTAGAAGAGATTCCTGATGAAATTTCTCGGTTGCTTGAGCACGAGGAAAAAGCTATTCTGCCTCATGAAGAGTTAATTAAGATGATCAACTTGGGTTCTGAAGATTATAAGAAGAAAGTCAAAATTGGGGCACTGCTCGATTCAGATGTTAAAAAGAGGTTGGTAGAGCTTCTCATAGAATATGTGGATGTATTTGCTTGGTCCTATCAATACATGCCAGGTCTTGATACTGATATTGTGGAGCATCGATTGCCATTGAAGCCTGAATACCTACCAGTAAAATAGAAGTTGAGAAGAACTCATCCTGACATGGCTGTTAAGATCAAAGAGGAGGTTCAATAGTAGATAAATGATGGGTTCCTTGTGATTGATAAGTATTCTCAATGGGCGGCTAATATTGTTCCTGTTCCCAAGAAAGACAGAAAAGTCCGGATGTGCGTTGACTACAGAGATTTAAATAAAGCAAGTCTGAAATATGATTTCCCATTACCACACATTGATATGCTGGTAGACAATACTACTAAATTCAATATATTCTCCTTTATGGACGAATTTTCTAGTTATAATCAAATAAAGATGGCACCTAAGGACATGGAGAAGAAAACATATATTACACCCCGGGGAACATTCTGCTATAGAGTGATGCCCTTCGGTTTGAAGAATGCTGGTGCGACGTACCAGAGAGCTACGACTACTCTTTTCCATGACATGATGCACAAGGATATTGAGGTATATGTTGATGATATGCTCGTTAAGTCGAAGATTGAAGAAGATCATGTTGAGCATTTGCTGAAGCTGTTTCAATGTCTGAGAAAATTCAAGCTCCGTTTGAATCCAAATAAATGTACTTTCGGTGTCTGTTCCGGAAAGTTGTTGGGTTTCATTGTTAGACAGAAAGGTATTAAAGTTGATCCTGATAAAGTTAAAGTTATTCGAGAAATGCCTTCACCCAAGACAAAAAAACAAGTAAGAGGATTCTTGGGGCATTTGAATTATATCTCCAAATTTATATCCAACATGATTGCCACATGTGCGCCAATATTCAAGCTGCTTCATAAAGATCAAGATTGTGTCTGGACAGATGATTGTTAGAAGGCTTTTAATTGTATCAAAGAATATCTGCTTGAACCTCCTATTTTGTTTCCTCCGGTGGAAGGACAACCTTTGATTATGTATTTGACTGTGCTAGAAGAGTCTATCAGATGCGTTCTTGGTCAACAAGATGAATCTGGTCGAAAGGAATTTTCCATTTATTACTTAAGCAAAAATTTCATTGATTGTGAGTCTTGGTACTCCATGCTTGAAAAGACTTGTTGTGCTTTAGCTTGGGCTGCTAAACGCCCCCTCTAGTATATGTTGAATCATACCACTTGGTTGATATCCAAAATGGAACCAATCAAGTACATCTTTGAAAAGCCTGCTTTAACTGGTTGGATCGCCCGTTGGCAAATGTTATTATCAAAATATGATATCGAGTACCAAACTTAGAAAGTTGTAAAAGGAAGTATTTTGGCTAACCATTTAGCTCACCATCCAATTGATGATTACCAATCCATCATGTTTGACTTCCTTGATGAAGATGGGATGTATTTGAAAGCTAAAGATTGTGAGGAGCCAATACGTGAAGAAAGGTCAGAACCTGGATCCTGTTGGGGTTTGGTTTTTGATGGAGCTGTTAATGCTTATGGCAACAGTATTGGGGCAATCATTATTACTCCTCAAGGTGCTCATATTCCTTTCACCGTGAGGTTGATGTTCAATTGTACAAATAATATGGCAGAATATGAAGCGTGTATAATGGGTCTCAAAGAGGCTATTGATTTGAGGATCAAGATTCTTGATGTGTATGGTGATTCTGCTTTGGTCATTAATCATATTAAAGGAGAGTGGGAAACTTGTCAACCTGGTTTGATCCCTTATAGAGATTATACAATGATGTTTTCAACTTTCTTTAATAAAGTTGAGTTTCACCACATACCTCGTGATGAGAATCAGATGGCAGATGCACTGGTAACTTTGTCTTCTATGATTGAAGTAAGTCGTTGGAATGATGTGCCAAGGATTAATGTTATGCGTCTTGATAGACATGCTCATGTATTTGCAGCAGAAGAGGTCAAAGATGATAAGTCGTGGTATTATGATATCGGATGTTTTCTCCAAAATTAAGAGTGACCACTTGGGGCATCCAAAAAGGATAGAAAGACCTTGAGAAGGTTGGCTGGCAGTTTCTTCCTAAATGAAGATGTGCTATATAAAAGAAATTATGACATGGTCTTGCTCAAATACGTGGATAGACACGAAGAAGACATGTTAATGAAAGAAGTTCATGAAGGATCCTTTGGTACCAATGCCAATGGACATGCAATGGCAAAGAAATTATTAATAGCAGGTTACTATTGGCTGACAATGGAATCTGACTGTTGCAAATATACGAAGAAGTGCCATAAATGCCAAATTTATGCTGACGAAATTCATGTGCCTCCAACTCCTCTCAATGTTATCTCATCTCCGTGGCCTTTATCCATGTGGGGAATTGATATGATTGGAACGATTGAGCCTAAAGCGTCGAACAGACACCATTTCATATGAGTGACTATTGACTATTTTACCAAGTGGGTTGAAGCGGCATCATATGCCAATGTGACCAAGCAAGTTGTGGTCCAGTTTATCAAGAATCAAATCATCTGCCGGTACGGCATTCCAAGCAAAATTATTACTGATAATGGGTCAAATATGAATAATAAGATGATGAAAGAGTTATGTTATGAGTTCAAGATTGAGCATCATAATTCTCCCCCTACATTCCAAAGATGAATAGGGTTGTTAAAGCAGCAAATAAGAACATTAAGAAGATCATTCAAAAGATGGTTTTCACATACAAGGACTGACATGAGATGCTCCCTTTTGCTTTGCACGGGCATCGTACATTCGTATGAACTTCAACAGGGGAAACCCCTTTCTCTCTTGTATATGGTATGGAAGCAGTGCTCCCTGTAGAGGTTGAGATCCCATCAATGAGAGTTTTGATGGAAGCTAATTTGACTGAGGCTGAATTGTGTCAGAGTAGATACGACCAGTTGAACTTGATTAAAGAGAAGAGAATTACAACCTTGTGTCATGGCTACCTGTATCAACAGAGGAGAAGAAAGCTTTTGATAAGAAAGTCAGACCTCGTGTGTTAAGAGAAGGCGACCTCGTGCTCAAAAATATCTCGTCTTTCACCAATGATTCTAGGGGCAAGTGGACTCATAATTACGAAGGCCCATATGTTGTTAAGAGAGCTTTCTCTGGTGGTGCACGAATTCTTACAATTATGGATGGTGAAGAGTTCAATCATCCTGTAAATGCCAATGCTGTCAAGAAATACTCTGCCTAAAAAATAAAAGAACAACTCGCTAAGTTGAAAACCCAAAAGGGCGTCTTAGGCAAAAATGAGCGTCTCAGTGGGCTGAAAACCCAAAAGGGCGGTCCAGGCAAAAATTAGAGACATAAACAGAAATAATCATCCCGGTAGATTGAAAACCCGAAAGTACAATCTAGGTAAAAGTTAGGGATTACGGCAAATAACTGCATCCGACCAGACTTGATCACTTGAAACAAAAATGCATGTCAACGATTCTCATTCAACCATTCTCAACGGAAGTTTTGAGCACAGTGGAGTTCAAAGTTGTTAGGAAGAATAGTGGTCATTGTATTTCAATGTAACCCTTTCCATGTATTTACTATTTTTCAAACTTTGTAATGATCTATGAAGTCACGCCATTTATGGACTACCATTCTATCAATAAAATTTGGGCTTTTGTCCCTTGGTTTGCAATTCTTATTTTGTTTCTGTTTGCAAAATTTAATTTATTTTTGATAAGAATTTTTGAAACAAATAGATAAATAAACAATCATGTTTTTGAAAAATATAAAAACATATTCCTTTGATTTATGAACATTAAAAGGAATGTCAACAGTTACTCCAAGAACGGTAAGATCCCGAAGTGCAGATTTCAATGATCTCCCTGGTAGAGTCTGTTGGTAATCTCTCGAGCAGAATTCGATCTTATTGATGCATTCCTCAACTGAGCGCTAGTTCAAGCATCCCAAACTTGGACTCCCCGACTAGGTCTTGATTCAGATTCCCTCAGCCGAGCGTGGTTCTTCTTCCCTGGCCTGTTTATGATCAAGCATATATAAGTGTGAATGTGATTGTTGGATCCCATCTCGTTTTGCCTCCTTTGTTTTGGTTTGATACTCTTATGAATGATCTGCACCATATTTTCCTCCTAAGAAGTGTTGATAAAGCAGTCAACTGTTGGGTTTTCTCTCACCCTGTGTTGAGTTTTAAAATCCCCACAGGTTGACTTTTTGCTATGATGTTAATTTCTTAGTTACCCCCGCAAATCCAAGATGTTTCTCTCAAGGTTGTTAGTACCCAAGGAATTATCTCTGTCAATCCCCAACGGAGGTTGTGCAAGATAGGATATGATCTGTAGCAGATTCATTTTCTTCCCCAGTCAAGTCTTGATCCAAATTGTTTATCCATATGAGTATGATTTAATTCTTCATTAGGGTTGTGATCAAGCATTTGTAATTGTTGAAACTTGTCTCTCCTTGATATGGAATCTCCGACAGAGTTTTTACCCTCATGTTATGATAATATTACTTTAGTTGCTCCCCAAGCACAGAGCAATGTTGTCCCTTCTAAGAAGTATTGAGATAACAGTCAACTGTTGGGTTTTCTCCCACTTCGAGTTGGGTATTAATTTAAAATCCCCTTCGGTTTATCATTTTTCTATGATGTTAATTTCTTGTATGTCCCCAATAATTTCAAGGTGTTTATCCTCGAAGGCGGTTAATTCCTGGAGATTTTTCTCTAAATCCACTAGATAGGTGACTCCCCAATGGATGTTTTCTCATCCCCATAAGATTTTTGGCTCTGCGTATTTTCCTGGCAGGTTTTTATCCTTCGGCGATAGAGTTTATTTAGATTCTCTCATCCCCAAGTAGATTTGGAAGAGTTTGTGCTGATGTGTTTTCCCAACAGATCATTCATTCCCTTGAAGTGGAGTTCATGTTGGTATCCCCTTTATGGATTATTGACGTTAAAAGATTGATTTTTGGGTTTATTTACCCAAGCAATATCTTTTCTCTCCCTGGAGATATTTTAAGCTTTGTAGTAGGATTTATTTTCCTTTGATGACTTTTGTTAATCCCCTGCAGGATTTCTCCAATTGAATACCTGACAATATCTTCATTGATATCTCTATCTTACCGAGATTAGCCGAGTATCCGGTTGTACTGTGGTGATTGGTCATCCCCAGTTTTCCTTTGCTGGTTTTGTTAGCATATTTATACTCATATTCATTGCATGCACATCCTATTTTTGTGCATAACATCTTTTTGTTGCATTATGCATCTTGCATTTTCTCGGTGCTTCCCCGCTCTCTGATGTTGTTTTCCCCACAGAGCGTGTGTGCTCTCTCCAATAGAGTGTCACCTTTAAGCAGAAAGTGTTTATCCTTTCTAATTCCCCACTGAGTTTATCCCTCGTGGAAGATGTTTGTTTTAGCTTTCCTTTCCAGACCATTATCTGGATGGAATCAATCCCCAGTGGAGATATTTCCTCATTGGGTCGAGTCTTGTTTGACCGTTTCTCTCTAATTTATTCCTGGATTGAACTTTGGTTTCCTGAGTTTATTACCTTCTTTTAAGCTATCACATGTTTGATAATAGGTAATATATCTCTTTTGCTTTTATGATTGATTACCTTTGTTAAACTACCCAGTAACCGGTGGTTGGTAATCCTTCCTTTCAAGCTTTATTACCTTTGTTAAGCCACCCAGTAACAGGTAGTTGATAATATTTCTCTCTTCCTACCTACTAACAGGTAGTGGATTACTTCTCTTTAAGTTTTATTACCTTTATTAAGCTACCCAGTAACCGGTAATTGGTAATATTTCTTTTCCTACCCAGTAACAGGTAGTTGATATCATTCTCCTGAGTCTGTTGCCTTGTTAAAACTATCACTTGGTTGGTAGTAGGTAATGTCTCTCTTACTTTCGAGTGTATTACCTTTGTCAAGCTACCCAGTAAATGGTAGTAGGTAATACATCTCTCTGCTTCCCCTACCCAGTAACAGGTAGTTGGTGATCTTTTATTCCGAGTCTATTACCTTGTTAAAGCTATCATTTGTTTGATAGTAGGTAATATTTCTCTTGCTACCCAGAAACAGGTAGTTGATATTGTTTTCTCCTGGGTTCATTACCTTTGTTAAGCTACCATATGTCTGGTAGTAGGTAATCTCTCCTCCAGCTGAGTTGGATTCCTTTCCCTTAGTGGAATTGGATACTCCCTTTGTTGTTTCCTTTGCCCCGACGAAGTCTTGCTTTGTTTAGCAATAACAAGTCTTTCCCCGTTGGTATATTTTGTTGCTTGCGTTGGTTAAGTTTCCCTTAATGGAATCTTAATCTTTCATTTTTTCCCTGCAGAGACTCTTTTCCTTTGCTCTTCAGTAGTTTTCTTTGTCTTCTGTGGCATCCCTTTCCCCACATAATCCTTTGCATCCATTCTCATATCATATCATATACATTTTGTGGTATCTTAGGGAAAAAAATTGGGTTTATTGTTGTGTTTAAGCATTTCCAATCCCATCGAGACGAAGATTTCAATCTTCATATCTTCAAATTGAAGAAACTTAAATAGGGGCAGCTGTTATACCCTAATTTTTACCCCTAAGATCCCATCTTCTTTTTTGCATTTTTGCATACAAACAAGATCATAAACTTGCTTGTCTCCTAACACCCTCTCACACTTGGGTTTGTCTTTGCTTTTAAGATCACCAAGCACCTCTTTGTGTATATTTTACCTTTATGATTATATGCTTTATGTTTCACTAACCACTAATCAAATACCAAAAATATGTCTTGTATCCTTTTGTTTCTTTGCAATGTAGGGTGCTACATCAAGAACACCAAGCATGATTCATCAACTAGGGTTTTGGGTCTCTCAAAGTTAAATTGTGGCCAACCATTGTTTCTTAAGGGATATCCCATTTAATAATGATTTCTAACATCAAAGTACAAGGTTTTAAGCACCATTCAATCACATTTTGATCAAAGATATCTCAAGGTTTAGTAGCTTGTCTCTCAAGAAAAGTCAAAGGTTCATGTGTTTTTCCATGCCTTCATCAACAAGTTACCCCAAGCTTTGGTCAATTTAATTAAGGGACATTCAAGAAAACATTATTTTGATCTCATATCCACGTGCTTTGAAGTGCAAGAAAAGTTCAAGTGTACAAGGTGATTCAAGGTAGTTTGACCTAAAAAGTCAACATTTCAAGTCAAAGTTCCAAAGATCACAACTCCTTCAATTCTTAATATTTTTGAATGCCTCTTTTTGCATATGACTCTTCTCAACATCCTTTTCAACATCTCATTGCTTGACAAGAGCAAATTATGCTTGGAGGATTATCAAAAGATTGGAGACATTATAGGTCATTTGTGACTTAGTGAAATTTATCCTATTTTCAAATGACTTTTTCTCAACTTTCAAGGATCACAATTTCCTCAATTTTTAACATGTGGAGATCATTATTTTTGCACAATACTCTTTGTGATACTCTCTATAAGATTGCTTCAAAGGTCAAAGTCAAATTTTGTTTGGAAGACCATGGAATTTATTGATACATTATAGGTCATTTTAAGCCATTTGAACTTAGAAAATTTCAAGTTTGGTTTGCCAGATTTTTGTACCAACTTCAGCATGCCATAAATTTTTTCTCAAGCATCTAAATGAAACCTTTCTTGGCACATTGTGATCTTTGCCATGATGTTAATCAATTGCAAAAAGAATGGAGTCAAAAAGCCTCTTGTACAAGATGCCCCATTGATGCAAACATGGTGACTTGGAACTAAAGATTTGCACCATGATCAGATTTTTAGCTCAACTAATATTCAATTACAAGCAAATCATCACGTGTTTTCCATCTAAACATGATTAACCAAGTTGTCTGAAGTTAAATGACTCATGAAACACATGGCTTAACTAAGTTTTAAGTGATTTTAAGTCACACTTTAACCATGATGAGGGTGCACATGATTACACTGGATTTTCACTCAAGTCACCCCTCTCATCATTCCATCATCTTCAGCTATAAATAGATAGCCTTTCTACCTATATTTGCAAGCTTTTGAAATCCAAAAAACCCCTGATCCACCTTCAAATTTTCTGCAAAAAAGTGAGCTATCGTGTTTTGATTTCCAGCTACTCTCAACTCCATTTCCTGATTCAGTTAGCTCTATCACGTTCCTCTGAAGCTTCTGCAACAAGAATCAAGCTCTAAGAGTCCCTGAATCAGTCCAGCCAAATCCAGTTTCAGAGCTACTCCGATCGTTTTTGGACAAGGTAGTTTGAAGCTCCATTTTCAATCAAACAAATTACCACAATGTAGTCCTTTGCTTGCTGTCACATCTGCGAAAATCAACCGGCAGATAGGAACAGAAGAGTCGCCACCGAACGTTATTTATCCCGATGCAGGGAAAAGAAACGGTCGAAGAAAACCTCAACAAAGGGAAAGGAATGGTCATCGCAATCATAGCCTGGGTTCGGGAGTCGGTTACGCGAGAGGAAGTTATTAGCATCCCCTCGCGTCCATCGTACTCGATGGGATCCACGCTTGTTGTTATCGATAAAAGGGTGTAGGTTATCTGAAGCTAAACTGCTAACTGGAAACAGAACGGGAGAAAATGGAAGGTGAAAACCAAAAGAGGACTCGCAAGGATCATCGCAATCCTATGCCTACGT
This sequence comes from Lathyrus tuberosus, assembly GCA_022829125.1. Lineage (NCBI taxonomy): Eukaryota > Viridiplantae > Streptophyta > Magnoliopsida > Fabales > Fabaceae > Lathyrus > Lathyrus tuberosus. The sequence continues at coordinate 2,879,679 of JALAZF010000016.1, forward strand.
ATCTTCATGGACGAATGAAGAATCAGAGTCGACGTAGTTCGACGGACTACGGATTTGTGGGGGGAAGGTTGCTCGCCAAGACATCGCGTCTCGTGACTACGTATCCTCAATCTTACCGGAGAGAGGAAGTCAGAGCATTCGTAGTTCGACCTACAAGGTCATTGTTTTGTCTTTTTTAAGTGGAAGACGCTAACGTTCGCGTTCTAGTAGTTTAGGTGTTGTCACTCGTTGCTTGGAGTCTTACGCGTTTACCTGTTTACGGTAGAACAGAAATAACGTATCCTTTACGATGAGAGTGAGTGAGAGATATGAGAAGAGAATCCCAAAGGAAGACGATTGTTTGTTTTTGTTTTTTTGAAGAAAGTGTTTTGATTGATTGTGTTTGTAACTCATATTGCACTAAAGTCTATGACATAGGAGCGAATGCGTCGCATGGTCGCCCCCAATGGAACGTATGCTAAACACTCTAGAAAGGTGAAGGGAGACCCTCCACCATCCATTTCCCATGTACTTAAGGCTCATGGTGTACAATACTCATTGCCTTTATTACATGTTTTTGATTTTGTTTTGAGATGAGGAGAGAAAGACTCAAGGTTGAAAGAAAACACTAAGGGGAGACTAGATCCTAATGTTATCATGCAATGGTGACCCTAAGGTTAAGGTTAAAAGGGGACTAACCTACTAGTTATCATGCATGGATTGCTAGCTTAATGTCTATCCTAATCCAAGTTTAATCAAAATTAAGTTGGACTAGGGAAGCCTAAGGGAATATGTGAATCAACACAAGTAAACATTATTCTAAACAATCACAAAAGAGAGAAGTGAATAAGAAGTGAGAGGAGAATGAATCATGTAAGGGTAAATGAGCATACAAGGTATCATAAGCAACTTACCATCTCCATGCCAAGCTCAACTATCAAGTAGTCGAAAGCAAAATCACAAAACTATGTCCTAATGCACAAGGAAGTGCTCTAATTCTACCTTAGGAGAAAAATTAGACCATAAGCAATGAAAGGGGAACCCTAGGGGTACATACCATACAAGGGGAAGTATAAAATTATATGAGTAATGATACATTTAAATGTCAAAAACTTTGTACAAACATGGCACATTCTAAGTCCAAGTGAAAACAACAAAGTTAACTTTCCATTCATGTTTAAATTTATGAACCATAATACCAATTAGAAGGACATGAAGTGACATATAAATTCATGAGGGCAGGTTGTGATTCAAGTTAAACCATATGTTAAATTATGTACAAAAAATATCCTAAAGAGGATGGCACAAATACATCATCAAACTAAAACACCTAAGCAAACATCAAGCATAATCAAATAAACAACTTAGGGTTCAAAAAGAATCATTTAAGTCATGGACAAAAATCAACATTTAAGGATAAAAAAGGCACCTAAAATGTAATTGTATATAGACTCAAACATGCTCTTTAAATTGGTTTTAAGGAGCTCACACATTGGCATAAACTTAACCTAGTTCTAGCATGTTTACATATGACATGTTCACATTGGAAAATTGGTGAAAAATATCAAATTACTTTTGTAAATTATGAAAAAACAAAAAATTCATATTAAGTCCATTAGGTGATCACATGCAAAATATTGGATCCAAATCATGCACAAAAGGTGCTCAATTAATTGCAAACATTAGGCATTTTTCACTTAATGATCATACAAACACAAGTCACAAAAAGTACTTAACAAGTGACCTAAAAAACATGACCAAAGCCTGAGTTTAACATGTAAAGATCCTAAAATTAAGGGACAAACTACACTAAAAAATTTGGGTTACAACCATTAAGAGAAAGTCACTTTTTAAGCCTTGTATCACAAGGTGTATCCATATGCACACATATCTTTCAAAAATCCCAAAAAAAAACCAAACAGCCCAAAAATAAAATTAAAATTCATCAAAAATCAATTAAAAATGTCCAGGAACATACATGAATTTTTTCAGAATTTTTAAACAATAATTAGAATTTTTAATAATCAAATTTCCAACGTGTAACAAAAAGAAATTAAAATGCAATGGAAAGGGGTGAAGAGTTAGTAAGGTCTTAGTACAATTTCACTTGGGCTTAGCATGGGAGGGTGCCATTAGCGTTTTCGTGGGCCCAAAACGTGCCAAAAACACCTCTCACATGCTGAAACAAAAACAAAGGAGTGAGGAGAAATAGTGTCACGTGAGGGGCACACTCCCTCATTAATGTGATGTCAAATTCACGTTCGTTGATTAAATCAGATGGCTAGGATGCTTTCCATACTAATATGATCAATTGAAAACCATGCGCATGATGCAGATCGTGTGGCTGAGATGAGATTTCATTGTAGCTAACATGATATTATTATTCTTATTATTCCCGAGCGTCTGATCAAGATCAAACGGCCCAGATTGCTTTGCACTGTAGCTTCATTATTTGATTATTATTCTTATGTTGTTATTATTCCACATGAGCAACTTATAACTCACTAAATATTCCATCAAATTATGCGAAATAATATACTAAATTGAAGCCCACGAAACGTAGAACAACAATACGCCATTAGTTTCCCAAAATAACAACGCTAACATAGTGAAAATTGCCACGAAAGTCACGGATTCAAATTGAAAATCACAAAATCAAGAACAACACATAAACTTAAATTCCAAGATTCATGGTGTGCCATCATTTCAGGACTTCCAGATGCAATGTATGAGCAATATTTTAACACCCTAAATCACGTAAATCTAAGAATGGGAGCCATGGAATTTTTAGAAATTCTTACCTAGTGGAGAAAGTCCACCGCTTCTTGCGATGCTTCGCAATTAAGAAACCCGGAAAACTTCGATGCAAGATCTTGGAATCTCCCTTAAGCAAAATAAATGCTTAACCTCTTCAAATCTTGAAAAAAATTGCAAATTAAGTGTTGAATATCCTTGAATCCAGTTGAATGATGATTATAAAAATTTATTGTGGCTAAGTTCCACCAAGTTTAGGATTTCAATGTGAAATCCTAAATGGTGATGAAGATGAACTTTTGTGAAGGTGATGAAAAGTGTTGAAATTGGTTAGAAGCAAAATGGGAGAAAAAATGATTAAAAATGGTTCATAGTGGCTAACCCCAAAAATTGGAAAAAAGAAGGTTTTTATATATTATTTTGGTTAATTGAGGTTCGTTAGACCGTGATCCAAGTCATCACTTTATCAATGGTTAAAAATTAATTTAAATGCTAGTTGCGGATCACCAATTTTAGCTGTTAGATCAATTATTATCAATGGTTGAAATATGGTAAAAAATAGTTTGATTTTGTGTTAGTTTGTGAGATTTAAGGAAGTTAGAATTAGTTAATTAGTTTAAGGGCAAATGGGTAAATGCATGGGTTTGGGGATAAATATGTAGTTAAGGGAAGTTAGAGACAAGACATGTTGGAGTTTAGCATAAGTATCAAGTCTCAATGTAAGATTAATGGCCACTTGAAATATCACTTGAAATAAATTGAATTTAAATGCTTTTGCCTTGATTTTCTACCACATTTTCCTTGAATTTTTGCGACTTAACCCATGATTTTAGGTGCCTTTGGGAAGTGATTTTATGTTGGAAATAAGCACTTCTCAATTAAGTGACAATCCTTCAAATCTCTCAACTAGCCATGAATCTTCAAATAAAGAGATGATCCGCACTAATATGGAAAATAAGCCCGAATAATTACCAAATAAAATCCGCCTTGAAAATCCGCTTAAACCGTTTATGTCCACTATTACCGAACCGTGACCTAATGATTGTGTTATGCAAAATGCGATGAATGGTATGCTAAATGCATGACCTAATGGAGATGCATACGAGTGCAAAACAAAAGCCAGAAAAAGCTTAAAAAAATAAGAGGGCAAATTTTAGGGTGTTACAGCTGCCCCTATTCAATCAACTTATACCTAAAGGGATGATAGCAGCGGCTTTCAGACGTTCAAGGTAGAAGGTGATTGAATACAAAAGAACCCGGAAATTTGCACTCTGTGGGGAGATATACGATAAAGTGTTTGCCCACCGAAAGTAACTCAAAGATAGCAAATACCAACCAAAAGTTGAAATAGTGAAAGATGACATATGAGTCAATAGAAGACGCCAACCAAGAGTTGGAATGAAAAGGACAATGACAAGGGACACCGACCAAGAGTTGGAATAAAGGATGTGATATCTACCACGATCTAGGGTAAAAGACAAAGCACCAACCAATAGTTGGGATATGGGACACCAATCGACAATTAGTATAACGGGGCCTGCCGGCCGAAGGCGATGTCACAAAGGGTATCAACCAAAAGTTGAGATAAAACCAGAGATCGTCCACCAATAATTGGGGAAGAGATACTACACCAACCAAGAGTAGGAATAGGGGTAACCAACCAAGATATTAAGATACTGACCAAGAGATTACCAACCAAGAGTTGGGATTGAAGATACTAACCAAGAGTTAGGATGGAGTGATGTATACTAACCAAAAGTTAGGATGAAACGGAGGATACTAACCAATAGTTCGGATAAGATGAAAGCTACTAACCAAAAGTTAGGATGAAATGAAGGATACTAACCAAAAGTCAGGATGGAAGATACTAACCAAGAGTTAGGAGGCCAAGACGCCGGCCGAAGGCGAACTCACAACGAAGAATACTAACCAAAAGTTAGGATAAAAGGTACTCACCAAGAGATTAGGGTAACGGGTACTAACCAAGAGTTAGGATAACGGGTATACGGAACATCGACCGAGGGAAAACTCAAAACTAACCAATAGTTAGGATGGCGAGGACGCCAATCGACACTTAGGATGAAAGATACTAACCAAGAGTTAGGATAACGAGAACGCCGACCGAAGGCGAACCCACAACGAAAGGTTCCAACCAAGAGTTGGGAAAGGAGATACTAACCAAGAGATAGAATGAAATAGAGGATACTAACCAAGAGTTAGGATGAAATAGAGGATACTAACCAAGAGTTAGGATGACGAGGACGCCGACCAAAGGCGTGCTCACAATGGAGATACCAACCAATAGTCGGGATGAAACCAAGGATTACCAACCAAGAGTTGGAATGAGAGATACCAGACAAAGATTACCAACCAAAAGTTGGGAAAGAATGACTAATATAAGGCAAGCTCACAATGAAAGATGTCAACCAAAAGTTGGGATAAAACCGAGGATTACCAACCAAGAGTTGGGATGAGGATACTAACCAAAAGTTAGGATGAAATCGAAGATTACCAACCAATAGTTGGGATAAAAAGTATGGTACCAACCAATAGTTGGGATAGAAAATACTAACCAATAGTTAGGATAAACGGGAATGTTGACCAAAGTCGTACTTACGATAGCAGATACCAACCAAGAGTTGGGATAAAAAATACTAACCAAGAGTTAGGATAACCAAGAACGTCGACCGAAGGCGAACTCAACAAAGGATACCAACTAAAAGTTGGGATAGAAGATACTAACCAAAAGTTAGGATAACCGAGGACGCCGACCAAAGGCGAACTCAACAAAGGATACCAACCAAGAGTTGGGATAGAGGATACACAGGAAGTAGAATTCTCGAACATACAACCTGAATAAAAGATGACTCTGTCGGGGCAAAGAGAAGTTTTACCAAACAATTGTGCATGAGAGTATAAGCATGATGAGTGAACTCATTGGCAAATTCACCGGGGATAAAGTAAGATTGAATTTCCTGAGAAACGTCTGGTAAAGATAATGTCAAACCTAGCTTATGCTTCGAATGAAAATGTTTGAATTTTTCCATGGCGTAATGCTCCATATCAAATGGAAATGCTACGCGTTTTGAGGATGCAATGTACTGATGATTACTATATCCAAGATGCAAAGAGAATCCTCTACTGGAGATCACGAGTAACCCTTGTTGAAGATAAACCCAAAATGACTCCTATTACACCGGGAATCACGAATGACAACTGCTGACGATGGAACCCAAAGATCTGATACGGAAAGGGTGCTAATAACTATTGGACTTGGAATCTGCCGGGGGATGTTAGCCACCACTAGTCAAACTGTTGAGAGGATGAACACCAAACTTTGATTGGGGATTGCAGTCAATAATACTAAACCGGCCTGGAACATCATTGAACTTATCCTGCCGTTGAAGAAATGACCTTCCTTAACCTGCTGGGGATAAGAGCACGTCATTGTTGGCGAGATTATACTTCCTGACCTGATGAGGAAAGGAGGCACCGAGACTCGGTGGGGAACACAGATCTCTATCAAGAAGAGACATCAAACTAATATCCGACTGAAGATGCAACATTATTCTGTCTGGAACAATCAACTTTTGAATACTAACTGGGGAGCAATAAACCACTCTATCTGGGAAACAGTTCTCTGGACTCTTGCTAGGGAGAGAGAAATTCCCAATGCTCTACTGAAGATGCTAAGTCTTCAATGCTAGAGAGAAAGGCTCTACTGGGGACAGGAGGTCAAATGAGCATCTTGCTGGGGATGTCGACCTGCTTGGAGAGCAAGAACAAACCATCTTTACCCTATCTAGGGGTTTGAACTCTTGCTGGAGAAAAGCTAATTCTGGCTGGAGGAAACCAAACCTCTGGACTCTCGCTAGGGAGAATAATCAGAATCTTCATAATGTCCCTCTAGTGTCTTGCTGAGGAAGAGAAACCCCATATTGGGAACTACTTTGGCACTTTACGATTCTTCTGATCAACTGTATGCCAAATATCATAAGCGGACTCTTCACCTGTCTCATACCACATGGTCTACTGGGAGAAATTGTCTCAAGAGGATTTTACAGAAAACCTGGCGTTCAAAATGCCCCAGGGTTTTCAAACTCTTGGAGAGATTCATCGGATCTTGACGTAACTGCCTCAGATTGGCTAAACTATGAAGGAATTTTCCTCGACAGGATTCGTAACGACTTGAAATACTCTGCCCCAGTATGCTGAACTTTGAAGAAGTGCTTTTGATTAACTGTCATCTGGGGTGGGAAAGCTTCTCGTGCTCTTGAGGTGGCCTGCCTCGATACGAGCCTTGAAGTACTTTTGCCCTTCTTCGAGAGATTCACTGAGTCTCGACATGATTGCCCCAGACTGGCTGAACCTGGAGAGATTTCTCGACGTGACTGCCTCAGATTGGCTACATCCGTGCACAACTTGCTGAGAAAACTGTTACCTGACAGAGTCTTTTGGCTACACGCTCCTCAATATGATTGGCAAAGTTAGACTTCTTGACTGATGCTCATTATGCAATCTTCATTGGCGTCGAGTACAATGTATACAAGCAGCAAATGTTTATTCCGAGAATGATTATTCTAATGCAACCTACATGTTAATCCTGGAGTTTTTTTATTGAAAAGATGTCGCCAAACCTTGTGAACGAATCACTAGAAAAAAAAGCGACACTAATTTGTGAAATAAAGACATTATGCACATGCAATACCAACAAAAACATTTTACCCTCACTCATGGGAGTCAGGAACGATGTCTTATCAGAAGTACGCCTTCGGAATAACCTTGCCTTAATTAGGACTTTTGAGGATTGTAACGTGGCCTGGTTCACGGTTCGAGAAAGAAAGATTTATGGCTCAAAATTTTGTTTGTACCCACCCATTCTCCTTGATGTCCTTCAGTCATACGTTAAGTTTATTTGACACAAGTGCTCACCTTCCAAAAGGTTATTGCATGTAATCAGTGATGGTTGAGGAGTCCACATTTCTTTTGGAGTGGTCGTCGCTCCTTTCGTCTTTGGTGCCTGTAGTCACACGACTCGTTCTTGCTCGAGGATTTTTCTTTTGTAATCCTTTTCGCTTTTCTATTTGCTTCTTTTTTGTTTGTTTCCCTGATTTTTCCTGGACTGATTCTTTTGAATCCTTTTCGATTTTGATGTCCAGCGGGATACCCTAACTTTTGCCTAAGTCATTTGCTTTCAAACTTTTGACTTAGCGGGCTTTCTTTCTCCTTTTTCTTTTTCTCTTTTTTCTTTTTTCTTTTGAACCAATCGTGTAACACTGGCTTGTCTTGACTTTGTTGAAAGGATTGTGACTGCTTCACTCCTTGCAGTGAGGGATAACCATTGTGGTTTCATGCTCCTTGGCCTCCTGATGAGAAAAAAAGTAATGGATCCTTGGACGCACATTCCTTTTGAAATTTTAACGCTTGGTCAAATCAACTGACAACTACCCTGCCCCGGGGTTAAGTGTTAGGGTTTTTTTTCAAAAGAAACTCCTACTTCTAGGCTCAACGGGGTTAACGAGGGGTTATCTCCCTTATATCTCCGGTGTTTGGGGAGTTGAAACAATGCCTGTACATCATCAGCAAGGTTTTATTCCCAAAAGCATACGACCAGAAAGTTTGCGTTTTCAAATCGTCATCCTCCCTCTAAGAGTTTAAGCAAGTAAATTGGTATTGCAATGCACAGAAACATCATATGAATGAATAAGAATGAATTACTTTAAGAAAAAACATACTCATTGGATTAAAACTACCATTCAGTACAAATAATTTTTACATGTATACAAAGTATTAACGAACAATGAAAAATATAAATGAAAGTACAGTAAAGAAGCTAAAGATCGCCATCGTCGAGGAGGTCTGACTCCCTCTGGACTTATTTGCAGCATGAGTGCTTCACTTGGAAGGCTTCAATTAGTGAGAAGACAGTCTGTCATGAGAGCAACGACCCCCCAACATCAGTTGAATGCTCATATGCCCCACCATGATTAGGCATCGGATTCTGGATTACATTTGGAACATCGTTGGAAAAATTAATTGCTCTTGAATCAAGCAGGTCTTGGACTTTATGCTTGAATGCTTTGCAGTTTTCGATGTGGTGCCCCGGCGGTCCAGAATGGAAATTGCAATGGGCGTCGGCATCATATCCGGGTGGAGGAGTACCGGTTAGAGGGGCCAACGTTCTCTTCTGAACCAACTGTAACTGAAGTAGATGTTGTAATAGCTAAGCGTATGGTATAGGTGGAGCGTCAAAGTGTCTGTCAACCATTTTTGGTCTTGCTGGATACCGACGAGGAGCACCATTTTGTTGTTGTGGCGCAACCAAAATTGTTACAGCAGCCTCTTGATGATATGGGGCCTGATATCCTCTATTTTTGCTCTTTTGAGAAGACGTAGCATTGGTCTCCCCTTCACGCTTTCTACCAATGCCAGAAAAAGGTTTCTTCACACCAGAAGTTAACCCAATACTGTCTTGAATCTTACCCAACTTAAGCAAATTCTCAATCCTTTCCCCAACGACAACAATATCCGAAAAACCAGACGAAGTACTCCCTGCCAATCGTTCTAAGAACGGACATTGCAGTGTTCCCATGAACATGTCAGCCATTTCTCTTTCCAGCAACGGTGGTTGCACTCGTGCAGCCAATTCATGCCATCGCTGGGCGTATTCCTTGAAACTTTCCTTACTTTTCTGTTTCTTACTCTGCAGCTAAATGCGGTTAGGAGCCATGTCCATATTGTATTGATATTTCTTCAGAAACGCTTTGCCTAGATCCTTCCAATTCCTCACATTGGCCCTCTCCAACTTCATGTACCATTCGAGAGACGCACCAGACAGACAGTCTTAAAAGAAATACATCCACAACTTTTCATCAGTAATATACGCATAAATCTTCCTGACGTAGGCTTGGAGGTGGGTTTAGGGCATGAATTATCGTTGTACTTATCAAAAGACGGAGCCTTAAACTTAGGAGGGATCCTCACTCCCTGAACCAATCACATGTCTGCCACGTCAATGCCCAGAGTATTCTGGCATTCTATAGCTCTGACTTTCTCAGTAAGCAGCTCATACCTTCGGTCTCCTCCATCATTGTTACAGCCCATATCAGCGTTCATCAAAGAGAACTGGTCATAGTTATTATCCTCTACATGAGAAATAGGAACATGAATAGGGATATCACCCCCAGCAGCCTGACTCACAGGAATGTCACCATTAACCCCCCGACGGGAATGCTAGCATTAACTCCTTCTACACGAATACCGCCTCCAGCCGGAGGATCGACTTGATTGTCAGCATGAGGAATTTCCCTTTCATGTCTTTGGACCATGGCTCTCAATTCTTGTTGACCTTGAGCTACCCCTTGCATTAGGTCCATAGACTAGTTCATACGATTCCGCTTTTCAGCCATTTCAGCTTGTAATTGTTCCATAGCTCGTACTTGATTTTGACGTGTAGAGTAGCGGTGGATGTATGAATCAACAATTCTGACTATTCATCAAATAAGGTTAGGAAATCCAGAGATAAATACCTGTTATGAAAAAATGATGTGTATGGATGCATGCATATGCCATGTTCAATCATTTCCAAGTTATCTATCTGCTCTGATTCAAGTTTTTTCACAGGGACACCACGAGGCAAAGATAGACAGCTCAATTACAAGACCCAAAGCTAAGATCCTTGGAAATAAAAGAACATGTATGTCCAAATGATGATATGGATGCATAGGCATGGGATCAAAGCTTCCACAAATTCTGACTAGCGACTGTGCTGATGACTGAATAAGTTCATAGGTCTTCTCTGAAGAGAATACTGGAATACCAAAATATCTGAATAATCAGAATACCAGAATGCAAAAATACCAGCATAATCAGAATACCAGAATAATCAGAACACTGGAATAATCAGGGTGCCGGAATAATCGGAATACCAGAATAATAAGTCCACACTGATAAGAAAACTAGAATACCGGGTAGGTTGAAGGTTACGGTTACCTGCAAACCTGTGAACACCCGCCCATTGTCACATGTGGGTACTAAAAATGAAGGATCCTCAGTTTCTGGCACTGAGGTCGAGAAGCAATAATACATTCATCCTTCTGGGTACAATATTATCGCCAATCGAGGAGTGCCTCCACTAATTCCCCCTCAAAAAAGGTCATCCTATGGCAAGTTCTCAGCTTCGGGTCCTCGGATCGAGAAGCGTAATGGGTTTGCCATTTCTGGTCTGCCATTATCACCTCTCGGGAGGAGTGCCTTAACTGAGTCCTCGAGAATGGTCACCAGAGTCGACAACTCATCAAGGGAATATCCAATGGCCTGCATCAACATGCAGTATCAGATATCTCCAAGAAGAACCTCGTCTGGCTGTAGGTCTCGTGATCACTACACGTGGTCACCACCATGCAAGCGACACGACTATCCACTCTAAATCCTATGTGTATACTCAAGCCTGGGTAGTGGGCTTATCTCTCAGAACACCCATCCCACCAAAGAAAACAGACAGTCCAGTCCAACACATAATACATGGCAACAGTGTAATGAAAAGCAAGTAAATGTAATAAAACAGTAAACATGCAACAATGCCATAAATAAAGCGAGTAAAACAAATAGATAAACACCATAAAATCGAAAACAAATAGGTGCTAGTATTGACTCGCTTAGGGATGAGAAAGTCCCCAGCAGAGTCGCCAGCCTGCTGGGGAGTCCCAACAAGCTAGGTACCAGGAGTCCCCAGCAGGGTCACCAGCTGGCGTATCTGCGAAAAATAACCGGCGGAAAGGAACAGAAGAGTCGCCACCGAACATTATTTATCCCAACGCAGGGAAAGGAAATGATCGAAGAAAACCTCAACAAAGGGAAAGGAATGGCCATCGCAACCATAGCCTGGGTTTGGGAGTCGGTTACGCGAGAGGAAGGTATTAGCACCCCCTCGCGTCCATCGTACTCGATGGGATTCACGCTTGTTGTTATCGATCAAAGGGTGTAGGTTATCTGAAGCTAAACTGCTAACAGGAAATGGAACGGGAGAAAATGGAAGGTGGAGACCAAAAGAGGACTCGCAAGGATCATCGCAATCCTATGCCTACGTATCTTCATGGACGAATGAAGAATCAGAGTCGACGTAGTTCGACGGACTATAGATTTGTGGGGGGAAGTTTGCTCGCCAAGACATCACATCTCGTGCCTACGTATCCTCAATATTACCGGAGAGAGGAAGTCAGAGCTGTCATAGTTCGACCTACAAGGTCATTGTTTTGTGTGTTTTAAGTGAAAGACGTAAACGTTCGCGTTCTAGCAGTTTAGGTGTTGCCGCTCGTTGCTTGGAGTCTTATGTGTTTACCTGTTTGCGATAGAACGGAAATAACGTATCCTTTACGATGAGAGTGAGTGAGAGAGATGAGAAGAGAATCCCGAAGGAAGACGATTGTTTGTTTTTGTTTTTTAGAAGAAAGTGTTTTGATTGATTGTGTTTGTAACTCATATTGCACTAAAGTCTATGACATAGGAGCGAATGCGTCGAATGGTCTCCCCCAACGGAACGTATGCTAAAAACTCTAGAAAGGTGAAGGGAGACCCTCTACCATCCATTTCCCATGTACTTAAGGCTCATGGCGTACAATGCTTGTTGCTTTATTACATGTTTTTATTTTGTTTTGAAATGAGGAGAGAAAGACTCAAGGTTGAAAGAAAAACACTAAGGGGAGACTAGATCCTAATGTTATCATGCAATGGTGGCCCTAAGGTTAAAGTTAAAAGGGGACTAACCAACTTGTTATCATGCATGGATTTCTATCCTAATGTCTATCCTAATCCAAGCTTAATCAAAATTAAGTTGGACTAGGGAAGCCTAAGGGAATATGTGAATCAACACAAGTAAACATTATTCTAAACAATCACAAAAGAGAGAAGTGAATAAGAAGTGAGAGTTGAATGAATCATGTAAGTGTAAATGAACATACAAGGTATCATAAGTAACTTACCATCTCCATGCCAAGCTCAACTATCAAGTAGTCGAAAGCAAAATCACAAAACTATGTCCTAATGCACAAGGAAGTGCTCTAATTCTACCTTAGGAGAAAAATTAGACCATAAGCAATGAAAGGGGAACCCTAGGGGTACATACCATACAAGGGGAAGTATAAAATGATATGAGTAATGATACATTTAAATGTCAAAAACTTTGTACAAACATGGCACATTCTAAGTCCAAGTGAAAACAACAAAGTTAACTTTCCATTCATGTTCAAACTTATGAAGCATAATACCAATTAGAAGCACATGAAGTGACATATAAATTCATGAGGGCAGGTTGTGATTCAAGTTAAACCATATGTTAAGTGATGTACAATAAATATCCTAAAGAGGATAGCACAAATACATCATCAAACTAAAACACCTAAGCAAACATCAAGCATAATCGAATAAATAACTTAGGGTTCAAAAAGAATCAATTAAGTCATGAACAAAAATCAACATTTAAGGATAAAAAATTCACCTACAATGTCATTGTATATAGGCTCAAACATGCTCTCAAAATTGGTTTTAAGGAGCTCACATATTGGCATGAACTTGACATAGTTCTAGCATGTTTACATATGACATGTTCACATTGGAAAATTGGTGAAAAATAGCAAATGACTTTTGAAAATTATGAGCAAACAACCAATTCATATTAAGTCCAGTAGATGATCACATACAAAAGATTGGATCCAAATCATGCACAAAAAGTGCTCAATTAATTGCAAACATTAGGCATTTTTCACTTAATGATCATACAAACACAAGTCACAAAAAGTACTTAACAAGTGACCTAAAAAACATGACTAAGGCCTGAATTTAACATGTAAAGATCTTAAAATAAAGGGACAAACTACACACAAAAATTTGGGTCACAACCATTAAGAGAAAGTTACTTTTTAAGCCTTGTATCACAAGGTGTATCCATATGCACACATATCTTTCAAAAATCCCATAAAAAATCCAAATAGCCCAAAAATGAAATTAAAATTCATCAAAAATTAATTAAAAACGTCCAGGAACATAAATGAATTTTTTCAGAATTTTTAAACAATAATTAGAATTTTTCATAATCAAATTTCCAACGTGTAACAAAAAGAAATTAAAATGCAATGGAAAGGGGTGAGGAGTTAGTAAGGTCTTAGTACAATTTCACTTGGGCTTAGCATGGGAGGGTGCCATTAGCGTTTTCGTGGGCCCAAAACGTGCCAAAAACACCTCTCACATGCTGAAACCAAAACAAAGGGAGTGAGGAGAAATAATGTCACGTGAGGGGCACACTCCCTCATTAATGTGCTGTCAAATTCACGTTCGTTGATTAAATCAGATGGCTAGGATGCTTTCCATACTAATATGATCAATTGAATACCATACGCATGATGGAGATCGTGTGGCTGAGATGAGATTTCGCTGTAGCTAACATGATATTATTATTCGTATTATTCCCGAGCGTACGATCAAGATCAAACGGCCCAGCTTGCTTTGCTCTGTAGCTTCATTATTTGATTATTATTCTTATGTTGTTATTATTCCACATGAACAACTTATAACTCACTCAATATTCCATCAAATAATGCGAAATAATATACTAAATTGAAGCCCATTAACGTAGAACAACAATATGCCATTAGTTTCCCAAAATAACAGCACTAACATAGTGAAAATAGCCACGAAAGTCACGGATTCAAATTGAAAATCACAAAATCAAGAACAACACATAAACTTAAATTCCAAGATTCACGGTGTGCCATCATTTCAGGACTTTCAGATGCAATGTATGAGCAATATTTTAACACCCTAAATCACGTAAATCTAAGAATAAGAGCCATGGAATTTTTAGAAATTCTTACCTAGTGGAGAAAGTCCACCTCTTCTTGTGATGCTTCACAATTAAGAAACCCAGAAAACTTCGATACAAGATCTTGGAATCTCCCTTAAGCAAAATAAATGCTTAACACCTTCCAATCTTGAAAAAAATTGCAAATTGAGTGTTGAATATCCTTGAATCCACTTGAATGATGATTATAGAAATTGATTGTGGCTAAGTTCCACCAAGTTTAGGATTTCAATGTGAAATCCTAAATGGTGATGAAGATGAACTTTTGTAAAGGTGATGAAAAATGTTGAAATTGGTTAGAAGCAAAATGGGAGAAAAAATGATTAAAAATGTTTCATAGTGGCTAACCCCAAAAATTAGAAAAAAAAAAAGGTTTTTATATATTATTTTGGTTAATTGAGGTTCGTTAGATCGTGATCCAAGTCACCACTTTATCAATGGTTAAAAATTAATTTAAATGCTAGTTGCGGATCACCAATTTTAGCCGTTTAGATCAATTATTATCAATGGTTGAAATTTGGTAAAAATTAGTTTGATTTTGTGTTAGTTTGTGAGATTTAAGGAAGTTAGAGTTAGTTAATTAGTTTAAGGGCAAATGGGTAAATACATGGGTTTGGGGATAAATAGGTAGTTAAGGGAAGTTAGAGACAAGACATGTTGGAGTTTAGCATAAGTACCAAGTCTCAATGTAAGATTAATGGTCACTTGAAATATCACTTGAAATAAATTGAATTTAAATGCTTTTGCCTTGATTTTTCTACCACATTTTCCTTGAATTTTTGCGACTTAACCCATGATTTTAGGTACCTTTGGGAAGTAATTTTATGTTGGAAATAAGCACTTCTCAATTAAGTGACAATCCTTCAAATCTCTCAACTAGCCATGAATCTTCAAATAAAGAGATGATCCGCACCAATATGGGAAATAAACCCAAATAATTACCAAATAAAATCCGCCTTGAAAATACGCTTAAACCGTTTATGTCCACTATTACTGTCCCGTGACCTAATGATTGTGCTATGCAAAATGCGATGAATGGTATGCTAAATGCATGACCTAATGGAGATGCATACGAGTGCAAAACAAAACCCAGAAAAAGTTTTAAAAAATCAGAGGGAAAATTTTAGGGTGTTACACTTGCTGAGTGTTTCCCCTAACCTAGTTGGTGTTGATTGTTCATGTTTGTTATTTAATTCTTGTTTTTGTGTTTTTCATTCTTCTGTGTTTTGTCTGAAATTCTCTCTACTCCCTTTCAATAAATGAAAATGGAGAGTGAGGTTGAGTTCGCCTTAATGAGACGGTTGCAATGATGGTGGTTTCATGCCTTAATGTTACCATTTAGAAATTAATGAGGCAACATCTGACGCGCCTTGTTTTTTCTCTTTTTATTTTATTTTATGATTTTCATTTTAAATTGCTTTTTCTCTCTTTTATTTTCCTCTTTCTGATTTTATATTTTTCATATTTTATTTTTATCATTTTCAATATTTCATGATTTTTCTCTTTTTTGAAGCATTTTAATTGGTTTAAAAATATTTTTATGCATTGAAAAATTCTCAAAACTTTTATATAGCATTCTTGACTTGTTTCTGACTTGTTTGATTTTTCTTGATCATTTCTCATTTGATTTGATGCATCATTTGCATTTTCATCTTTATTTTCATTTTAATATTAATTTTAAAAATCATTCTAGTGCATATTATTGCATTTTACTCTTGTTTGACCTTTGTTGACTTTTGTTGGCCTTGGATCTTAGTTGATTTAATCATAGGTCTCATCAAACTCAATGGATCTTGGGTGTTGATGGGGCGAAAACTCTGTTCCACTAAAATGGACGATAGATTTTGATGATGACTTGATCATCACTTGGATCCAATTTGGTTTTGCCTTTTTGCTTGATCCTCTCTTCTTCATCCATTTCTTTTTTCTCTTTCACTCTTTCTTGGATCAATTGGAAAATGTGTAGGCCATCTTGTTCATGAGATCTTGAGTGGTGCTTGATGAACTTTCATCATTTTAAATCTACCATTTGATTGATTATTTGATCAATTGAGGTACTTTGAATTGATGCATAAGTTTGTTCAAAGTACTATGAGAGGTTGATTGATGTAATGGATCCATCTTTCCTTGACTTAGGTCTTTATAAACCTTGTTTTGACTTGTGATACATGTTTTATGAGTATGATCTTTATGACATATCTCTAACATGTATGGTACATAAATTGTTATTGACTGGCCTCCTTTAGTACGATCTTCCTTATAGATTGTACTTCGATTACTTAACATAGCGCTAAATTTGTCCATAATCGGAAAGTGATCATTTGGTCCATTTTTAGATATGAGTCCTTTTTAGTTTAGATGTAAATCTCTTATCTCCATAGTGTGTAGATTCTTTTCCACCTAAAAGAGTTAGTGGCATACTTGTTGATGTTAGGGTTAAATATACAACACCCCCTTATAATGTTAGCGAGTTTCAGTTTACCCTCTGTAAAAGAATTTTTTTTATTCCCCCTTGTAATGTGAAGATTCCCTCACTATGACCCCTGAGTACACTATTTGCTGACGTGGCATGTATATGTGTCATTTAATTTAATTTTTTTATTATTTTTTTTAAATCCACGCCAGCAAATAATAAAAAATAATTTTAAAAAATTCCACGTGGCATTTTAAAATTTTTTTATTATGAAAGGTAAATAAAAAATCGCTCATATTACAGGGGGTAAAATATATTTTTCCTGTTTTTAATGTTTTTTCAATTGTTATCATTTTAGTATTCACACAACACTTGTAGCATCAAAATGAAAAATAAGATATCAATGAAAAAAGAATTGATAATTGAAGAGAGAATTTAATATTGCAAGTTTGCTCAAGTATAGTGTTATTCATGTAGTAAGAGGCAATCTAGTATCCCATGGTAGCTACGGGCTTATTCTATCTCCTATCCCTTTACATTCATGCATTATCTGTTATATTTGGAAATAACATATTTTCACATTAATAATTGGGTGTGATTGAGTTACAAAACTTTTTTTTCTTAGAAATGAGAACTGTTGAGTTTATCAAATAAACATGATTGAATTAGATCAAACCACATTTTCGACGTCCCCTGTTCTGTATGTATTCTTCCACTCTGCACATATATGACTTTGTCCTTACTGCTTATTGCACTGTTGTTATTAGGTCATAGGTAGTATGTTAGGTTTGAATAATTTTTTTCCATGATAGTTTGAATTTTATGTCTAATGTATCCAAATCCGTATAAACTTTTTTGTGCATTAATCATGCATGTAAGATATTAGTTGATCTGTGCAATGAAAGAGTGATAAAAGATGCTTCATTTGAATGATGATTAGTGCATAGAGTTTATTTAAAATTTAAAGCTCTAAGTGATGTATGAGCAGAAGTTATTATTGTAACTAAGCATTGTATTAAAACAATTCTTCTGTTGGTTAACCAAAAAAGTAGCCATTCGATTTAATGTGTCTTATTGTGAGCTTCTTTCAAAAGTCTACTTGTATTTATTTATTTATTTATGAAAGCATTCAAAGTGATACTAACAAACAGAGTGCCTCGACTGCAAAGTATTTCATATGCAGCATATCAAAGCTTTTTTCATTGATCTTTTATTTTTCAATTGTTATCATTTTAGTATTCACACAACACAATTATATGACATGGCAGAATGATATATTCCTATTGAACGACAGTGTAAAATATTTTTACACTGTCAATGGATAATAATTAAACCCTATATATATATATATATATATATATATATATATATATATATATATATATATATATATATATATATATATGGCACTGCCATTCTAATGTAACTTTAAGTTCATCAATGCACATGCACACAAATCATATTATGGTATCAGTAGTGTGAATAATTTTTTGTTTCACTATTCACCATCTTCTTCCTTCCATTCTTGATCTCTTATTTTTCACTTTGATGCTACAAGTGTTGTGTGAATACTAAAATGATAACAATTGAAAAAATATTAAAAACAACAAAAATATATTTTACCCCCTATAATATGAGCGATTTTTGATGTACCCCCTCGTAATATTTTTTTTTTTAAAATTAAAATTAAAAAAAAACTTAAAAATGCCAGGTGGAATTTTCTAAATTATTTTTTATTATTTGCTGACGTGGATTTAAAAAAAAATAAAAAAAATTAAATTAAATGACACATATACACGCCACGTTAGCAAATAGTGCACTCAAGGGTCATAGTGAGGGAATCTTCAGATTACATGGGGGAATAAATAAATTCTTTTACAGTGGGTAAACCGAAAGTCGCTAACATTACATGGGAGTGTTGTATATTTAACCTTTGATTTTATCCAAGTTGGAGCCCTTCTCAAAGGATGATGCAAAGTTCTCACACTTGTTGGGTTGATTAGTTCAGTAATCTACTTTAAATGACAAAATATCTTCATTAACACTAACACTAACTTTAATTTGCACTAACTTTTACTTTATGCCTTTTATTTTTATGCGTTTTTTTTTTATCTTTATGCTCTTTATCTTTATGCTTTATTTTTATGCTCTTTATTTTATGTTTATCATTTCATATCATATTATCATTTTGTTTATGTTTATGCCTTTTTTCTCTTTGTCCACTTGGACTTTCTTTTTCTTTTTAAGACACTAATAAAGGCTTAAACACTTAAAAGACTCTTAATGTTTTCTTGTACTATTTGGTGACTATCCTTTGCTCATGGATGATGGACTTAGAATTAGGCTCCTTGCCTTGTGCTTTGAAGTTATATTTTGAGACCTTGGATCTTATTTGGCACTTTGACCTTGAGAGACCTCTTGTGAAGACTTGGCTTAGAGATTTGGGTTTCATCTGATGCTTGGTCATTTCTCTACTTATCTTATTGCTTATCTTGTTGCTTGAGTCCAAAGGATGGGAGTTTTGGCTTGTTTATGTCAAAGGCTTGTATCTTGGTTAGATCTTTCCTTTCTTGACTTTTATTTTATGCTTTAGGATAGCCTCCTCATCTCCTCCCCCTTCTTAATTCTTCAAAATCTTCTTCTTTCAAACTAGAACCACTTTCAAAATAAACCTTGACTTTGTCAATTGCATTTTTCAAACTCATTTTCTTAATAAAGTGCTAATCAATTTTAAGCATATTTAGACAATTTTCAAAAGACTTATAAAATATTTAACCCATCCAAACCATCTTGTGCCTTTTATGCATTTTTTGCATTAAATTTTTTCATAAAGTTTAGACATGGGTCATTTCCATAGTTGAGACGTGATCCTCCTATCCCCATAGTATTATTTGAAATGAGTTGATTCTTTTTCACCTTTGAGAGTTAGTGTCATACTTGTTGATTTTATTCAAGTTGGAGCCCTTTTCATGGTGATGCAAAGGTCCATTTTCACATACTTGTGGGTGATTCGTTGAAGTTTTCTTTAAAATTACAAGTTGTCTTTTCATTTAAAATGAATCATAACACGCCATTTTATCATTTTTACCACGAACTACAAGGTTTTGATCCTCCATTGCACTTTATGGGTACATAGGCATGAGGGTCAAGAAGTCTTGTCAAACACAAAATTATAAAAAATACTTCTCTTCTCACCTCACCAATCTTTTGCAAACAACACATTTTTAAGCCAATCGCTAGATTTTCAAAGAGGTTCTTATAGAGTACTATAGACGTTTTGGGTGCTAACACCTTCCCTTTGCGTAGCCAATCCCTTTACCCTGTCTCTGTTTTTATTAGTTTTTGTTTTAAAACTTCTTTAGGTTTTGTTCGCTCTTCTCCCTTTCCTTTGAAAAATAAAAGTGCGGTGGCGGCTCTTATTTTGCGAGTTAAGTTAATCAATAACATAATCTCAAATTTTCCCGCTACATATAGGAAACACTGTTTATGAGTTAATAATGATGTTTGGAAGTCTTTATTTGGTATTACTATTGTTGACGTTGATGCTGAACCATTGGCGAAGGATGCCAACCTTCATCACGACTTTGAGTGGAACATTCATCTAAATGAGCTACTTAAATCTCCTCGTTCCGATGATTTCTATGATCCTATAACAACTTGTCAATTAAAGATGGTTCCTAGGATTTTGTTGTGACTGGTTTCTCATGTGTTGCATCCAAAGAATTACGGGTTCTCAAGAACGGACTATGCTAAAATTCATATGGTCTATATCCTTTTGAAAACGATCAAGATTAATTGGGCGAATTACTTTGTGTCTCGAATGTTTTCCGTTAAAGACTGCAACAAAGGAACTTCATTCTGTTATGTCTCCATGATTGCCAATATATTGAACTATTTCAACATTGGGATGCCTAACCTTCAATATAGATCTCTGAGTCAAGCTCAAGAATTCTTCGAATGTACCCTAACCAACATGGGATACTTTTAGGATGAAAAGCATAAGGTGTACTACTTTCGTATGGGGAAGAATGGTAGGAAGAATTATAATTTCGATGATCATATTGAGTTTGGTGGTGATGCTGCTGAGACATACGGGGTTGATGATCAACCAATTGGGACTTCTCATGATATTCCTTAAAGTGATGCTTTTATCCAAGATGCTACTTATGAGGATGCTCATGGTAATAGCTTTGGTGTTGGATTTGGTGATTCTTCTTCCATCATGACTATGCTACAAAACATGCAGCTTAGGCAAGATGAGCGTTATGAGGTAGATTGTAGGAGGGGAGATACCTTTGAGGCTGCTCAAGTTGAGAGATTTCGTCTAATGCAAGAGCACATGAATGCACAAGATGCAAATTTTGAATCCTTTGCTTCTTATGTAACATAAAGTCTTGTGTCTATGCGAAATGAGATGGATACAAATTATGCCGCTACGATTGGTAGGATTAATCATATGGTCTCTGCTCAGAATGAGAATCATCACCACTATCACTAATACAAAATAAGCCTTTCGTAACACCAATATTACGACGGCCATAATGTTAACCGTGGTAATAAATTAATCTTGGGCGCATATTTTTTTTTTACTAGATGACATGTCACAACTGTCAGAAGTAGCAACTGTAGTTAAAAGAACACGAAGTGAAAAGGTTCGAATCCCATCACCAACAATTATCCATTTCTCATGATAAAAAATGTTATTGACCAAGTATATCACCACGTTTTTTATTTCCAACCGTGATAAAATGTGATATTTATTTATATATATAAGCGAAATTATCTATCGTTTCAATACATAACAACCGTCTCTCTCAAAACAAAACCCTAACAACTCTTTCACTCGTCTCTCAAAACGAAACCCTAACAACTCTGTCACTTGTATCTCTCATATGGAAACCTCAAAATGAAACCATAACAACAAATATTAGCAAATGTGTATTTACAGGTTCGTTTTCTCTGTAGTTTTTTTTTCAAAATTTGTTTCAATAACTTGTTTCATGATGTTTGAACTTTCTTCTTTTTTCGTCTTGTAGGTAAGGATGCTTATTGCAATAAAGAAGACAAAGATAAATTTAGACTGTTAAACTTGTGTCAAAGATCCAGAATGACATCCATTTAAAATATATACAAGTTTGCTGGTCTAAAATTTTCTTCATCCTTATTTCATTGTTGACACGCCATTATGGGACTTGACATGTATGGTATGTTTCTGAAGCATTTTATGCCTTGATATGTTTGTTGTATCGTGTTTGTTTGCTATTGTTTGTTGTTGATGAATGTTTTTAATGAATGTTGTTGTTAATGTCTGTTTAAAATATGAGTTTATTATATATTGGCAAAAATATTGTCTAGGTCCTTTAAGTTATTTTAAAATAACAAGTTAGTCCTTTAAGTTTTTTTGTAACACTTTGATCCTTTATGTTAACAAACGTTTGCGTTGTTGCCCTTTTTAAAATTTTCTATTACAAAAACGCACATGTGGCACAAACGGAGCACATGTGGCATTTAACTGAGATGAGTTGACATTGAAGGTTGCTGATTTGACTTTTGTCTTGTTGTTTCTTATATTTCTGGATTTCAAAACTCTAAAACTCAATACATTTCAAGAACACTCATGAGCTCATAAACACAAACATGGCAAAACTCTGAATCTCAACAATAAATTGCAAACTCATATACCATTTGAACTGGTTTTTCGCGCTGATCACAAATATGTAATTAGTTTTGCGTTTGATTGTGTATTTTGGTCGAATCGAACGATTTTTCATTATGTATTTCGTCCACTTTATTCCCTGATTCTCATGAACCATAACTTGTTTGATAAATTTGATTGCATATTTGGATTCAGGGTGAAAATCCAAGTCCAACAGTAAATAATTTGTAATTTATTTCATTGCTTTTGTGGTTTCCAGATTTTTGCTCATGAATATTGTTAAATATGATGAACATTTGTGAAAGGGATGAACATGTGTGAGCAAAATCCAGATTTGATCCCTGCCCTTGGCTTAATCTGGTATTTTTTGTTTTTGTTTTGGTTTTATGAGATTCCTCTTGCAGAACTCACAACAACTTCAATGTTATGTAGTATAGAATTCAAAATTATGTGAATCTTTCTATTTCTTGCAAATTATGAATTGTTTGGTTCACAATAAAAGTTTTATGGAGGATATTGATTTTACACAAGGAAATTATGGAAGAAGATGATGAATGAATCAAAATCCAGAAAAAAATAAAATAAAAAAGTAAATTAAAATTCACGTGGAATTAAACAATAAATAAAAGATAAAATAAAATAACACATCATCTCAGTTAAATGCCACATGTGTTCCGTTTATGCCACATATGCGTTTTTGCTCATGAATATTGTAAATATGATGAACATTTGTGAAAGGGATGAACATGTGTGAGCAAAATCCAGATTTGATCCCTGCCCTTGGCTTAATCTGGCATTTTTTGTTTTTGTTTTGGTTTTATGAGATTCCTCTTGCAGAACTCACAACAACTTCAATGTTATGTAGTATAGAATTCAAAATTATGTGAATCTTTCCATTTCTTGCAAATTATGAATTGTTTGGTTCACAATAAAAGTTTTATGGAGGATATTGATTTTACACAAGGAAATTATGGAAGAAGATGATGAATGAATCAAAATCCAGAAAAAAATAAAATAAAAAAGTAAATTAAAATTCACGTGGAATTAATCAATAAATAAAAGATAAAATAAAATAACACATCATCTCAGTTAAATGCCACATGTGTTCCGTTTATGCCACATATGCGTTTTTGTAACGGAAAATTTTAAAAAGGGCAACGATGCAAATGTTTGTTAACATAAAAGACTAAAGTGTTACAAAAAAAACTTAAAGGACTAACTTGTTATTTTAAAATAACTTAAAGGACCTAGACAGTATTTTTTCCTTATATATTATGTGGTTTGAGTGTTTTTCCAATCCCTTGTAGAATATATAACTTCCCAAACTGCATTAGAAAATTATGATATGATAGATAAAATTGTATTAGAAAATAAGTACACGTTCAATTCTTGACAAGTATTCTTCACACTGTTAACTGCATGTTGTTCCTTGACCATTAGAACTTGGTTTAATGATTGTAGATCTTCAAACACCCCTATCTCCACCTCTAATTTTATTTTCAAACTAATAAATATTTTGCAAACAGAATTAGAGGTGAAGGCAGGGGTTGTTGAAGAACTAGGATCATTAAACCAAGTTCTTACTGTCAAAGAACAAAATACAGATAAGGTGTGGAAGATCGCTTGTCAAGCATTGAACGTGAACTTATTCTTCTAATATAACTTAATTTGTCATATTATAATGTTCTAGTGCAGATTGGAAGGTAATATGTTTAGTGAGCATTGGCGAAATAAACATTCCACATAATTTATAATAAACTCAGGGATATATTTAACAACTGTTGTCTAGCACAACCGTTGTTAAATATGTTGCAGTTTAATATACCACAACGATTGTTTAAAGTAATCGTTGTGGTAGGTAGCACGCTACATGGATACAATCACGGTCACACACCCGTGGTTGAAATTACCATACATACAATCACACCTTACGTCACAACGGTTGGACCTGCGTAATGGTATCACTTTTTCAACCGCTGTGATATGGGTTTTCCGTAGTACTGTATGCACAGTTTTACCGAGAGATGTGTGATTTCTTGGATTATCAGTTTGGAAATGATGCACAAGGTTGGTATCATGGAGTGAGGTCAATACCCAGAGGTCGTTGAGGACGATTGTAGCGAGGAAAT
Organism: Lathyrus tuberosus; assembly: GCA_022829125.1. NCBI lineage: Eukaryota > Viridiplantae > Streptophyta > Magnoliopsida > Fabales > Fabaceae > Lathyrus > Lathyrus tuberosus. The sequence goes on from JALAZF010000016.1 coordinate 2,904,464, forward strand.
TTGTGAGTATAAGCTATTGATTAACTTAACTAAAAAAAACAAGAGTCGCCATCGCACTATTATTTTATCCAAAAAAAAAGGAAAGGAAAAAGAGCGAACAAAACCTAAAGAGTACTAAAATAACAAGAACAAACAGAGAATGGGTAAGTGGGGTTGGTTACGCAATGGGAAGGTGTTAGCACCCAAAACGTCTATAGTACTCTATAGGAGCCTTTTGAAATATCTATCGCTTTTTGGTTTGAAAAAGGTTTGTTTGAAAAGAGATTGGGAGGGATGAGAAGAGAAATATTTTTTAAAATTGTTGTGTTTGGAGAGACTTATCGCCTCATGCCTACGTACCCACGATGTGCAATGTAGGATCAAAACCTCGTAGTTCGTGGTACAAAGAACAAAAATTTGTTTGTTTTGGTTGATTTTAAGTGTAAAGACAAGTCGTCACTTCCAAGCGAATAATTCCGCTTAAAGAAATGAATCATGTCTAAACTTATGAAAAAGTTTTAAAGAAAAAGTGCATAAGGCACAAAAAAAGATTTATGAGTTTTGGTGTTTTTTAAAGCCTTTTTGAAATGGTCAAAATATGATTAACATGGATTGAGATTTATTAAAGAAAAGAAAGTTTAAAAAATCACTTGACCGAAGTCAAAGTTTTATTATGGAAGCGGTTTTAAGTTTCTAAACAAGAAGATTTTGAAAAAGAGAGGAGATTTTGAAAATTGAAGAAGGGGTGGAGAAGAAGTGACTATCCTAGTGCATAAAATAAAGGCAAAACAGCACCAGAGGTCCTTTAAGTTATTTAATGCTACCACTTAAGTCCTTTAAGATTATTTTGTAACGGTTGGGTCCTTAACGTTTTAAAAAGTTTGCACCGTCACCCTTTTTTGAAAATTTCATTAAAAAAAGGCATATGTGGCAAAAACGAAGCTTAGGTGGCATTTATGTGGCATTTTATTTTATTTTTTATTTATTTATTAATTCCACGTGGATTTTAATTTATTTTTTTTTTAAAATTTTGTTTATTATTTTTTTTTTTATTTTTTATTTATTTTTTTTTAATTTTTATTTATTAAATTGAGAATCCAAAGTGTATTCTGTTCAGAAAATAAAAATAGTATAGATATATTAAAAAAAATGGAGGTAGTAGTTTTTTTTTTTATATTAAAGATTAAAAGTAATTTTTTTATATTAAAATTTAAAAGGAGTACTACCTTAGTCCTATTATTTATTTAATAATTAATATATTTATCTATTATACAATCCAAATACATTATATTAGATATTCAATAAATCAAAAAAGTATAAACTTCTTCTTATATATAGAACTAAAGGGAGTATAAACTTCTTCATATACTATTAACCTTGGCCTAAATAGAGAGGAAAATATATTTATCAAAATTTTGGTCAAATTAAATTTTGAAGTTGACACTGAAGCAAATAGTATACTGAAATACTAGAATTAAAAAATAGTTAATATTAAAATAAAATTAATTTTAATTAACATGGGAATAATACTCCCTTTAGTTCTATATATAAGAAGAAGTTTATACTTTTTTGATTTATTGAATATCTAATATAATGTATTTGGATTGTATAATAGATAAATATATTAATTATTAAATAAATAATAGGACTAAGGTAGTACTCCTTTTAATTTTTAATATAAAAAAATTACTTTTAATCTTTAATATAAAAAAAACTACTACCTCCATTTTTTTAATATATCTATACTATTTCTATTTTTTGAACAGAATACACTTTGGATTCTCAATTTAATATATCTATACTATTTTAATTTATTTCTATAGCAGAAAATTGAGTTGGTCATTTACAATAAAATAAAATTCTCTATTAATAATAAATTTACCATATGCACAATAATATGGTACAAGGAGGGATGGATTTTCCGCTGCTCCAAACTGGTTTTTATAATGTCATCACATTTTGTAACTTGCATTAAAAAAATAGTGTAACACTCACGTCCCATATGTTTTTAAAATATAACAATTAGGTCCTTCTAGTCTTAAATGGTGTACAAATAAATAAAAAATTAAAAAAATTAAAAAAAATTAATAATTAAAAAAAATTAAAAAAAATTAATAAAAAAATTTAAAAAAATAAAAAAAATTAAAAAAAAATTAAAAATTAAATTAAAATCCACGTGGAATTAATAAATAAATAAAAAATAAAATAAAATGCCACATAAATGCCACCTAAACTTCGTTTTTGCCACATATGTTTTTTTTAATGAAAATTTCAAAAAAGGGTGACGGTGCAAACTTTTTAAAACGTTAAGGACTCAACCGTTACAAAAAAATCTTAAAGGACTTAAGTGGTAGCATTAAATAACTTAAAGGACCTCTGGTGCTGTTTTGCCTAAAATAAAAGCTAAGGATAAGAAAGATCTAACCACATGGACAAGCTTCATAGCATAAGCACTTTTTCTTTTTGATTTGGTCTTGATTCAAAATAAGTCTTCAAAAGAGGACTCCAAGTATCCAAGATCCAAGGTTTTCCAACACAAACTCCCAAGCATAGGTTAGGATCCTAATTTTAAGTTCATAAGTCCATAATCAAGAGTATAGGTCCTCTAATGCAAAGGATAGTGGCCATAGTCCAACAATTAAGAGCACAAGTCTTTTAGTGGTTTAATCCTTTATTAATGTTTTTGAGTCCAAATGGACAAAAGAAAAACAAAGCACAAGATAATATGGTCCAAGTGGACAAAAGAAAAATGACATAAACATAAACATGATATGATAAAAGACATAAAACATAAAAAAAAAAAAGAGATAAGGAGCGAGAAGGAAACGTAAATTTAGAAGTTAGTGGTTAGTAGCACAAGGCTCTAGTGCCATAAGCCTTCACCGATTATTCCGTTTCGCGTCTTGAATTATAGTGGTTAAACAATGCACTTAGGCCAAGGTTAATGAACTTGACAGAAGATTGGTAGAACCAAAGCCTCTACAACGCCAAGTTTCAAAGATTATGGACCTAATACAAAAGTTTAACCAACATAGGGTTGACGCGACCAATCAAGGTCCACACCACGAAAGTTCAAATTCCGAATCGGATAAAGAGGGACAAATGTTGTGCTATGTTAAGCAATTGCCGAGTAATTTACAGAGTAATTACCTTACAATGAGGTCGGTCAATAGATCTTTATGCTAATGCATGCTAGATGAATGATATGTAGATCGTCACCCGAAAGCAATACCGCACGAAAAGAAAATAGGTAACGATCTAGTCTTGATCAAGAATTCAACAAAGAAATTCTAAGATCCATAAGACTGTCATCGATCAAAAGAAAAGAGAAATAGATGAAGAGAAAGCCAAATTAAACCACACAATTATGTGATCTAAGGCTAAAAACAAAAGGAAAGGGAAGAAAATGGAAAGGGAACTAAAATAGTCCCAAAAATAAGCCAAAATGTGCATTCTGTTTCGAAGTAACCGGTTACTGCATATCTGCTAATCGGTTACTTAGTTCAAAATAAGCGCAGTTTTTCAAAATTAACACAGAGTAACCGATTACTGCATATCTGCTAACCGGTTACTCTGCACCAGAATGCAGAAAATTGTGCAAAATTCAGTATTATCCACTTTCAAAACTTTTTACAAACACTTTGTGATCATGGAACTGAAATTGCACGAAATTTAAAGCAAAATAACAGCAAAAACCAGCAATTAAACACAATTACAAGATCCAAAGGATCAAGTAACAAAGATCTCCAAAGATCTACATTATGGAAGATGAAGACGAAGTTTCCACAATGGTGAAAGATGAATTACCACTTCAAATCTGAAAATTCCTTCAAATTGCTTCAAGATCCAAATACCAAAGCCTTGATCTATGAGAATTGATGAAGAAAACAAGTTTGGATGAAGGTTTAGCTCAAAGTTGAACAAGATTCAATGTGAATTCTTGTTAATTTTCAAAAGAAGAAAAGTGAGCTTTAGTGAAATTTGTGGTTGGGAAGAGAATTTACAAGAGGTTTGTCAGCTATCAAAAGCTTAAAGAATGAATAAAATGAAGCCTCTATTTATAGAGTTTAGGCTTGGGAAAATTGGTGGTTTGGAATTAGGCTTGGATGATCAAAATTAGGATTGGAATTCAAATTTGGAGGGAATCACAAAAGAGTGGTGATTAGTGAAGGTGCATGGTGGAAAATGATCAAAGTGATGCATGGGAATTAAAACGAGGTGGTCTAGAATATTCCAAATGTGATCAAGGGCTGAGATTGGTGCCAATTGCTGAATTTGAATTTGCCACCATTTTTTAAATTTTCACGAGGGTAACCGGTTACTGCATATCTGCTAACCGGTTACTCAGTGCAAAATTTGTGAAAAATGAGCATTTAGTTACACTATTGTGGTTCCGGCTCGATTCTTTTGCTTGTCAAAGAAGGCATGGAAATAAACACATGAACCTTGGAGTCTCTTGAATAATAATCAATTAAATCTTGGAAACTCTTGATCAGATAATTTTTTGAATTAATTGCGGATCAACTTTGACTTTGTTCAGATGAAATTCATTCGAGTCGAGGGACTGATGTTTTGGTATTTTTGACCTGTTCTTCCCCTGAAAATGTTAATGAAATAAAACAAAATATTTTTGGATTTTGATTAAAGGTTAGTAAACATAAACAAATTAAGCAATAAAACAACTAACAAACACACACACACACTCAAAGATCCCTGCAAGGCACAATCCTACAAAAGAGGGAACCAATGTGTGATCTTGTTTGTGGTATGAGATGCAAAAAGACATGTGAGATCTTAGGGGTAAAAAATAGGGTATTACAACGATGTAGTGTTATATTGTTGTGTCTTTGAGTCATATGTCTTGTGGAGCATTTCTTTCATGGAGTTCTTACCTTGAGTCATCATGCATTGCTTTTTGTTATTTTGTTTTGCCTTTAGTTATGTCTTGAAAATGTTACTATGTGTATTATTGCCTTGGATGACAATTATGCAATATTGTTATATTGCCACTTTATTTATGTGTGTTGATCTTTATTGTGTATCTTCATGTATGTGGCGTATATGTGATTGCACATTCATATCTTTGCAAACTCCTTTGTGTGGTATTTGGCATATGTGATTTGTTGTATCTAAGTGATACTTCTAATAGCTTGCTTTGTCTCTTTTTGATGTTATCAAATAGTGAGAAGCATATGCCGCTATGAAGCTATGATGCATACATTCAGGAGGAGCCTTCATGAAGACAAGAAACACATTGTCTCAAGTTTTTCCATCATAAAAAAGAGGGAGTATGTGAGTGCAACGTTCCGTCAGATGTATTTTGTATGATGTCAAAACTAGGATACTTTAGCATTTATGTATATTGGATGGTATCCTGTAAGTATAAACGTGCATCTTAGCAATTGGAAGTATAACAACATCAAAAACTGATTTTTATATGTGAAAATTAGCTATGTGTCGACATATACACATTATAGGTCGACACATAAAATCAAATTTTCTCTTCAGGTCGATGAAGGGAAATCGTGATCGAAAATGCAGTGGAAATTAAATTCTTTTCTTTAGTGATCCTTACGAATGGGCATGATCAATGATAGAAACGGTTACCTCTTGTGGCGATAAAACCTTTGATGCTGAATCAAAGGAGTGATCACGGGTGTTGAATGATGAACAACGCCACTACTCAATCCACACAAATAGATTCCTTCAGTCTCTGTGCTAGATACTACGATTGAAGGCTTTTAGAGAGAGAGAAATAAAAGGAAAATACGGTTAGGATTTCACATACTAAATTTTCATCAAGTGTGAATGCTTCTGCACAAGGGTTCTATTTATAGAACCACTTGTGTAGGCTGCAAGATAAAAAGCCCACTTAAGTGCATGCACAATATATCTTATGGTGTACCGTATATCACTTAAGCGCGTGGTACCTTACCACATTTTGTATTCTACTTAAGTGCACCGTACCTTACGGTGTTCCACATTTACTTAAGTGCATTGTACCTTACGGTGTTCCTTATTTACTCTATCTCTTATCAATATGTCCTTATGTGTGTGACCCTATAGGTTTTCGCGACGTTGGCAATTATATTAAATCACACATTTAACATAATAAACAGTGAGCGGTATCTAGCAACACATCACTGCTACCCAAGTCACGAAAATGTCACGTGATCTGACAAAATCTTTTGTGATAATACTTGTGTGTACAATTACCCTTTTTCCCTTATGTCTATATTGAACACATGGAATATGCCGTGTCATCCTTGTCCAGTTCAACATTGGGCCCGTAGACATTTATCCTATTACGCAGGATGGGCAAATTCTATCTAGGCCACTCATGTCCCTCAGCATGCTTTGTGGAGTACCAATCAGCAGTCTTTATGGTCATCCAGTTACAGACAATGTTTGATCAGCAATAAAGTACTCGACTCTACATCTAGGGTTCATAGTGGTTTCAGGTCGAAGGGTGGTATCCACCAATATCACCATTAGAGTAACTTATGACACTTTGTATAACATTTTATGTAGTACTCTCACAGTGGGTCAATCCAGTATAAATATTACTCCTAATATCCATACCTATGTTAAGACTTGATAACTCCTTATCCATGATCTATGAGATGTGATCATTAGTCTATCTACATAATAGTCTTAATGCTTTAAGGTTATTCCACTTCACAGTAAAGCTCGACTATGGATACTTTAAGATTAGTGTCCTTATATTTAATGGGATCTCATGATTAAGCCACACTTAATATTTCCTTAAACGGACTAGCTATTCTAGGGACTTTATTATTTTTAAAAAATAAATATAATAAAGAAATGCCTTTTATTAATAAATAATTTGATACAAGTACCCAAAGTATTGGCCTCTAGGGCTTACACCAACAATCTTCCACTAGCACTAGAGCCAATCAGACATACCCAAAATACCCATAGATCTAGTATGGCCATCATGCTTCTGCTGCGCAAGAGGCTTTGTTAGTGGGTCAGCAATATTGTCAAGTGTAGGTACTCTGCATATCTTCACATCTCCCCGATCTATTATCTCTTGAATGAGGTGATAACTCCTAAGTATGTGTTTGGATCGTTGGTGAAATCTAGGCTCTTTAGCTTGTGTGATAGCACCTGTTCTGGACTGGACCAATGGTCAAGCATGGCCCAATCCACTTCTGCTCCAGAACGACCCAATTGCCTAAGTCCAATCCACAAACGGGCAAACGTTACCTTTCTGCCCCTCCAGCCGGGCAAGGACTGCATCGCTCCTCCCCAGAAATGCTGTCTGTTACGCACGGCTTCTCCACTCCCCGAACGGATGAGGGTATGTGCCCGAAACTATACTTATGCCCGACATAACGGCTATTTTTAGGCACCCTGCCCGACATAACGGCTAGTTTTAGGCAGTTACCTATTCTTCGGGAAAACTGTTATTTTGCCCTGAAAATAGTACCGTTGGCCACGTACTTGGGGGCATTATATAAACCCTCTCACTTGAGAGGGTCAAGTATCCAATATTCACCCTACAAACTAATACTTTGTACTTGCCCCTTTTCTCTGACCCTTTCTTACTTGAGCGTCGGAGTTCCTTGCAGTTACACCCCCTCCTCCTCTTTATACGGCCAGGATCTCAGACGTACTTGGTGGCCCACTTCTACAGGATTTGATCCATCCTTCACGATCAGTGGCGCCATCTATGGGAACTCTTGTTCTCTCCATCTTTCTTCCCCCCAGAAACCGAAGATCAAAGCAAATTTTCAAGATCGTCATCATGGCCTCTCAAGATCACGCCAAAGGTACTCTCCAACCCGTTGTCTTCCCTGTCAACAAGATTAACGTTGACGGCCTATCATCTCTTCTCCGAGATGCCCATTTTCTGAGGGACGGGGCCACAGCTTCGCCCTCCCCTACCCCTGCTAACCGCAACAACGATCAGTCTTCGCTGGACATCCAGCCCATTCCTGTTCCGCCCAACGCCAACCCGGCCGTGGCGGCCCTCCTGGAGGCGATCAACAAAACCAACACCCTGATCCTGCAGCAGAACGAAAAGACCGGGGTGCTAGAAGAGTCCAACCGTCCAAGATCCCCTCCTCCGAGGAGAACCAACGACGATCGAGGAGCCCGCTGCCCCGGCGAGATATCGACCGAAGACTGTGCCAAGAGCCTGACTCTCGTGCCGTCCGGAAGCATGACCAAGTTTCCCCGTGTAACCAGCACTCTCCCGATCACAAGAGGACCCGAAGGGACGAGCAGTCACCCCTGGCCAAGTCTAAGGGTCGGGACCGATCACCTTCTCCCCGAAGGAACCGCCGCCGTGAGCGTACCCTGCGGTCCCCGTCGTTCACCAGCTCCAGCAGCGACGATGAGCCTCGCGGCCCGTCGTCCCAGGAAATCTTGGCAACCCGTCTCTCTAAGGGCCTGGAGAAGCCCCCGTCACTGGGCACATACGACGGGACTACTGACCCCGACGAGCACATCGATAACATCGATGCGCTATTGGACTACCGCGGCGTCCGGGGCGCCATCAAGTGCCGGTTATTTCTGACCACGGTCTGAAAAGGGGCGATGATGTGGTACAAGCAGCTTCCCGAAGAATCCATTATCTCATGGAGACAACTGGGCAGAATGTTCTCACGGTATTTCACAGCTTCTCGCCGTCATCCCAAGACTGAGGCCTCCCTTGGGGCCATAATCCAAGGAAAGGACGAACCTCTCCGCGTGTACATCGAGAGGTTCAACAAAGAAGCAGTACAGGTCCCTACAACGGACGAGATGAAAAAGTTTCTACTTGAGCAAGGACTCCGCCCGGGCTCAGAGTTTTCTAAGGCCGTCGGCCTCGCACCTCCGAGGAAGCTAGATGCCCTCCTTCTTAAAGCCCAGTCGCACATTCAGTATGAAGAGAAGGTTGCATCCAACAACATCTGAGCATAACGCCATCAGGAGAATGCTCGGGCCTCCAGAGGCGAAGAAGCCTCGACATCTCGTCGAGGCGAAAGGAAGCGCAAAGACCATCCACGGGACTCCCGCGACAGTAAGGGACCCTTCGGGCGGTTCCACGACTATACCCCCTGTCCGTCTCCAGGGCGAAGATACTTTCTGAATGTGCGAATTCGGAATTCAAGCAAGCAGGGGTCCACTTCCCCAAACAATTGTCGGCCAAACCCAATGCCGACAAATTGAAGTACTGTCAATTCCACAAGAGTCACAGCCACACTACCGAAGACTGCATCCATTTGAAGGATGCTATCGAGATATTGATCAGGGACGGCCACCTGAAATAGTTCACTAAGAAGAAGGACGCTCCTCGGCAAGATGCCCAAAAGTTCAAGAAGATAGAGGAAGAAGTACCTCCCTCGGAAGAAGCCAGCATCCAGGTCGCCTTGGCCGTGACGCGACCAGAAGACTTCTACGTCCCAGACGGGCTCAGCGCCCCTGCTTATTTTCGCGGCCCACAGCCCGTGGGAGACGTTTCCCTCCACCACGGTTATCTCTGGTGGAGGCTTCAATAAAGTCACGGTGGGCTCCGTAAAACGAAATTCGAGCATCTGATCAACACAAGCTCCAATAAGGCGACCACGCTCGACCAGGCTCGGAAGGGCTCTATCCCCATCTCCTTCTATTGGGAAGAGCTCCTCAGGGGATCTCCGAACTCGAGCATACCTTTGCTCGTCAAAGCCCGAATGGCGAACTTCGACGTTCGCAGAATCCTCATTGACCAGGGCAGCTCGGTCGACATTATGTACTCCCAGCTGTTTTCAACACTTCAGCTAGACGAATCACACCTTACCCTCTACGTGGGATCTGATTTGCAGGGATTCAACGGATCAGTGACCAAGCCATGGGGATACGTCGAACTGATCATAACCTTTGGATCAGCTGAGACGGCCAGATCCGTTAAAGTACAATTTCTGGTAATCGACTGTCCGTCGATGTACCAGTGCATATTCGGAAGACCAACTCTGGCCTAGTTGGTAGCTGTGCCTTCAACAGTCCACCTCAAGATGAAGTACTACACTTTAAAGGGGATGGTCGCCACCCTCCACGGCGACATCGAAGCTGAACGATGGTGTTTCGAGGCAGCCACAAAAGGGCTCAATACCATTGCGTCCAAGCCAAAGGTATCAAGCAAGCCAGCATTGCCCAGCAGCTCTGAGGAAGTCAAGCCTCTGCCTCAGGTCGACTCTATTGACCTCGACAGCCGCTTCCCCGAAGAAGACCAATAGGGGGACCAAGCAGCTTCAGCCAGCACGTCTACCTCATCCAGCAGCAGCTCCCACCCGATGCGTCCAATCCCAGATGACAACTTCGAGCTTATTTTGTTCGGTGACGACCCTCAGCGGGAAGTGAAGATTAGAGCTGACCTGCCCGACATCGCGAGGAAGCAGCTCAAAGTATTCCTCCGTGAGAACACCGACCTCTTCACCTGGAACGCCGCTGAGATGCCCAGCTTGGACCCGTCCGTCGCCTGCCATCAACTGACAATCGACCCGGCCGTCAAGGCCATAGCACAAAGTAGGAGAAAGCAGTCTCCGGAGAAAACGGAGGCTGCAGAAAAAGCTGTAAGGGACCTCCTCGAGGCCAAATTTATCTCGGAGGCCAAGTACACCACTTGGTTGTCCAACGTTGTCCTTATAAAGAAATCTAATGGTAAATGGCGAATGTGCATTGACTACACCGATCTTAATAAGGCATGCCCGAAGGATGCCTGCCCCTCCCCAATATTGATAAACTTGTTGATAATTCTGCCGGTTTTAAACTTTTATCATTCATGGACGCCTATTCGGGCTATAATCAAATTCCAATGGCAATGAGCGATAAAAAATACACGGCCTTCATGACCGAATCAGGCAACTATTACTACAATGTAATGCCCTTCGGCCTAAAGAACGCCGACGCGACCTATCAAAGAATGATGAACAAGGTCTTCCGGGGAGAGATAGGCGACATGCTCGAAGTCTATATGGACGACATGATCGTAAAATACCACGAGGAAACCGATCACACTGCCCATTTAAGGAAGGTCTTCGAACAGGCCAGAAAATACAAGCCAATCCCGGAGAAGTGCACGTTCGGTGTCCGGGCAGGCATGTTCCTCGGCTTCTACTTAACGGAACGAGGAATCGAAGCCAATTCCGATAAGTGCTGAGCATTCTCTAAGTTTCCAACACCCAAGTCAAAGAAATCTATCCAGTCCCTCAACGGGATGCTCGCGTCATTATCACGTTTCGTGGCCAAGTCTGCCCAACACGCCTTACCATTCTTCAAACACCTCCGCAAAGAGGCAGCATTCGAATGGACCAAGGAATGTGACAAGGCTATTCTCCACCTGAAATGGGCACTCTCGGAACCACCCGTCCTCTCTCGTCCGGACAACGGCGAAACTTTATACCTGTACCTCGTTGTAGCAACCGAAGCGGTAAGCGCTGCTCTCATCCGCGAGACACCTGACGGGCAGAAGCCCATATATTTCATGAGCAAAGCACTGCAAGGACCAGAGTTAAGGTACCAACAGATAGAGAAAGTGGCTCTGGCCCTCATCAACGCGGCCAGAAGATTAAGGCAATACTTCTTAGCTTACGCGATCACGGCCAGAAGATTAAGGCAGCTGCTGGGACGACCAGACATGGCCGATCGAATGCTCAAGTGGTCGCTTGAACTTTTTGAATTTGACATCCAGTATGAAATCAGGAAAGCCCTCAAGGCCCAAGCTCTGGCTGACTTCGTCACAGAAATGACGTTCGCAGACTCCCCTGCAAGCAAGGCGCACAAATGGACCATTTTTGTGGACGGTGCCTCTAGCTCGGCAGGAAGCGGTGCGAGCATCATACTGGAAAGCAACGAGAGAATCATCGTTGAAGTTTCGCTCACCCTGTCCTTCCCAACCTCTAACAACCAGGCTGAGTACGAAGCCTTCCTCACTGGATTACGTCTAGCCGAGGACCTGGGCGCAGAAGAAGTCGTCATTTGCACAGATTCACAACTCGTGGCCCTTCAGGTCCGAGGAGAATATCAAGCCAAAAATGACAACTTAACCGAATACTTAGCCCTGGTCAAAAAGGAAACGGTGAAGTTCACAACGGTAGAAGTGAAACATGTTCCCCGCGAACACAATGTCTGAGCAGATGTTTTGTCCAAACTGGCCAGTATAAAGAAGAAAGGCGGAAACAAATTCGTCATACAGAAGGTCCTACCTCGACCTAGCATCGAAAGGGCTTCCCCGACCCTTGACGTACACGTGATCGGCGACAACAATTGTTGGATGACCCCCGTTTACAACTACCTCGCCAAGGACGAACTCCCGTCCGACCCCAAGGAGGCCAGCGTGGTTAGGTGAAGAGCCTGCTCCTACGTCCTGTTCGAAGATAAACTCTACCGGCGAGGATTTTCCATTCCACTGCTCAAATACGTCGAGGAAGATATTTTCGCTCATATCTTACGTGAAATCCTCGAAGGAATCAATGCCCAACATCTCAGTGGAAGATCCCTTGCCCGAAAGACCCTCCGAGCAGGATATTACTGGCCGACCATGCAGCACGACGCTAAAGAACACGTGAAGAAATGTGATAAATGCCAACGGCACGGGGACATGCACCTGGCTCCACCTAACGAGCTCAAGGCTATGTCCTCCCCGTGGCCATTTACCTGGTGAGGCCTAGACATCCTAGGACCCTTCGTGGTAGGATCAAATCAGAACAAATACCTAATAGTGGGCGTAGACTACTTCATAAAATGGATAGAAGCGGAGGCCCTGGCCAAAATAACTGCCCTCAATATACTACATTTCTACAAACGAAACATCCTCGCACATTTCGGCATCCCCCAAGCGATAGTAACGGACAATGGGACGCAATTCACGGACAGGAAGTTTCAAGACTTCGTCGCCCAACTAGGCACGAAGCAACACTCCGCGTCCGTCGAACATCCTTAAACAAATGGGCAGGATGAAGCAGCTAACTGGGCCATCCTTTGAGGCCTCAAACGAAGGCTGGACGAAACAAAGAAGGCTTGGGTCGAGGAATTGCACAATGTCTTATGGGCATACCGCACAACTCCACACTCTACAACCAGGGAAACACCTTTTCGTCTAGCATATGGGACCAAGGCTATAATCCCCGTCGAAGTTCACATACCCTCCAAGCAGACAGAGTCGCCCCTAGACGAGGAGATGAACGAAAAATCATTAAGAGAAGAACTCGACCTCGTCGAGGAAATCCGAACCGGGGCAGCCCTCCGCGAAGCCTCATTAAAATAAAGAATTACCATCAGGCACAATGCCAAGGTGATACGACGAGAGTTCGACATGGGAAGCCTTGTTCTGAGGAGAAACCACAAAGACTCTCGCGAGGGCAAACTAGCCGCCAACTGGGAAGGACCCTATCGTGTCCGAGCAAAAACGAAGAATGGGGCCTATTACCTAGAACATCTCAACGGGGAAGAACTTGCTCGACCATGGAATGCCGAAAAGCTAAAACAATACTATAGCTAAGGTCCTAATTCTCGGTTCGACCTACCACGACGACGAACGTCAGCTACCGACCACTATGCACGCCTAGGTACAAGCGTCACATTCCAATAAAGCAGAACCCCGCTCAGTAATGAGCCGAGCATCTGCTCGACAGCGGTCCTCAATCGAGCACCGCCATCGTCAAAGTACCATTACTGGCAAAACCCCAGCTCGCGATGAGACGTTCAAGCCGCAAACTCAGGCCTCAAATGCGACCTGAGCTCCGCACCCCCGCCAGGATATTCCCCAGCCGTTCGACCAGTACCCCTCACTGCCGAACACATCTACAACGAGCAATCCCCTGAAACTTCACATAAGTCAAATAACCCCTATCACGGGCAGACATACATTCACAACGAGCACGAGTACAACACTTAGCAGAAAATAAAAACAAGTAAAACCAAGATCGGACACATAATTTAAGTATGAGAAACGGCCACTAGGACCGTGATTGTACTGGATTACATAGACCCGGGGCCACGCCCCCAAAATAGGTTACAACAAATACACGGAACGCAAGCCAGATAAATTACAACAACAGAAAGAAAATCCCTTGCTCATCCATCTGGTCGGCAGGCTCGGGCTGAGGCTCTTGGTTCTCCGCGGGCTGATCCTCAGCATTCTCTTCAAGAAGGGAGTCAGGCATATCGATCCGGCCATCTTCAACGTGCGCGAGATAATGAGTAACCTCAGTAGAAAAGTCAAGTCCGGGGTTCACCACCCACAGTTGAGACACGACATTCTTGAAGGATTCGTCCGCAATGACGATATTATCATCCTCGACCGCCAACATACGGCCAACTAGCTCAGACCTTGTCTTCAGTTCCTTCACATCCTCGGGTTCATCTTTGCTCGGGGCAATGACCGCCCTCAGCTACTGGACCAGCTCCTCAGCCTCCTTCTTCTCCGCCGCCAGCGTATAATTCTCCTTCTTCAACCTGGCCACCTCCTCGTCAGCCTTCTTTCAGGCATCGTCAGCACTCTTCACCTCTTCTGTGAGAGATACCACGTGAGCCCGAGCAGCCCTGAGTTCAGACTCAGTTAAAGAATCCCCTTCAGCATATATGGCCGCCATTTCTAGAACTCTAATCAGTTGTCACTCCCTGGATTTTCATCCAGGTACAAACGCGAAAGTGGCGCGAAAACAGAGTCGTCAGCAATGTGTATTTATCCCAAGAGAGGGAAAGGAAACACTGCGTAAACTGAAGGAAGGGAAAAGCATGGGCTCGCGACAAAAAGAAATGGGTAAGGGAGTCGGTTATGCGAGGGGAAGGTATTAGCACCCCCACGCGTCCATCGTACTCGATGGGATCCACGATTGTTGTCTCGATCAAAGGGTGTCGACGTCTGAAGCTCCACTGCTACTGGAAAGGAAAAGGAATGGGAACGGAAAAGAACGCAGAAACGAAGAAGAAAAGAAAAGGAAGTGACTCGATAGGACATCGTCGTCCTATGCCTACGTATTCCCTCGTGCAATGGGAAAGTCAGAGTCAACGTAGTTCGGACACGAACTAAGGGGGAGGTTGCTCGCCAAGACATCGTCGTCTTGTGCCTACGTATCCTCAATCTAACCAGAAGGAGGAAATCAGAGTAGTCGTAGTTCGACCTAACAAGGTCTTAGTGTTTTTTATGAGCGACGCCAAGTTCGCGTCCGGCAGTTAGGGTCGATGCCTGTTTGCGACAAAATGGAAAAATAACGTGCTCTTTTCTTAAAAATGGTTTGAAACTTAACAATCCCGAAGGATGAAAAGGTTTGGTTTATTTTTGTGTTTTTTAGACAGAAGTGGATTGAAGTTAGTTCATAAATTACATTGCACCAAAGTCTACCATGCGGGAACGAGTGAGTCGCATGGTCGCCCCCAAATGGGACGTATGCTAAACACTCTAGAAGAGGAGGGGAGACTCCTCGTTCTTCATTTCCTACACTTAAGCCTCGAGCGCAATATAGTTATATTTATTAAGTGTTTTAGAAATGTTAAGAGATGAGAAGAGAGGACCCAAGGAAGAGAAAACACTAAGGGGAATTCTATCCTAATGTTGTCATGCAAAAGTGGACCTATAGTTGAGGTTAAAAGGGAAACATCTACCTAAGTTAGCATGCATGGTTTGAATCCTAATGTTTATTCTACTCTAAGCTTAATCAAAAATTAAGTTGGACTAGGAACCCTAAGGGAGCAAACAAAAGTGAATCCAAGACTTGAACAAGTCTTAAGATCCAATGGGGAAGGAAATAAGTGAAAGAGATGAAGAAGAAAAGGAAATAAGAGATGAGAAACCAAAGAGGGCAGCAAGTACGTCATGCACATCAAATCCAATTCACATCATCAATCAAGCTTCAAAGATCGTGCAAGAAGATTCAAGTAAGCAAGTAAGAGCAAACAAGAGAGGATGCAAGCAAACTTGCATAAGAAGCACAATTAAACATCATTAAGACTCATACAAAGATGAAATGAATAAGGTAAGATGAAAATGAATCCAAGTCATAACTTAGGTCATGCCAAAGTTAACCAATTCAAGTATTAGAAAATGATCTCAAGAGTGTCAAGTATGCATCTCAACAACACTCAAACCATTAGCAACAGTTAACTCTTGCACAACATAACTTCAAGTGATCAAACAAAGTGAAATCAAGGCATGAAAGCAAATGGTCAGCAAGGTGAACATGTATATCAATTCAAATATCAACTCATGAATAGCAAGAAAAAGCAACAAGAATCACATTCAAAACATGCTCCACAATTATGCAAATATCCACTTCAAACATCTATACAAGCAACACATGATAAAGTGAAGCAAGAAGCAAGATATGATCACTCAATGGACCCAAAATCAATAGGATCAAAACCTTAAACATGTCATTCAAATCAAACAAAAGTCCTCAAGCATTTATTAGATCATACAAGAAAATATCTCACAAGATTAGGTCAAGCATACCAAAGGATCCAAGTCAAAACATTGTCAACTTATAAAATCAAGAACAAATAGGAAAATGGTTAAATGAAGATGATTCCAAATCTAAAAACAAGCTAAGACAGTACATGATCACACCAAATAATCATATCAAACATCATTTAATCTCAAGTAAACAAAAACCTCCAAACTAGGTCAAGTGCCTCAACTTGCTTCAACCAAATTCAAACCACAAGTAGGCATCAACCAAAAATAGAAACATGCTTCATAAAAATCCAAATAAATTTCCAAACTCATGTTAAAACAATCAAGAACCAATGTGTAAAAGGTTTAAGTCAGAATCACAATATTTCAACATCAATTGGATCAAAACATCACACATAGGAGACTAATCGAGCATGCATCGAGGGCTAATTAAAATCAATCAAGAATTAATAAAAAATTCAATATCTCAGCACCAAATCAATCCTCAAACATTCACAAAAGATGAATCAAGGCATGGTAAGAAAATTGGATCATGAAAGCAATCAAAAGCATCAAAAGACAAAACCCTAATTCAAGGGTAAACATGTAAAGGCAACCTCCAAATTAATCCCAAATAAAATAGAAAAATAAATGGAAAAATAAAAATAAAAAATATGAAAAATAAAACAAGACACAAATTAATCAGGAAAAGTATTTTTGGTAATTTTATCATGATTAGAAATAATAAAATAAAAATCAAATTGGAAAATAAAAGAAAAAGAAAACAAAAAGAATTAACAAAATGAGGGGGTGCATCAGCAATTCTCAGCAACACATGAAGTCAGTCAAAACGCGCTTGGGCTCAGAATTAAGGGTGTGTGAATATCAAAGCGAAATAGGCCCATGGATGCAACATAATATCACCAGAATTTTAAACCAAAAAGAAAATAAAACAAATGAAGTGTAACGAAAATATGCGGACATGCTCATTAATCGGTCTAAAACATTTTAAACACAAAAGACAAAAATAACACACAGCTAATCACGCGATGCCACCTAGTCATCTCCTTCATGCGATAAACCCTAAAACATGCCATGCATCGTGACCACAACCAGACTCAACCAGCATCACATCATCATCTTCTATAACAAATTTCTCTATCAAATCTCAAGCAAATCAAACGAAATAAAACCTTAAACTGAAGTACGAAGAACAAGGATTAACATAGTGTCATCAATTTTTCAAAACACACAATCAAGACAAAGAAAACTAGATCCAAAGAAACGGGTTCAAGAATGGTTTCAAACAATCAACAATGTCAACAAACTCAGATTCAAACAATCAAACAAATGCCATCATTTCAGGCTCCTCCAAATGCAATGTATGATCAATCCTAACACATTTGGATCCAAAAGATGAGAGCTATGAAAGTTTAAGGATCCTTACCAAGTGGAGAATGGTCCACTGCCTTCTTCAACTTCCAGTATGAGAGAAAACCAAGAATCTTGATCTTTGAGCTCCAAAGATGAAGAATTGAGCAAGAGTTGGAGTAATACACGAGTAGATTAAGATAGCTTGAATAAACTTCAGAAATAAGCAAGAAAACCAGATCTGGAAATGAGCAAGGTGATGCGTCCAAATGCTATCTATTGCGTGCAGAAGACCACAAATGCTTGATTGGAGATGAATCAACCAAGAGATGAGAGGAAACTTCAAGAAAAGAAAAGAATTCGAGAGTGAGAAGTTTTAGAGAAATTCTGATTCAGATCTAAAAATGGAGTCTATCCTTTTGGTTTGGAGTTATTGTGTTTAAATATGAAGAGTTTAAGGTTGGATGGAGGTTAGGGAACGAATCTTAGGCTTGGAAGTTGGTTGGTGTGGTTTGGCAATGAGAAAAGTGAAAATGAAGCACATGGGATATTGTAGGTTCGGATCATGCTTTGTTTGCAATTCTCTTGCTTTGGTTTTGGTTTGGGAATGAGTACAAACGTGTGAGGAATTGGGCTGACATCATGTACCAAATTGGAGAATTCCAACAAGTCCATTTTGCCTTCATGCTCACTTTCACCAATTTGGCATTCTTTCTCTCTCTTAAGAAGGTGGTGTGTTCAACCAATTTTGGCAAGGATGTGGCATAATTCGTGGCCCACAAGAATGCAAAGGATATGCTGCATGACCAATCCATTTTATGTGCCATCATGAGAACTTTCAAGCAGGTCCAAGTTTGGTTCGTGTGTGACACTTTAGAGCATAATAACTCCTTGAATTCTTTACTAAATGATGAGATCTTGAATTCATTATAGAGGTAGCATGGTGGGGAACAAGGTTTATGTTGAAAAGAAGTGGAAATGATGCTTGGAAGTCACCTAAAAATGAGCATGAAGATGTGTCCACCAAGTCTGGCAAAAACACTTAGAGAGAAAAAACTAAGTTTTGAGTTTTGCAAGGTTGAAATGTCCCTCTTTGGAGCACCATAACTCATTCAAAAATGATTCAAATGCCATGGTTCTTGTGCCCATTTTGAGGAAAAAGTTTCATACTACAACTTTCATGCAGAAGATATTTTGAAATGAGGCCTTGAACATGGTGAAAAATGGCCTAGAAAGTGATTAAAAACTTACTAAAAATAGTAAGTTTCTAAAAACCTAATTTCCAATTTTAGTAACTTTTCACAATTCTTGATTTTTGATGAATCCTTGAACATATCTTGATCAAATCTCATATATGGACTATATTTGACTTGAAAATCATGATGTTGACCTCAAAAAGTCAGGAGTTGACTTTTTTCACTGCACTGTTAACTTTATCCCCAATTTTCCTGATTTTCAATCTTCTGATCAATTGAAATCCTTCTGAACCAAATTGATGGATAATTCTCCAATCCTAGACACTTGAGGACATGAGGAATACCATGGAATCAAGTCTTGCCCAAAAAATCCAAAATAAACTGATTTTATGGCAAACCTTAATTTTGGTGCCCTCAGCCTTGGAGGAATCGACCCATGCTCCAAATCTAAATTCCTCTGAGTATGATGTGTATCCTCTCAAACAATGATGAGATGTGCCATTTGGTGTTGCTAAAAACTCAAAGATCTTTCCCATTGGGGTGTTAAACTCAAGAACCCCAAAACCCCAATTTGAGAAACCAGGCTAGGAGGATGTGATTCACTTGAAATCTCTTGCCAATTGCTGTCTTCTGATGAGGTGATGGACCAATAAGATACCTTGAGGTCCAAGGCTCCTTTGTGGCTCAAGTAATGATAGCATTGAGACTATCTCTCCTCTTGGTGTCTTGGATAGCACACATGAACTTTTACTTGAAGCTCAGGAAAACATCTTCTTCTCTTGAGTTAGCTCAGATACCTTGATCCCATGCTAAGAACCAATTATATGCACAAATGATAATGCAAAATGAGATGAAACATAAGCCAATTAGGGTTAAAGCATGAGGACAAATTTTGAGGTATTACAGCTGCCCCTATTCAAACTTCTTGGATCCGAGGGTATGACAGCAACGACTTTCAGGCAATCAGGATACACGGGGTTTGAATACAAAAATAACCTGGAAATTTGCAACCTGTGGGGGTAATGAAATAAAGTGTTTGCCAGCCGAAAGTGGACTATGCTGGGAAGACGAGACCGGCCAAAGGCGGGCCAACCAACAAAATAATACGAGGACGGCCGAAGGCGAACTCGAAAAGAAAGGCCAAGCCGAAGGTGGACTCTCCAACAACAAAATAACATGAGGACGGCCGAAGGCGAACTCGAAAAGAAAGGCCAAGCCAAAGGTGGACTTTCAAACAAAGGAATACGAGACCAAGCCGAAGGTGGACTCGAAAAAGAAAGACCAAGCCGAAGGTGGACTTTCAAAGAAAGACTATGCCGAAGGCAGACTTTCAAAGAAAGGAATACGAGACCAAGCCGAAGGTGGACTCGAAAAAGAAAGACCAAGCCGAAGGTGGACTTTCAAAGAAAGACTATGCCGAAGGTAGACTTTCAAACAAAGGTAACGAGGACGGCCGAAGGCGAACTCGAAAAGAAAGACCAAGCCGAAGGTGGACTTCCATAGAAAGACTATGCCGAAGGTAGACTTTCAAACAACATAATACGAGTACGGCCGAAGGCGAACTCGAAAAGAAAGACCAAGCCGAAGGTGGACTTCCAAAGAAAGACTATGCCGAAGGTAGACTTTCAAACAAAGGTAATGAGGATGGCCGAAGGCGAACTCGAAAAGAAAGACCAAGCCGAAGGTGGGCTTTCAAACCCAAGATAAGTAGGATCAACAGATCTACAAAGATGACTCTGCTGGGGAAAGAGAAATCTAGACAGACAACTCTGTTGGGGAGTATAGGAAGGAACAACAGTAAGAATGACGAATCCACTGGTTGCAGTATAATGTCAAACAACATCTCCTGAATTACATCTCTTTCTGCTGGGGAAAGAAACTGGTAACAGATATCAAACCTGGCTTATGGTTCGAATGCATATGTTTGAATTTTTCTATGGCGTAATGCTCCATACAAGATGGAAATGCTACACGTTTGGGAGGATGCCATGCAAGAATGCTTATGCAATGCAAAAGGAGCGTCTCAGCAAAATAAATGCTGAAGACGAAGGCAACTCCACGGGGATGACAAACTAAATTGTCTTCTGAATTAAAAGATCCTGCTGGGGAAGATTTCACCGAACCACTTCTTGATCACAAGCTCTGCTGGAGATGAAAACCCCGAGAGAAAATCCATTCTGTTGGGGATGGACAAAAACAAATATTGAAGATGGAACCCAAAGAGAATTTTTCTCCGCTGGGGATTACCAATGACTTCTACCGAAGATAGAATTCAACACCTGGATCTGAAAGATGCCAATAACAACAGGACTTAAGACCTGTCGGGGATATCAACCGCTGTTGAACAAACCACTGTGAAGATCACCACCAAACTCTGCTTGGGGAGACAAGTCAATGATACCGAACCTGCTTAGGGATATTACTGAACTTAACTTGCTGCTGGGTGATGCCCTTACCTTCACCCTGTTGGGGAATATCAGCCACTATTAGCAAACCTGCTTAGGGAATGGTGATTGACGACATCAACTCTGCTGGGAATACCATCAAGCTTAGTCATCTGTTGGGGATCAAGACTCTGTTGGGAAATAACATCTTTGTCCAAATAAGATATTCCATCAATCTCTTGCTGGGGGATGTAGAAATATTAACTTTTGGCTGCTTGCTAAGAGAGTAATCAATTACAACTCTAGCTGGGGAAATAATCCTCCGTACTCTGCCTGGGGAGAGCAACAACCTGCTGAGGATGACAAAATTTCAATGTTGAGGAGAATAACTCTACTGGGGAGAAATCCTGCTACCCTGCAAACAAAATCAACAGTATATGCAAAAATGGCTATCTCGATTACCATCACAATGACTGTTACTTGAGCAATTTCCACTGTTTTCCGATATGCCTCGCAAAGCTTAACATTTTCGTATGCAATGTTTATAAAAAATATCGGACATTTTCACAAACAAAAACAGTTAAAGTAAAAACAATAAAGGAAAGCTCTTTGAATGAAAATTTTATTGAATGAATTGGCCTGTAAATAGGCATTTACATCCGGAATCAATTCCTAAAAAGAGGTAATTGCACAAAAGAAGTAAAAGAAAATACACATGTCGGCAATGTGGGGAACATATATCCACCATGATTCAATTCAGCTATGACCCAATATGGCTCGTTTATCCACAGATGTTTTGACCTTCGAAGACACTGACTGGACTGATTCCTCTCCTTCGAAACTTCCATGTATCAAAAGTGCTCACAGATCGAACGCAGATCGTAGCCTCTTGCTTTCGAATCCCTAACTTTTGCTTGGATCGCCCTTTTCGGGTTTTCAATCCACCGGGATACCCATTTTTGCCAAAGTTGCCTTTCTTGGTTTTCAACTTTCCGGGTTTATTCTTTTCTTTTCTTTTTGTCCCTAATTTTTTCCCGAACCCTTTCTTTTTATGGTTCGCCGGGATGCCCCTTTTTGCCTGGACTTTCTTTTTATGTCCAGCGGGTCTCTTTTATGCAAAGTATTTTTTGACTACGTCTGCATTCACGGGGGACGTAAAATCTTCGCCATCCATAGTTGAGAGTAATAAGGCTCCACCAGAGAAAACCTGTCTTACTACATATGGCCCTTCGTAGTTAGGAGTCCATTTTCCCCTGTGATCTGTTTGAGGAGGAAGGATCATTTTCAAAACCAATTCACCAGCCTGAAAACACCGAGGACGCACTTTCTGATCAAAGGCTTTCTTCATCCTGCTCTGATACAACCGACCATGTGCAATGGCTGCCAATATCTTTTCCTCGATAAGGTTCAGCTGATTCAATCTGGAACGCACCCATTCAGCTTCATCAAGCTTCACATCTGCTAGAATTCTCAAAGAAGGAATCTCAACCTCTACAGGTAGAACTGCTTCCATACCATATACCAATGAGAAAGGAGTTGCCCCAGTTGATGTACGCACCGAAGTACGATAACCGTGTAAAACATAAGGTAACATCTCATGCCAATCTCTGTATGTTACCACCATCTTCTGCACAATCTTCTTGATATTCTTATTTGCTGCTTCGACAACCCCATTCATCTTCTGACGATAGGGAGAAGAATTGTGATGTTTAATATTAAAGCTCTGACATAGCTCCTTCATCATCTTGTTGTTCAAATTTGAACCATTATCAGTAATGATTCTCTCCGGGACTCCATACCGGCAAATGATGTCCTTCTTGATAAACCGGGCTACCACTTGTCTGGTGACATTGGCATATGAAGCTGCTTCCACCCACTTCGTGAAGTAATCAATGGCAACCAAAATGAAACGATGCCCATTGGAAGCAGTCGGCTCAATCTATCCAATCATATCAATGCCCCACATGGCAAAGGGCCAAGGTGATGACAACACATTCAGAGGAGTAGGCGGTACATGCACCTTATCTGCATAAATCTGGAATTTATGACATTTCTGGGCGTATTTAAAACAATCAGACTCCATAGTCATCCACTAATACCATGCTCTCAACAGCTTTCTAGCTATAGCATGCCCATTGGCATGGGTACCGAAAGATCCCTCATGAACTTCTTCCAATAACAGGCTTGCCTCGTGTCAAAGTTCATCAACACAATGTAGCAAGACCATGTCAAAGTTCCTCTTGTACAGTACATCGTCTTTATTCAAAAAGTAGTTCCCTGCCAACCTCCTCAGAGTTTTCTTATCTTTGGTTGACGCACCTTCTGGATACTCTTGACTCTTCAGAAAAACCTTAATATCGTGATACCAAGGTTTGCCATCTGATACCCCTTCAACTGCAAACACAAAAGTTGGTCTATCCAGACACATGATTCTGATTGAGGGAGTTTCATTCCAATGATTCACCTGATACATTGAAGACAACGTTGCCAACGTATCTTGTAACGGTCTGTTTTTGATATTTCCTATTTTTGTGCTAATTGATGTTTTGTTATTAAGTCTTTTATTTAATTGAGCAATATTTATGTGAATGGTGAAGTTGATGTTTTATTAGCCTCGCCGGGCGAAGCATGTGTCGCCGGGCGACGTGTACGTTTCTGTGATATTTTGGATTTTGTGTACTTAATAGATATTTATGTTAATTATGATGTTGGTAAGTTAATATGTTGTTTTTACATATGTTGTATTTTTACCGTTTTTGGAGATTTCGCGGGAAAATTAGAATAGAGGGTATATTAGATATTTTATAATTAGTGGTATTTAATTAATAGTTAGTTTTAATATTTATTAGAAGTGTAGATTTTAAGTTAAGAAAATATAATAAGTTAGTAAGTTAGAAAGTATTATAAGTTAAGAAATTATAATATAATGATAAGTTATAAGTTAAAAAAAATATATATATATAAGTTAGAAAATAGGAAAAGATAGTAAGAAAACCTCAAAGAGGAAGAATAGAGAGGAAGGAAGAAAAGTGGAAGAAAAGTTGGAAAATTCACCAAACGAGCTTCGGGAATCGGTTTCTTATCGGGTAAGGGTGCGAAACTCGGTTATTATATCATTGTGTACGATTATATCCGTTTGTTTTTGAATTGTTTGGATTGTGTAGGAAAATATTGAGTTTAGGTTAGTTTTTGACATAATCGATAAAATCGGAAGTTTTTACGGATGAAATTCGAAACAAATTGTGTAGTTTAGTCGAGTGAGGTGAGGCCGACGTTATAGACACTCGTTTCGTTAAAATCGGGTGATAATTGAAGATTTTGTGTTTTTGAGTTTTGATTATGTGTATGAATAGTGATTACGAAAAGTCGAAGAATCGAGTTTTTCTTGATCCTAATAGTTGCTATATGATGTAAATAGGTTGTATAACAATTTGTTTCATGAGAAATGATGGATTTATGAGGTTTTTATGTTGATTTTCGTGGCTGACAGCAACATTTTCGCAACAGCAGATTTTCTGGTTTTTTTGACAGTATTTTCGCAACAGCATTTTCTGGTTTTGACAGCATTTTTGCAAAACTTCAAAAATTCATATCTTTTGATTCGTAAGTCGGTTTTAACCCCCGTTCGAAGCGTTGGAAAGCTAACGAGATGTTCTTTTTAGGAAAAATAGTTTTGGGGTCTGAACTTGGTCCAATAGGTACAGTTTTTACGAACCGTTTCGTAGTGTCGGGCGTCCGGTTTATGTTTTTGCGTTATTTTGAAATATTCATACCTTGTTAACCGTTTATCGTATTTAAGAGTTCTTTATACCGAATCGAAGCTGTCGATGAGTAATTTTTGATGATGATAGAAAATATTATTTTTGGCCGACTTTTAGCCGACTTTTTCGGAAAACCGAAAAATGGAATTTTGAGTTATTTTTCAATATTGTAAGACATATTATGATATGTTATGAGATGGCTTGTGTGATGATTCTTTGATGGGAATTTGATGTTGTGGAATGGTATATTGGTGTTTGTGGCCATTTTGGGCAATTGTGTGCATTACTTTATATGTACTTGAAATACATGATTATTGTTAATGCATGAGCATTTGATGTTGGCATGAGTCATTAATGTGTCAAGTATCATGATATGCATTCTTGCATTGGAAGATTCATAGATGAATCAGTTTTATCGTCTTACGCCCTGAAATAATGGTAGAAGCGATTAATCACAAATGATTGTGCGCCCTGAAATAGTGGACTATGGCAATCGGATTGTGCGCCTTGAAATAGTGGACTAGAGCAATCCATAAACGTCGTACGCCCTGAAATAATGGTTTATAGCGACGGGGAACATTGTAGGCCCGGCGGGGAGTTACTCTATGTAACGAGCGATGATTCCAAGAGTTCCTGGGGGACTAATGAATTACAAGGTTGGATTGGTACCGCATGCATAGAGTCGTTGTGTCGGTCTCTGTGCATTTGCATAATTCATTGTGTGAATGATTATGTGAGGAATTCTTGTGATAGAATTGCTATGCATTGTTTTAATGTATGTGCTTATGTGATTGGTGCGTGATTATTGATTTAATATGTCTTGTATTCTTTTACAAGTTTCATTAATGTGTGGTGAGAAATAATTGTTCATATTTTGCTAAGTGTTTATAATATTATGCAATTGTATTATAATCTTGTTTCTCACCCTTCTGCTGTGGTTTAATGTTGTAATGGCATTGCAGATTAAATGCTGGAGTCTTTTTACGAAGATTAGGTCTTCGTCTTTTGTCGTTCCGTCGGCTCTGATATGTAACACGGGTAGTCGGGGTTCGAGTGTTTATATGTAAACTTTTGGCATGTGTATAGTTGTGTGTATAAATATGAATATGACAAACTTATCACTTGTGATAACATCAGTTATGGATGTTCCGCTTTAATTCTGTAACTGAATGCTGATATTTTGGAACGGAGTTCCTTTGTTTATAAAAACTATCCAGGTGTTATATATCTTTATGAGCAGGTTGTTTTTAGTTCACGTTGATGTGACATCTCTGTTTATATCTAAATGACTTAATCTTTGCTCTGATGTTTTATTATAAGATTATTTTTTTATTCCGTTTTTGTACGGGGTATAGAAGGGGTGTTACATAAAGTGGTATCAGAGCTAGTGTCTGTTTGGTCTGTCCGACCGTGTCTTTGTGTCGTTGTTGGACTGTTGCACTCTGTTGAGTGGTTGTTTAACCATAATTTGCTATCATTGGAAATGTTCAGATTATGGCGGGAAGACGTGATGCTGCTATGACTGCGGCCATGCAAGCTATGGCGCAAGCGATGCAGAATTTGCCGAATGTTGCGGCGGACGAGGAGTCGCGTAGTATGGATAAGTTTCAGAAGAATAACCCACCGAGCATCAAGGGTACTCATGATCCTGATGGAGCACAACTTTGGCTGAAGAAGACTGAGAAGATCTTCCGTTTCATTAGGTGTTCCGAGGAACAGAAAGTGCAGTATGGTACTCATGTGCTGGAAAAGGAGGCTGAGGACTGGTGGATAAATGCTTCTCAGAGGTTTGAGGAGGATGAAATTGTGGTTACTTGGGCTGTGTTCAAAGATGCTTTTCTGGAGAAGTATTTTTCGGAAGATGAGAGAGGTAAAAAGGAAATTGAATTTCTTGAACTGAAGCAGGATAATTCCTCTGTTGCGGATTATGCTGCTAAGTTTGAAGAACTGGTGAAGTTTTGTCCCAATTATAATACGGCTGGTTCGGAGAGGTCTACGTGTCTGAAATTTGTGAATGGCTTGAGGCCAGAAATCAAGCAAG
The DNA here is from genome assembly GCA_022829125.1 of Lathyrus tuberosus. Taxonomy (NCBI): domain Eukaryota; kingdom Viridiplantae; phylum Streptophyta; class Magnoliopsida; order Fabales; family Fabaceae; genus Lathyrus; species Lathyrus tuberosus. Next base: position 2,931,574 of record JALAZF010000016.1, read on the forward strand.
GTATCGGTTATCAGGAGATAAGACAGTTTTCAGTGTTGGTGAACAAGAGTCGGATTTTTGATGAGGATAGCAAAGCACGTGCTACTCATTACAAGAATCTGAATGATAAGAAAGGAAAGGGGCAGTTCAGAGGTAGGCCTTATGTTACCCCTGTTGATAAAGGGAAACAGAAGTTTACTTTTGATAGGAAGCCTAGTGGTGGAGGAATGAATTCTGCTGTGAAATGTTACAATTGTGGTGGTTTAGGTCATCGTATATCAGAATGTAAGAGGAATATGAATAATGTGGATACGTGTGCTAATTGTGGTTTGAAGGGTCATGTGGCTGCTGATTGTAGGAGGAAGAATGGGGTTACATGTTATAATTGTGGGGAAGTTGGTCATGTTAGTACGAGGTGCACGAAACCAAGACAGGCTCAACCTGGAGGAAAAATGTTTGCATTGACAGGAACTCAGACTACTAATGCAGATCATCTGATCAGAGGTACATGTCTTATTAATAGTAATCTTTTAATTGCTATTATTGATACTGGAGCGACTCATTCGTTTATTTTGATTGATTGTGCGAAATGTTTGAATTTGTTGACGTCGTCGATGAGTGGAGAGATGGTTATCCAGACTCCAGCTACGGGGTCGGTGACTACTTTTCTTGTTTGTTTGAGTTGTCCTTTGTCGATCTATGGTCGAGATTTTGTTATGGATTTGGTTTGTTTGCCGTTGAAGGATCTGGATGTGATTCTGGGAATGAACTGGTTGGAGTTAAATCGTGTTAATCTTGATTGTTATCTTAAGTTGGTGTGATTTCCTTCTCTTGAAGAAGAAAAGGAATCTGGTTTCTTATCTACCAAAGAGTTGAAGGAACTTTTGGCAGAGGAAGCTCAGTTGTTCGGGTTGTTTGCATCGTTGTCTGTGGAGAGTCAAGTTACAATTGAGAGTTTTCCTGCTGTGTGTGATTTTCAGGAGGTGTTTCCGGATGATTTTTCAGATGTGCCGCCAGAAAGAGAGGTGGAGTTTTCTATAGACCTAGTTCCTGGTACTAGACCTGTATCTATGGCTCCATATCGGATGTCAGCATCTGAGTTGGTAGAGTTGAAGAAGCAATTGAATGAGTTGTTGGAAAAGAGGTTTGTGAGGCCTAGTGTATCACCTTGGGGTGCACCTGTTTTGTTGGTTAAGAAGAAAGATGGAAGTATGCGTTTATGTATCGATTATCGTTAGTTGAATAAGGTGACGATTAAGAATAAATATCCACTTCCAAGGATCGATGACTTGATGGATCAACTGGTAGGTGAAAGTGTGTTTAGTAAGATTGATTTAAGGTCAGGATACCATCAAATTCGGGTTAAAGAGGAGGATATTCAGAAGACGGCCTTTAGGACACGCTACGGGCATTACAAGTTTGTTGTGATGCCGTTCGGGGTTTCTAATGCGCTAGGAGTGTTTATGGAGTATATGAATCGTATATTCCATGAGCATTTAGATCAATTTGTTGTTGTGTTTATTGATGACATTTTGATTTATTCTAAGTCTCAGGAAGAACATGCGGAGCATTTGCGAATTGTGTTGCAGATTCTGAAGGAGAAGAGACTTTTAGCTAAGTTGTCCAAGTGTGAGTTCTGGTTGTCAGAAGTGAGTTTTCTTGGGCAAGTGATTTCAGGTAATGGTATTGCGGTGGATCCATCCAAGGTAGAGGCAGTTCTACAATGGGAGGCTCCTAGATCTGTTACTGAAATTCGAAGTTTTCTGGGGTTAGCTGGATATTACCGAAGGTTTTTCCAAGTTGGCACTTCCGTTGACCCAACTGACTTGTAAGGGTAAGGCGTTTATTTGGGATATTCGATGTGAAGAGAGTTTCAATGAGCTGAAGAAGAGATTGACTACAGCTCCAATTTTGATCTTACCGAATCCTAGTGAATCGTTCGTGGTGTATTGTGATGCGTCTATGATTGGTTTAGGTGGTGTTTTGATGCAAGGCGGTAAGGTGGTTGCTTATGCTTCGAGACAGTTACGAGTTCATGAGAAGAATTATCCTACTCATGATTTGGAATTAGCTGCGATGGTTTTTGTATTGAAGATTTGGAGGCATTATCTCTATGGTGCTAGATTCGAAGTCTTTAGTGATCATAAAAGTTTGAAATACTTGTTTGATCAGAAAGAGTTGAATATGAGGCAGCGTAGATGGTTGGAACTTTTGAAGGACTATGACTTTAGCTTGAATTACCATCCTGGTAAAGCTAATGTGGTAGCTGATGCTTTGAGTCGGAAATCTTTGAGTATATCTGCTTTGATGGTGAAAGAGTGGGAACTATTGGAGCAATTTCGAGACTTGAGTTTGGTATGTGAGCTTTCGCATGAGAGTGTGAAGCTGGGTATGTTGAAGGTTACTAATGATTTTCTGTTGTCTGTTAAAGAGAAACAGAAGTTGGATTTGAAACTTATTGATTTGTTGCTTGTTGGGAATCAAGAAGTGAATGGTGACTTTAAAGTGGATGATCAGGGTATTTTGAGATTCCGTGGTAGAATTTGTATACCTGATGATGCAGAGTTGAAAAAGATGATTCTTGAGGAAGGACACCAGAGTAGTTTGAGTATACATCCTGGTGCTAATAAGATGTACCAAGATTTGAAGAGGATCTTTTGGTGGTCTGGTTTGAAAAGAGATGTGGCTCAATTTGTGTATGTGTGTTTGACTTGTCAGAAGTCAAAGGTAGAACATCAAAGGCCTGCAGGATTAATGCAACCGTTGGATATTCCTGAGTGGAAATGGGATAGTATTTCGATGGATTTTGTGACGGGTTTGCCTAATTCTCCGAGTAGGCATAATTCTATTTGGGTGATCGTGGATAGACTGACTAAATCGGCGCATTTCATTCCGATTGATATCAGTTATTCTATGGAGCGTTTGGCTGAGATTTATATCAGTGTGGTTGTGAAGTTACATGGCGTTCCGTTGAGTATTGTTTCTGATCGTGATCCGAGGTTTACTTCCAGATTTTGGGAAAGTTTGCAAAAGGCGTTAGGTTCTAAGCTGAGATTGAGTTCTGCTTATCATCCGCAGACTGATGGTCAGACGGAGAAAACAATTCAGTCATTGGAAGATTTACTGAGAGCTTGTGTTCTTGAGCAAGGTAGTGCTTGGGACAGTTTTCTTTCGTTGATCGAGTTCACGTATAACAACAGTTTCCATTCGAGTATTGGAATGGCACCTTTTGAGGCACTGTATGGAAGAAGATGTCGAACACCTTTGTGTTGGCATGAATCTGGTGCAAGTGCGGTAGTTGGACCGGAGTTAGTTCAACAGACGACGGAGAAGGTGAAACTTATTCGGGAGAAGATGAAAGCTTCTCAGAGTAGGCAAAAGAGTTACCATGATAAGAGGAAGAGGGATCTGGAATTTCAAGAGGGAAATCATGTGTTTTTGAGGGTTTCGCAGGTGACTGGTGTTGGACGTGCGTTGAAGTCGAGGAAGCTTACTTCGCGGTTTATTGGTCCATATCAGATATCCGAAAGAGTTGGTGTTGTGGCTTACAGAATAGCATTGCCACCGAATCTTTCGAATTTACATGATGTGTTTCATGTTTCACAGCTACGGAAGTATGTTCCAGATCAGTCTCATGTGATTCCGATGGATGAGGTTGAGGTAAGAGATAATCTTACGATTGAGGTATTACCGGTGAAGATTTTAGGCCGAGAGTTGAAAAGGTTAAGAGGCAAGGAGATTGCACTTGTGAAAGTGGCGTGGGGAGGCGCTGCGGAGGGTAATTTGACATGGGAATTGGAAAGTCGGATGCGGGAGTCGTATCCGGAGTTGTTTGAATCAGGTAATATTTTCGAGGACGAAAATTTCTAAAGTGGGGGAGAGTTGTAACGGTCTGTTTTTTATATTTCCTATTTTTGTGCTAATTGATGTTTTGTTATTGAGTCTTTTATTTAATTGAGCAATATTTATGTGAATGGTGAAGTTGGTGTTTTATTAGCCTCGTCGGGCGAAGCATGTGTCGCCGGGCGACGTGTACGTTTCTGTGATGTTTTGGATTTTGTGTACTTAATAGATATTTATGTTAATTATGATGTTGGTAAGTTAATATGTTGTTTTTACATATGTTGTATTTTTACCGTTTTTGGAGATTTCGCGGGAAAATTAGAATAGAGGGTATATTAGATATTTTATAATTAGTGGTATTTAATTAATAGTTAGTTTTAATATTTATTAGAAGTGTAGATTTTAAGTTAAGAAAATATAATAAGTTAGTAAGTTAGAAAGTATTATAAGTTAAGAAATTATAATATAATGATAAGTTATAAGTTAAAAAAAAAAAATGAATATAAGTTAGAAAATAGGAAAAGATAGTAAGAAAACCTCAAAGAGGAAGAATAGTGAGGAAGGAAGAAAAGTGGAAGAAAAGTTGGAAAATTCACCAAACGAGCTTCGGGAATCGGTTTCGTATCGGGTAAGGGTGCGAAACTCGGTTATTATATCATTGTGTACGATTATATCCGTTTGTTTTTGAATTGTTTGGATTGTGTAGGAAAATATTGAGTTTAGGTTAGTTTTTGACATAATCGATAAAATCGGGAGTTTTTACGTATGAAATTCGAAACAAATTGTGTAGTTTAGTCGAGTGAGGTGAGGCCGACGTTATAGACACTCGTTTCGTTAAAATCGGGTGATAATTGAAGATTTTGTGTTTTTGAGTTTTGATTATGTGTATGAATAGTGATTACGAAAAGTCGAGGAATCGAGTTTTTCTTGATCCTAATAGTTGCTATATGATGTAAATAGGTTGTATAACAATTTGTTTCATGAGAAATGATGGATTTATGAGGTTTTTATGTTGATTTTCGTGGCTGACAGCAACATTTTCGCAACAGCAGATTTTCTGGTTTTTTTGACAGTATTTTCGCAACAGCATTTTCTGGTTTTGACAGCATTTTTGCAAAATTTCAAAAATTCATATCTTTTGATCCGTAAGTCGGTTTTAACCCCCGTTCGAAGCGTTAGAAAGCTAACGAGATGTTATTTCTAGAAAAAATAGTTTTGGGGTCTGAACTTGGTCCAATCGGTACAGTTTTTACGAACCGTTTCGTAGTGTCGGGCGTCCGGTTTATGTTTTTGCGTTATTTTGAAATATTCATATCTTGTTAACCGTTTATCGTATTTAAGAGTTCTTTATACCGAATCGAAGCTGTCGATGAGTACTTTTTGATGATGATAGAAAATATTATTTTTGGCCGACTTTTAGCCGATTTTTTCGGAAAACCGAAAAATGGAATTTTGAGTTATTTTTCAATATTGTAAGACATATTATGATATGTTATGAGATGGCTTGTGTGATGATTCTTTGATGGGAATTTGATGTTGTGGAATGGTATATTGGTGTTTGTGGCCATTTTGGGCAATTGTGTGCATTACTTTATATGTACTTGAAATACATGATTATTGTTAATGCATGAGCATTTGATGTTGGCATGAGTCATTAATGTGTCAAGTATCATGATATGCATTCTTGCATTGGAAGATTCATAGATGAATCAGTTTTATCGTCTTACGCCCTGAAATAATGGTAGAAGCGATTAATCACAAATGATTGTGCGCCTTGAAATAGTGGACTATGACAATCGGATTGTGCGCCTTGAAATAGTGGACTAGAGCAATCCATAAACGTCGTACGCCCTGAAATAATGGTTTATAGCGACGGGGAACATCGTAGGCCCGACGGGGAGTTACTCTATGTAACGAGCGATGATTCCAAGAGTTCCTGGGGGACTAATGAATTACAAGGTTGGATTGGTACCGCATGCATAGAGTCGTTGTGTCGGTCTCTGTGCATTTGCATAATTCATTGTGTGAATGATTATGTGAGGAATTCTTGTGATAGAATTGCTATGCATTGTTTTAATGTATGTGCTTATGTGATTGGTGCGTGATTATTGATTTAATATGTCTTGTATTCTTTTACAAGTTTCATTAATGTGTGGTGAGAAATAATTGTTCATATTTTGCTAAGTGTTTATAATATTATGCAATTGTATTATAATCCTGTTTCTCACCCTTCTGCTGTGGTTTAATGCTGTAATGGCATTGCAGATTAGATGCTAGAGTCTTTTTACGAAGATTAGGTCTTCGTCTTTTGTCGTTCCGTCGGCTCTGATATGTAACACGGGTAGTCGGGGTTCGAGTGTTTATATGTAAACTTTTGGCATGTGTATAGTTGTGTGTATGAATATGAATATGACAAACTTATCACTTGTGATAACATCAGTTATGGATGTTCCGCTTTAATTCTGTAGCTGAATGCTGATATTTTGGAACGGAGTTCCTTTGTTTATAAAAACTATCCAGGTGTTATATATCTTTATGAGCAGGTTGTTTTTAGTTCACGTTGATGTGACATCTCTGTTTATATCTAAATGACTTAATCTTTGCTCTGATGTTTTATTATAAGATTATTTTTTTATTCCGTTTTTGTACGGGGTATAGAAGGGGTGTTACATATCTGCCATCTGATTCTCCAACTGGGGTATATGATGGAAATTAACTCTGTCAAAGAAAGGTAACAACCTTCTGGCATAGTTGTTATAAGGCACCAGATTCGCTTGACGAGTTTCCCATTCTCCTGTAATCTGATTAACCACCAACGCGGAATCACCATAGACATCGTGGTTCTTGATTCTCAAATCAATCGCTTCTTCTAACCCCTTGATACATGCTTCATACTCCGCCTCGTTGTTGGTGCATACGAACGCTAACCGGGCAGTGAAGGGTATATGAGAACCCTTTGGAGTCGTAATGATTGCCCCGATTCCGTTACTGTATGAGTTAACAGCCCCATCAAAAACCAGCTTCCATTGGGATCTGATTTTAGGTCCTTCATCAGGTAGCGGCTCTTCACAGTCTTTCATCTTCAGAAACATGATATGTTCATCAGGAAATTCAAACTTCATCGGTTGATAATCCTCAATTGGTTGTTCAGTAAGATATTCTGACAAAACACTTCCCTTAATGGCCTTTTAGGAAACATATTGAATATTGTATTCTGTCAAAACCATCTGCCAACGGACTATTCTCCCAGAAAGCGCTTGCTTTTCAAACACATACTTGATCGGATCCATCTTCGAAATCGAGAGGGTTGTGTGGTTTAACATATACTGCCTCAAACGCTTAGCTGCCCAAGCGAGTGCACAACATGTTTTTTCCAGCATTGAGTACCTTGACTCACAATCAGTGAACTTTTTACTCAGGTAGTAGATGGCATGCTCTTTTCTACCTGACTCGTCGTGTTGACCGAGCACACACCCCATCAAGTTCTCAAGAACCGTAAGATACATAATCAATGGCCTTCCTGGAACTGGCGGCATAAGGACCGGAGGTTCCTGCAAATATTCTTTTATCTTTTCAAACGCCTTTTGACTATTTTTGTTCCACCTGACCTCTTGATCCTTTCTTAACAATTTGAATATTGGTTCACACGTGGCTGTAAGATGAGAGATGAATCTAGCAATGTAGTTCAACCTCCCTAAGAAACCACGAACCTCTTTTTCTGTTCTCAGCTCAGGCATTTCTTATATGGCTTTTACTTTAGCAGGATCAACCTTAATACCTTTTTCACTGACAATAAACCCCAGTAGTTTTCCAGATCTCACCCCGAAGGTGCACTTGTTCGGATTCAACCTCAGCCTGAACTTTATCAACCTTTCAAACAGCTTCTGAAGATTCACCAGATGCTCTTCCTCCGTTTGTGACTTCGAAATCATGTCATCAACATAGACCTCGATCTCTTTGTGAATCATATCATGAAAGAGAGTCATCATTGCCCGCTGATAGGTTGCCCCAGCATTTTTCAATCCAAAGGGCATCACATTGTAACAGAATTTTCCCCACGGTGTTATGAACGTCGTCTTCTCCATGTCTTCTGGGGCCATTTTGATTTGGTTATACCCAGAGAATCCATCCATGAAGGAAAATGCAGAGTATTGAGCAGTATTGTCCACTAACACGTCAATGTGAGGAAGCGGGAAATCATCTTTCGGGCTTGCTCTATTCAGATCTCTGTAGTCAACATACATCCTAACCTTTCCATCCTTCTTAGGTACAGGCACAATGTTAGCAACCCATGGAGGATAATTTGTCACAGCAAGAAATCCAGCATCCAACTGCTCCTGAACCTCTTCTTTGATCTTGACAACCATATCCAGTTTCGTCCTTCTTAGATTTTGTTTAACAGGAGTAAAACCTTCTTTGAGCGGCAGCCGATGTACCACAATGTCAGTGTCAAGCCCAGGCATGTCTTGGTAAGACCAGGCGAAGATATCCACATACTTTCGAAGCATTTTAATCAATCTTCCCTTGACAGTGTCTTCCAAAGCAGCCCCAATCCTTACTTCTTTCTTTGCATCCTCAGTTCCCAAGTTAACAATCTCAATTTCCTCCTGTTGAGGTAGAATGACCTTTTCCTCCTGTTTCAACAGTCTGGCCAATTCCTCGGGTAAGTCACAATCTTCATCAGTCTCTTCTTCAGCCTGATAAATGGGATTGTCGAAATCATACCGAGCCATAGCTGAATCATGATTGGTGGAATCTGAACAAGGAAACCTGCATGATTGATGATTTATGTTTATTATGAATGCAACAAACAAAAACACATTGCCATTTTGATGTGATTTAATGCAAAAAGTAAAAACAGAAAGACAGGGATCAAAATATTTGAATGTGAAAAACGTCCTTTATTAATGATAAAGAAAACACACAAAATATTCAAGTCTTACAAACAAAAATACTACGTCTTGGGCAGAACGTAGGATTGTCATAACAGGAAAACAAAGGCAATTACTCTGGCCCAGTCACTTGAATGGCTTTCAGAGACGACCAGTTGCAAAGACTTTGGCCTGGAATGCAGGGGCGGATCCAATTATCCATATCACAATCGCTATCCCCTTCCTCATCAACAGCATTGACTCTGTCAAAGAACACACCAGCACTGGTGAAACGAACCGGACCATAAAACTTGGGAGGATCCTCAGGACGCCTGGGTGGCTTATATCCCAGCCCGTAAGTATTCTGCTTTTTCTGGACCTCGATAACTTGACCCCATTTCTGTGAACTGATGGCTTCAACCACAGCCCGTGCATCCTTGAAGGAAGACATGGAGACCTCTGGCTGATCCACCACTGCATGCTGCTTTACCACTTCAGATTGGCTGACTTCCTTGAGAGATTCCTCAGGAATCTTTACTGCTTCGAAAGTCTGACATAAAGTTTCATGTATTTTGCCATCTACCTCCACATACTTGAAAGTAGACAGGTGACTTATCATGATATCTTCTTCATCGCAAACCGTCACTATATGTCCATCTACCATGTACTTCAGCTTCTGATGCAGTGTGGGTGTCACAGCCCCAGCACTATGAATCCATGGACGGCCCAGTAGACAACTGTAAGCAGGTTGGATGTCTATGATATAGAAAGTGGCTTCAAAAACCTCTGGACCAACCTTGATTGGCAGCACAATTTCCTCGAAGACAAATCTCTTTGAGCCATCGAAAGCACGCACCACCAAGTCACTTGGCGTGCAGATTAACCCACGAGTGTCCAACTTCATCAGTGCTTTCTTCGGTAAAATATTCAAAGATGACCCAGTGTCAACAAGCACATGCAACATTAAAGATCCTCGGCATTCGACTGAAATTTTCAAAGCATTATTATGATTTCTCCCAACTGGAGTCAAATCCACATCAGTAAATCCCAAGCCATTTCCTGGATTAACATGAGCCACTACCCCCTCTAGCTGATTAACTGAGATCTCCTGGGGTACATACGCGGCATTCAATACCTTCAACAATGCATTTCGATGTGCCTCCGAGCATAATAACAGAGATAAAATGGATATCTTAGACGATGTTTGGTGGAGTTGATCAACGATTTTGTAGTCACTTTTCCGAATCAACCTCATAAACTCTTCCATATTCTCTGAGAATGAGTTGTCAACTAGCTTTGCTGCGGAATCGTTCACTACCGGCGTCTGCACTGAATTATCCATAACTTGTTTTCCTTTATCCTGCCTAAAACCACCAGCCTGATCATCAGATGGGATAAAGACTCTACCACTCCGGGTAATAGCTCCTGCTTCATCGTTACTTTCAACACTAGAGTTTATCACTGACGTTCCTATCAGTTCTTGCTTCTGCCCTTTAACAAACACCTCAGCACCATAATTCCAGGGGATAGCTTTGGTGCTCTCATACGGGACAGGCCCAGGAGTGGTGATAATAACCGGCGCTGGTCTTGCCGGCGCTGAAATAGTTACTGTCTTGAAAGGGATAGTAACAGTGGCAATATCATTCCTTCTGCTAATAACTTCCTTCTTCTGATCGCACCTATCGAACTGTAACCGACCTTCATTAATCAGCTTCTGAATACCTGATCTCAACAGGTCACAACCATTAGTTTGTAGCATACATTTTGAGCAACTCTTATCACAACCAGGGGATACTCCACCCTTCAGTAGTCTCTCCTTTACTGCCAACAAAGGAGTCCTCAATTCATTCACGTCTAGAACCAAATTCAAAGATTCACCATCTTCTATAACAGAATTAACCCTCGGCCCACTGTGGTTCGGCATTGGGTTTTGAATGACATTTGGCACATCATTGGAGAAATTGATGGCATTCGAATCCACCAAATCTTGGACTTTATGCTTAAAAGCTTTACAGTCCTCAATGTGGTGCCCAGGTTCCCCAGAATGAAATTCACAATGGGCATTGGGATTGTAACCCGGAGGTGGATTGCCAGTAATAGGAGCCAAAGTCCTCTTCTGAATTAACTGCAACTGTAGCAAATGCTGAAACAACTGGGAATAAGGCAACGGTGGAGTATGAAAGTGCCTATTCTGCCTAGGCCTTGGCTGATATTGGCGAGGAGCCTGATTTTGCTGTTGAGGTGGAAGTGCTGCAGGAATAGTTACCCAAGCCACTTGCTGATTATAATTCTGACACTGCTTTCCCTTACCGCGGTAGGATGAAACAGAATTCGCTTCCTCTTTTTTCTTGTAATTCACATAAGGTTTCTTCCCTCCACTAGAAGAAGACCCATCACTGCCTGACACCTTTCCAGTTTTAATTCCACTTTCCAACATTTTCCCAACCAAGATCAGATCAGCAAACTTTCCTGACATACAAGGCAGCAGCTTCTCGTAATAATGACCTTGCAAGGTAGCCATGAACATATTCAGCATCTCCTTCTCCAACATGGGAGGCTGTACCCTTGCTGCCAGTTCTCGCCACCTCTGGGCATATTCTTTGAAGCTTTCATTGTTCTTCTGAGACACACTCTGCAGCTGAGTCCTATTGGGAGCCATATCAATGTTATATTGGTAGTGCTTGACAAAAGCCTCTACCAATTCTCTCCAATTATGGATGTGCCATCTTTACAATTGCATATACCACTCCAAAGATGCCCCAGACAGGCTATCCTGGAAGAAATGCATCAGTAATTTCTCGTCACTAGAGTACGCAACCATTTTCCTTACGTATGCCCGGACATGAGTCTTTGGTCAAGTGGTACCATTGTATTTCTCAAAGGTAGGAACCTGGAACTTGTGCGGAATCCTGACACCGGGGACCAGCCCTAAATCATCCAAATCCATACCCACAGAGTTCTGATTCATAACCCTTTTCAACTGTTCTTCAATCAACCTGATCCTCTGATCATCAACAATCGGGGGAACACCATCCCCGCCTTGCACAGAAAATATGTCATCCTGTTGGTCATCATATTGACGGCCATGAACAACACATACACTATTTCCTCCTCCTACAACAGAAGGAATCACAACCTGCTCTCCTCCGCCCGGAGGGATCACTACAGAAGGAACATGAACATCTCCGCCCAGAGGACCAATAGGAATACCGTTACCCCCAACACCTCCGCCCGAAGGAATGACAACATTATGAAGCCCGCCATGGAGAACGTCATCCTCGTCAACTCTCGCCACCAAGGGTTGGACAAGGGTCCTCAGCTGTTCTTACCCTTGTGCAACGCCTTGCATTAATTCCATGAACTGGGCCATGCGAGCTTGCATGGCAGCCATTTCAGCCTGCATCTGATTCATAGCTCTCTTTTGATTGAGTCTGGTAGAATACTGATGAATTTCTTGGTCAACAATCCTGTCTGAACAAAGAACACGATAAGAAAACCAGAGATAAGTACCTGTTATGCAAAATTCCAAAATGATTATGATCATGCAAATGAGAATGCAAACATGTTTGTATATTCACAGGGCGATCCACCCCTTGACTCCAGTTTTAACAATAGAATAGCACAAAAATTCTGCTCATATATAATAGGAGAATCAGAGAATAGTCATCTGTCATCAGTTACATCCCAAGATGAAGACATAAGTCTGAATAAGATAAACAAAGATCCCAACCAACAAGCCTGGTGGTGATCCAAAATACAATGAAAAAGAAAAGGCAAACTATGGCATATCATCAAAATTCAAACGTGCCAGCCCTCCCCAGCCATCATGCTCTTTACACCAGTCTTGCACCTCTTTGAACAATTTCCTGGTGTCGGGATACTTCGGATTTTGGATCAACTCTTAGATGAGAACATCTCTCCTATGCATAATCCCCTTTAAGTAGCGACAATGTAACTCTCAAATGTCCTCTTCAAAAGTACCGTCCATACTGGGACCCTCATTTCTAGACCTTTTTACTTTAGCTTGAAGCTTCAGCTCCTCCATAGTTGCTATGGCCTCATTGAGTCTTTCCTCGACTGCTCTTCTCTTGAAAATTTCTGATAGGATTTCTTCGTTTTTCTTATGTAGCTTAGATTTCAAACTCTCGATCTGCTCCAAATACTTATCCTTTTTTGTTTGTTGGCGGTGATTGCTGTGTTTCGGTGAGCATTAAACCTACGAATCTTTAACAGAGCTCTGGCTAAGTCTTCTTTCTTTGACTTGAGAACTCTGCTAACACTTTTTAGAGCTTGTGCTACCTTCTGCCTGGCCGTGACTTCGTCAGCCAATTTTTTCCCCTTCTTGGCGAGGAGCTCTATTTTCATCTTGGCAACATGGATAGCTTCACCTCGCTCATGCTTCAGCTGGTAAATTTCTCTATGTAGCTCATTGTTCTCTTCTTGAACCTTTTCTTTTTCAGCCCATAACTTGTTGAACTTTTCTATCTCAACTGTAGTCGGAGGCTCAATCAACAGGGGGTAGGATGGTGGTTCTCTGAAGAACAGTAGAAGTACCTCATCCACTATCTTCTGAATCCAATCCTCATATGTAGGGAACACTCTATTATTGCTCTTTTCGAAAGAAGTCTTCCCCTTCTTGTGACGGTCTTCCCAAGTATTTGCAGCTTCCTTTAGCATTTCCAGATTGGCTTCCCCACTCACATATAAAGATTCTTGAACGTCTTCGTCTTTTGGTGGCTCTTTCAAAGCATGCCCGAATTGCCTAATAGCAAGGACATGGTTGTAGTTAATTTCCCCCTTTCTTCCAATTAAAGGCACATTTGGGTAACCCCCACAACTGACCATGATCTCCTGGCCTAACAAATCACGATTGACCCAAGCCAAATTGTCAGCCCTTAATCCCATCAATCTGTTGGACCGATCCAATGTTTCTCTAGAGTCTACGAATGCCCCAGATTTGGGAAGGCAGTCGATGTAACACCCCACTTTCCCATTTAAAAAAAAACAAAATATTAAAGATAAATCAGAGTTTCACCAAGTGGAATGTCAAACCAATAAATAAAATCCTTTGGTTTTTGATAAAATATGCAGCGGAAAATTATTCAATTATTCGATTTACGGCCATCTGCCAATAACACCAAAACTCCACATAAAATCGTGGTTCACCATAATGTTCATCAAAAATAAAGATACGTAAGAAAAAGAATAACAAATAACAAAATGAATGAAATCCCCAAAATCCCGTGTTACGTATCAAAGCACTCCTATGGACTCGATTAGCAACACCAATATCCAAGCTATCTAGGTACCTAGATTATCTGTACTTTCGAAGAAGCACAGACACAACAACAACAAAGGGGTGAGAAATCACATTCAATATTATCGGTGAATAAATACATGATAACAAGGTAGCATTATATAAGTCAACAACACACCCACACGACCTACTGTCCAATATCATCAACAACATCATATAATAATGTAATGCAACACGACACCATGCATGCGGTACCGACTCATTGGTTCATTCAATCGAACCCCGGATAGATCACATACACCTCTACTTGGCAATGATCTATCCCCCACCATTCTCCACATAGGAGTACGGATGAATCATATACACTCCTCCTGAGCAATGATTCATCCCACCAATCACCATGAATATGCAAGACTCAACTATGCACAACCAAAACATGTATATAAGCGTAAATACATGCACACGATCCTCCTGATCACATCATACATATCATCAACACCATCGTCATGTAATTTGCTTCATACACACCAAACGCCCAATTAATTAATTAATTAATTAAAATTATTAAAATTAATATTTTCATCACCCATGTTTTATTTCTCAGCACCTGGCACCTATTCCCAACCTCTCAAACCAAGAGAAAACAATTCCGATGCGAAGATGGGAAAGAAATCGCAAAAATATGAAATTCTGCACCACTGTTGTCCATACGCGTATTTACCTGAGTCATACGCGTATGACTTGCTCCCTCGCCCTGCCTTACGCGTATGCCCCCGTCTGATATGCGTAAGGCCTCCTGCCTCGCCCTGCCATACGCGTATTGCCCAACTTCATACGCGTATGGGCAGAGACCCATTTTCCTTTAAAAATTAAATTCTCAGATATACATACGCGTATGGCTACTCCATACGCGTATTGCCTTGCCAATCATACGCGTACCATACGAGTATGGGCAGAGGGCCGTACCAAAACCCTCTCCCTCAGCCACCCTTACGCGTAACGCTCCCTTTCCTTCACTCCCATACGCGTATGGCCTAGCCCAATACGCGTATGGCCAGATCTATTACGCAAATCACCAGAGGCCTCACCATTCTGCACTCTGCTACGATTTCCACACTTCTCCACTTCCAACCAGTCCTATAATCGTTTCTACATGAATTTTAGGTCCAATTTTCATCTTTTCTCTTGTACCTAGAATTACTACACGTATTATAGATCTAAAATCTCAAATCGTTCTCCCAATTGAACCAAAACCACAGGTTATCAGTATAAGTTCATACACAACAGCATTATCAACAGAAAATCATGAAACCACACATCAATTCATGTACGATTTCAGAATCATAACAGGCATGATCAATAATTCAATAACACAACAATTCTGCATATGAAATCCTACGGGGTTAAGGACTCCCCACTACCCTATCATGAATAAAACACCAATATTAAACCCTTTTCTCCCCCCTTACCTCCAATCTTTACAGAAAATCTGGACAATTGGGGAATAAGATTATTATTTCCTTGGTTTTATGGTTGGCATTATTTTGCTAAAACTCATGTAGCAGCAGATGTTGAATGACGATGTCTAAAAATATGTTTCATTACTCTTTGTTCAACATGTCATATGAAGATGTTCCATGGCAGCTCATAGGACATCGCGTTGTGAAGTCTGTTTTTAATGCAGATTCTGTTACTATGATTTGTAACTGAATATTCTGTGAATATTTGGTTATCCTATGTGGCATCCAAAGCATTTTTGGATTAGGGTTACTTGTTGGTTTTCGGATTTGCTGCTGTTTCTAATTATGGAGACATAATAGGAAACTTTGGATTGAAGACCTATTTTATTGGAGTTAATTTTGCAGATTTGTGAGCAGTCTAATTGCTGCGTCTTTGAAGCCCAAATTCAATCCAGATTTCAAGCTATAAATAGACTGATGTAAACCTAGTTTTAGGTGTCGAACTTACATGTATTTTTAGGGTTGTGTGCTTGTGTTTTGTGAGCCTAACTGGTATCTTATGATAACAGTATAAGGACTGTAGTGTAAGTTATGTAAGGTTGCTCATAAGCTCTTAAGCATTGAGTAGTTGTGTGTTAATTCTCATAAGCTGTGAAGTATTGAGAATTTGTGTTTCGACCATTGTTATTTATCTTGTAAGGAACCAGTCACGGGTTGTGATTGAAGAGGGATTTGAGGAGGGCCTCATACCTAGGGGAGTCTTAGGTAGAAGTCATAGGAAGGGTAGTGATTAAGTGAGCTGATTGAACTGGGTGTGGTTATCAGTGAATTGATACTATCGAATATTGATTTCATCCCTGGCTTGGTAGCCCCCAAATGTAGGATAGTTAGATCCGAACTGGGTTAACAATTTCTGGTGTTCTTTACATTTTATGCACACTTTTATTTTGAACTTGTTCATTGTTGTTGTATATCAGTGTCACGACATCTCGATAGGACATCTGATATATATAGGCCAGAATTTCAATTGGCATCAAGAGCAGGCACCCTTTGTTGTTTCTGGGTGAGATTCAGGGAAGGTACTTTCTGGTACAATGGACAAGGATGGAGGAGCTCTAAACAAACCACCTCTGCTGGATGGTTCTAACTATGAGTATTGGAAACCTAGGATGATAGCTTTCATCAAGTCCATGGATGATCAAGCATGGAAAGTTGTTCTCAAAGGTTGGGAGCCCCAAAGGTGAGAGATGGAGAAGGAAATCTTACTGATGTTCTGAAGGAAGAAGAGGACTGGGATGATGCTGACTACAAAGGATCTGTTGAAAATTCTAAAGCCATGAATGTATTGTTCAATGGTGTCAACAGAAATATCTTCAGGCTGATTGAGCATTGTACTATTGCCAAAGAGGCTTGGCAGGTCTTGAAAGTTGCTCATGAAGGGACCTCAAAGGTGAAAATGTCAAAGCTTCAGCTTCTCACTAGCAAGTTTGAGAGTTTGAAGATGAAAGAGGATGAGAGCATTCATGATTTTCATATGAACATTATTGAGATAGCTAATGCCTCTAGTGCCTTAGGAGAAAAGATGTCTGACAGCAAGCTGGTCAGGAAGATTCTCAGGTCTCTTCCTAAGAGATTTGATATGAAGGTTACTGCTATAGAGGAAGCTCAGGACATTGACAAGATGAAGGTGGATGAGCTTATGGGATCTCTCCAAACTTTTGAGTTAGGACTCGGTGAAAAAGCTGAAAAGAAGAAGAGTATATCATTTGTGTCAAGTGCTGATGACTCAGATGATGAAGGAAAACTGGTCAAAGATGAAGATGTGTCCAAAGAGCTAGTGTTGCTTGGAAGAAAATTTAATAAAGTGTTGAAAAGGATGGACTGGAAGTCAAGAGAAAATGTTCAGAACAAGTCTCTCGACATCAACAAAGACTAGGACGGAGGCAGAAGATCCAGAACTGAAGAAGACTCTAATCAAGGGAAGAGAGTTCAATGCTATGAATGTGAAGGATTTGGGCACGTAAAAACTGAGTGTCCCACGTATCTCAAAAGACAGAAGAAGGGATTATCTGTGACATGGTCAGAAGATGATTTTGAAACTGACGCTGATGAGAAATCTGCAAAGTTGGTGACAGCTTTAACAGGAGTATGTGAATCAGATGAAGAATCTGAAGAGCTTACTTTTGAAGAGCTGGATATCTCTTATAAGAAGTTGTGCATTGAACATGAAGAAGTTTGTCAGCAGAAAGAAGAACAAGCATGTGCCATTGTTCATTTAGAAGCTGAGAATACTGAGCATATGTCTACTATAGCTGATCTACAAAGTGAAGTAAATGTTTTGAATTCAAAACTGGACAACATGATCAAAAATGTCAGAATGTTAAATAGGAGTTCGGATGTACTTGATGAAATTCTGAAGTCAGGAAGAGATGCTAGAAATATCAATGGTATTGGATTTGAAGTTACAAATGAATTAAATGAAGGAAAGAAATCTGAGGGAGTACCCGTTCAAGATAAGAGAAGTTTGAAGATATTGAATAACATGTTGCAACATCCTCCTAGACATCAGAAGAAATTCATAAAGAAGAAGAATCAAAGATGGACATGCTACCATTGTGGGAAGTTTGGTCATATAAAAGCCTTTTGCTACAAGCTACATGGTTATCCCAAACCCATGCAACAGTATAGTAGAAAAAAGAGCTGGGTTGAAACAAATAGGATATGGACTTCAAAGGATAGTGTAAAAGAACATAAGGACTACAAGTCTTTCAGAGTCTCTACAGATGAAAAATGGTTCTTTGATAGTGGATGTTCTCGACATATGACTGGTGTTAGTAGATATATGTCACATGTTAAGTATCATGCTCCTAATGAGGTGATTTTTGGTAATGGATCAAAAGGAAAAGTGCTTGGTGTTGGAAGAGTGGATTGTCCAGGACAGCCAATTCTGGAAGAAGTATTGCTTGTTGAAGGATTAGATACTAACCTAATAAGCATAAGCCAGTTGTGTGATCAAGGTCTTAAGGTCATCTTTAGCACCCATGAATGCTTAATAATGGATGAAAAGAATGCTGTTGTTATGAGAGGTGAAAGAACCTCAGAGGATTGATATCTGTGGAAAGACGAAAGCACAATTGTGGAAGTGTTAAACCAAAGAACTTGTGAATGGCACGCGTATAAGGACCCATTTCCAAAACTTATAAATAGCCCAGCTAACCCATTCCAACTTCAATCCTACAGTGCAAAAACTTCATCTAACCTATTCTCTCAAAACTATTCTTCGCTAGGGTTTGCTCTTACTCTCTTCAATACTGCATTTTGTGAGCAACAAAAAATGTCTCAACATCATGATGCTCCTGCTGATTCAAGAACTTCCCAAGTCAATGATGAAGACTATGATCCTCACCGATTGATCAAACTCACAGATCTTGTCCTTGTATCGCCCCGTTGAATGTTGTTCCTGCTGACACTAGAGGTGAACAACCAGTTTCCCAC
This sequence comes from Lathyrus tuberosus, assembly GCA_022829125.1. Taxonomy (NCBI): domain Eukaryota; kingdom Viridiplantae; phylum Streptophyta; class Magnoliopsida; order Fabales; family Fabaceae; genus Lathyrus; species Lathyrus tuberosus. The sequence continues at coordinate 2,950,479 of JALAZF010000016.1, forward strand.
TCTGTAAATGAGAGTGTGTCAAGTAAGAAGTCTAAACCCCTTTCATCTAGGAAGAAAGACAAAATGATTACTAGGTTTTATTCTGATAAGATAAACCCTAGAAAAAATGTCACTGAAAAGAATTCGAATAGGAGGGTGGATGAAACTAAGAATGATAGTAGGACTCTTGATGGTAGTGTTTTCAGTAGAGATCAAAGTCTTAGAAGATTTGCCACCGTTGCTGTTAGTGAAGCTGATAAAGATGTCGGGTCTGACGTCCCAACATCCATGGCTGGAAAAACAAATAACAGTCCTACTGATCGGACTGAGAATTGTATACCAGTTCAGGTGGCTAGGGAAAGAAGAAGCAAGAAGAGGGCTGAGATGTGTAGTAGCGTTGCTGAGAAAAACTCTGATGAGGAACCAATAGCTGACATACTACAGAGAATTAAGAGTAGAAAAGAGAATACCATTGTGGCTGAGAATTCAAAGGATGCAGAAATGATTAGGAAATCTGCTAATGTGGAGAGTAACAAAAGAAAGGCTGGAGCATGTCCCTCTAAGCAATGGAGTAAAGTTGTGGTTCCAATCAAGAAAAGAAGGGTCACAGGCCTGAATGAGTCAAATGCTGGAACTGATGTCCAGGACATCAGTTGGAGAAGGGAGGATCAAACTGTCAGGCAAACTAATAGGTGGAAAATTGTCAGCCAAAGAAGGGTAGCTTTAGAGAGAGAAATGGGAAAAGACTTCTACAAGTATAAGGAAGTGGTTGATCTGATTGAAGCTGCTGGGTTGATGAAGACTGTGTCTGACATAGGACCATGTTATGAGAAGTTGCTTAAGGAGTTTGTTGTGAGTATCCCTGAAGATTGTAATAGCAAACTCAGAAAAGTCTATGTAAGAGGCAAAACTGTGAAATTTTCTCCCAAAGTGATTAATAACTTTCTGGGGAGACCTACGGACCACCAGGCTGAGTTAGGAGCAATAGATGATGAAATCAGTGAAGAGATAACAGGTGGGTGCATCAAAGTTTGGCCAGATGAAGGAAAGCTCTCTTCTGGGAAGCTAAGTGTCAAATATGCTATCCTTCACAGAATTGCAGTGGTAAACTGGGTTTCTACCAATCATACTTCCACCATCTCATCCATGCTTGGAAAGTTCATTTATGCTATTGGATAGAAGGTCCCTTTCAACTTTGGAGCACATATCTTTGAACAAGTTTTGAAGCAAGCTAGCTCATCCGCTGTTAAGCTACCCATATGCTTTCCATCCTTAATCTGTGGAATAATCCTGGATCAATTTCCTGACTGCTTAGTAAGAAGTGACAAGGTCAGCAAGAGAAAACCTCCAATGACTTGCATTATAGGCTGCTAGGTGGAGTCCATGTGTCTGATGTTGTTGAGACATCCTCCTCAACTTCACGACCGGCTAATCTTGATGATGAAGCCATTGCTCAGTTGCAAGAAACCTGCAAGGAGCTGGAAGAATCTATCAGGAGAGATACAGCAAGGAAGACAAAGCTCGAGCAGTTGATTAAAGCCTTGGTTGAAAAGAGAAATGCTGCTAAAGAGCAAGAGATGGCTGAAGATGATGGACAAGGTGAATCTACTGAGTCTGATAGAAGGAGTGTCCAACAGTCTGATGATTCTGGTTCTGAGAAGGGTGCTTCTGAATCTGAAGGTGAAAGTGATGAGGTGGCTGAAGAGGACAGTGCTGAATAGCTATAGGCTATTTGCAAGTTTACTTTCTATTTTTTTTGTTTTTTTCTTTCTTCTTCTTTTAGGACAACTTAATTCTGTTTTGATTTTGAACACTATACTGCTATGTAATTTGGTTACATTTGTCTATGACCTCTCTTTGTCATATTTGTGGCTAAAAAGGGGGAGTAGCAAGTGTGAGGGGGAGCAGCATTAGTAAGTGCTTGTGCTATTGAGGAGGAGTGTGTGTGCTGCAGGTAGATTATGTGTTGCTGCTGTTGAGGGGGAGTTGCTATGATGAGATGATGTTTACTGGTACTGTGTGTTTTCTTTTGCAGCTGAAGGGGAGTGCTGCTATGCTGGATTTGTTTGTGTTTTTTATGCAGCTGAGGGGGAGTGCTGCTGATACTGATGGTGTTTAAGTGTGTGTGGAGTTTTAGCCAAAAATAAGCCAAATGGGGAGATTGTTATTTCCTTGGTTTTATGGTTGGCATTATTTTGCTAAAACTCATGTAGCAGCAGATGTTGAATGAAGATGTCTAAAAATATGTTTCATTACTCTTTGTTCAACATGTCGTATGAAGATGTTCCATAGCAGCTCATAGGACATCGCGTTGTGAAGTCTGTTTTTAATGCAGATTCTGTTACTATGATTTGTAACTGAATAATCTGTGAATATTTGGTTATCCTATGTGGCATCCAAAGCATTTTTGGATTAGGGTTACTTGTTGGTTTTCGGATTTGCTGCTGTTTCTAATTATGGAGACATAATAGGAAACTTTGGATTGAAGACCTATTTTATTGGAGTTAATTTTGCAGATTTGTGAGCAGTCTAATTGCTGCGTCTTTGAAGCCCAAATTCAGTCCAGATTTCAAGCTATAAATAGACTGATGTAAACCTAGTTTTAGGTGTCGAACTTACATGTATTTTTAGGGTTGTGTGCTTGTGTTTTGTGAGCCTAACTGGTATCTTATGATAACAGTATAAGGACTGTAGTGTAAGTTGTGTAAGGTTGCTCATAAGCTCTTAAGCATTGAGTAGCTGTGTGTTAATTCTCATAAGCTGTGAAGTATTGAGAATTTGTGTTTCGACCATTGTTATTTATCTTGTAAGGAACCAGTCACGGGTTGTGATTGAAGAGGGATTTGAGGAGGGCCTCATACCTAGGGGAGTCTTAGGTAGAAGTCATAGGAAGGGCAGTGATTAAGTGAGTTGATTGAACCGGGTGTGGTTATCAGTGAATTGATACTATCGAATATTGATTTCATCCCTGGCTTGGTAGCCCCCGGATGTAGGATAGTTAGATCCGAACTGGGTTAACAATTTCTGGTGTTCTTTACATTTTATGCACACTTTTATTTTGAACTTGTTCATTGTTGTTGTATATCAGTGTCACGAAATCTCGATAGGACATCTGATATATATAGGCCAGAATTTCAAAGATCAAGCCCTAGCACACCTTGTTCTTTCTCTCCTCTTGGTTCTCTATTCCTCGTTTCACGTGCCAAAACCTTTCTATTTCCCTAAACCTCTTCTAATTCTCTTAATCCTATTTTAATTAAATTAATTAATAATAATAGCAATAATAGCAATAATAATAATAAAATAATAATATTACTATTATTAATTAAATTATTATTATTATTAACTATACCACTATTAATATTAATCTAAAGACTTTATCTCACCAACTCACCTTCCTAACCAAGGGCAACCCTTAAACGCACTCAAAACACTCCCCCAAACAAGGTCACACAAATAAAATAACACAAGACGTCTAAATAATTAAAATGGGGTGTTACAACTCTCCCCCACTTAAATTATTTTCGTCCTCGAAAATTACCTGATGGAAACAAATCTGGATACGACTCTCGCATCCTGCTTTCCAATTCCCAGGTCACACTGCCTCCTGCAGCACCTCTCCAAGCTACTCTCACCAGAGGTATCTCCTTCCCTCTGAGTTGCTTCATCTTACGATCTTCGATCCTCAACGGCATCATCTCTACGGTAAGATTCTCCCTGATCTGAACTTCATCTCTCTGAATCACATGAGACGGATCTGAAGCATACTTCCGAAGTTGCGACACATGAAACACGTCATGCAAGTTCGAAAGTTCCGGTGGAAACGCCACTCTGTAAGCAACTGCACCAATTCTCTGCAAGATTTGATACGGTCCAATAAACTTAGGATCCAACTTCTTCGATTTCAAGGCACGACCCACCTCGGTCACTGGGTTAACTCTTAGGAACACGTGATCACCTTCACTGAATTCCAAATCTTTCCTCATGTTATCATGATAACTCTTCTGTCTACTCTGAGATGCTTTCATCTTCTCACGGATCATTTGAATTGTCTCAGTAGTTTATTGCACAATTTCAGGTCCAAGCACCACATTCTCACCTGTTTCATACCAACATAGAGGTGTCCTACACCTCCTACCGTACAAAGCTTCGAAAGGCGCCATTCCGATGCTAGAATGGTGACTGTTGTTATACGTGAACTCAATCAATGGCAAATGAGTATCCCACACACCACCTTTTTCCAATACACAGGCTCTCAGTAAATCCTTCAACGACTGAATAGTCCTCTCTGACTGACCATCGGTCTCTGGATGATAAGCCGAGCTCAACTTCAACTTAGAACCCAAGGCTTCCTGCAGACTCCTCCAAAATTCTGACGTGAACCTCGGATCTCTATCCGACACTATGCTCGACGGAACACCATGTAACTTCATAATTATCCTGATATAAATTCCCGCCAGCTTCGACAACATAAAACTGATGTTAATTGGTATAAAATGTGCGAACTTCGTAAGTCGATCCACCACTACCCAAATAGCATCAAAGCCTCTTGCCGTATTTGGCAAACCAGTCACAAAATCCATAGAAATACTGTCCCATTTCCATTCAGGAATCTCTAACGGTTGCATCAATCCCGAAGGCTTCTGGTGCTCTACTTTTGACTTTTGACATGTCAAACAAGCGTAGACAAACTAGGCTATGTTCCTCTTCATATCGGACCATCAAAACAACTTCTTCAAATCATGGTACATCTTTGTAGCTCCCGGATGAATACTCAAGCTACTCCGATGACTTTCTTCCAAGATTGCCTTTTTCAATTCCTCATTATCCGGTACACAAATCCTGCCCCAGAATCTCTACACACCAACATTATCCACTTTAAAATCACTATCAGGATCATCTCCTCCTGCAGGCATCAAGTCCACTAATTTCACATCCAGTTTCTAATTTTCCTTAATTACATCCAAAAAGTCATTATTCACCTTCAGCATACCCAATCTGATACTTCCCGGTGTAGTTTCACAAACCATACTCAAATCTCTGATCTGTTCAATCAATTCTATTTCCTTCACCATTAACGCAGACATATGGATTGTCTTCCGACTCAGAGCATCTGCCACAACATTAGCTTTTCCCGGATGGTAACTCAAATTGAAATCGTAATCCTTTAAGAACTCTAACCACCTTCTTTGCCTCATATTCAATTCTTTCTGGTCGAACAAATATTTCAAACTTTTGTGGTCACTAAATACTTCAAATCTTGATCCATACAAATAATGTCTCCAGATTTTTAACACGAACACCACTACAGCTAATTCCAGATCATGAGTAGGATAGTTTCTCTCATGCACCCTCAACTGTCTTGAAGCATAGGCCACTACCTTGCCACTTTGCATCAACACACCGCCTAATCCCATCTTAGACGCATCGCAATACACTACAAAAGAATCATTTGGACTTGGTAAAATTAACATTGGTGTTGTAGTCAACTTCTTCTTCAGTTCCTCAAAACTTTCCTCACAGGCAGCATCCCAGACAAAAGCTTGATTCTTCCTGGTCAACTGAGTCAATGGCAACGCCAATTTAGAAAACCCTTCAATGAATCTTCTATAGTAACCCGCCAAACCCAAAAAGCTTCTAATCTCTGTTGCAGTCTTCGGAGCTTCCCACTGAAGTACTGCACTTACTTTAGAGGGATCCACCGCTATACCATCACCAGAAATGACATGACCCAAGAAACTCACGGTCTTCAACCAAAATTCGCACTTCGAGAACTTTGCAAACAATTTATTATCTTTCAACACCTGCAATGCAATTCTCAAGTGACCTGCATGCTCTTCGTCAGACTTAGAGTAAATTAGTATATCATCAATAAATACCACAATAAACTGGTCCAGATAAGAATGGAAAATACGATTCATATATTCCATAAATACACCCGGCGCATTAGACACTCCGAAAGGCATCACTGCATATTTGTAGTGTCTGTAGCGAGTTATGAAAGCAGTCTTCTGAATGTCACCTTCCTTTACTCTAATCTGATGGTAACCCGAACTCAGATCAATTTTGCTGAAAACACGAGCTCCTACCAGCTGATCCATTAAGTCATCAATCCTCGGAAGTGGATACTTATTCTTAATGGTTACTTTATTCAACTGACGGTAATCAATGCACAAACGTATACTACCATCCTTCTTTTTCACCAACAACACTGGAGCTCCCCACGGCGATACACTTGGTCTGATAAACTTCTTATCGAGCAATTCCCTGACCTGAGATTTCAACTCTGCCAATTCTGATGCAGACATCTTGTACGGTGCTATAGAGATAGGTTTGGTACCCGGTACAAGATCAATGGCGAATTCAACTTCCCTTGTCGGAGGAAATTCTGTAATGTCATCTGGAAACACTTCAGGAAATTCATTCACTACTGGTAATTCATTAACTGAAGTCTTGCTTTCAACAGATAACGAGGCAAACACCGCAAATAGCTTCGCTTCCTCCTCCAACAACGCCCTCAACTCCTTACTAGATAACGAATCTGCTAATGCTTCCTCTCCAGGAGTAAGAAATAGTAACGTCTTCCTGAAGCAATCAATATACACCCGGTTGAACTCCAACCAGTTCATTCCCAAAATAACATCAAGATTACCGAGTGGCAGACAAATCAAGTCCACTCTAAAATCTCTACCAAATATGGTCAGCGGACACTTCAAACACACCAAAGAAGTAACCACGGAACCAATAGATGGAGTTTCAATCGTCATCCTCTGCTCTAGAGTAGATGGCACAATCCCTAATCTCTTCACACAGTCAACAGAAATAAACGAGTGCGTTGTGTCAATGATAGCAATCAAAGGAACATCATTAATAAAACAAGTACCTTTGACAGAATGCTCCTCCTTGGTGGATTGGGCTCCCACCAAGACAAACACTTTCCCACCAGTTTGAGACGTCTGAGACTTCTTCGGCTTCTCACAGTGGGTGCTGATGTGACCCTTCTCTCCATAATTATAACAAGTAGGCATAGTGGCTCTGCAGTCAGCTATAACATGCCCTGCTTTGCCACACTTGAAACACTTCTTCACCTCATTCTGACAGTTGTTAGCACGGTGACCCGCGCCACCACATCTGAAGCACTTGAGAGTATCAGCACCTGCTCCCTTCTCCTTTGGTTTCTTTCCCACATTAGTTTTCTGTTTCCCCTTATCAGCTGGAGCACTATAAGGAGTACCTCCAAATCTCTGCTTGCCCTTCTTCTCATTCACAGCTTTGTAATGAGCAATTCTGGCTCTGTTGTCATTATCATAAATTCTGCTTCTGCTTACCAGCTCTGGATAGTTTCTTATCTTCTGACAAGCAATACCCAATTTGATCTCGGGATGCAACCCGTTCTCAAACTTCAAACACTTCAAAGTCATCGCTTCTTCAGTATTGTAATGAGCATAATACAGAACCAGCTCCTCAAACTTAGCGGCATACTCAGCAACAGTCTTATCACCCTGCTTCAGCTCCAGAAATTCAACCTCTTTTACGCTACGAATGTCTTCCGGAAAATACTTTTCCAAAAACTTAGCTTGAAACACAGCCCAAGTAATCTCAGTACCTGCAGCTTCCAATCTCTGACAACTATTGTCCCACCAAGCCTCAGCCTCTCCTTCCAGCATATGCGTACCAAACCGTACCTTCTGAGCATCACTGCATCCCATGGTCCTGAAGATCTTCTCCACATCCTTCAGCGATTTCTGTGCAGCTTCTGGATCTAAGATGCCTCACTCATAAGTAGGCGGCTTGTTGCTCTGGAACTGTGCTAAGTCACGAAACTGAGCACCTCCAGCTTGATTGGCATTCTCTACAGCCTGTGCCATGGCTTGCATAGCAGCAGTAATAGTAGCATCATTCCTTCCTGCGATACTGTTCAACAATAACTTAAGGTCAGAACACCAAATCAACTCCTATTCTAAGGACAGACTCAACTCTAACACCTGGCCGGACGGACCGACCTGCTCTGATACCAATTGTAACACTCCACTTTCCCATTTAAAAAAAATAAACAAAATATTAAAGATAAATCAGAGCTTCACCAAGTGGAATGTCACATTAAAAACCAACAAATAAAATCCTTCGGTTTTTGATAAAATATGCAGCGGAAAATTATTCAATTATTCGATTTACGGCCATTTGCCAATAACACCAAAACTCCACATAAAATCGTGGTTCACCATAATCTTCATCAAAAATAAAGATACGTAACAAAAAGAATAACAAATAACAAAATGAATGAAATCCCCAAAATCCCGTATTACGTATCAGAGCACTCCTATGGACTCGATCAGCAACACCAATATCCAAGCTATCTAGGTACCTGGATTATCTGTACTTCCGAAGAAGCACAGACACAACAACAACAAAGGGGTGAGAAATCACATTCAATATTATCGGTGAGTAAATACATGATAACAAGGTAGCATTATATAAGTCAACAACACACCCACACGACCTACTGTCCAATATCATCAACAACATCAAATAATAATGTAATGCAACACGACACCATGCATGTGGTACCGACTCATTGGTTCATTCAATCGAACCCCGGATAGATCATATACACCTCTACTTGGCAATGATCTATCCCCCACCATTCTCCACATAGGAGTACGGATGAATCACATACACTCCTCCTGAGCAATGATTCATCCCACCAATCACCATGAATATGCAAGACTCAACTATGCACAACCAAAACATGTATACAAGCATAAATACATGCACACGATCCTCCTGATCACATCATACATATCATCAACACCATCGTCATGTAATTTGCTTCATACACACCAAACGCCCAATTAATTAATTAATTAATTAATTAAAATTATTAAAATTAATATTTTCATCACCCATGTTTTATTTCTCAGCACCTGGCACCTATTCCCAACCTCTCAAACCAAGAGAAAATAATTCCGATGCGAAGACGGGAATGAAATCGTAAAAATATGAAATTCTGCACCACTGCTGTCCATACGCGTATTAACCTGAGTCATACGCGTATGACTTGCTCCCTCGCCCTGCCTTACGCGTATGCCCCCGTCTGATACGCGTAAGGCCTCCTGCCTCGCCCTGCCATACGCGTTTTGCCCAACTTCATATGCGTATGGGCAGAGACCCATTTTCCTTCAAAAATTAAATTCTCAGATCTACATACGCGTATGGCTACTCCATACGCATATTGCCTTGCCAATCATACACGTACCATACGAGTATGGGCAGAGGGTCGTACCAAAACCCTCTCCCTCAGCCACCCTTACGTGTAACGCTCCCTTTCCTTCACTCCCATACGCGTATGGCCTAGCCCAATACGCGTATGGCCAGGTCTATTACGCAAATCACCAGAGGCCTCACCATTCTGCACTCTGCTACGATTTCCACACTTCTCCACTTCCAACCAGTCCTATAATCGTTTCTACATGAATTTTAGGTCCAATTTTCATCTTTTCTCTTGAACCTAGAATTACTACACGTATTATAGATCTAAAATCTCAAATCGTTCTCCCAATTGAACCAAAACCACAGGTTATCAGTATAAGTTCATACACAACAGCATTATCAACAGAAAATCATGAAACCACACATCAATTCATGTACGATTTCAGAATCATAACAGGCATGATCAACAATTCAACAACACAACAATTCTGCATATGAAATCCTACGGGGTTAAGGACTCCCCACTACCCTATCATGAATAAAACACCAATATTAAACCCTTTTCTCCCCCCTTACCTCCAATCTTTACAGAAAATCTGGACAATTGGGGAAGAAGATCAAGCCCTAGCACACCTTGTTCTTTCTCTCCTCTTGGTTCTCTATTCCTCGTTTCACGTGCCAAAACCTTTCTATTTCCCTAAACCTCTTCTAATTCTCTTAATCCTATTTTAATTAAATTAATTAATAATAATAGCAATAATAGCAATAATAATAATAATAATAAAATAATAATATTACTATTATTAATTAAATTATTATTATTATTATTAACTATACCACTATTAATATTAATCTAAAGACTTTATCTTACCAACTCACCTTCCTAACCAAGGGCAACCCTTAAACGCACTCAAAACACTCCCCCAAACAAGGTCACACAAATAAAATAACACAAGACGTCTAAATAATTAAAATGGGGTGTTACAGTCGGCAAACCACTTATAGAAAATTGAAGCGCAGAAATTAAGGGGTCCTCCCCTTCTCTTCTCGTTCTTATAATGCATTGAATAATACAAATCCCCTAGCAAGGTAGGTATCGGATTCTTCATGGTGAATATCCGGATGGCGTGCATGACTATGAAATCCTTCACATTCGGGAACAACGCCTTTCCATAAACACACATAGCCAAGATTGCATTGAACACTAACCAACGCTTATTCTTAGCACAAATAGTAGCCTGCTCCACCAAAAACTTCGTGTGAAAACCATTACATCCTCCTTTGCTGGCAACATTGCTCTTCAACAAAGATGGATCCAAGTGCAAAGCAGCGGAAACCTTTTCCAGATCCGGAAGCTCTTTAGAGGGATAAAAAGGAACTTCTTCTTTGACAGAAACATCTAAAATGTGAGCAAACTCCTCTAATGTCGGAGCCAGAAGATAGTCAGCGAACAGAAAACACTGCAGGCGAGAGTCAAAGAATTGCACCAGAATGTGCAGAGCCCTATACTCACACTGGGTAACATCACGTGTGAAATTTAGAATTCTTCCATACTCTCCTCTGAAGTCTGTCAGTACCTCAGGTTTTGCCATGGCCAAGATTTTGTGAACAGAATCTAGATGAAGCTCTGGAAACTTATACATGATGATATTCTTCTTCCTTTCAGTGCTAGTACTCATCTTGGACATTCTTTAGCAAACCGGAATCAAAGTTAGGATGCAACCCTGAAAATGAGCAAACATGTTAGAATGCAAAAATGATGATGCAAATGCAAACATGGGATCAAGGCGTCCATAATGCTCAATACTGATGTTGTTCCACTGACTGAATAAAACCCAGAATATCAGAAACCCAGAAATCCAGAACGACGGCCCATTCAAAATACCAGAATACCAGGATGAAAAATTTACACTGATAGGAAATCCAGAATACTGGGTATGTTAAAGGTCAAGGTTACCTGCAAACCTGTACACTTGCCCCTCTTACATGTGGGTTCTAGGAAACCTAGGATCTTCAATATCACGGACTCTCAGGTCGAGAAATGATGATACGTTCACCATTTTAGGTTTGGCATCATCATCAATCGAGGAGGCCTCAACTGATTCCCCTAAAAAAGGTCATCCTATAGCAAGTTCCCAGCATTGGGTCCTCGGATCAAGAAGTGTAATGGATTTTCCATTTCTAGTCTGCCATTATCACCTATCGGGAGGAGTGCCGCAACTGAGTCCTCGGGAAATGGTCGCCAGAGTCGACAGTTTTCCAGGTTACATTCCATCGTCTGCCCCAATGCGCAGGATAGAATATTACCAAAGAAAACCTCGTCTGGATATGGAGTTTTCATGTATACTACGTCTGGCCAAATGCCACACAAGTCACACTACTTTCCACGCTAATCATAGGTGTATGCTCAAGCCTGTGTATTGGGCTTATCCCTCATGAATCCACCCAACAGAACAACAGCAACAGAATAATATGATAATAATAAAATGCAGTAAAATGCAGTAAAATACAGTAATACAGTAATATACAACAAAATAAAGCACAACAATAAACACCCAATGAAATAAAACAGACAAGCGCTAGGATTGACTCGCAAAGGGAATGGACCAGCAAGAGGTCAACTTGGTCCCCAGCAGAGTCTCGCCAGCTGTCGCTTCTGGGATTTTCATCCAGGTACAAACGCGAAAGTGGCGCGGAAACAGAGTCGCCAGCAATGTGTATTTATCCCAAGAGAGGGAAAGGAAACACTGCGTAAACCTGAAGGAAGGGAAAAGCATGGTCTCGCGACCAAGAGAAAGGGATAAGGGATTCGGTTACACGAGGGGAAGGTATTAGCACCCCCACGCGTCCATCGTACTCGATGGGATCCACGCTTGTTGTCTCGATCAAAGGGTGTTGACGTCTGGAGCTCCACTGCTACTGGAAAGGAAAAGGAACGGGAACGGAAAAGAACGCAGAAATGAAGAAGAAAAGAAAAGGAAGTGACTCGATAGGACATCGTCGTCCTATGCCTACGTATTCCCTCGTGCAATGGGAAAGTCAGAGTCAACGTAGTTCGGACACGAACTAAGGGGGAGGTTGCTCGCCAAGACATCGCCGTCTTGTGCCTACGTATCCTCAATCTAACCAGAAGGAGGAAATCAGAGCAGTCGTAGTTCGACCTAACAAGGTCTTAGTGTTTTTTATGAGCGACGTCAAGTTCGCGTCCGGCAGTTAGGGTCGATGCCTGTTTGCGACAAAACGGAAAATAACGTGCTCTTTTGTGAAAAAAGGTTTGAAACTTAACAATCCCGAAGGATAAAAAGGTTTGGTTTGTTTTTGTGTTTTTTAGACAGAAGTGGATTGAAGTTAGTTCGTAACTTACATTGCACCAAAGTCTACCATGCGGGAACGAGTGAGTCGCATGGTCTCCCCCAAATGGGACGTATGCTAAACACTCTAGAAGAGGAGGGGAGACCCCTCGTTATTCATTTCCTACACTTAAGGCTCGAGCACAATATACGTTATATTTATTAAGTGTTTTAGAAATGTTAAGAGATGAGAAGAGAGGACCCAAGGAAAAGAAAACAATAAGGGGAATTCTATCCTAATGTTGTCATGCAAAAGTGGACCTATAGTTGAGGTTAAAAGGGAAACATCTACCTAAGTTAGCATGCATGGTTTGAATCCTAATGTCTATCCTACTCCAAGCTTAATCAAAAATTAAGTTGGACTAGGAACCCTAAGGGAGCAAGCAAAAGTGAATCCAAGACTTGAACAAGTCTTAAGATCCAATGGGGAAGGAAATAAGTGAAAGAGATGAAGAAGAAAAGGAAATAAGAGATGAGAAACCAAAGAGGGCAGCAAGTACATCATGCACATCAAATCCAATTCACATCATCAATCAAGCTTCAAAGATCATGCAAGAAGATTCAAGTAAGCAAGTAAGGGCAAACAAGAGAGGATGCAAGCAAACTTGCATAAGAAGCACAATTAAACATCATTAAGACTCATACAAAGATGAAATGAATAAGGTAAGATGAAAATGAATCCAAGTCAGAACTTAGGTCATGCCAAAGTTATCCAATTCAAGTATTAGAAAATGATCTCAAGAGTGTCAAGTATGCATCTCAACAACACTCAAACCATTAGCAACAATTAACTCATGCACAACATAACTTCAAGTGATCAAACAAAGTGAAATCAAGGCATGAAAGCAAATGGGCAGAAAGGTGAACATGTATATCAATTCAAATATCAACTCATGAATAGCAAGAAAAAGCAACAAAAATCACATTCAAAACATGCTCCACAATTATGCAAATATCCTCTTCAAACATCTATACAAGCAACACATGATAAAGTGAAGCAAGAAGCAAGATATGATCACATAATGGACCCAAAATCAAGAGGATCAGAACCTTAAACATGTCATTCAAATCAAAGAAAAGTCCTCAAGCATTGATTAGATCATACAAGAAAACATCTCACAAGATTAGGTCAAGCATACCAAAGGATCCAAGTCAAAACATTGTCAACTTATAAAATCAAGAACAAATAGGAAAATGGTCAAATGAAGATGATTCAAAAGCCACAAACAAGCTAAGACAGTATATGATCATACCAAATAATCATCTCAAGCATCATTCAATCTCAAGTAAACAAAAACCTCTAAACTAGGTCAAGTGCCTCAACATGCTTCAACCAAATTCAAACCACAAGTAGGCATCAACCAAAAATATAAAGATGCTTCATAAAAATCCAAATAAATTTCCAAACTCATGTTAAAACAATCAAGAACTAATGTGTAAAAGGTTCTAGCCAGAATCACAAGATTTCAACATCAATTGGATCAAAACATCACACATAGGAGGCTAATCGAGCATGCATCGAGGGCTAATTAAAATCAATCAAGAATTAATCAAGAATTCAATATCTCAGCACCAAATCAATCCTCAAACATTCACCAAAGATGTGTCAAGGCATGGTAAGAAAATTGAATCATGAAAGCAATCAAAAGCATCAAAAGACAAAACCCTAATTCAAGGGTAAACATGTAAAAGCAACCTCCAAATTAATTCCAAATAAAATAGAAAAATAAATGGAAAAATAAAAATAAAAAATATGAAAATTAAAACAAGACACAAATTAATCAGGAAAAGTATTTTTGGTAATTTTATCATGATTAGAAATAATAAAATAAAAATCAAACCGGAAAAAATAAAAGAAAAAGAAAACAAAAAGAATTAACAAAATGAGGGGGTGCATCAGCAATTCTCAGCAACACATGAAGTCAGTCAAAATGCGCTTGGGCTCAGAATTTAGGGTGTGTGAATATCAAAGCGAAATAGGCCCATGGACACAATATAATATCACCAGAATTTTAAACCAAAAAGAAAAGAAAATAAATGAAGTGTAACGAAAATATGCGGACATGCTCATCAATCGGTCCAAAACATTTTAAACACAAAAGACAAAAATAACACACAGTCAATCACGCGATGCCACCTAGTCATCTCCTTCATGCAATAAACGAAATAAAACCCTAAATTGAAGTACGAAGAACAAGGATTAACATAGTGTCATCAATTTTTCAAAACACACAATCAACACAAAGAAAACTGGATCCAAAGACATGGGTTCAAGAATGGTTTCAAACAATCAACAATGTCAACAAACTCAGATTCAAACAATCAAACAAATGCCATCATTTCAGGCTCCTCTAGATGCAATGTATGATCAATCCTAACACATTTGGATCCAAAAGATGAGAGCTATGAAAGTTTAAGGACCCTTACCAAGTGGAGAATGGTCCACTGCCTTCTTCAACTTCCAGTACGAGAGGAAACCAAGAATCTTGATCTTTGAGCTCCAAAGATGAAGAACTAAGCAAGAGTTGGAGTAATACACGAGTATATTAAGAGAGCTTGAATAAACTTCAGAAATAAGCAAGAAAACCAGATCTGGAAATGAGCAAGGTGATGCGTCCAAATGCTATCTATTGCATGCAAAAGACCACAAATGCTTGATTGGAGATGAATCAACCAAGAGATGAGAGGAAACTTCAAGAAAAGAAAAGAATTCGAGAGTGAGAAGTTTTAGAGAAATTCTGATTCAGATCTGAAAATGGAGTCTCTCCTTTTGGTTTGGAGTTGTTGTGTTTAAATATAAAGAGTTTAGGGTTGGATGGAGGTTAGGGAACGAATCTTAGGCTTGGAAGTTGGTTGGTGTGGTTTGGCAACGAGAAAAGTGAAAAATGAAGCACATGGGATAGTGTAGGTTCGGATCATGCTTTGTTTGCAATTCTCTTGCTTTGGTTTTGGTTTGGGAATGAGTACAAACGTGTGAGGAATTGGGCTGACATCATGTACCAATTTGGAGAATTCCAGCAAGTCCATTTTGCCTTCATGCTCACTTTCACCAATTTGGCATTCTTTCTCTCTCTCTCTTAAGAAGATGGTGTGTTCAGCCAATTTTGGCAAGGATGTGGCATAATTCGTGGCCCACAAGAATGCACAGGATATACTGCATGATCAATCCATTTTATATGCCATCATGAGAACTTTCAAGCAGATCCAAGTTTGGTTCGTGTGTGACACTTTAGAGCATCATAACTCCTTGAATTCTTTACCAAATGATGAGATCTTGAATTCATTATAGAGGTAGCATGGTGGGGAACAAGGTTTATGTTGAAAATAAGTGAAAATGATGCTTGGAAGTCACCTAAAAATGAGCATGAAGATGTGTCCACCAAGTCTGGCAAAAACACTTAGAGAGAAAAAACTAAGTTTTGAGTTTTGCAAGGTTGAAATGTCCCTCTTTGGAGCACCATAACTCATTCAAAAATGATTCAAATTCCATGGTTCTTGTGCCCATTTTGAGGGAGAAGTTTCATACTACAACTTTCATGTGGAAGATATTTTGAAATGGGGCCTTGAACATGGTGAAAAATGGCCTAGAAAGTGATTAAAAACTTACTAAAAATAGTAAGTTTCTAAAAACCTAATTTCCAATTTTAGTAACTTTTCACAATTCTTGGTTTTTAATGAATCCTTGAACATATCTTGATCAAATCTCATATATGGACCATATTTGACTTGAAAATCATGATGTTGACCTCAAAAAGTCAGGAGTTGACTTTTTTCACTGCACAGTTGACTTTATCCCCAATTTTCCTAATTTTCAATCTTCTGATCAATTAAAATCCTTCTGAACCAACTTGATGGACAATTCTCCAATCCTAGACACTTGAGGACACGAGGAATACCATGGAATCAAGTCTTGCCCAAAAAATCAGAAATAAACTGATTTTATGGTAAACCCTAATTTTGGTGCCCTCAGCCTAGGAGGAATCGACCCATGCTCCAAATCCAAATTCCTCTGAGTATGATGTGTATCCTCTCAAACAATGATGAGATGTGCCATTTGGTGTTGCTAAAAACTCAAAGATCTTACCCATTGGGGTGTTAAACTCAAGAACCCCAAAACACCAATTAGAGAAACCAGGCTAGGAGGAAGTGATTCACTTGAAATCTCTTGCCAATTGCAGTCTTCTGATGAGGTGATGGACCAATAAGATACCTTGAGGTCCAAGGCTCCTTTGTGGCTCAAGTAATGATGACATTAAGACTATCTCTCCTCTTGATGTCTTGGATAGCACACATGAACTTTTACTTGAAGCTCTGGAAAACATCTTCTTCTCTTGAGTTAGCTCATATACCTTGATCCCATGCTAAGAACCAATGATATGCACAAATGATAATGCAAAATGAGATGAAACATAAGCCAGTTAGGGTTAAAACATGAGGGCAAATTTTGAGGTATTACACCAGTGCAGAGGCATCCTGGGTCACCAACGCCCTCTTGCTCGGACAGTCCATGCTTTCCAGCTGAAGAGATTCTGCCCGCAGCCTGATCAAGGAGTTCCCCTTAAAGAATCTTCTATCGAGTATGCAAGGGGGAAGCTCGAACCTCCCTTTGTCTGGGGCCCTGCTGAGATCCACGGCGTCGTTGGCCCTCAGCCGCTTGGTTCGTGAAGCCAAAGGCAGGGGAGATCAACGGGGAGCAGGAGTGGGAGGAGAGGTCCCCGCAGCAGACTGAGCAGGAGTGGGAGCACGCGTATTGGCAAATCGAGACTTCGGAGGAGCCGTTCCAGGCTTGTTCCTTGCAAGAGCATTTTTCACCATCCTCTCATGGGCCTGAGGCATCTCACCTGCACAAACAGAACACGAGCATGTTAGATATGATAAAAGAAAATAATTCGGGCAAATTAAAATAACTAACACTACCGAGCAGCTTCTGGGCTTCCGCAGGAGTCTTGCACTCCAGGAGTGCCTTGGTATTAATAAAGCGGTATTCAACCCTCTCACTACCATCCTCCTCGAAGATCGGTTCACCCTTCTTCGTCCAGCATTGAGCGAGCAGGAAGGAGTTAACGTACTTCATCAGCATCTCATACGCGACGGTATCCTGCCTATCTAACTCGTTCGGCTGAAGAACGTAATCGCCGGGCTTCTTGGTGAAATGGCCAGGTCCCCAGTGGATGGGGAACTTGTACACTCTCTCCCTGATAAACTTCTCAGCCTCGTCGCGTAGCTCGTTTCCCTCCTCGTCAACCTCGATCTCCCAGAGATAAGTACTGTCCTGGGCAGCTTCCGATACGGGCTCAATAATGTAGTACCTCTCCTTAAACATCCGTATCGATTCAGAGAAAAGTTTGAACAGCTTGCGAGGCTGCTTCAATGAAACCCAACCATACTTCCTCCCCGACAGCTTCCGTTGAAGGTGGAAGACTGTAAAGAACAAGGGAAGAGTAGCCCCTATCTTCAAAAATTCACAGGTAAGCTCAAACGCCCGTATAAAGGCCAGTGAGTTCGGGTGCAGCTGCGTAGGGGCCAACTTCAAGTGCACAAACACTGATTGCTGAAAATCAGTGAACGACAATCTCAACCCCAGCTCTTTGAAGGCATATTCGTACATAGTGAAGCGATCCCCGAAATCCGTGCAGACCCGATCATCCTCGGAGGGAAAGTGCACCTTTCACTCCCCCTCTGGCCCGAATTCCATAAAAACATCCCCTAAATACGTGGCAAAGGTGGACCCGTGCTCGGCTGGTTTAGCCACCTCCTACTCCTCCGCGGAATCCTCGACGACATCCTCTTCCATATCTTCCATTTCCTCTTCTTCCCCGACCTCGTTGGGGATACTTGAAGTCGTCAAACTACTGCTGTCCGAGGAACTCGCCTCTTCCTCGGACGAGTCCAAGATAATTTCTTCATCTGGCCCCGTCGCCATATCGATCACCTAAAAAGCAGAGAAAAAAGTGAATTCGACAATAGATCAAATCCACCCTTCCACCGCTAGTCAAGTGAAAGGGCGTGCAAAGGGCTGAGGACAATGTCCCCGGCCTAAGCCCTAACATCAAAAGAAAAACTCAGAAACCTCCCCGCGAAGAAACGCTCGAGACAAGTCACCCCCAGGCGAGGAGCTCCCCCGCACTCATACCCAATTTCCATTTAAAGCTTCGTCGGAAACCGCAAAGCTTCACCAAAATCTAGGAGTATTCGACTGGATAATTCATCACCAACTCAGAAGATGAAAAATCACGACGGTTACACATGCATCGTCGTCGGAACGACACCGTGAACCGCCCTCCTCACTAAAACATACTAAAAAGTCCAGCGACGCATCAGAAGTGGAAAATGGCATAACCACCGTCCACCACCAACAACCGCTGAAAACGAAGCTAATCATCCTCTAAACCTAAGCCCTAACCGCATGCAATCTGCCATTGGCCATCAAAATGGGTAAAAGAGCAAAAAATAGACGAACTTACTTGATTAAGAAGGTGAATAGCGGCTGCCCGAAAATTGGTGCGGTGGCCGGAATAGCAGACGACAGGTGACGAGCAGGAATTCTGAAGAAGACGAAGAGAAATTAGAGCGAAAAGTTCAAAATGGAATGAGTTTCCCCCTTTTATATAGAAGGGCACGTGCAGTGGCACGCGCTCGTAGGTCATGATGGCTATTAACTAGCCATCATTGCCTAATAACTGCTACATGGAGCTCTAGGCACACGTGGCACCCTAACGTTTCCAATTCTGACTAACCATTAGTCTCCCCGTACGACGGGTAACACGATCACGATCATGAATGCCACGGACACCAGGGGTCACGGGCACCACTAGACCCTTCACCATCACCAAACGACGACTTCACGCTAGCTCGCCGGAGCAATGAGCTGTCCTTAAGTCATCACTCCCAGGCTCGGGAGCAACGACTTGGGGGGCTCCTGTTCTGGACTGGAACAATGGTCAGGCATGGCCCAATCCACGTCTGCTCTAGAACGGCCCAATTACCTAAGTCCAATCCACAAATGGGCAAAAGTTACCTTTCTGCCCCTCCAGCCGGGCAAGGACTGCATCGCTCCTCCCCAAAAATGTTGCCCGTTACGCACGGCTTCTCCACTCCCCGAACGGCTGAGGGTATGTGCCTGCAACTATGCTTATGCCCGACATAACGGCTAGTATTAGGCACCCTGCCCGACATAACGGCTAGTTTTGGGCAGTTACCTATTCTTTGGGAAAACGGTTATTTCGCCCCGAAAATAGGACCGTTGGCCACGCGCTTGGGGGCATTATATAAAACCTCTCACTTGAGAGGGTCAGGTATCCAACATTCACCCTACGAACTAATACTTTGTACTTGCCCCTTTTCTCTGACCCTTTCTTACTTGAGCGTCGGAGTGCCTTGCAGGTACACCCCCTCATCCTCTTCATACGACCAGCATCTCAGATGTACTTGGTGGCCCACTTCTACAGGATCTGATCCAGCCTTCACGATCACCACCATTGTTATCACAATAGAGATCAATGGGATCCATAATATAGAGACTATGCCAAGTTCACTAATGAACTTCTTGATCTAAACAACTTCCTTTGCTGCATTTGAGGCAACAATGTACTCGGCCTCTATTGTAGAATCATCAATTGTTTCTTGCTTTGAACTTTTCCAGCTCAAAGCGCCACCATTTAAGCAGAACACATAACCAGTTTATGATCTGAAGTTATCCTTATTTGTCTCGAAGCTAGCATCAGTGTATCCAAATACAGCAAGCTCTTCCTGACCTCCCTATACCAAGAATGAGTCCTTAGTCCTTCTCAAGTACTTAAGGATATTCTTGACATCTACCCAATGAGCATCACTGGAATCAGATTGGTACCTACTCGTTGCACTTAAAGCATACGAGACATCTGGTCGAGTACAAAACATGACATACATGATAAATCCTATTGCAGATGCATATGAAATCTTATTCATGAGATCCATTTCTTCCTTAGTTGAAGGGGACTGTGTTTTTGATAAACACATGCCATGTTGCATAGGTATGAATCCTTTCCTGGAATCATGCATATTAAATCGTCTCAACACTTTGTCTATGTATGTACTCTAACTCAGGCAGAGTAATTTTTGTAATCTATCTCTATAGATCCTGATTCCTAATATATAGGCTGTTTCACCAATGTCCTTCATAGAAAAGCATTTCCCTAACCAAGTTTTCACTTATTGCAAGGTAGAGACATCGTTTACAATGAGTAATATGTCATCTACATATAATACCATAAAGACGATCATGCTCCCACTAACCTTCTTGTAGACACAAGGCTCATCTTCATTCTTTATGAATCCATATTGTTTTACAATTTCATTAAAATGAAGATTCCAGCTTCTTGAAGCTTGCTTCAATCCATAGATTGATCATTGTAACTTGTATATCTTTTGGGCTTCTTCTGGTATGTCAAATCCTTCAGGTTGTGTCATGTACACATCTTTAAGAAGATTCTCATTAAGGAAATCAGTCTTGACATCCATCTGCCATATTTCATAATCATGATATGCAGCGATAGCAAGCAAAATCTGAACAAATTTTAGCATTGCAATTGGTGAAAAGGTTTTATCATAGTCTACCCCATGAATTTGTTTATAGCCTTTAGCAACCAGTCTTGCCTTATAGGTATGTACCTTACCATCCACGTCAGTCTTCTTTTTAAAGACCCATTTGCATCTTATAGGATTAACTCCTACATGAGGCTCTACTAAGGTCCAAACCTGGTTTGTGTACATGGAATCCATTTCATATTTCATGGCTTCTAGCCACTTTTCAGACTCAGAACCAGTTATGGCCTATTGGTAGGTTACATGCTCATCTTAATCCATGAGTAATACATCACCTTGATCAGTTATGAGATATCCATATCTCTCTGGTTGGTGACGTATCCTGCTCGACCTACGCTGGTCTTATTCTACTTGAGCAGGTTGCTCTTCCACAAATACTTGTGATTCCTACTCTAATTCCTCCATAGGTGTATCAATGCTTTGTGATGATGGTAGAGCATCTAGGGGCTGGTCCGGGGAAGGTGATTGAGGAGGTGGATAGGACCAGGGATGCTCATGCTAGGTTTAAGTTCCTGAAGGAGATTTATGATGATGAGATCATTGTTGTACAACAGGCTGATAGTGATGCTGAGCAGGTGGAAATACACAGGGCCCGTGCTTTAAGGTTATATTTTCTTTATTTGGATGGCACTTGCCTTTTTGTGGACACGAGTGCCACTTATACTGATGTTTCATATCTCCGGTACTTTTTGGACCTCACTCGGATCCATGAGTACAATTAGGAGGTGGCTTGCCTGACCTATCTATATTCGAAGTTGAGAGATGGATGTCAGTGGAAGACGAAGCAGGTCACAGGCAGCGGGACACTACTGGAGGTAATAATTCTTAATCCTTGAATGTTTTTTTTGTCATTCACAGTTCATATTTCCAATAATAATTCTTGACTCTTGAATGTTTATTTTTTATTTTCATTTCAGGCTTGGATCCTCCAGCATTTCCCGTGCATTGTTGGCTGGGCGAGTGTCGATGAGTACACTGAGGACATGCCCCTGTCGCTCCCGGGATTTTCATCCAGGTAAAAACGCGAAAGTGGCGCGAAAGAAAGAAAGAGAGTCGCCAGGCAGGCATTTTTATCCCAAATAAAGGGAAAGGTAATGCTGCACAAACCCGGGAGAAAGGAAAGAACAAGGTCTCGCGAACCAAAGAGAAAGGGTGAGGGAGTTGGTTACGTGAAGGGAAGGTTATCGCACCCCTTCACGTCCGTCGTACTCGACGGGATCCACGCTTGAAGTACTGCTCAAAGGGTGATAAACGAAAAGGAACTGAGAGAGAGCGAGAAACAAATGTAGGGAAAATAAAAGAAGTGCTCGAATTGGCCCTACCCCACTGCCTACGTATCTCATCGGGAATATGAGAATCAGAGCGACGTAGTTCCCCTAACCTAGGGAAAACTATTTTTGTTTTTTAGGGAACGGCTAATGTTCTAGCTCAGGTGTTGCAGGCTCGCTGAATCGAGTGTGTTACCGTATTGCAAGAGAACAAGGAGAAGCACGTTCGTACGTTGAGAGTGAGAGATGAGAAGAGAATTCCCAAAGGAAAGACGTTATTGTTTGTTTGAAGTGTTTTAGAAGTTTTTTATTTGAAGTGTTTTGCATAGGAGAGTGTACCTAAGTCTTTTTCAATGGAATGTGCATCTCATGCATCATTCCAAAATAAAATGATGATGAAGTACACTAAGTAGGAGGAAGATCCTCAAACTTATTTCCAAAGTTAAAGGCTTAAGTACACTAGCCTATTCCCTTTATTAAATGTTTTTGCTATTTTTAAATGAAGAAGTGTTTTTGAGTTTGTTTGTGAAATCACTTCATGTTAAGACTTGTACATCACGCTAGAAAACCTACAACACATTCCAAGATGGAATATATGCAAGCCCCCCCCCCCCCCCCCCCCCATGGAATAAGGCTCATGGCACATGAAGATGTTTCAACCTTTATTAGGCGTTTTGAATTTGTTTTGAGATGAGAGAAGAGAGACTCAAAAGAAACAAATGTAAAGACTAAAGGGGACTAAGACTCACCCTAATATTATCATGCTTGGAGATCCTAAGGGTTAAGTGTGGTTTAGAAGCCTAGGTATAGAAGAAGAGAAGAAAAAGAGGTAACATAACTCACTTCTAAGATAGAAGATGAGTTATGAACCAAGAGGGAAAAGAAAGAAGTTGAACAAAGAAGGCATTGAAATGCTTTGCACAAGCACAAAAGAGAAAGCATTAAAAGATGAGGGAAGAAGGTGTGTATGGAAGCATATCCACACACTCAACTTACCATGAGCCCCTACAAACAAATGTTAGTTCAATAATGAAATAAGAAAGCATAAGTGAAAGAAAGAAGACAATTAAGCATCAAACTACTTATGAAATGAATTTAAGAATCAAACAAAGCCTAAACCTAAAAGGAAAGGACCCTAAGTATTCAAGGACTTCTAAAGTCAGTAGCTACGTCTAAAGGTATTCTAATAGGGTTAGGGTACCTAATGGGATCAAACTATGCCAAGAAAGATGCCAAGGATTCATACAAGTGCAAGTTATGAATAAAAGATGAAATATGAACGTGTATGACATACCAACATGAATAAATGCATAAAGAAATGTCAAATTCAGAAGTGAATGGCATATTATAATGCATATGGGAGTCAATGAATGAACATACAAAGCATGAGTGAAATGATTCAATAAGAGGAGACAAGATGAAAGGAAGTTCCAACAATGTTCAAGTTCACATAAGATGGCATACTTGTAATGCAAGTCAAAGTTGACAAGAACATGAAAATAAATGCAAGTGGATGCAAGTCAGAATTAAACATCATATTTGAATGTCATATAATGCCTATGAATGAGCATACAATTCATGAGAAAGAATGTTCAAGTATAAGAAGTTATATGAAGAAGAAGTAACAAGAAGAGAAACAAATTTCACTTAATGAAAGAAGTAACTTGAAACACAAGTCAAAGTTGAAACTCAAAGATAAATGAGCATGGATAATATGTCAGTAGCATATGACATTTAAGATGCAATTAAAATGTAAGAATTGATCATATCATATGCACATGCAAGCTATCTTGAAACTAGTTAAGAAAGAGATGCAAAACTAAGTCAAACATGTACAAGTATACAAGATGAATGACATTTGAATGCATGAAATGATTATGGGTCAGTAGCATACTCAATATGAAATGCAAATAAGATGCATGAATAGGTATTGATTATTCCCACACAAGTCATATTAATCATTATAAGAAGATAAACAAGTTTAGGTCAAACAAATTCAAGTAATGATTCATTTAGGAACACAAACACAACCAAATGAAAACACAATGCAAATGACCTATAATTCTAGGCAAATGACCTATAATGTTCTAATGAAGGCCTATAAAATGATCACACAAGTCCTAATGCAATGGCACAAGTGCCTCCTAATCAAACAAAGTTTAGAAGTCAAACACAAGCACACTAATGTGACTTATAACAACCAATAAGGAAAAAATAGAAAGAGACTTGGAAAAAATATGAAATTAATTTAAAAAGTACCTAAGTCAGAAGTTAAACACATATCAAAATCTCATGCAAAGATTCAAGAAGAAACTAGTTCAAACAAGTCATCAAAGTCACATTAGGTCAACAATGAATAATGCACAAAGATATGGTTCAAAAGCTATGAAAAAATAACTTCAAAAATATACAAAAATTATATGATATGCCTTGATATGTTTTTTAGACATTACAAAAAGATTTGGTGCAAAAATGTTTAAGAACTATGCAAAAGAAATCAAAAATCAAACATGTGTAATGGAGAAGAAGACTTAAAAAGAAATTGAATGGAAATTAAGAAAATATGAAAAAAATCAAATAAAATCAGAATTAAAAAATATGAAAATTTATTTCTATGTGTCTTGATGCTTGGTGAATTTTTATAGAATTTTTATTGAGGTTTTAGGATTTTTAATAAAACTAAATGAAAACCATGTAAAAAAGGAAAATAAAATGTAAAATAAATAATGTAATGGGGTACCACGCAAGTAAAAATGCAGTTCAAAACATCCTTGGGCCCAAAGGGAGGTGTGTAAAAAGTAATTTGAAATCCAGTCCATTTACACGCGTGTTCTATGGTAGTAGTGGTGGAACCTCAGTCAAACGTTGGTTCAATCAGAGCCACATGATTAAGTCAAATCAGATCAATGCAAGATGAACGAATCACAAAGCAAGCACATGATAAGGAGCATACACGCACACACATGCAATAGGTCAATGGTCAACAATTCAGAGAGAGAGAGTCACGTGAGGGGGATGATGTTCATTTATGCGCTGGAAAGCTAGGAAGCATTGGATCAAACAAAATCAGACGGCTACGTTTTAAGCTGATGATTAAACCCTAACTGAACCTCACCGGCCGGAGAAGGACCTCCGGTCATCTTCTCGGGCCATCTCCAGCCACTGCAACTAATCAAACTCACCAGAAATTTATGAAATGCATATCAAAATGTTCAGGAAGTCATGGAGATCACAAATCCACCAAAAGAATTCACATATCATGCATATACACAGAGAATCGAGCACAAACATTTTTGCCCTAGAATTTGAATCTAAGCACTTAAGTGCCTATCACTAGCCAGATCAATCACATTGCTTCTATTAAGCTATATTCAACATGAAACAAACTTAAAATCAGTGAATTAGTGCAAGAAAAAGTTGAGAAATAACGAACCTGAAACTGTGGAGAACTTGAATCTTCAGAAAACCATAGGTGAGAACTTGTTCTTGAGCTTCCAAGGAGCAAAATAAATGCTATAGAATGTGTGATCTTGCAGAGGAATCTAAGAAAAATGAAATTACAGTGATGGAGGAGGAGGTTCCAAGCTTCAATGCACTATGTTCTTGAGGTTGATGAACGATGAAGTTTGAAGAAGAAAGTGGAGAAACTCGTGCCAACAGAGAGAGAGCTCACAGAGACATTTGAGATGAATCAAGTGTGAGAGTGAAAAATGAAGTGTGTTCTCCAAAATCAGTTAGAGTTTGATTCTTATATGTGTGGTTAGGAGTTAACCATCTTAGTTGATGGTTAGAACTCAGGTTAGGTTAATGGTTGTGTGAGAAGCAATGGCAATGGTGTGCTGAGCAATTTGAATAATGAGAGAGAAGAGAACTCGTGAGTGTTGTTATTGTGTGATGCTGAACATGGTAACTTATGGTGAGTTGATAAGGATGGATGATGTATGTGTCATGAAACTGCAAGACTTATGAAACAAGTTTGTTCTTTTTCTTCTTTGGTGTATGTTGCTATGCATGCGCATGAGTGTAAGAGTTATATATGGCTTAATGAAGTAAATATTGGTACATGCGTGTTTGTTGTGAACCTGAACCAAGACAATGCATAAAACTTCCACCAAGTTCAATCCACATATCAATGAAAAGCATGATGTTTGGAAGGGAAATTCTCAGATTATAATGCATGAAATAAGATGATTTTGAGGTCTAGGGAAAGGTGAGATGAAATGGAACAACATTGATGTTTGTACCAAATGCAATGAGGACCTCTAAGGCATTCAAAAGTGACAAAGAAAACACTTGTTCATGACTGGCTTCTTGGGCGTGTCAAGTTGTATCATGCATGACATCATGGGCCTATGGAATTCAGTTTTGACATCATCACTTTGATCCTTCATAACTCTTCATAGGTTGAGCAGATGAAAAAGTGATAAACATGAACATGGTAGAGGGAATGGAGAGGAACAACTTTGGTGTTCAGAATTTTTTCATTTGGAGCCTTCTTCATTGAGAAAATTGACTTGACATTTGGCACACCACCTGTTTGATGAAATTATGGCCTGGAGGCCTGAACTTGCCTTGCCATAACTTGAAAATTGCCTTGATTTTACCAAACTTTGATTGATCATAACTCTCTCAATTTTGATCCAATGGAAGAGTTCTTGGCATGGATTTGAAGCTTAGGATGTGATATTTAATTGGCTCAACTTAGGCCTGAAGTTTAAAGCTTTTACCATGGAGAAAGAATGCCTTAAAGATGAGTGCAAAATGGCCTAAACTTTCCATTTTTAGAAACCTTAAGTTTCTAAATTTGGCAACTTTGTACAATTCTTGATTTTCCATGAACCTCTTGGATTTTCTTGATCAAATCTCCATAAATGAACATATTGGACTTGTGGAACATGAATTTGACCTTAAAAAGTCAGGAGTTGACTTTTTCCTTTGCACAGTTGACTTTTCCCTAAATTTATTGATTCTCAAGCAACTGATCAATTGATCCTCTTTTGAAATGAGCCAATGGGCAATCTTCTATCCTTAGATACTTGACATCATGTAGAAAACATTGAGATCAAGTTTGAACCAAAATTTCATCAGGAGACTGCTTGAATCAAAAACCCTAATTTTGACTGCTTTTGATAGGAGATGAACTGTCCAATCTTTTTGATGAATTCCCATCTTCCAATGACTTGTGGGATCAAATGAGATGATATATGATGAAAGAGACCTTTGAGGCTTGTTTGAAGACCCTTGGCTCTTGTTCTCTTGCTTTGGATGCTCGATATTCTGAAATCAACTGATCACATGCCCTATGCATGAACCAATGCTGAATGTTTTATTTTTCTATGACTTGAATGTAATGCAATGCAATGAAAGCACATGCTAAATGATATGAAAAATGAGAGGGAAAATTTTGGGTGTTACAGCTGCCCCTATTCAATCACTGTAGACTTGAATGGATGATAGCGGATGCTTTCAGACTTTCAAGGTATGAAGGGATTGAATACTGAAGAATAACCAAAAAATTTGCACTCTGTGGAGAAGAAGAAAAGGGATATAAACCCAACCAAATGAACTCTGCTTGGATAAAACTCTGATGGGCAGAATAGCACTGAAGGGATATCTTTTGAACGACGCCAGACGACTACTGGCTTGCCACACTGCGGGTGGACTTTAATAATGACTTTTGTACGACGCTAGACGACTAC
Organism: Lathyrus tuberosus; assembly: GCA_022829125.1. Classification (NCBI taxonomy): domain Eukaryota; kingdom Viridiplantae; phylum Streptophyta; class Magnoliopsida; order Fabales; family Fabaceae; genus Lathyrus; species Lathyrus tuberosus. The sequence continues at coordinate 2,978,568 of JALAZF010000016.1, forward strand.
TGGCTTGCCACGTTGTGGGTGGACTTTTGCCAATCTGCGGTTGGTCTTGAAACTGTCTTTTAAATGGAGTCAAATGACTACTGACTTGCCACACTGCAGGTGGACTTTAGGAATGTCTTTCGTACGACGCCAGACGACTACTGGCTTGCCACGCTGCGGGTGGACTTTTGCCAATCTGCGGTTGGACTTTACCCTGCTTTGACACCCTAAGATGGACTTTTGCCAATCTGCAGTTGGACTTTGCTCTGCTTTGCCACCCTAAGATGGACTTTTGCCAATCTGCGGTTGGACTTTGCTGATTTGCTACCCTAAGATGGACTTTTGCCAATCTGCGGTTGGACTTGAAACTGTCTTTTAAATGGAGTCAGACGACTACTGACTTGCCACACTGCAGGTGGACTTTTGAAAGATGCCTTTTGGATTAAGTTAGTTGACTATTGATTGGCCACACTGCGGGTGGAATTTTGCAAAAATTCAACACTAGATTACGCTCTGCATACATATTAGACATCCCTGATGACTCTGCTGAGGACCAATGATCAACGATTTGACCTCAGAAGCTCCTGAAAGGATAATATCTCTGTCAGAGAATGACTGAACAATTCGTCTACTCCAAATTGCCATGCTTGCCAAAAATAAATTGGTCTTTGAGATATGGGGAAGTGATGATGCTGCCAGGAATTATTTCATCTCTCTGGGGATGAATTCTGATCATAGCAACTCCGCTGGAGGAATGACAACTTTCCGACTTGGCTGGGGAAAGAATGTACTAACACTCTGCTGAGGAAGAGATTATGTTGATCTGCTAAACCTCTGCGGGGAGAAAAACAACTCAGCTGGGGAGTATTACTGGCAGGATTCAATGTTGAACTCTGTGGGGGATACAACTACCAGAGATACGATCCTGCTTGGGACCGAAACTACCCCGTCGGGGATACGCAGATCCTGGTTAGAAGATATTCTGTTGCGACATGCTAGGAAAGAGTCCCTAGAGATCTGCTGGGAAAACACAAAGAAAATGCACGGTAATCTGTTGAGGAACAAAGCTGTCGAGCTTAGAATAAGAGCCACAATGTCCCACGCTAGGCAAACCTTCCGCTTGACGACTCCACTAGGGATAATGAGTTGACAACAAATTCTGCTGAGGAGAACTGCTTCCAAGCGTCTCGTGCTGGGGATGCCCCTTGAGAGGATTTTACAGAAGACCAAGCATCCTCAAACTCTTAAACCAATACCGAGGCTTGAGCTATTCGTATTAACTGGGAAGTCACTCTACTGGAGATAATAGATCTGGAACACATCTTGTCAGAGGGATTTCTAGATGCCCCATGCTTGGGAGGGTCACAAACTCAATTTTTCCCCAGATTGTGCATCTGGTCTGAAAAAATTGTCCCAAGAGGATTTTACAGAAGATTTGGCATCTTCAAACTCCTGGACACTCACTGAGTCTTGAACATTAACTGCGAGGTCTGCGAAGCAACTCTGCTGATGAAATTTGCAACCGTTATCGACACAAAAAAGCTTGTAACTGTTGGACGTTCTGAATGGGAGAATTGACTTAATAGAATACAACGGTACCCAGTGGAAATTAATTTGTCGATATCGAATCGTCGTGAGCGACCGTCAGCTGATTAATGGACTTAATCAGTAAAAGTCGTGACAAAAAGGTGATATGAAAACCCTTTCCTGAATATGGTTGCCCCGGTATTCTGGCTTAGGGGTAAGTGATTACTTGTCTGGAAGAAATGACCCCTGCTCTTGAAAAGGCTTGTACCTATTACCTGCAACAAATGAATACGCACACATGCCCCAGGATATTGCGTGGTTTGAATCCACCATCCAGGATTACTCAACATTCAAAGTGATTTTAAATGTTTTTCTGCGCATGTTATTTGTAAGGCCACAATGTTTTCAAATGCAATGTTTTATCAAAAATTTGGACGTTTTACAAACAAAGCAGTAAAAACAAAATAAGAAGCTTTTGACTGAAATTCAATTTATTGAAAAATGCCTGAAATCGGCAAATACATTCGGAAGCAAACCCTGGAAAGAGGAGATTGCTGTAAATTGAGAAAAGAAACTATCCTAATGGCAATGTGAAAACGACATTCTACTGAGTTTCGATTTTGCTATAGCCAGTATGTCTTTAAAACTCCCCGACCTTGCCTTTTGAGGAGTGATTGGATCGATTCCTATCCTTTGGTATGTCAGTTGCTGAAACGGTGATGGAGTACAAACAACTCAGACCGCAATCGTTCGCTTAACTATCTCTTTTGCATGGACCGCCCTTTCGGGTTTTCAATCCACCGGGATACCCCTTTTTGCCTAAGTTGCCTTTTCGGGTTTTCAACTTACCGGGTGTAAATTTTTTTTTATTTATATCCCTAATTTTTGCCCGAACCTTTTTATTCTTTTTTTATGGTTCGCCGGGATGCCCTTTTTTGCCTGGACTCTCTCTTTTTTTTTTATCCAGCGGGTCTATTTATGCGAAGTATTTTTTGACTGCGTCTGAGTTAACAGGGGATAGAAAGTCTTCGCCATCCATGGTTGTAAGCAATAAGGCTCCGCCCGAGAAGACCATTTTAACCACGAATGGACCTTCAAAGTTGGGAGTCCATTTGCCCCTGTGATATGTACTAGGAGGAAGGATCCTTTTGAGTACTACATCTCCGACTTTGTAAACCCGAGGACGCACCTTCTGATCAAATGCCCGCTTCATCCTTCGTTGGTATAACTGCCCATGACACACAGCTACCAGTCGTTTCTCTTCAATAAGGCTCAACTGATTAAACCTGGCGTGAATCTATTCTGCCTCATCAAGCTTGACATCCATCAGGACTCTGAGGGATGGAATCTCAACTTCAACCGATAGGACTGCTTCCATACCGTACACAAGTGAGAATGGTGTTGCCCCAGTAGACGTGCGTACTGACGTTCGGTACCCATGCAAAGCGAACGGTAGCATCTCATGCCAATCTTTATATTTGACAACCATTTTCTGCACAATCTTCTTAATATTCTTATTGGCCGCCTCAACAGCGCCATTCATCTTCGGGCGATACAGAGAAGAATTGTGATGTTCAATTTTGAAGTCCCGGCACAGCTCAGCCATCATTTTGTTGTTCAAATTAGAACCATTATCAGTAATAATTCTCTCGGGCACTCCATATCGACAAATGATACCCCGTTTCAGGAAACGAGCTACCACCTGCTTAGTGACGTTGGCATAAGATACTGCTTCAACCCACTTCGTGAAATAATCAATGGCGACCAAGATGAAATGATGGTCGTTTGAAGCAATAGGCTCAATTTTTCCGATCATATCAATGCCCCACATTGCAAAGGGCCAAGGAGAGGACATGACACTCAACGGATTCGGAGGCACATGCACTTTGTCTGCATAAATCTGGCACTTGTGACATTTGCGGACGTACTTGCAACAATCTGTCTCCATTGTTAACCAATAATACCCCGACCTCAATAGTTTCTTCACCATTGCATGTCCTCCAGCATGAGTACCGAAAGATCCTTCATGCACTTCTTGCATTAACAGGTCTGCTTCGTGTCTATCCACGCATCTGAGCAGAACCATGTCAAAGTTCCATTTGTACAGCACGTCATCTTGGTTCAGGAAGAAGCTACCAGCCAATCTCCTCAACGACTTCTTATCTTTGGTAGATGCCCCAGGCGGGTACTTTTGACTTTTCAAAAAACACTTGATGACATGAAACCATGGCTTGTCATCAGACGTTGCATCAACAGTAAACACAAATGCAGGTCTGTCAAGACGAGACACATCAATCTTGGGTACATGGTTCCACCTTTGCACTTTGATCATAGAAGACAATGTGGCCAAGGCATCAGCAAACTTATTCTAATCTTGAGGAATATGATACAGCTTTACTGTTGTGAAAAACGTCAACAGTCTTCTCGTATAATCTCTATACAGAATCAGATGTGTCTGGTGCGTGTACCAGTTCCCATTCACTTGATTGATTACCAAAGCTGAATCACCGAAGATATCGAGAGTCTTAATTCGCAAATTAATCGCGTCCTCAATCCCCATTATACAAGCTTCATATTCTGCTTCATTGTTGGTGCATCCGAAAGTTACTCGGGCAGTGAAGGGCATATGAACACCCTCCGGTGTGATAAGAACTGCTCCAACTCCGCATCCATTCATGTTGATGGCCCCATCAAACATCAAACTCCATTTGGATTCAGGGTCTGGCCCCTCCTCCGGGAGTGGTTCCTCGCAGTCTTTAACTTTGAGAAACATGATGTCCTCATCAGGGAAATCAAATTTCATGGGTTGGTAATCATCAATCGATTGTTGCGCAAGATAGTCTGACAGGATACTCCCTTTGATGGCTTTCTGCGAAGTATACTGGATGTCATATTCTGTCAAAACCATTTGCCACCGTGCAACTCTGCCTGTCAGTGCTGGTTTCTCGAAAATGTACTTGACTGGATCCATTTTGGAAATCAACAAAGTTATGTGCGTGAGCATATACTGCCTCAATCGCTTAGCAGCCCATGCAAGTGCACAGCATGTCTTCTCAAGCATTGAGTATCGGGACTCGCAGTCAGTAATTTTTTTGCTCAGGTAGTAGATAGCATGCTCTTTCCTACCTGTCTCGTCGTGTTGACCAAGGACACAACCCATGGATTCTTCGAGTACTGTCAAGTACATTATTAAAGGTCTCCCTGGAACCAGAGGCATTAGAATTGGAGGTTCCTGCAAATATCTTTTTATTTTATAGAATGCCACTTGGCAATCGTCATTCCACCTAACCGTTTGATTTTTTCTTAGCAGTTTTAATATTGGTTCACACGTGGCTGTTAGGTGAGATATGAACCTTGCAATGTAGTTCAATCTACCTAGAAAACCACAAACCTCTTTTTCTGTTTTCGGCTCAGGCATGTCTTGTATTGCTTTCACTTTGGCAGGATCGACCTCAATCCCTTTTTCACTTACGATGAAACCCAACAGCTTTCCAGAACGCACCCCGAAAGTGCACTTGTTCGGATTCAACCTCAAACGGAACTTTCTCAACCTTTCAAACAACTTCTTCAAGTTAATCAGGTGTTCTTCTTCTGTTCGCGACTTGGCAATCATATCATCCACATAGCATTCGATCTCTTTGTCAATCAAATCGTGAAATAATGTTACCATTGCCCGCTGATACGTTGCCCCTGCGTTTTTCAACCCAAAAGGCATCACTTTATAACAGAATGTACCCTATGGGGTAATGGACATGGTCTTCTTCATATCCTCAGGTGCCATCTTGATCTGATTGTACCCGGAGAAACCATCCATGAATGAGAACACTGAAAACTGAGTTGTATTATCAACCAGTACGTCGATATGAGGTTAAGGAAAGTCATCTTTCGGACTTGCTCTGTTTAGATCCCGGTAATCAACACACATTCTAACCTTACCATCTTTCTTCGGCACAGGAACAATATTTGCAACCCATGGTGGGTAATTGGTGACGGCCAAAAATCCCGTATCTAACTGTTTTTGTACCTCCTCTTTGATTTTGAGAGCCATTTCTGGTTTAGTTCTCCGAAGCTTCTGTCTGACAGGAGGACAACCCTCTTTCAACGGCAACCTGTGCACAACAATGTCTGTATCTAACCCCCGGCATATCTTGATGTGACCAAGCAAAGATGTCGACATATTCCCGCAGCATACTGATCAGCTCTTTCTTTACCTCGGCCTGCAGACTGGCTCCAATCTTAATTTCTTTCCTTGCGTCCTCGAAACCAATGTTGATAACCTCAATTATCTCTTGGTGAGGTTGAATGACCCTCTCCTCCTGCTTCAGCAATCTAGCCAATTCTTCGAGAAGTTCACAGTCTTCTTCATCCCCTTCTTCGGTTTGATAAATCGGTTTGTCAAAGTCATACATGGCCATAGCAGAACCGTTATCAGTAGAATCTGGAGGATCAAGTCTGCACGAGGGGGTTCATGCTTTATTTTAGAATTTAATTTTGAAAAACAAAAATAAAACAAGACATTGCCATTTTTAATTTTTTTGTGCAAAAATAAAAGATGAAAGACAGGGAACGAAATTTGAATGCAAAACGTCCTTTATTAATGATTAAAAATTGCAAATGAAAATGTGTGGCCCTACAAATGAACCTGTACGCCTTGGGCAGAGCGCAAGATTTTAACATGCATTATGGTTAGAGAAAAACAAAGAAAATTACTCTGTTTGAAAAGTAACTGGAATGATTTCCTCAGCGGACCAGTTTTGCAATTGTTGTTCCAAGGCACGTGGGCGTACCCAATTGTCCAAGTCACAATCACTGCCGATGCCATCCTCTGCAGTCGCACAAGACTAATCTGTATATATGATTCCACCACTGCTGAAAGTGATGGGTCCCGTGTACTTTGTAGCCGCATCCAGAGATGGTTGATAGCCAATACCAAGCTTGTCCTCTTTCACTGATGTCTCGATCAGCTTGCCCCAACCCTGGGTATTACCTGCTCTAACAACCTCGACGGCCTGCTTATAAGACGAAATTGACGTGCCAGCTCTAGCTGTTGTAGGAGAAGATTCAGGCACCTTATCAATATTCACTGCCTCGAACGACTGGCAAAGCATTTCATGGATTTCCCCATCCATCTCAACATACTTGAATGTGGACAAGTGATTGACCAAAATGTCCTCTTCACCACACACAGTTACTACTTGTCCTTCAAACATGTATTTCAGCTTCTGATGTAATGTGGATGTAACAGCCCCGGCCGCATGAATCCATGGGCGACCTAATAAACAGCTATAAGCAGGTTGTATATCCATCACGTGGAATGTAGACTTAAACACTTGAGGTCCAATTTGCACAGGTAACTCCACTTCACCGAATACAGATCGTTTCGACCCATCAAATGCTCTGACAACCAGATCACTCGGCCTCAAAATCAATCCATCAACCTCCAGTTTCATCAACGCCTTCTTAGGCAAGACATTAAGCGAAGAACCAGTGTCTACCAGCACGTGGGACAACACCGCACCCTTACACTCCATTGTAATATGCAGAGCTTTGTTATGGTTTCTACCTTCAGAAGTCAAATCTCGGCTCGTGAAACCCAACCCATGGCTGACATTGACATTAGAAATCACACTCTCGAGCTGATTGACAGTAATTTCTTGTGGAACATATGCCATCTTTAACACCTTCAGCAAAGCCTCTCGGTGTGTATCAGAGCACATCAGTAATGACAAAATTGAGATCTTTGAGGGCGTCTGGTTCAATTGATCAACGATTTTGTAATCACTTTTCTTTATTATTCTCATAAACTCCTCTACTTCGCTGTCAAAAGTAATTTTGGGATCTGCTTCAGGCACGGGCACACTCTCAGCCACTTGTTTTCCTTTAGCTCTCGCCGCAGCCTCGACTTCTTTATCGCCTCGAAGAGTTTGTGGAGCAAATAACCTTCCACTCCTGGTAAAGCCGCCTAAACCACCCACATTATCAACATTTGAACTAGCTGATGTTCCAACTTCCTGCTTCTTTCCCTCATAGTACACATCCGCCCCATAGTGCCATGAGACTGCTTTCTCAGAGGTAAATGGAACCAGCCCCGACACCGTGATGGTAACAGGGCGGGGTCTTTTCGGCACCATAGTCGCTACAGGAGCTGTCCTTGCAGGTACCTGAATTTCAGCAGGGGTATAATAAATTGTCACAGCTGACACCTCATAATTATCTTTCACAACACGGTCAAACTGTAAACGGCCTTCACTAATCAGGTTCTATAAACCAATCCCCAGTCTGTCACAGCCATTATCTTGACCCATACATTCCAAACAATCTCGGTCACAACCCGGGAACACCTGTCCCTTCAACAGACGATCTTTCACTACCAGTAATGAAGTCTTCACCCGATTGACATCTGTCACCAAGTTCAACCTCTTTCCATCCTCAATGGTGTGCACATTTGCCCCGTCATGGTTCGACATAGGGTTATGGATAACATTAGGAGGTGGAGAAAAGTTGATTGCTTTAGCATCTATCAGATCCTGCACCTTATTTTGAAATGCCCAGCACTTTTCGGTGGTGTGCCCCGGAGCACCTGAATGGAAATCGCAGCGGGCATTAGCATCATAATTGGGTGGCAAGTTACCAGCAACAGGAGGTCTCATGGTATGAAGTTCGACCAATTTCAATTGGAGTAACTGGGGTAACAATGGTGAGTAAGTCATAGGAAGAGGGTCAATTTTGCGGTCCCTCTGCCTAGACCTTTGTTGGAACGGTGGTCGCTGCTGTTGTTGTTGAACCTGCTGTTGTGGCTGCTGTTGCTAAACAGGCGGTGTTGGAATTGTCACTGCATCCACTTGGTGATAAGCCTGAGAACGTCCTTTTTCCCGTCCTTTGTACACAGCGCTTGTCTCGCCTTCTCTCCTTCTCTGCCCATTAGCAAAAGGTTTCTTTGTTCCTGAAGAACCAGCACCACTTACATCCTGAATCTTCCCCTGTTTCAACAAACTCTCAATCCTTTCACCAGCAATTACGATATCAGAAAATCCTGTCGACGGACAAGCAGCCAATCTGTCAAGAAATGTCCCTTGCAGGGTACCCATGAACATATCCGCCATTTCTCTCTCAAGCAAAGGGGGTTGAACCTGGGCGGCCATTTCTCTCCATCTCTGTGCGTACTCCTTAAAGCTTTCCTTAGCGCTCTGCGACAACCCTTGCAGCTGAGTACGGTTGGGGGCCATATCGATATTATACTGATATTGTTTCAGAAACGCTTCTGCCAAATCCTTCCAGCTTCTCACAGATACCCTGCTCAGCTTCATGTACCAAGTCAACGAAGCTCCAGACAAACTATCTTGAAAGTAATGCATCCACAACTTCTCGTCATCAGTGTGGGCTGAGATTCTTCCAAAGTAAGCCTGAATATGTGTCTGGGGACACGTATTGCCATTATATTTGTCAAAAGTGGATGGCTTGAACTTTGGAGGAATTCTAACCCCCGGTACCAGACCCAGATTAGTAACATCAATGCCTAGAGAGTTCTTGCACTCCATAGCCCTGATTTTCTTAGCCAGCTCATCATACCTTCTGTCATTGGGATTACCCATATCAGCATCCAGCAAGGTGAATTGATCTTCCTGAACATCTTCCAGAGGAGGATTAACACCAACATTTCTGGCAGCCCCAATAACCAGATTACCATGAGGAGTCGGAGTACCAATAGGAGGAGGAGTGTCCTTTGGCTGTGAATTGTCAACGTGATTACCTCCCAGCGTGACCTTTGGATGCTCGACCATAAGTCTTAACCTCTCTTGGTTCTGTGCATTACCAGCCATGAGATCCATGAACTGGTCCATGCGAGTCTTCATCTCAGCCAAATCATTCTGAATTTGATCAACCATTTTGTTTCGATTGCCTCGTGTGGAGTAGCGATGTATGTGATCGGTAGCAATACTTCCTGAAATAGAATAACTATGAGAACCAGATAGGGTACCTGAAAAACAAACAAAATGCAAAAAAAAAGAAATGTATGCAATACGATGTTATGTTTTTTATTCCCAGGCCTTTTCGTGCCCCAATTCCGGTATTTCAGAAGTCCGCAGCATTCAGATAACACACAAGATACAGTAGTTGATAAAAACACTCATTCAGACAAGTGCACAGATATGTGTAGAACCCTGTGAAGGGGCGTCGTGACCAAGTGTTAGTGAACAGTGATGTAATATCAGGAAAGCCACTGGAGAAAATACTGAGCATATCATAATTGGAAGAAAGCCCAAAGGCACTGAGTCTGGACAAATATTTGAAAACATACAACCCAAATTCAGAAAATAAAGCAGCGATTCCTACAACAATTCTGTAGGTAATCGGATAGCACCAACATAATGAAAGCTAAAACGGGCGAAACACCACATCCTGCAACCCTAGACTGAGCCTCTTGACCTCCTCAAATAGCACAGCATTCTCGGGATCTTCCGGAGCCTCAATCAGATCTCTGATCAAGCGTTCTCTCAAACTAAAGGATTGGTACAAAGTGTTGATATTCTGACACAATTCTTCCCTATTAGTACTACCATAGCCTGGCTCTGTCCTGGACTTCTTCACTTCTGCCCGGATCTTGAGATCAGTTATTTCTGCCTGAGCTTCCTGTAATAGCTTCTGACTTTCTTTCAAACTATTCTGGTACTTCCGACGCTGAGCATGTGCAGTTTTTAATTCTTCATCTGAGGTCTTGGCTTTAGCTTCCAATTCTTCAACCTTAGCTTTAAACTCTTCCTCTACCTTGTCCTGGCGCTTCTGGTCGTCGGCCCATTTTTGTTGCCACAAGGTAATAGCCTCATTAGCTTCCTTCAAAGATTTCTTGAGATTCTAGCACTCTCTGGCGTTATTCTTATCAATTAAGCCCTGTCTTTGGAAATAAATCAGCCTCCCTTCGAGTTCTTCTTTCCTGCTTTCAGCCATCTTCTCAACAATGTGAACTTTCTCTTCCAACCCTCTGTTAGCAAATGCAGCTTCCTGGTACAAGTTGGTGACGTCCGCATTCTCAACCCTGAGTTCATGAACTAAAGCTTTCAGCTTTCAGAATTCTTCAATTGGCACTGAGGTCCTTGGCTCTACTACCTTGGGATATAACGGAGGCTCGACAGAGAATGGCAACAGTGTAATGGCTACCCGGTGCTTCAACCACTCAGCATAAGAAGGATAAGTCATAGGATCAGGTCTCCCAAACTCCATCTTACCTTTCTTAACCCGAGTGTTCCAGGCTTCAGCAATAGAAAAAGACACCTGTTCGTCATTTTTAGCAAAATAAAACAAAGATTTCGCCACATCTTTTTCCAAAGGAGGTTCTTTTAATGCATATCCAAACTGCTTCAGCGCGAGGACAGGATTGTAGTTGATTCCTCCCCTCATTCCTACCAGAGGCACATTTGGAAAAGCTCCACAACTAATAAGAGTAGGTATACCTACCATATCTTTCTGATACCACCAGACTATATCTTCAGCCGTCAGACCCATGAGCCTCTTGGAGCACTTAACAGTTCCTCTGAGATCCACAAAAGCTCCTGTCTTTGGCAAATGTCTATAAAACTAAGCATGGAACAAGGGAGTACATCATACTACCAATCTTCCTCGTTTTTTCTCATTCTTGTAATGCACGGAATGGTATACATCGCCCAACAAAGTTGGGATTGGATTCTTCTTGGCAAAGATACTGATTGCATCCATATCAATAAATCTAGCTATATTTGGAAACAGACAAATTCCGTACACACAAAGAGCTAAGATTGCATTAGAGGTAACCAAATCACCATCAGCAAAACTCTTCTTTGCTTCTTCAATCAGAAAGTCTAGATGGAACCCTTTACAGCCCTCCTTTTCCTTAACATTATCTTTAACCACAGATACTCTTAAATGAATAGCCTCTGCAATGACATTGTCAGGAATAACATTCTTTGAACTATAGTGTGGAGGAGTATCCTTGACAGAAATCTTCAGAATATCAGAGAACTCTTCCAAAGTAGGTACCAGCAGATAATCATTGAATGTGAAGCAACGGAGCTGAGGATCATAAAACTGCAAGAGAGTGTGCAGGGTATCATGCTGATCTGGAGTAAGAAGGCTCACATAACCCAAGATATACCCAAACCTCTTTCTGAACTTATCCAGTTGGTTACTGTCCATTAAATCTGCCATTTCTTTGATCTGTCCCACTTTAGGCTTCAGAAACCAGTAATGCACATTATTCTTTCTTGGAGGACCTTTCATCTGACGTAGAGAAAATACCCACCAGAATCGGAAACAATACTGAGACCTGGGAAAGAAAAACATAAAATGTAAATGATGTATGCAATGAGATGCAGCTAGGCATGTGATCAGAGCCAGAATCTGCAGTGTCGGGGCAATAACTATGAGAGAGCCAAGTGTCTGTGTAGCATCATATCAAGAATATCAGACCCAAGCACCAGTAAAGAACCAGATCCAGAATACCAGAACAGAATACCCAAACCACTGATCATAGGAGAAACACACAAAAGGGTAAGTAGGAGGTCAAGGTTACTTGCAAACCGGTAAAGATCCCCCCAATCTCACAGGTGTGTTTTAAAAGGTAGGATCCTCAGATTCGGATCCCGGAATGAGAAGCAATAGCACATTCAGCCCGTAGGATACAATGCTATCGCCAAACAAAAAGATCGTCATCTGATTCACCACAAAATAAAGGCCATCCTATGCAAGTTCCAAAGTGGGCCCTCGGGTGCGAATGGGTTTGCCACAGAATGTGGTCTGCCACTGTCACCACTAAAGAGGGATGTTTCCACTAAGGTCCTCAATGATCGGTCACCAGATGCACATAACCCTCAAAGTCATACCCTGAATGAGGAAGACCCTCAAAGCAAGATAATCCTAAGAAAGTCGCACTCTGGCTGTGGAACTCACAACTACTCCCGTGGCTAAATACCATGAGAGCCCTGTGACTGTCCATTCTAAGTCCTAAAGAACACTCGAGCCTGGGTAATGGGCTCATCTCAAAGTAACAATCCCATCCCGCCAAAGGAAACCAGACAGTCCAGAATATATAATGCATGATATAAATAAAATGCAATAAAGGCGGTAAAGTAAAGCGATAAAGCTGTAAATAAAAGCAGTAAAACTAAACTAAAGCAAACGCAAATCAAACACCCAAAAAGCAAAAATAAGCAAGCGCTATGAGAGACTCGCATCAGGGAGGGACCAGTAAGAGGTCAACTGTCCCCAGCAGAGTCGCCAGCTGTCGCTCCTGGGATTTTCATCCAGGTACAAACGCGAAAGTGGCGCAGAAGAAAGAAAGAGAGTCGCCAGCCAGGCATTTTTATCCCAAAGAAAGGGAAAGGTAATGTTGCACAAACCCGGGAGAAAGGAAAGAACAAGGTCTCGCGAACCAAAGAGAAAGGGTAAGGGAGTCGGTTACGTGAAGGGAAGGTTATCGCACCCCTTCACGTCCGTCGTACTCGACGGGATCCACGCTTGAAGTACTGCTCAAAGGGTAATAAACGAAAAGGAACTGAGAGAGAGCGAGAAACAAATGTAGGGAAAATAAAAGTGCTCGAATGGGCCCTACCCCACTGCCTACGTATCTCGTCGGGAATATGAGAATCAGAGCGACGTAGTTCCCCTAACCTAGGGAAAACTGTTTTTGTTTTTTAGGGAACGACTAATGTTCTAGCTCAGGTGTTGCAGGCTCGCTGAATCGAGTGCGTTACCGTATTGCAAGAGAACAAGGAGAAGCACGTTCGTACGTTGAGAGTGAGTGAGACGAGAAGAGAATTCCCGAAGGAAAGACGTTATTGTTTGTTCAAAGTGTTTTAGAAGTTTTTTATTTGAAGTGTTTTGCATAGGAGAGTGTACCTAAGTCTTTTTCAATGGAATGTGCATCTCATGCATCATTCCAAAATGAAATGATGATGAAGTACACTAAGTAGGAGGAAGATCCTCAAACTTATTTCCGAAGTTAAAGGCTTAAGTACACTAGCATATTCCCTTTATTAAATGTTTTTGTTGTTTTTAAATGAAGAAGTGTTTTTGAGTTTGTTTGTGAAATCACTTCATGTTAAGACTTGTACATCATGCTAGAAAATCTACAACACATTTCAAGATGGAATGTATGCAAGCCCCCCCCCCCCCCCCCCCCCCCCCCCCCATGGAATAAGGCTCATGGCATATGAAGATGTTTCAACCTTTATTAGGCGTTTTGAATTTGTTTTGAGATGAGAGAAGAGAGACTCAAAAGAAACAAATGTAAAGACTAAAGGGGACTAAGATTCACCCTAATATTATCATGCTTTGAGATCCTAAGGGTTAAGTGTGGTTTAGAAGCCTAGGTTTAGAAGAAGAGAAGAAAAAGAGGTAACATAACTCACTTCTAAGATAGAAGATGAGTTATGAACCAAGAGGGAAAAGAAAGAAGTTGAACAAAGAAAGCATTGAAATGCTTTGCACAAGCACAAAAGAGAAAGCATTAAAAGATGAGGGAAGAAGGTGTGTGTGGAAGCATATCCACACACTCAACTTACCATGAGCCCCTACAAGAAAAGGTTAGTTCAATAATGAAATAAGAAAGCATAAGTGAAAGAAAGAAGACAATTAAGCATCAAACTACTTATGAAATGAACTTAAGAATCAAACAAAGCCTAAACCTAAAAGGAAAGGACCCTAAGTGTTCAAAGACTTCTAAAGTCAGTAGCTATGTCTAAAGGTGTTCTAATAGGGTTAGGGTACCTAATGGGATCAAACTATGCCAAGAAAGATGCCAAGGATTCATACAAGTTCAAGTTATAAATAAAAGATGAAATATGAATGTGTATGACATACCAACATGAATAAATGCATAAAGAAATGTCAAAGTCAGAAGTGAATGGCATATTATAATGCATATGGAAGTCAATGAATGAACATACAAAGCATGAGTGAAATGATTCAATAAGAGGAGACAAGATGAAAGGAAGTTCCAACAATGTTCAAGTTCACATAAGATGGCATACTTGTAATGCAAGTCAAAGTTGACAAGAACATGAAAATAAATGCAAATGGATGCAAGACAGAATTAAACATCATATTTGAATGTCCTATAATGCCTATGAATGAGCATACAATTCATGAGAAAGAATGTTCAAGTATAAGAAGTTATATGAAGAAGAAGTAACAAGAAGAGAAACAAATTTCACTTAATGAAAGAAGTAACTTGAAACACAAGTCAAAGTTGAAACTCAAAGATAAATGAGCATGAATTATAGGTCAGTAGCATATGACATTTAAGATGCAATTAAAATGTAAGAATTGATCATATCATATGCACATGCAAGCTATCTTGAAACTAGTTAAGAAAGAGATGCAAAACTAAGTCAAACACGTACAAGTATACAAGATGAATGACATTTGAATGCATGAAATGATTAAAGGTCACTAGCATACTCAATATTAAATGCAAATAATATGCATGAATAGGCATTGATTATTCCCACACAAGTCATACTAATCATTATAAGAAGATAAACAAGTTTAGGTCAAACAAATTCAAGTAATGATGCATTTAGGAACACAAACAAAACCAAATAAAAACACAATGCAAATGACCTATAATTCTAGGAAAATGACCTATAATGTTCTAATGAAGGCCTATAAAATGATCACACAAGTCCTTATGCAATGGCACAAGTGCCTCCTAATCAAATAAAGTTTAGAAGTCAAACACAAGCACACAAATGTGACTTATAACAACCAACAAGGCAAAAATAGAAAGAGACTTGGAAAAAATATGAAATTAATTCACAAAGTACCTAAGTAAGAAGCTAAACACATGTCAAAAGCTCATGTAAATATTCAAGAAGAAACTAGTTCAAACAAGTCATCAAAGTCACATTAGGTCAACAATGAGTAATGCACAAAGATATGGTTCAAAAGCTATGCAAAAATGACTTAAAAAATACACAAAAATTATATGAGATGCCTTGATATGTTGTTTAGACATGACAAAAAGATTGGGTGCAAAAATGTTTTAGAACTATGCAAAAGAAATCAAAAATCAAACATGTGTAATGGAGAAGAAGACTTAAAAAGAAATTGAATGGAAATTAAGAAAATATGAACAAAATCAATTAAAATCAGAATTAAAAAATATGAAAATTTATTTTTATGTGTCTTGATGCTTGGAAATGAAAATTTAGGATTTTTAATAAAAGGAAATGAAAACCATGTAAAAAAGGAAAATAAAATGTAAAATAAATAATGCAAGGGGGTGCCACGCAAGTAAAAATGCAGTTCAAAACATCCTTGGGCCCAAAGGGAGGTGTGTAAAAAGTAATTTGAAATCCAGTCCATTTACACGCGTGTTCTATGGTAGTAGTGGTGGAACCTCAGTCAAACGTTGGTTGAATCAGAGCCACATGATTAAGTCAAATTAAATCAATGCAAGATGAACGAATCACAAAGCAAGCACATGATAAGGAGCATACACGCACACACATGCAATAGGTCAATGGTCAACAATTCATAGAGAGAGAGTTACGTGAGGGGGATGATGTTCATTTATGTGTTGGCAAGCTAGGAAGCGTTGGATCAAACAAAATCAGACGACTACGTTTTAATCTGATTATTAAACCCTAACTGAACCTCACCGGCCGGAGAAGGACCTTCGGTCATCTTCTCCGGCCATCTCCGGCCACTGCAACTAATCAAACTCACCAGAAATTTATGAAATGCATATCAAAATGTTCAGGAAGTCATGGAGATCACAAATCCAGCAAAAGAATTCACATATCATGCATATACACAGAGAATCGAGCACAAACATTTTTGCCCTAGAATTTGAATCTAAGCACCTAAGGTGCCTATCACTAGCCAGATCAATCACATTGCTTCTATTAAGCTATATTCAACATGAAACAAACTTAAAATCAGTGAATTAGTGCAAGAAAAAGTTGAGAAATAACGAACCTGAAACTGTGGAGAACTTGCATCTTCAGAAAACCAGAGGTGAGAACTTGTTCTTGAGCTTCCAAGGAGAAAAATAAATGCTATAGAATGTGTGATCTTGCATAGGAATCTAAGAAAAATGAAATTTCAGTTATGGAGGAGGAGGTTCCAAGCTTCAATGCACTATGTTCTTGAGGTTGATGAACGATGAAGTTTGAAGAAGAAAGTGGAGAAACTCGTGCCAACAAAGAGAAAGCTCAGAGAGAAATTTGAGATGAATCAAGTGTGAGAGTGAAAAATGAAGTGTGTTCTCCAAAATCAGTTAGAGTTAGATTCTTATATGTGTGGTTAGGAGTTAACCATCTCAGTTGATGGTTAGAACTCAGGTTAGGTTAATGGTGGTGTGAAAAGCAATGGCAATGGTGTGCTGAGCAATTTGAATAATGAGAGAGAAGAGAACTCGTGAGTGTTGTTATTGTGTGATGCTGAACATGGTAACTTATGGTGAGTTGATAAGGATGGATGATGTATGTATCATGAAGCTGCAAGACTTGTGAAACAAGTTTGTTCTTTTTCTTCTTTGGTGTATGTTGCTATGCATGCACATGAGTGTAAGAGTTATATATGGCTTAATGAAGTAAATATTGGTACATGTGTGTTTGTTGTGAACCTGAACCAAGACAATGCATAAAACTTCCACCAAGTTAAATCCACATATCAATGAAAAGCATGATGTTTGGAGGGGAAATTCTCAGATTATAATGCATGAAATAAGATGATTTTGAGGTCTATGGAAAGGTGAGATGAAATGGAACAACATTGATGTTTGTACCAAATGCAATGAGGACCTCTAAGGCATTCAAAAGTGACAAGGAAAACACTTGTTCATGACTGGCTTCTTGGGCGTGTCAAGTTGTATCATGCATGGCATTATGGGCCTATGGAATTCAGTTTTGACATCATCACTTTGATCCTTCATAACTCTTCATAGGTTGATCAAATGAAAAGTGATAAACATGAACATGGTAGAGGGCATGGAGAGGAACAACTTTGGTGTTCAACATTTTTTCATTTGGAGCCTTCTTCATTGAGAAAATTGGCTTGACATTTGGCACACCACCTGTTTGATGAAATTATGGCCTGGAGGCCTGAACTTGCCTTGCCATGACTTGAAATTTGCCTTGATTTTACCAAACTTTGATTGATCATAATTCTCTCAATTTTGATCCAATGGAAGAGTTCTTGGTATGGATTTGAAGCTTAGGGTGTGATCTTTAATTGGCTCAACTTAGGCCTGAAGTTTGAAGCTTTTACCATGGAGAAAGAATGCCTTGAAGATGAGTGCAAAATGGCCTAAACTTTCCATTTTTAGAAACCTTAAGTTTCTAAATTTGGCAACTTTGTACAATTCTTGATTTTCCATGAACCTCTTGGATTTTCTTGATCAAATATCCATCAATAAACATATTGGACTTGTGGAACATGAATTTGACCTTAAAAAGTTAGGAGTTGACTTTTTCCTTTGCACAGTTGACTTTTCCCCAAATTTCTTGATTCTCAAGCAACTGATCAATTGAACCTCTTTTGAAATGAGCCAATGGGCAATCTTCCATCCTTAGATACTTGACATCATGTAGAAAACATTGCGATCAAGTTTGAACCAAAATTTCATCAGGAGACTGCTTGAATCAAAAACCCTAATTTTGACTGCTTTTGATAGGAGATGATGAACTGTCTAATCTTTTTGATGAATTCCCATCTTCCAATGACTTGTGGGATCAAATGAGATGATATATGATGAAAGAGACCTTTGAGGCTTGTTTGAAGACCCTTGGCGCTTGTTCTCTTGCTTTGGATGATCAATATTCTGAAATCAACTGATCACATGCCCTATGCATGAACCAATGCTGAATGTTTTATTTTTCTATGACTTGAATGTAATGCCATGCAATGAAAGCACATGCTAAATGATATGAAAAATGAGAGGGAAAATTTTGGGTGTTACAGCCGCTTGTCTGTGCTTTTATCCTACTGAGAGGGAACCAGGAGGTCGAGCCTTTCGGAGTCTACCTTGACTGTTTGGTTGCTGAGGACATGCACTTCAACAGCTACGTGGATCACCGTCAGACGCGGCCATTTGACGAAATATCTCTATACTCCGGATGGTTGGCCTGCAGATCGCGTATCATTGATCCTCATCTGCCCGAGTGTGTCATGCGATAGTTTGGGTACACCTAGACCATCCCCAAACACCCTGTTGTCTCTTCTCCTCCTACCTTGTCTCGTAGACAGATAACAAAGATGTTTGCTGATTTTCAGAGTCACCTGGTACCAGATGAGGCTCGGGCTACCATAGCGTCGAACGACTGGAGCTACGTCGACGGATACATAAGGTGGTTCTTTAGGGTCTCACATCAGTACATGGTGCAGAGTTCTCCAGGAGATCCACCGAGACTAGCTCATCGGGAGATTCTAGAGGAAGAGTAGGGTCAGCTAGATCATACTGAGGATGTCTTTCCTCGATGTTGTCACATATTTGAGATTGCGCGGGATGACATTGACGAGGGTATCTTCCCTAAGGGGTCTGCTGTCAGGCGAGTTCTGGATGCCATGGTGGCGGAGGCACCAGGGGGCATTGTTGTACCAGCGAAATCACCGGAGGATAGGGGGATCGATGGGCGAGGGGCAGAGCAGGCAGAGCAGGTAGAGGCGGTAGAGGAGAGGTTGTCAGGCACACCCAGTAGTAACATGATATTATTTTGATGTTGTATTATAGTTTGTACTTTATTTCTAAAATTGTTACTAAATTTTTGATCTCGAGTTGTACGACATTTTACTATTATATTGCTATATTATTTTTGACACACGCAATATTAGTCTTTTATTAATTTGTACGTCTGTTTTTTCATCTAAAAACAAATACACAACTCGTTATTAAAAAAACCTGTTCTGATACATTTTGGAGATATATCTCCGGAATATTCCCGTATATGCATCTCTAGAACAATTCAAATGTAAATGGTTTATGAGTGACATGTTCTGAAATTTTAAAGTTTAAAATTGTTCTGGAGATATATCTCTGGAATATGTCAACGTTTTCTCAGAAACGGGGTGCGTCTGGAGATGTATCTTCGGAAATAGGGAGCATTTGTAAAATTTCACACGGTGAGGTAGAAACATATAGGGTGCAATAAGAAATTTTCTTATTTATTTAGTCCTCACTACTTAAGAGGAAACAATGTTACAAGACACTTAAGAAAAAATAAAGTATTACAACTCTACCACTTTATGAAAGTATATTTTTGAATTTATTTCGAAAATGTATTTCTGTTCTGGACTGGCCCGATGGCTAGGCATGTCCCAATTCACATCTGCTCCCAGAACGGCCCAATTGCCTAAGTCCAGCCAATTTAGGGCATCATTTACTTTTCTACCCCTCTACCGGGGAAGGCTGGTCGGTTGACCTCCAGGGTCAGTTGCCCCTCCTTAGTAGTTCCTGGCCGTCACGCACGGTTCCACCATCCAGAAACAATCACGACACTTATGCCCACAATTGCGCCTCTGCCCTTGGAAACGGCTAGTTTTAGGCACCTCTGCCCGTCCCAACGACTAGTTTCTGGCAGTTACCAATTCTTTGGGGAACGATTATCTCGCCCCGAAAATAGGGACCAATGGCCAAGCGCTGGGGGCATTATAAAAACCCTCTCATTTGAGAGGGTCAGGTATTCTAAATCATCCTAAGACACGCATACTTTGTACTTGCTTTCTCTTCTCCCGATTCTTACTTTAGCACCGGAGTGCCTTGCAGGTACACCCCCTCCTCATCTTTCACACCCAACATCGCATACGTCATCTCTGGCCTACTCCAGGTTCTGATCAGCCGGTAAGATCAGTGGCGCCGTCTGTGGAAACTCTGTTATCCCCGTCTTTCTTCCATAGTAGATTTAAGACCAAAACAGTCTTTCCAATATTCCGATCATGGCCAGCCATGACAATGTCTACGATGCTCGCAACACTGCCTTCCTCCCCGTCAGCAAGACTCATAATGACGGAGCCGTCCCTTTTACTGGTAGCGACGTCCATCAATAGAGAGATGGAGCCACCGCATCTCCCTCCCCCGTTCGTGCTGATCACATTGATGTCCAGCCTTCCCAGGACCACCAGCCTGTCCCGGTTCCGCCCAGCGCCGACCTGAACTTAGATACCAGCAGATAGAAAAAATGGCCCTGACCCTTATCAATGCTGCGAGGAGGCTGAGGCACTACTTTCTAGCCCACACAATCGTGGTACGAACGAACCAGCCCGTAAAGCAACTATTGGGCCGCCCAGATATGGTCGGCCCGATGCTCAAGTGGTCGCTGGAACTGTCTGAATTCGACATCCAGTATGAAAGCAGAAAAGCCCTCAAGGCTCAAGCGTTGTCCGACTTTGTCGCGGAGATGACATTGCCCGATTCCCCCATTTGCGGGGCTCGCAAATGGACAAACTTTGTCAACAGGGCATCCAACTCAGCAGGAAGCGGGGCAGGTATCATCTTGGAAAATGAGGAAAGAATCCTCGTCGAGGTCTCGCTTACCTTATCTTTCCCCACTTCCAATAATCAGGATAAATACGAAGCCTTCATTGCAGGTCTACGCCTCGCCAAAGACCTAGGAGCCGAGGAAGTCATCATATGCACCGATTCTCAACTCGTGGCCCTCCAGGTTCGGTGAGAATATCAGGCCAAGTACGACAACCTCTCTGAATACTTGACCTTGGTCAAGGAAAAGATGACAAAGTTCGCATCGGTAGAGGTGAAACATATTCCCCGCGAACACAATGTCTGAGCAGGCGTTTTGTCAACGCTGGCGAGCACGAAGAAGAAAGGAGGAAACAAATCAGTCATCCAAGAAGTACTCCCTCGACCCAGCCATTGCGGTGAGAATCGTATATCAAGCTATTGAATTAATTTGAATCACAAATCTTAATTCACCACCGAACTTTGATTTATCCGAAGGAAAGGGTAAAGGTCGAAAACCCTAAGTGTGCTATGTAGGAACACAACCAAGAGATCTAAGGTTCGGGGGTTGTTATACCTAGGGAAGGTGTTAGCATCCTAAGCATCTGTAGTACTCTACAGGAACCTCTTGTTAGTATTTGTGTTATTTTATTTTTTGCTTGCTATGGGAATTGTGCTAAGGTAAAGACTTAGGGGTTAGTTTCTAAGTATGCTCGCCAAGACATCGCATCACGTGCCTACGTATCCTGACAGGAATGGAATCAGAGCATTCGTAGTTCCCCTCAAAGAGGGTGAGGAACTCTTGACTGTGGTCAAGGTTTCAGGGGGAGGTAAGTATCCATGGCAAGATACTTACATGGAGTGCGACGACTCTAAAGTTAAAGTTTAAGTCGAAATGGGGGGTAAGTGTTCACGGCAGAACGCTTACATGGAGTGCAGTGACTCCGATCCTAAGGCTAGGATAAAGGCAAGAAATGTCTACGGCGAGACATAGAGCACATCGGCTCTAATCCTAAGGCTAGGATAAAGGGAAGAAATGTCTACGGCGAGACATAGAGCACGGCGGCTCTAATCCTAAGGCTAGGATAAGGGGAAGGACCTATAGTTTAGGCTTAGCTGTGACATGGCAGTCAACAGAGGAGAAACCCTTCCTTTGGAATTGATTAAAGGGAAAATGTTATCCTAATGCCTATCTGATTCAAATTGATCAAGGATTAAATTGAATCAAGATATTCTAAAGGAGCATGTGAATCAAAACCATACAGGTGTATCAAAACTAATCAACAACAGTTAACATCGAAATTGATTAAAAAGTAACTAGAAAAACTAATTAAAATAATATCTAATTGAAAACTAATGAAAAATATAATTGAAAGCTAAATAAATTAAGCTCTAATTAAAACTAAATATTTAAATTTAATTAAAATTAATTAAAATGAAATCTAATTAAATTAATTAAAAACTAAGTTCTAAATAAAATCTATTTAGTCTAAATCCTAATTGAAATAATTAAATCAAATTCTAAAAAAAATAAAAACAAAAAATGGGTATTATGAAATGTTATGATGGGTGTATAGAAGCAAAGGGCCCAGAAAGCTTCAGCCCAAAACAGAATGGACACGGGTCAGGTGGTGATGGTTTTGGAGCGGGTCGACCCGCATGGGACCCGGTCTGATCCTTTAGTATCTAAAACCTAGAATCAAGGAAAAGACAAACGGTTATTCTTAGCACAGAAACAAACCTCCATTCTCTCCTTCCTGCTCGACGCGAAGAAAAGAAAACCAATATGAAAACCTCATCGTCAAAGATGACGCCGCTCCGTCTGAATCAAACCCTCTCGCCATCTCCTTCCGCCCTCGTCGTCGCAAGCAACATGGCCGCCGCGCCCCCACACAACCATCCCTTATTCTACATTGCGCTCATTTCTCGGTGATTTTGATTCTCACGCTCACAAACCTCTCGATGACGAACAACAGCGACGTGATAACATTGCAAAATAAAAAATCGATCTATATGCAGTAGAGAAGATTGAGCAGTTACGAGTATGTTTCGTTCGCGTACCTTGTCGCTATTGCAAGTTGCAATTTTTGTTTTGTGTATCCGTTTCGATTCGTGCCTGTGTGTATGCTTCTCCTTTGCTCACCTTTGTATTGTTGTGTGTTCTTCGTGAATCTGTATTTGTGATTTTCTGTTCTCCCCTGCTCCTTCTAGCGTGATTAATTGATGTTGCAGGTGTGTGTATATGTTATGGTGAATCTCTCTGTTCTGAGTGTGTGTATTTGTTTCTGGTTTGTTGATCTGCTACTCCCTTGCTGTTGCGTGTATGTGATGTTTCTGCGTGTGAAAACTCAAGTTTTGAATGATGATTTTTTGTGTGTGATGTAGTTCAAATAAATGTCTTCTTTTTGCTAATGTGAAGGCTCCCTCTCTTTTATCGATTCTGAGTTTAAGACATCGATTTTGAAATTAAGTGAGTATCAAAATTTGTTTTGGAAATAAGCATGAACATGATTTTCTGCTGATGATATTGCTTCCTTTCATATCCCGACATGTCCCGATTTCTTTCCTCATTTGATTCGGCACGCTGAAACATATTGTTCGTATTTTGGAATTGTGTTTGATTGATGTCTGGGTGTTTATTCTTGCCATTTTCCTGATTAATGAATATTGACCATTTTTAATTTTGTTCTTGTAGGAGCGTGATGTTCCCCATGTGAGGCATTTAAGTCCCATTATTGTTGGTCAACACTCCTATAAACACGGCAGAATTCAAATTCTGCTTTGACTCCTTTATTATTATTTGGAACACAATTAAATCCAGTGCACAGCTTTGGTTCTGAGCAATTGAAACAAGAGCAGAGTTGGAGACAACATTAATAGGCTTTAATTGGTTATTGTCATTACATGTAAAGCACTATTCATAGTCATTTGAACTTTCTTTTCCTAGTGCATCATTGTTTCTGGACTATCAACCATCTCGCCTTAATGGCTTGTAATGAGAACTTGGAATGATATTATAATGAATTTGTGATAAAATGGGCTCTGTAGGATTGTAACGGACTCCTTACTTTTTGCACACTCCGTTAATATTCTTGAACCATGCTTATCCATGTGAAGATCATGGCAATTGGATCTTGAAATTTAGCATTAAAGCATGAACTTCATGTTTGAACTCGTGATGAAATTAACGATGATTCTTGAAATCATGGGTCTTGAATTTCACTTTGAGAACTTATGGAAAGAACTTGATTCAAAATTTTAATCCACTTCAACCACACTTGACATCCTTAAATTCATCCCGAGCAATTTGTATTACAAGAAATAAGCACATGAAAGAAATGAATTCGTTGAACGAGTTATCTTAGAAATGATGCCATTTGAAACATTCTTGAATCATAGAAAACTGTTAGTCTTCTATACCATGCTGTTGTACCCTAAATTTTACCCCTTAGATGTCATAACATCCTTTGCATGAGCATCATATGTCAATCATTGCATAACTAACCATTTTATCAGTTTTTGTTTGTTTTGTTTCACTTGTGAATCAGGGTTTGTTTCAAGAGACTCCAGGATTGGCAAACCAGAGTTTTGGATAGATCACCCCCAATCCATTTCCAATTTCATTTCAATTTCCAATTTAAGTTTTCATTCAATTCAAGTTCTTTCTTTTCAATTCCTTTTCAAGTCTCAACCAATTTCAAAAATTCCCAATTCAAGTCAATTTCCATTTTAATTCAATTTTCAAGTTCAAGTTGTCTAGTTTTATTTTAATCTAGTTCAAGTCTCATTCCTAAATGTTTCAAATACAATAAAACAAAAATCAAAAGAAAAGTCATTCTAAAAAAATATACACATTTCTTTTTACAAGTTCATCGTGTATGTTTTACAAAAATCCCTAAAACAAAAGCCCATCTACCAAAAAGCCATTGTACCTTTTGATTTACAAGTTAAAATAATAATAGAAAATCTGTACACTTGCTGCAACAAAAGTTACAATTCCAAGCTAATTTGTACGCCCCGCCAAGCTATAAAAACAAGTCACACTACCTTTGCTACTTTTGCTACCTCAAAGTAACATTTCAAAGACTTGCCTTGCACCAAAATTGCAAAAACTTTCTGCTCCTTAAAACCTGCGAAACTTAACAGCAACAATTCAGTAAAAAGGTACTGCCAAACGGTCCTTGGTCAATACACATGCTCTCATGCTTTCCCCATTTTTGCAAACAAGAAAACCTGCACCAAGAAAGCTTATCTTAGAGGCAATCCACAATTAACCAAGTTCTATCATGACAACCAACAAGCTGCAACCCTATGTTTTGAAAGTGATTTATCACTAACAAGAGGACAAGTGCTATGTACGAGAAAACTTAGTCAAGAAGTTTGGAGGTGTTTACAAAAAGGAAGAGTAAAGGAGATCGGGAGGGGGGAGAGCATACCTCTGAACCACAAAGAAATTCTGAAGGATTCGTGATCATCTTTCCACCATGATTCCTTGAACACACTAAATCATCATCACCCATGATTCCTTTCCTCTGGTATTTTCACAAAAAAAGCTCAACTGAACAACAACACCAACCCCTATCCCGTTTTCTTCCGACAAATATCATCGTTCACCATGAGTTGAACTTTCTCCATCATTCTCCAATGCCCACCCTCCGTCTCTTCCACATCACTCTTCAATCAACCTCACCACACTTCATTGTTTTCGATTCATCCATAACCATCTTCAGCCAATAACGTTGAACACCACCGTCATCTACAAGCTCACTACTCCTTCCTTTTCCTGATTCACAAACTTCACTCCATTTTATTTCAACCTTCAAAACTCAATCCTTTCCATTAACCTTCAATCCAATCAATCTTCAGAAACCCAAAGATCATTCCAAACCGATAACCGAGAGAA
Source organism: Lathyrus tuberosus (assembly GCA_022829125.1). NCBI lineage: Eukaryota > Viridiplantae > Streptophyta > Magnoliopsida > Fabales > Fabaceae > Lathyrus > Lathyrus tuberosus. The sequence continues at coordinate 3,004,406 of JALAZF010000016.1, forward strand.
AGATTCGAGATGAAGAGAAAGTAAAGCACGATCGAAACCACAAACGAATCTGAGTAAAAGCGAAGGTTGGAACAAAATTGTAACCTGGCGTTGAGGGTCGATCGATTTCTTTTCTCGTGACGGTACTCTGTTTTGAATCCCTTTTTTTTTATTTGTGACAAGATTTTGTTTGACTGTTTTGTGTCATTTTCCATATGTTCTGAATATTGCCTTACATCCTTTATGTCTGAAAGAAAAAAAAAAAAAAACAAGCCAATGATGTTCAAAACTGATTGATGATTTTTTGAAACAAACAAGAAAATTTTCGGAACCTTTTCTTGATTGCGAAATCGTCTGTTGGTTGTGAGATAGAGTAGAAATGTGAGAGAGGCGAGTGAGATGACTTTGGCTTCATTAAGTTTGAGGGTGAATCGATTTTGAGAGTGAGCACGGATTGGGAGATACACGTTTGGAAAAGAGGAGAGAGTGATTCATTCCACGACCTTTATTTTCCTCGTGTATTTCTGCAGAAATTGGAAACGGTTGTGTAGGATTTCTAGGGTTTTATTCCTTCCCACTCACATGGCTAAAACAGGTCGAAATGGACCCGATCCGCTCCAAGCCCAACACCTAAATCTTTGTGTGGCTTGATCCGCATGTTGGGTGTTAATCTATTGTTCCTGGGCTTTTGCTTTTTTTTAGCTGATATTAGTTTTTAATATAAGTTTTTTTTATACAATATGAATAAGAAATCAAGGTTAAGTTTTAATAATACTGTAACTATTTCAAATTTATTTTTTAGGATTAAGTTTTTTATAATACTTTAACTTATTCAAATTTGTTTTTTCTTTAATAATGATAATAAAGTGCAAAAAATCTATTTATCCTCTTCAATATGATTTTGATCCCCTCTTTCCTTATTAACTTATTTACTTATTAGAATATTAAATAAATTTTATTTAATTAGTTAATTATTGATGTTGATTTAAGCCATTACACAGTGAACTACATTTTCGGTCCAATATCACATGATGCGATTAAATCAGTCAACTAAAGACTAAGTTTCTTTCTCGATCGAACATATCACTCAAACTATTTTTAGTAATATACGAAAGGAGAGGACTGTTGGAATCTAGCATTCCAGCAGAAACCTCAAATGATTGGTCTCAAGTCTCGCACATTGGGGTAGCCATTCGTTCATTCTTTCGCTTCTCAAAACATCTAATATTAAGTCGGAAGAATAAGAGCCATCAAGATCTAGCATCTTGGCACAACTCTTTGAACATTTGATTTTCATCAAAGCGTTCATTGTCCATTAAGCGACTTAATCATAACTTGGACGAATAAAGGCCGTTAAGATCTAACATCTTGGCATAACCCTTTTAAGCTCTTTTATCTTCAAAAGCTCGTTGTCCATTAAACAATCTTAACCATAACTTAGGTTAATAAGAGCCGTCAAGATCTAGAATCTTGACACAACTCTTCGAACAGTTTATTTTCATCAAGCGTTCATTATCCATCAAACAACTTTCATTATCAACTTAAATGAATAAGAGTCGTTAGAGTCTAGCACTCTAGCATAAATCTTTGAACATTTTCTCAAACGTTCACCAGTCACTTAACATACTTCAACCAAATCCCGTAGTACTCAGAACTACAGACGCTCTGATTTCTCGTTCATTAATGAGAATACGTAGGCACAAGGATCATAATTCTTGGCGAGCCACCTTTTGCTACCTTTCACCTTTCTCTTTTCCACCTTTTACCTTTTTTTTTCTTCTCAACCTTTTTCTTTTTCATGGCGTTGTCATCTAAAGACTTCCTTCCTTCTTTAAGGATAACTAATATACTTTCAAAATACATCGATACTCTTTTGGAATAAGCTTGAAAGAAAAGGATTGTTAGAATCTAGCATTCTAGCATAACCCTTTGAAAGATTGGTCTCAAGTCTTGCACGTTGAGGTAGCCAATCATTTATTTCTTTCATACTTAAAACACTTAATAACAATTTGGACTAAGAGATGTTAGAGTCTAGCACTCTAGCACAACTCTTTGAACCATTGATCTTTATCAATGTTCGTTGTCCAACAAACGATTTTCTTAAACTAATCTTGAATGATAGAGACTGTTAGAGTTTAACACTTTAGCATAAACTCTTTGATCATTTGATGATCATCATTCTTAAAATACATCCAATCATACTCAAAACTCCATTTTATGGACAGATCTTGATTCTCATCAAGAAACCAAAACATCTTCAACCCTTTGACCTCAAAGTCATAGGATACCTACTTTTCCCTTTAGACCATAGTCATTCAATCCCATCACAACTTAGAATTAGAGAGTTCTTTAACTCTATGTGAGTATCATGATCATGAATACTCATTCCCCTTGGAACTTTGACCATAGTCAATGGTTCCTCACCTTAGTTAGGTGAACTACGATTGCTCTGATTCCATCCTCATAAGGATACGTAGGCACGAGACTGCAAAGTCTTGGCGAGCACCCTTGTAATAGAACCTCTTTAGGTTCTCTCTTCTTTACAATAATCACTTACCTTCCTTTCCCACTCAATAAGTAGAAGATTAGAAACAAACCTTAAGCTAACATGCATTCGACCCTAACTAAATGGTTCCCGTTGAGTACAACGGACGTGAGGGGTGCTAATACCTTCCCCTTGCGTAACCGACTCCCGAACTCAGACATTGGTTGCGATGACCATATTTTTATCCTTTCTTTTTTAGGGTTTTATTCGATATTTTCCTTTTCCCTCTATGGAATAAATAAAGATCGGTGGCGACTCTGTTAAGTCCATCCCGCGGGCGTGCGATTGCGCCTCGCGAGGTCGTTCTCATTTTTTGAGGTACGACAAATGGCGACTCTGCTGGGGATGACAAAAGATATCCCTAAGCGAGTCAAGCCTAGTTTAGTTAGGTTTTCATATGTGTGTTTAGCTTTTGTTTGTTTCTCTTCCTTCTTTGATTATATGTTTTATTGCTCTTTCTTTATTGTTTTTTCATATATATCTCTCTATATCCATGTGTGGGCTTTAGGGATCTAATATCTTGAATAAAGCTCTACACCCGAGTTTTGGAAAAAGCAGAGAGAAAACATAAGGTTAGATTTTGGCAGTTAGTAGTGTTAGACTACGAGGGAAAGCTCCTTGTAGCAACTAACATGAAGGCTCCTCTAGAGTAGACCTGTTTGTAGATCTCGTTATAAAACAGCTAGCCTGTTGTATGACGCTGATTCATGAAGGGTCAATGACTCTAGGTCCCCATTTAGAACCAGTGCTATTTCGGTGGTTGCGTAATATTGGACTTCAAGGACATCTCCTTGCTCCAACCAATATGAAAACCCCAATCAGAAGAGACCTTTTCGTCACTCTCGTTGTAAAATGGCTAGCCCATTGCATAATGTTGATACGACTAAGGTCCGTGAATATGAAACCTTTACCAAAAACCTAGAAACTATCATGTGAGTGGGTTTAAGGGTAAATTGTCGTAGAACCGTCTTTTAAGAAGCCTACTAATTAGGGAGTTATGAGGTGTTTACCTTATCCCAAACCTTTTCCGTGCATTCATGAGCATTTACATATCATCATAACACTCATATGTTTTGTTTTCAGGGAGTCCTATTAACAAATCAGTTTGTTTAGCACGAAAAGGTCGTAATGAGTTCAGACAGGAGGAAACCATTGCCACTCAAGGCAAAGATGCAAGATGTCACCAACATACTAAGGCTCTTGGAAAAGGTTCCTCCTTGCTTCAAAACTACAATGCAAGGGAGGTTTGGTCACATTTTAGATCTTCTCACAGTAGATGTCCAGATTCTAGCTATCACAGCCTTAGCTCAGTTTTACGATCCTCCACTCCGAAGCTTCCTTTTCCAAGACTTCCAGTTGACTCCTACCTTGGAGGAATATGACAGACTGTTAGGTTTCACAATGAAAGAAAGAATGGCATACAATCGAATTGGTCAAAAGCCCGATGTGAAAGAGTTGGCTCTTGCACTACACATTCCCATATCCGATGTTGAAAGGAATTGGAAGAAGAAGGAAAATTTCCTTGGGTTTTGGAGAACTTTCTTAGAAAAGGAAGCAGAGAAATGGTTGATTGCACGTCATTGGGACGCATTGATTAACATATTAGCCCTTCTCATTTATGGGTTGGTATTGTTCCCTAATCATGAAGGCTTCATTTATTCATTAGTTATCAGTGTCTTTTGGGCCATTTGGAAAGAAAAGCAAAATCTTGTTAATCCTCTCTTGGCAGATACTTTCCACACTTTGCACACTCGCCATGAAAAGAAGAGTGGGACTTTAACTTGTTGTCTTCCTTTACTTTACAACTGGCTCATTGCATGTGTGCTCAAATCCAATGATCAGATAAGTAGGATGTCCACTGAAGGGTGGGCTAGATTCTTGGCGTCTCTAACAAGCAACAATATTCCTTGGTATCATTACAAGCTCAACGTCCATGAAATTGTTATCAGCTGTGGGAGTTTCCAAAATGTGTCATTAATAGGTTCCAAGGGTTGCATTAACTACAATCCTATGTTAGCCTTGCGACAACTTGGACACCCGATGCATGGAAAGCCTAATGATAGAGAATTGGAAGAAATGGTTCTGAATGATATGGGAGCCAGTGATCCATCTCTACTCCGTAGGATTATCAGATATTGGGAGAAGGTGCATACTAAAGGATCAAGGATATCAAAGGCAAGTGATGTTCCATATCAGCAATGGGTTACCAAAAGAGTCAAAGTTGTAAAGCTCCCTTTCTCTGTAGAAGATCCTATTCCTCCAAGGTCTCCTCCACCCGAACCTGTGCCTGTTTATCTCGAGGAAGTAGAAGAGCTAAGAGCCATGGTGGCTAGACTTGGGAAAGAAAATGAAGGTCTACAGTCGCAGCTGAACAAAAAGACTGGTGAGAACATGGTTCTCAAGAAGAACTTTGATAAGAAACAAGAGCTGTTGGAAGAAATTAATAAGAAAAGCAAGGCTGAGGAGGATCTTAAAGAGAGAGTCCTAGAGTGCTTGGACCAAGCCAATGGTGGTTTAGAATCTCTTCACGAGCAATTAGAGGAAGCTAAGAGGAATGGACAAGAATGGAAGCATTGGTGGAATTTAGCCACCAAACAGAAGAAAGAGGTAAGAGTAAAGCTTGAAGCCCAGATCAAAGAATTGAAAGAGCTCCTAAGGAAATCTGAAGATGAATTAGAACACGAGCGCCGCCAAGGATGGCAAGCAAGGAACATCTCTGGAATCAGTGCAGAAGCATGGCAGGAGAAGTGTGATGAGTTGGCCACTAGCAAGGGGTTGGTGGAACACTGGAAAACCCAACATCAGACCTTGAAGAGTCAGAGCATGAGATGGGTGAATGAAAAAAAGCAATTGGATAAAGTTTTGAAGGATTATGAGGAGACCATTAAGTTCCTTGAGCCTTTTGCTACCATGTATCGTGACAAATTTGCAAGCTTGATAAGGTTTTGTAATGAAATAGCCAAGGACTTACCTTTGAGGCTAGAGATGGTTGTGGAAGATGTTGATGAAGACACCCCTTCTTCTATCAGTTACTTCATTCAGCTCATCGAGAGGATGATGAAGAGGTTTAAGTTTGAATTGAAAGAGCTTCAAGAGCGCGAGATAAAGAAAACTTTTTTATTATGGTTTTGTATTTTGAGACTCAGTATTGTTGTGTTTGGGTGAATCAATTCATTATCCACTTGTACTATGTACTTTTGATCCTATTTGAATGAATGAGTATTTTGGGTTCTAAATTCGTGTTGATCTTCATTACGCGCGAATTTATGCTAAACAACTGAAAGTTTAAAAAGGACTCTCTGAAAATAAACACCATAAGCATTGCATCGATACATATGTCATCCCATTTGCATTGCATTTCGTTTCTCAGCCTTGAGTCTGTCTCATCTTTTTCTTCCTTTATCACTCAAGGATATCTAGCATTCACTCAGGACCAATGGCAACGATGAATGAAATTCTAAAGAACCAGGAAGATCTGAAAGAGGAGATCAGAATCCTCAAATGCCAGATGAATTGGGTTCTGGAGACCTTGCAAGCTCTGAAGAGGAAGGAAGCACACCCTCACCCTGTTACTCCCGGAGAGGTTGTCAGTTCATCACCTCTTGTGGTTCCTCTGACTCAAGGACCTCCTCAGTATCAAGGGTCAGATCGCCGCCAGCCGCGTCAGTATGCACGACAAAGGCCAAGGAAGCCAGAGAGGAATTTCACTCAGCTACCAATGTCATACAGTCAGTTCTTACCAGACTTAATCAGAGGTGGATTGATAGTGCCAAAGGAAATAGAGCCAGCGCCTTTTCCATGCCCGCCAGGTTTTGACGCCAACGCTCGATGTGACTACCATGCTGGGGCACAAGGGCATTCAACTGAAGATTGTAAGATGCTCAGGAGCAAAGTTCAGACCCTAATAGACTCTGAGAGGCTCTCATTCACGCCTCAAGGCATTCGAATCAACAATCATGTGCCATCCCCTGTGGTTGTTCCATGCCAAGGATCTGTCTTTGGAGAAACCTCGTACCAGCCAGCTTTTGGTCTTGTTCCTGCACCAGAATATCATTGTCATCAGGTGTCTACCAAAAGAGCATGTCAGCCTCCAACGGTTGTTTCTCCTCGAGGTTCTCGAAACCAAAACAAGAATAAATGCTCTGTCGAAAGGGGCAAGGTTCACTACAAGCCTATTCCTGTGCCTTTGAGCAAACTCTTTCCACTCCTGATTCAGAACAAGTTGGTAACTCCTCGACTTCTCAACCCTGTGTCAGGACCTTGGCACAATCCAAATCTGACTTGTGAATTCCATAAGGGAGCCGAAGGGCATGACTTGGATGATTGCCAAGCCTTAGAAGGTATTGTACAAAGGCTGATCTATGACAAAAAGCTTATCCTTGAAGAAGATCGTCCAGAGATTGAATGCCAATTCCACACTGGTACCATGGGGCACTCCATTGAAGAGTGCAAAGAGTTCGAAACAAAATTGCTAAGCTTGCTAAAAACGCTGAAACCTCAAGAAGGTGAGTCAGATGCCAATGCCTTGATTTCTGATGCAAAAGGCAAAACACTTGCAAGGCCTCTCAAGATTTTGTATCACAAGGAACTAGTGATTAGTGGAGAGGGTGTTCCCGCGCTTGGGCCCAGAAACTGAAATCTTTTGAAATCGATTCGCCAAAACTGGTTGTGTTTTGTTCATTTTAGTATTTTCAATTGTATTTCCTTTGCACTTTGAATTTGTGTTGGCTTATAAGCTTTGTTGTACCTTCAAATTGGCAAGATTAATGAAATGTTTATGCATCTTTTGATTAAGTCCATTCGTATTCACTCATTCTCTTTCTTTTACTGTCATAAAACAAAACAAAACAAAAAAAACAGACAAATTTTTTCCAAATTTTGTTCAAACAAAGATTGGGGAGGATGATGAAAATATTATCCATAATTGTTGTGGTATGCTTTCGATTAAACCTTTCCGAGGATGTAAGGCATTGTTTCAATTCCCAAACACTGGAGAAATAAGGAAGATAATCCCTCGTTAACCCTTCGAACCTAGAAGTAAGAGTTTTCTTTCCTTACACAAAAAACCCTTAAATCTCAACCCTTGGGTGGGTAGTTCTCAGTTTAACTTGGTTACACACTCAAATGCAAGCGCTTCATGCAAGACATCAGTCAGCTCTCTCCAAATCAAGTGAATAAATGTTGTACCATTTGTTCCCGAAGCGACAAATAAGGAAGGATCATCAAGAAATCCTTAATCGAAGAATAAGCAGAGTCCCTGTCAAGGCAAAAGCCAAGAAAGATGGGAAGCCCAAAACTTCGCCTTATACAAGAAGGTTCGTACAACAATCAAGACAAAGAAGAGGTCTCAAAACCTCAAACAAAGAAAAAAAGAGGTCTCAAAACCTCACCAAAGCAAAGAAGACGTCTCAAAACCTCGGTGAAGACAAGAAAAGGTCTCAAAACCTCAGAAGACAAGAAGAGGTCTCGAAACCTCAATAATAAAGGATAATCAAATTTTGCAAGGGAGTAATGACTACCAAAGTGTCTGAATCATCATCAACTATCATCAATTCATTCCTAACCTAAAGGAACTTGAATGTATAGCCTGAGTTAACTGAGCTTAGGATCGGAGTTCATCACGAAGAGTGGGTGGGGACAAATAAACTTTGAGCCTTTATCCTTTGTTTCATGAACCGTGAACCAGGCCACGTTACAACCCTTAAAAGACCTAATTGAGGTAAGGTTGTTTTGAAAGCATACTACAACAATGTTGATTAACCTGACTCCTAATGATCTTTGCGAATTGTGTGTGTTGATCACTTCATCTGTCATTCCGTAAATGGCTATATCACTTTTGTTTTTTATTATTTAATCATTCCACCGTGTGTGTTTCATCAATGAATTTTGTTTTCCAAAAGCCTGCATGAATTTTTCATTAACATTGCCAATTTTTAATGAACAATACTTGTGTGCAAAGACAATTAAATGTCAAAGAAATCCCAACAAATGCAGCCAGCTAGGGAATTTGACTTGATAAAGGAAGCTCAGTCAGGGGCAACCAAGCGGAGGAATATGCCATTCCACCATCCTAAGAGCTACTAAATCAGAGGAAGAACTCTTCAAGTTCATAATATTGGAGCAAGCCTTCTTGAGGTCATCTTATGGCAAGTTTTTTTTCAAGGCAAGGACTACCAAAGACCCACCAACAGGGGCAAGTTTGTTCTTTAGATATTTCTACCACAGTCCGAGTGTTTTATATTGCAAAGACAGTGGAACTGGGGCAGTTATGTCAAGATTCATGAATCTTTTCAAGAGTTTGAAGATATTGAAGCATTTGGTTTGCCAATTCTTCTGTAAAATCCTTTTGACGACTTATCCTCACGAATCAGTTAATCAGAAGCAGTCAGGTCGAGATTCGGTAAATCTCTAAAAGGTCAATTAGTCTGGGGCATCTCTTTCACAGATCGGCTAGTCTGAAGAACAAGTTCAAAGACTTTGTCGTACAAACGTTGTTAATCTGGGGCAGTTATGCCGAGATTCATGAATCTCTCCAAGAGTTTGAAGATATTGAAGCATCTCGTATGTTAATTCTTCTGTAAAACCCTCTTGGTATTTTCTCCCAACATACCATGTGATTTGGGGCAGAGAAGATTTAAAGATTACCTGTTGCAAGAGCTGTTATTTATTATGGTGATCATCATACAAGTCAGGATGCAGAATTACCCTGTTCTTGTGATATCCTTTGCCAGCTTCCCAGTAAATTGTTACTTCGGTCGAGCTTGGCCAATCTCCGTGGATCTTCCTCCTCTAGTAAGGAAATCAGGCTCATGATGGCAATCCTAGTGAAGTCATGATGCTATACCTCAGATGGAGTACTCTTTTCCCAGTGAAGTTGTTGATCCTACTTATTCATCCTCAGTAATGGTCCAATCTGATGAGGTTGGCTGGGTATCCTTGTCGAGATGTTTATTTCATCTCCAGTCTCACTTCTTTTTGTCTGTTTTATCAGCATAAGCATAAGCATGACATAAGCATTCATGTGCATATTATCTTAGCATTTTGCTATCCCTTTCTGGTGTTTACCTGTTTTGTTCACTTTGCCGTTTATCTCCCCGAGTGACTAGGTTGTCTATTCTCTCCAATAGAGTTGTCAGCCTTAGGCATAAAGTGCCCATCCTTTCTGAATTCCCCACAGAGTTTTATCCTCGTGGATGATGGTTGGTTCAGTTATCTTTTCCACATTTGGATAAGATAAATCCCCATTTGAGTTCATTCCTCAATTGGAGTCTTGTTTGACTGGTTCTTTCTAGCTTGTTCCTAGATTGAACTTTGGTCCCTGACAGGTTGGTTTCCGAACCTATTTGGAACGTGCATTTATTTTGCACTGTGCCTCGTAGAAGAATCTTCTACAGATCCTCGTTGAAGATAAAATTCATTCCCCAGCAGTGTTGTGATACCAACTGCTTTGTGGAATTTATAACCAACAACAAGTAGCATTCTCTTGGAGAAGCTTGTTCTTTCATGGCGATAAGTGGCAGTCTCTTATGAGAAACTTATCTATCTCTGGTTTTATTCAACCTCTTTGCAACTATAATGGGTATTCCCCAGGAAGTCTAACCTGCAACCCCGGTACTGACCTCTGTGATACTTAATCTCCTCATATGGATACCTAAAGTCCAGTAACTGCTGGCATTGTTTAACCAGGTCAGATGTGAACCTAAACTTCAGGTTATCGTGAACCTGTCGTTTGAAATCAGGTTATCATGAACCTAAACTTCAGATTATCATGAATCTGTCGTTTGAAATCAGGTTATCGTGAATCTAAACTTCAGATTATCGTGAATCTGTCGTTTGAAATCAGGTTATCGTGAACCTAAACTTCAGATTATCGTGAATCTGTTGTTTGAAATCAGGTTATCGTGAACCTAAACTTAAGATTATCATGAATCTGTTGTTTGAAATCAGGTTATCGTGAACCTAAACTTCATATTATCGTGAATCTGTTGTTTGAAATCAGGTTATCGTGAACCTAAACTTCAGGTTATCGTGAACCCGTTGTTTATATCAGGTTATCGTGAACCTAAACTTCTGGTTATCGTGAACCAGTTGTTTATATCAGGTTATCGTGAACCCAAACTTCTGGTTATCGTGAACCCGTTGTTTGAAACCAGGTCAGATGTGAACCTAAACTTCAGGTTATTGTGAACCCGTTGTTTGAAACCAGATCAGGTTATCGTGAACCTAAACTTCAGGTTATCGTGAACCCGTTGTTCGAAATCAGGTTATCGTGAACCTAAACTTCAGGTTATCGTGAACCCGTCGTTTAAAACCAGATCAGATGTGAACCTAAACTTCAGGTTATCGTGAACCTGTTGTTTAATCTCAGGTCCAATATGAACTTAAACCAAAAATTTAAAATCCAGCTCATACTGGTACCCAACCCAACTTAAATTGGTATCTTATTCAACTCAAATTGGTGTATACTGGCATATCACTTCTGAGTCCAATCCTTGTTGGCACTTTAATCTGGTTCCCAGCAGAAGTTCAGTCATTATTAGTATCTCTTTACATATCACTTCTGAGTCCAATCCTTGTTGGCACTTTAATCTGGTTCCCAGCAGAAGTTCAGTCCTTATCAGTATCTCTTTGAAAGTCCTTGTGATTGATCATCATTTGGCACACGCAGAGTTTGTCTCTGTCTTTTCTGGTTTTCCTTGAAGATCCCGTTTGAACTCTTCAGTATAAGAACTCCCCATAAAATCTTTGTAGGATGTCTATCCTTTTATTTCAAGTTGATCCCCAGTGGAGATCACGTCTTCTTTCTGGTTTCATGCCCAGTAAGAATGTGTCTTTTTCCCCAGTGTCGTCCGGTCACATATGAACCCGTCGTCCATTTCCCTGGATCTTTCCCCAGTGGAGAATACCTTTCTGGCTCCTATCTCCAGTGAGGATCTGTAGGGTTTCCCCCTTTATTTTTCCATCCCCAGTATTACCTCAGGGTCTCCCCAGTGAGTCTTGTCTTTTGTTGGTCAGCCTGTATCCCCTTTGAGTTTTCCTCATGGATACTAACCTTTATCCTTCCCCAGTAAAGCTCCCCTGCAGTTGTTTACTCTTTATTCGTTGGAGTCTTGTTTGTCTGCATTTATACACTATCATGACATCAATCATCATACTAGAAATTCATGGCATGTCAGCATTTGCATGTTCGTCGCTTGTCCTTAGCATCTGCATTCCATCTAAGGGCCAAATTTTCGGTTTGCTATATTTAAATACCTTTCCACCTTGATGTCCCGAGGACTTCCTTTCCTCGTGCCATCCGGTAAAGCTATTTAAATAGGGGCAACTGTTGTACCCCAAATTTTACCCCTTAGATGTCATAACATCTTTTGCATGAGCATCATATGTCAATCATTGCATAACTAACCATTTTATCAGTTTTTGTTTGTTTTGTTTCACTTGTGAATCAGGGTTTGTTTCAAGAGACTCCAGGATTGGCAAACCAGAGTTTTGGATAGATCACCCCCAATCCATTTCCAATTTCATTTCAATTTCCAATTTAAGTTTTCATTCAATTCAAGTTCTTTCTTTTCAATTCCTTTTCAAGTCTCAACCAATTTCAAAAATTCCCAATTCAAGTCAATTTCCATTTTAATTCAATTTTCAAGTTCAAATTGTCTAGTTTTATTTCAATCTAGTTCAAGTCTCATTCCTAAATATTTCAAATACAATAAAACAAAAATCAAAAGAAAAGTCATTCTAAAAAAATATACACTTTTCTTTTTACAAGTCCATCGTGTATGTTTTACAAAAATCCCTAAAACAAAAGCCCATCTACCAAAAAGCCATTGTACCTTTTGATTTACAAGTTAAAATAATAATAGAAAATTTGTACACTTGCTGCAACAAAAGTTACAATTCCAAGCTAATTTGTACGCCCCGCCAAGCTACAACAACAAGTCACACTACCTTTGCTACTTTTGCTACCTCAAAGTAACATTTCAAAGACTTGCCTTGCACCAAAATTGCAAAAACTTTCTGCTCCATAAAACCTGCGAAACTTAATAGTAACAATTCAGTAAAAAGGTGCTGCCAAACGGTCCTTGGTCAATACACATGCTCCCATGCTTTCCCCATTTTTGAAAACAAGAAAACCTGCACCAAGAAAGCTTATCTTAGAGGTAATCCACAATTAACCAAGTTCTATCACGACAACCAACAAGCTGCAACCCTATGTTTTGAAAGTGATTTATCACTAACAAGAGGACAAGTGCTATGTACGAGAAAACTTAGTCAAGAAGTTTGGAGGTGTTTACAAAAATGAAGAGTAAAGGAGATCGGGAGGGGGGAGAGCATACCTCTGAACCACAAAGAAATTCTGAAGGATTCATGATCATCTTTCCACAATGATTCCTTGAACACACTAAATCATCATCACCCATGATTCCTTCCTCTGTATTTTCACAAAAAAAGCTCAACTGAACAACAACACCAACCTCTATCCCGTTTTCTTCCGACAAATATCATCGTTCCACCATGAGTTGAACTTTCTCCATCATTCTCCAATGCCCACCCTCCGTCTCTTCCACATCACTCTTCAATCAACCTCACCACACTTCATTGTTTTCGATTCATCCATAACCATCTTCAGCTAATAACGTTGAACACCACCGTCATCTACAAAACCCAGCTCACTACTCCTTCCTTTTCCTGATTCACAAACCTCGCTCCATTTTATTTCAACCTTCAAAACTCAATCATTTCCATTAACCTTCAATCCAATCAATCTTCAGAAACCTAAAGATCATTCCAAACCGATAACCGAGAGAAAGAGACGAGATGAAGAAAAAGTAAAGCACGATCGAAACCACAAACGAATCTGAGTAAAAGCGAAGGTTGGAACAAAATTGTAACCTGGCGTTGAGGGTCGATCGATTTCTTTCCTCGTGACGGTACTCTGTTTTGAATCCCTTTTTTTAATTTGTGAGAAGATTTTGTTTGACTGTTTTGTGTCATTTTTCATATTTTCTGAATATTGCCTTACATCCTTTATGTCTGAAAAAAAACAAAAAAAAAACAAGCCAATAATGTTCAAAACTGATTGATGATTTTTTGAAACTAACAAGAAAATTTTCGGAACCTTTTCTTGATTGCGAAATCGTCTGTTGGTTGTGAGATAGAGTAGAAATGTGAGAGAGGCGAGTGAGATGACTTTGGCTTCATTAAGTTTGAGGGTGAATCGATTTTGAGAGTGAGCACGGATTGGGAGATACACGATTGGAAAAAAGGAGAGAGCGATTCATTCCACGGCCTTTATTTTCCTCGTGTATTTCTGCAGAAATTGGAAACGGTTGTGTTGGATTTCTAGGGTTTTATTCCTTCCCACTCACATGGCTAAAACAGGTCGAAATGGACCCGATCCGCTCCAAGCCCAACACCTAAATCTTTGTGTGGCTTGATCCGCATGTTGGGTGTTAATCTACTGTTCCTGGCTTTTTTCTTTTTTTTTTTTAGCTGATATTAGTTTTTAATATAAGTTTTTTTTTATAAAATATGAATAAGAAATCAAGGTTAAGTTTTAATAATACTGTAACTATTTCAAATTTATTTTTTAGGATTAAGTTTTTTATAATACTTTAACTTATTCAAATTTGTTTTTTCTTTAATAATGATAATAAAGTGCAAAAAATTTATTTATCCTCTTCAATATGATTTTGATCCCCTCTTTCCTTATTAACTTATTTACATATTAGAATATTAATTTAATTTAATTTAATTAGTTAATTATTGATGTTGATTTAAGCCATTACACAGTGAACTACATTTTTGGTCCAATATCACATGATGCGATTAAATCAGTCAACTAAAGACTAAGTTTCTTTCTCGATCGAACATATCACTCAAACTATTTTTAGTAATATACGAAAGGAAAGGACTGTTGGAATCTAGCATTCCAGCAGAAACCTCAAATGATTGGTCTCAAGTCTCGCACTTTGGGGTAGCCATTCGTTCATTCTTTCGCTTCTCAAAACATCTAATATTAAGTCGGGCGAATAAGAGCTGTCAAGATCTAGCATCTTAGCACAACTCTTCGAACATTTGATTTTCATCAAAGCGTTCATTGTCCATTAAGCGACTTAATCATAACTTGGATGAATAAGGGTCGTTAAGATCTAGCATCTTGGCATAACCCTTTTAAGCTCTTTTATCTTCAAAAGCTCGTTGTCCATTAAACAATCCTAACCATAACTTGGGTTAATAAGAGCCTTCAAGATCTAGCATCTTGACACAATTCTTCGAACAGTTTATTTTCATCAAGCGTTCGTTATCCATCAAACAACTTTCATTATCAACTTAAATGAATAAGAGTCGTTAGAGTCTAGCACTCTAGCATAACTCTTTGAACATTTTCTCAAACGTTCGCCAGTCACTTAACATACTTCAACCAAATCCCGTAGTACTCAGAACTACGGACGCTCTGATTTCTCGTTCATTAATGAGAATACGTAGGCACAAGGATCATAATTCTTGGCAAGCAACCTTTTCCTACCTTTCACCTTTCTCTTTTCCACCTTTTACCTTTTTTTTTCTTCTCAACCCTTTTCTTTTTCATGGCGTTGTCTTCTCAAGACTTCCTTCCTTCTTTAAGGATAACTAATATACTTTCAAAATACATCGATACTCTTTTGGAATAAGCTTGAAAGAAAAGGATTGTTAGAATCTAGCATTCTAGCATAACCCTTTGAAAGATTGGTCTCAAGTCTTGCACGTTGAGGTAGCCAATCATTTCTTTCTTTCATACTTAAAACACTTAATAACAATTTGGACTAAGAGATGTTAGAGTCTAGCACTCTAGCACAACTCTTTGAACCATTGATCTTTATCAATGTTCGTTGTCCAACAAACGATTTTCTCAAACTAATCTTGAATGATAGAGAGTGTTAGAGTTTAACACTTTAGCATAAACTCTTTGATCATTTGATGATCATCATTCTTAAAATACATCCAATCATACTCAAAACTCCATTTTATGGACAGATCTTGATTCTCATCAAGAAACCAAAACATCTTCAACCCTTTGACCTCAAAGTCATAGGATACCTACTTTTCCCTTTAGACCATAGTCATTCAATCCCATCACAACTTAGAATTAGAGAGTTCTTTAACTCTATGTGAGTATCATGATCATGAATACTCATTCCCCTTGGAACTTTGACCATAGTCAATGGTTCCTCACCTTAGTTAGGTGAACTACGATTGCTCTGATTCCATCCTCATAAGGATACGTAGGCACGAGACTGCAAAGTCTTGGCGAGCACCCTTGTAATAGAACCTCTTTAGGTTCTCTCTTCTTTACAATAATCACTTACCTTCCTTTCCCACTCAATAAGTAGAAGATTAGAAACAAACCTTAAGCTAACATGCATTCGACCCTAACTAAATGGTTCCCGTTGAGTACAACGGACGTGAGGGGTGCTAATACCTTCCCCTTGCGTAACCGACTCCCGAACTCAGACATTGGTTGCGATGACCATATTTTTATCCTTTCTTTTTTAGGGTTTTATTCGATATTTTCCTTTTCCCTCTATGGAATAAATAAAGATCGGTGGCGACTCTGTTAAGTCCATCCCGCGGGCGTGCGATTGCGCCTCGCGAGGTCGTTCTCATTTTTTGAGGTACGACAAATGGCGACTCTGCTGGGGATGACAAAAGATATCCCTAAGCGAGTCAAGCCTAGTTTAGTTAGGTTTTCATATGTGTGTTTAGCTTTTGTTTGTTTCTCTTCCTTCTTTGATTATATGTTTTATTGCTCTTTCTTTATTGTTTTTTCATATATATCTCTCTATATCCATGTGTGGGCTTTAGGGATCTAATATCTTGAATAAAGCTCTACACCCGAGTTTTGGAAAAAGCAGAGAGAAAACATAAGGTTAGATTTTGGCAGTTAGTAGTGTTAGACTACGAGGGAAAGCTCCTTGTAGCAACTAACATGAAGGCTCCTCTAGAGTAGACCTGTTTGTAGATCTCGTTATAAAACAGCTAGCCTGTTGTATGACGCTGATTCATGAAGGGTCAATGACTCT
This sequence comes from Lathyrus tuberosus, assembly GCA_022829125.1. Classification (NCBI taxonomy): domain Eukaryota; kingdom Viridiplantae; phylum Streptophyta; class Magnoliopsida; order Fabales; family Fabaceae; genus Lathyrus; species Lathyrus tuberosus. Next base: position 3,020,993 of record JALAZF010000016.1, read on the forward strand.
AGGTCCCCATTTAGAACCAGTGCTATTTCGGTGGTTGCGTAATATTGGACTTCAAGGACATCTCCTTGCTCCAACCAATATGAAAACCCCAATCAGAAGAGACCTTTTCGTCACTCTCGTTGTAAAATGGCTAGCCCATTGCATAATGTTGATACGACTAAGGTCCGTGAATATGAAACCTTTACCAAAAACCTAGAAACTATCATGTGAGTGGGTTTAAGGGTAAATTGTCGTAGAACCGTCTTTTAAGAAGCCTACTAATTAGGGAGTTATGAGGTGTTTACCTTATCCCAAACCTTTTCCGTGCATTCATGAGCATTTACATATCATCATAACACTCATATGTTTTGTTTTCAGGGAGTCCTATTAACAAATCAGTTTGTTTAGCACGAAAAGGTCGTAATGAGTTCAGACAGGAGGAAACCATTGCCACTCAAGGCAAAGATGCAAGATGTCACCAACATACTAAGGCTCTTGGAAAAGGTTCCTCCTTGCTTCAAAACTACAATGCAAGGGAGGTTTGGTCACATTTTAGATCTTCTCACAGTAGATGTCCAGATTCTAGCTATCACAGCCTTAGCTCAGTTTTACGATCCTCCACTCCGAAGCTTCCTTTTCCAAGACTTCCAGTTGACTCCTACCTTGGAGGAATATGACAGACTGTTAGGTTTCACAATGAAAGAAAGAATGGCATACAATCGAATTGGTCAAAAGCCCGATGTGAAAGAGTTGGCTCTTGCACTACACATTCCCATATCCGATGTTGAAAGGAATTGGAAGAAGAAGGAAAATTTCCTTGGGTTTTGGAGAACTTTCTTAGAAAAGGAAGCAGAGAAATGGTTGATTGCACGTCATTGGGACGCATTGATTAACATATTAGCCCTTCTCATTTATGGGTTGGTATTGTTCCCTAATCATGAAGGCTTCATTTATTCATTAGTTATCAGTGTCTTTTGGGCCATTTGGAAAGAAAAGCAAAATCTTGTTAATCCTCTCTTGGCAGATACTTTCCACACTTTGCACACTCGCCATGAAAAGAAGAGTGGGACTTTAACTTGTTGTCTTCCTTTACTTTACAACTGGCTCATTGCATGTGTGCTCAAATCCAATGATCAGATAAGTAGGATGTCCACTGAAGGGTGGGCTAGATTCTTGGCGTCTCTAACAAGCAACAATATTCCTTGGTATCATTACAAGCTCAACGTCCATGAAATTGTTATCAGCTGTGGGAGTTTCCAAAATGTGTCATTAATAGGTTCCAAGGGTTGCATTAACTACAATCCTATGTTAGCCTTGCGACAACTTGGACACCCGATGCATGGAAAGCCTAATGATAGAGAATTGGAAGAAATGGTTCTGAATGATATGGGAGCCAGTGATCCATCTCTACTCCGTAGGATTATCAGATATTGGGAGAAGGTGCATACTAAAGGATCAAGGATATCAAAGGCAAGTGATGTTCCATATCAGCAATGGGTTACCAAAAGAGTCAAAGTTGTAAAGCTCCCTTTCTCTGTAGAAGATCCTATTCCTCCAAGGTCTCCTCCACCCGAACCTGTGCCTGTTTATCTCGAGGAAGTAGAAGAGCTAAGAGCCATGGTGGCTAGACTTGGGAAAGAAAATGAAGGTCTACAGTCGCAGCTGAACAAAAAGACTGGTGAGAACATGGTTCTCAAGAAGAACTTTGATAAGAAACAAGAGCTGTTGGAAGAAATTAATAAGAAAAGCAAGGCTGAGGAGGATCTTAAAGAGAGAGTCCTAGAGTGCTTGGACCAAGCCAATGGTGGTTTAGAATCTCTTCACGAGCAATTAGAGGAAGCTAAGAGGAATGGACAAGAATGGAAGCATTGGTGGAATTTAGCCACCAAACAGAAGAAAGAGGTAAGAGTAAAGCTTGAAGCCCAGATCAAAGAATTGAAAGAGCTCCTAAGGAAATCTGAAGATGAATTAGAACACGAGCGCCGCCAAGGATGGCAAGCAAGGAACATCTCTGGAATCAGTGCAGAAGCATGGCAGGAGAAGTGTGATGAGTTGGCCACTAGCAAGGGGTTGGTGGAACACTGGAAAACCCAACATCAGACCTTGAAGAGTCAGAGCATGAGATGGGTGAATGAAAAAAAGCAATTGGATAAAGTTTTGAAGGATTATGAGGAGACCATTAAGTTCCTTGAGCCTTTTGCTACCATGTATCGTGACAAATTTGCAAGCTTGATAAGGTTTTGTAATGAAATAGCCAAGGACTTACCTTTGAGGCTAGAGATGGTTGTGGAAGATGTTGATGAAGACACCCCTTCTTCTATCAGTTACTTCATTCAGCTCATCGAGAGGATGATGAAGAGGTTTAAGTTTGAATTGAAAGAGCTTCAAGAGCGCGAGATAAAGAAAACTTTTTTATTATGGTTTTGTATTTTGAGACTCAGTATTGTTGTGTTTGGGTGAATCAATTCATTATCCACTTGTACTATGTACTTTTGATCCTATTTGAATGAATGAGTATTTTGGGTTCTAAATTCGTGTTGATCTTCATTACGCGCGAATTTATGCTAAACAACTGAAAGTTTAAAAAGGACTCTCTGAAAATAAACACCATAAGCATTGCATCGATACATATGTCATCCCATTTGCATTGCATTTCGTTTCTCAGCCTTGAGTCTGTCTCATCTTTTTCTTCCTTTATCACTCAAGGATATCTAGCATTCACTCAGGACCAATGGCAACGATGAATGAAATTCTAAAGAACCAGGAAGATCTGAAAGAGGAGATCAGAATCCTCAAATGCCAGATGAATTGGGTTCTGGAGACCTTGCAAGCTCTGAAGAGGAAGGAAGCACACCCTCACCCTGTTACTCCCGGAGAGGTTGTCAGTTCATCACCTCTTGTGGTTCCTCTGACTCAAGGACCTCCTCAGTATCAAGGGTCAGATCGCCGCCAGCCGCGTCAGTATGCACGACAAAGGCCAAGGAAGCCAGAGAGGAATTTCACTCAGCTACCAATGTCATACAGTCAGTTCTTACCAGACTTAATCAGAGGTGGATTGATAGTGCCAAAGGAAATAGAGCCAGCGCCTTTTCCATGCCCGCCAGGTTTTGACGCCAACGCTCGATGTGACTACCATGCTGGGGCACAAGGGCATTCAACTGAAGATTGTAAGATGCTCAGGAGCAAAGTTCAGACCCTAATAGACTCTGAGAGGCTCTCATTCACGCCTCAAGGCATTCGAATCAACAATCATGTGCCATCCCCTGTGGTTGTTCCATGCCAAGGATCTGTCTTTGGAGAAACCTCGTACCAGCCAGCTTTTGGTCTTGTTCCTGCACCAGAATATCATTGTCATCAGGTGTCTACCAAAAGAGCATGTCAGCCTCCAACGGTTGTTTCTCCTCGAGGTTCTCGAAACCAAAACAAGAATAAATGCTCTGTCGAAAGGGGCAAGGTTCACTACAAGCCTATTCCTGTGCCTTTGAGCAAACTCTTTCCACTCCTGATTCAGAACAAGTTGGTAACTCCTCGACTTCTCAACCCTGTGTCAGGACCTTGGCACAATCCAAATCTGACTTGTGAATTCCATAAGGGAGCCGAAGGGCATGACTTGGATGATTGCCAAGCCTTAGAAGGTATTGTACAAAGGCTGATCTATGACAAAAAGCTTATCCTTGAAGAAGATCGTCCAGAGATTGAATGCCAATTCCACACTGGTACCATGGGGCACTCCATTGAAGAGTGCAAAGAGTTCGAAACAAAATTGCTAAGCTTGCTAAAAACGCTGAAACCTCAAGAAGGTGAGTCAGATGCCAATGCCTTGATTTCTGATGCAAAAGGCAAAACACTTGCAAGGCCTCTCAAGATTTTGTATCACAAGGAACTAGTGATTAGTGGAGAGGGTGTTCCCGCGCTTGGGCCCAGAAACTGAAATCTTTTGAAATCGATTCGCCAAAACTGGTTGTGTTTTGTTCATTTTAGTATTTTCAATTGTATTTCCTTTGCACTTTGAATTTGTGTTGGCTTATAAGCTTTGTTGTACCTTCAAATTGGCAAGATTAATGAAATGTTTATGCATCTTTTGATTAAGTCCATTCGTATTCACTCATTCTCTTTCTTTTACTGTCATAAAACAAAACAAAACAAAAAAAACAGACAAATTTTTTCCAAATTTTGTTCAAACAAAGATTGGGGAGGATGATGAAAATATTATCCATAATTGTTGTGGTATGCTTTCGATTAAACCTTTCCGAGGATGTAAGGCATTGTTTCAATTCCCAAACACTGGAGAAATAAGGAAGATAATCCCTCGTTAACCCTTCGAACCTAGAAGTAAGAGTTTTCTTTCCTTACACAAAAAACCCTTAAATCTCAACCCTTGGGTGGGTAGTTCTCAGTTTAACTTGGTTACACACTCAAATGCAAGCGCTTCATGCAAGACATCAGTCAGCTCTCTCCAAATCAAGTGAATAAATGTTGTACCATTTGTTCCCGAAGCGACAAATAAGGAAGGATCATCAAGAAATCCTTAATCGAAGAATAAGCAGAGTCCCTGTCAAGGCAAAAGCCAAGAAAGATGGGAAGCCCAAAACTTCGCCTTATACAAGAAGGTTCGTACAACAATCAAGACAAAGAAGAGGTCTCAAAACCTCAAACAAAGAAAAAAAGAGGTCTCAAAACCTCACCAAAGCAAAGAAGACGTCTCAAAACCTCGGTGAAGACAAGAAAAGGTCTCAAAACCTCAGAAGACAAGAAGAGGTCTCGAAACCTCAATAATAAAGGATAATCAAATTTTGCAAGGGAGTAATGACTACCAAAGTGTCTGAATCATCATCAACTATCATCAATTCATTCCTAACCTAAAGGAACTTGAATGTATAGCCTGAGTTAACTGAGCTTAGGATCGGAGTTCATCACGAAGAGTGGGTGGGGACAAATAAACTTTGAGCCTTTATCCTTTGTTTCATGAACCGTGAACCAGGCCACGTTACAACCCTTAAAAGACCTAATTGAGGTAAGGTTGTTTTGAAAGCATACTACAACAATGTTGATTAACCTGACTCCTAATGATCTTTGCGAATTGTGTGTGTTGATCACTTCATCTGTCATTCCGTAAATGGCTATATCACTTTTGTTTTTTATTATTTAATCATTCCACCGTGTGTGTTTCATCAATGAATTTTGTTTTCCAAAAGCCTGCATGAATTTTTCATTAACATTGCCAATTTTTAATGAACAATACTTGTGTGCAAAGACAATTAAATGTCAAAGAAATCCCAACAAATGCAGCCAGCTAGGGAATTTGACTTGATAAAGGAAGCTCAGTCAGGGGCAACCAAGCGGAGGAATATGCCATTCCACCATCCTAAGAGCTACTAAATCAGAGGAAGAACTCTTCAAGTTCATAATATTGGAGCAAGCCTTCTTGAGGTCATCTTATGGCAAGTTTTTTTTCAAGGCAAGGACTACCAAAGACCCACCAACAGGGGCAAGTTTGTTCTTTAGATATTTCTACCACAGTCCGAGTGTTTTATATTGCAAAGACAGTGGAACTGGGGCAGTTATGTCAAGATTCATGAATCTTTTCAAGAGTTTGAAGATATTGAAGCATTTGGTTTGCCAATTCTTCTGTAAAATCCTTTTGACGACTTATCCTCACGAATCAGTTAATCAGAAGCAGTCAGGTCGAGATTCGGTAAATCTCTAAAAGGTCAATTAGTCTGGGGCATCTCTTTCACAGATCGGCTAGTCTGAAGAACAAGTTCAAAGACTTTGTCGTACAAACGTTGTTAATCTGGGGCAGTTATGCCGAGATTCATGAATCTCTCCAAGAGTTTGAAGATATTGAAGCATCTCGTATGTTAATTCTTCTGTAAAACCCTCTTGGTATTTTCTCCCAACATACCATGTGATTTGGGGCAGAGAAGATTTAAAGATTACCTGTTGCAAGAGCTGTTATTTATTATGGTGATCATCATACAAGTCAGGATGCAGAATTACCCTGTTCTTGTGATATCCTTTGCCAGCTTCCCAGTAAATTGTTACTTCGGTCGAGCTTGGCCAATCTCCGTGGATCTTCCTCCTCTAGTAAGGAAATCAGGCTCATGATGGCAATCCTAGTGAAGTCATGATGCTATACCTCAGATGGAGTACTCTTTTCCCAGTGAAGTTGTTGATCCTACTTATTCATCCTCAGTAATGGTCCAATCTGATGAGGTTGGCTGGGTATCCTTGTCGAGATGTTTATTTCATCTCCAGTCTCACTTCTTTTTGTCTGTTTTATCAGCATAAGCATAAGCATGACATAAGCATTCATGTGCATATTATCTTAGCATTTTGCTATCCCTTTCTGGTGTTTACCTGTTTTGTTCACTTTGCCGTTTATCTCCCCGAGTGACTAGGTTGTCTATTCTCTCCAATAGAGTTGTCAGCCTTAGGCATAAAGTGCCCATCCTTTCTGAATTCCCCACAGAGTTTTATCCTCGTGGATGATGGTTGGTTCAGTTATCTTTTCCACATTTGGATAAGATAAATCCCCATTTGAGTTCATTCCTCAATTGGAGTCTTGTTTGACTGGTTCTTTCTAGCTTGTTCCTAGATTGAACTTTGGTCCCTGACAGGTTGGTTTCCGAACCTATTTGGAACGTGCATTTATTTTGCACTGTGCCTCGTAGAAGAATCTTCTACAGATCCTCGTTGAAGATAAAATTCATTCCCCAGCAGTGTTGTGATACCAACTGCTTTGTGGAATTTATAACCAACAACAAGTAGCATTCTCTTGGAGAAGCTTGTTCTTTCATGGCGATAAGTGGCAGTCTCTTATGAGAAACTTATCTATCTCTGGTTTTATTCAACCTCTTTGCAACTATAATGGGTATTCCCCAGGAAGTCTAACCTGCAACCCCGGTACTGACCTCTGTGATACTTAATCTCCTCATATGGATACCTAAAGTCCAGTAACTGCTGGCATTGTTTAACCAGGTCAGATGTGAACCTAAACTTCAGGTTATCGTGAACCTGTCGTTTGAAATCAGGTTATCATGAACCTAAACTTCAGATTATCATGAATCTGTCGTTTGAAATCAGGTTATCGTGAATCTAAACTTCAGATTATCGTGAATCTGTCGTTTGAAATCAGGTTATCGTGAACCTAAACTTCAGATTATCGTGAATCTGTTGTTTGAAATCAGGTTATCGTGAACCTAAACTTAAGATTATCATGAATCTGTTGTTTGAAATCAGGTTATCGTGAACCTAAACTTCATATTATCGTGAATCTGTTGTTTGAAATCAGGTTATCGTGAACCTAAACTTCAGGTTATCGTGAACCCGTTGTTTATATCAGGTTATCGTGAACCTAAACTTCTGGTTATCGTGAACCAGTTGTTTATATCAGGTTATCGTGAACCCAAACTTCTGGTTATCGTGAACCCGTTGTTTGAAACCAGGTCAGATGTGAACCTAAACTTCAGGTTATTGTGAACCCGTTGTTTGAAACCAGATCAGGTTATCGTGAACCTAAACTTCAGGTTATCGTGAACCCGTTGTTCGAAATCAGGTTATCGTGAACCTAAACTTCAGGTTATCGTGAACCCGTCGTTTAAAACCAGATCAGATGTGAACCTAAACTTCAGGTTATCGTGAACCTGTTGTTTAATCTCAGGTCCAATATGAACTTAAACCAAAAATTTAAAATCCAGCTCATACTGGTACCCAACCCAACTTAAATTGGTATCTTATTCAACTCAAATTGGTGTATACTGGCATATCACTTCTGAGTCCAATCCTTGTTGGCACTTTAATCTGGTTCCCAGCAGAAGTTCAGTCATTATTAGTATCTCTTTACATATCACTTCTGAGTCCAATCCTTGTTGGCACTTTAATCTGGTTCCCAGCAGAAGTTCAGTCCTTATCAGTATCTCTTTGAAAGTCCTTGTGATTGATCATCATTTGGCACACGCAGAGTTTGTCTCTGTCTTTTCTGGTTTTCCTTGAAGATCCCGTTTGAACTCTTCAGTATAAGAACTCCCCATAAAATCTTTGTAGGATGTCTATCCTTTTATTTCAAGTTGATCCCCAGTGGAGATCACGTCTTCTTTCTGGTTTCATGCCCAGTAAGAATGTGTCTTTTTCCCCAGTGTCGTCCGGTCACATATGAACCCGTCGTCCATTTCCCTGGATCTTTCCCCAGTGGAGAATACCTTTCTGGCTCCTATCTCCAGTGAGGATCTGTAGGGTTTCCCCCTTTATTTTTCCATCCCCAGTATTACCTCAGGGTCTCCCCAGTGAGTCTTGTCTTTTGTTGGTCAGCCTGTATCCCCTTTGAGTTTTCCTCATGGATACTAACCTTTATCCTTCCCCAGTAAAGCTCCCCTGCAGTTGTTTACTCTTTATTCGTTGGAGTCTTGTTTGTCTGCATTTATACACTATCATGACATCAATCATCATACTAGAAATTCATGGCATGTCAGCATTTGCATGTTCGTCGCTTGTCCTTAGCATCTGCATTCCATCTAAGGGCCAAATTTTCGGTTTGCTATATTTAAATACCTTTCCACCTTGATGTCCCGAGGACTTCCTTTCCTCGTGCCATCCGGTAAAGCTATTTAAATAGGGGCAACTGTTGTACCCCAAATTTTACCCCTTAGATGTCATAACATCTTTTGCATGAGCATCATATGTCAATCATTGCATAACTAACCATTTTATCAGTTTTTGTTTGTTTTGTTTCACTTGTGAATCAGGGTTTGTTTCAAGAGACTCCAGGATTGGCAAACCAGAGTTTTGGATAGATCACCCCCAATCCATTTCCAATTTCATTTCAATTTCCAATTTAAGTTTTCATTCAATTCAAGTTCTTTCTTTTCAATTCCTTTTCAAGTCTCAACCAATTTCAAAAATTCCCAATTCAAGTCAATTTCCATTTTAATTCAATTTTCAAGTTCAAATTGTCTAGTTTTATTTCAATCTAGTTCAAGTCTCATTCCTAAATATTTCAAATACAATAAAACAAAAATCAAAAGAAAAGTCATTCTCAAAAAATATACACTTTTCTTTTTACAAGTCCATCGTGTATGTTTTACAAAAATCCCTAAAACAAAAGCCCATCTACCAAAAAGCCATTGTACCTTTTGATTTACAAGTTAAAATAATAATAGAAAATTTGTACACTTGCTGCAACAAAAGTTACAATTCCAAGCTAATTTGTACGCCCCGCCAAGCTACAACAACAAGTCACACTACCTTTGCTACTTTTGCTACCTCAAAGTAACATTTCAAAGACTTGCCTTGCACCAAAATTGCAAAAACTTTCTGCTCCATAAAACCTGCGAAACTTAATAGTAACAATTCAGTAAAAAGGTGCTGCCAAACGGTCCTTGGTCAATACACATGCTCCCATGCTTTCCCCATTTTTGAAAACAAGAAAACCTGCACCAAGAAAGCTTATCTTAGAGGTAATCCACAATTAACCAAGTTCTATCACGACAACCAACAAGCTGCAACCCTATGTTTTGAAAGTGATTTATCACTAACAAGAGGACAAGTGCTATGTACGAGAAAACTTAGTCAAGAAGTTTGGAGGTGTTTACAAAAATGAAGAGTAAAGGAGATCGGGAGGGGGGAGAGCATACCTCTGAACCACAAAGAAATTCTGAAGGATTCATGATCATCTTTCCACAATGATTCCTTGAACACACTAAATCATCATCACCCATGATTCCTTCCTCTGTATTTTCACAAAAAAAGCTCAACTGAACAACAACACCAACCTCTATCCCGTTTTCTTCCGACAAATATCATCGTTCCACCATGAGTTGAACTTTCTCCATCATTCTCCAATGCCCACCCTCCGTCTCTTCCACATCACTCTTCAATCAACCTCACCACACTTCATTGTTTTCGATTCATCCATAACCATCTTCAGCTAATAACGTTGAACACCACCGTCATCTACAAAACCCAGCTCACTACTCCTTCCTTTTCCTGATTCACAAACCTCGCTCCATTTTATTTCAACCTTCAAAACTCAATCATTTCCATTAACCTTCAATCCAATCAATCTTCAGAAACCTAAAGATCATTCCAAACCGATAACCGAGAGAAAGAGACGAGATGAAGAAAAAGTAAAGCACGATCGAAACCACAAACGAATCTGAGTAAAAGCGAAGGTTGGAACAAAATTGTAACCTGGCGTTGAGGGTCGATCGATTTCTTTCCTCGTGACGGTACTCTGTTTTGAATCCCTTTTTTTAATTTGTGAGAAGATTTTGTTTGACTGTTTTGTGTCATTTTTCATATTTTCTGAATATTGCCTTACATCCTTTATGTCTGAAAAAAAACAAAAAAAAAACAAGCCAATAATGTTCAAAACTGATTGATGATTTTTTGAAACTAACAAGAAAATTTTCGGAACCTTTTCTTGATTGCGAAATCGTCTGTTGGTTGTGAGATAGAGTAGAAATGTGAGAGAGGCGAGTGAGATGACTTTGGCTTCATTAAGTTTGAGGGTGAATCGATTTTGAGAGTGAGCACGGATTGGGAGATACACGATTGGAAAAAAGGAGAGAGCGATTCATTCCACGGCCTTTATTTTCCTCGTGTATTTCTGCAGAAATTGGAAACGGTTGTGTTGGATTTCTAGGGTTTTATTCCTTCCCACTCACATGGCTAAAACAGGTCGAAATGGACCCGATCCGCTCCAAGCCCAACACCTAAATCTTTGTGTGGCTTGATCCGCATGTTGGGTGTTAATCTACTGTTCCTGGCTTTTTTCTTTTTTTTTTTTAGCTGATATTAGTTTTTAATATAAGTTTTTTTTTATAAAATATGAATAAGAAATCAAGGTTAAGTTTTAATAATACTGTAACTATTTCAAATTTATTTTTTAGGATTAAGTTTTTTATAATACTTTAACTTATTCAAATTTGTTTTTTCTTTAATAATGATAATAAAGTGCAAAAAATTTATTTATCCTCTTCAATATGATTTTGATCCCCTCTTTCCTTATTAACTTATTTACATATTAGAATATTAATTTAATTTAATTTAATTAGTTAATTATTGATGTTGATTTAAGCCATTACACAGTGAACTACATTTTTGGTCCAATATCACATGATGCGATTAAATCAGTCAACTAAAGACTAAGTTTCTTTCTCGATCGAACATATCACTCAAACTATTTTTAGTAATATACGAAAGGAAAGGACTGTTGGAATCTAGCATTCCAGCAGAAACCTCAAATGATTGGTCTCAAGTCTCGCACTTTGGGGTAGCCATTCGTTCATTCTTTCGCTTCTCAAAACATCTAATATTAAGTCGGGCGAATAAGAGCTGTCAAGATCTAGCATCTTAGCACAACTCTTCGAACATTTGATTTTCATCAAAGCGTTCATTGTCCATTAAGCGACTTAATCATAACTTGGATGAATAAGGGTCGTTAAGATCTAGCATCTTGGCATAACCCTTTTAAGCTCTTTTATCTTCAAAAGCTCGTTGTCCATTAAACAATCCTAACCATAACTTGGGTTAATAAGAGCCTTCAAGATCTAGCATCTTGACACAATTCTTCGAACAGTTTATTTTCATCAAGCGTTCGTTATCCATCAAACAACTTTCATTATCAACTTAAATGAATAAGAGTCGTTAGAGTCTAGCACTCTAGCATAACTCTTTGAACATTTTCTCAAACGTTCGCCAGTCACTTAACATACTTCAACCAAATCCCGTAGTACTCAGAACTACGGACGCTCTGATTTCTCGTTCATTAATGAGAATACGTAGGCACAAGGATCATAATTCTTGGCAAGCAACCTTTTCCTACCTTTCACCTTTCTCTTTTCCACCTTTTACCTTTTTTTTTCTTCTCAACCCTTTTCTTTTTCATGGCGTTGTCTTCTCAAGACTTCCTTCCTTCTTTAAGGATAACTAATATACTTTCAAAATACATCGATACTCTTTTGGAATAAGCTTGAAAGAAAAGGATTGTTAGAATCTAGCATTCTAGCATAACCCTTTGAAAGATTGGTCTCAAGTCTTGCACGTTGAGGTAGCCAATCATTTCTTTCTTTCATACTTAAAACACTTAATAACAATTTGGACTAAGAGATGTTAGAGTCTAGCACTCTAGCACAACTCTTTGAACCATTGATCTTTATCAATGTTCGTTGTCCAACAAACGATTTTCTCAAACTAATCTTGAATGATAGAGAGTGTTAGAGTTTAACACTTTAGCATAAACTCTTTGATCATTTGATGATCATCATTCTTAAAATACATCCAATCATACTCAAAACTCCATTTTATGGACAGATCTTGATTCTCATCAAGAAACCAAAACATCTTCAACCCTTTGACCTCAAAGTCATAGGATACCTACTTTTCCCTTTAAACCATAGTCATTCAATCCCATCACAACTTAGAATTAGAGAGTTCTTTAACTCTATGTGAGTATCATGATCATGAATACTAATTCCCCTTGGAACTTTGACCATAGTCAATGGTTCCTCACCTTAGTTAGGTGAACTACGATTGCTCTTATTCCATCCTCATAAGGATACGTAGGCACGAGACTGCAAAGTCTTGGCGAGCACCCTTGTAATAGAACCTCTTTAGGTTCTCTCTTCTTTACAATAATCACTTACCTTCCTTTCCCACTCAATAAGTAGAAGATTAGAAACAAACCTTAAGCTAACATACATTCGACCCTAACTAAATGGTTCCCGTTGAGTACAATGGACGTGAGGGGTGCTAATATCTTCCCCTTGCGTAACCGACTCCCGAACTCAGACATTGGTTGCAATGACCATATTCTTATCCTTTCTTTTTTAGGGTTTTATTCGATATTTTCCCTTTCCCTCTATGGAATAAATAAAGATCGGTGGCGACTCTGTTAAGTCCATCCCGCGGGCGTGCGATTGCGCCTCGCGAGGTCGTTCTCATTTTTCAAGGTACGACACACGCTCCTCTTAATCTTAAATTTAATCACAAATCAATCACATTCCTTCTGATGAGGTTTTAATCCATAGTTTAATCAACAAGAAACTCCTTAATTTGAAATTCCCAGCAATCTTTTAGATGATGATGAGCTAAGTACCAGAACCACGTGTCTTTGGAGATAGAGATACAACTTGCAATACAATTTGCCATGAAAACCCTAGCCAGTCTCCACATGACCATATTCAACACCTTGATTCTCTTTGAGGAACATTGAGGAAAATGTCCCTATGAAAAACCATTATGAATCATAACCAACTGGTCACGTCTTGAAGTACGAATACCATCTCCACTTGAAACCAATATTCCTGCACAAACCTGTTAGTTGTAAAGCATGCAGATATGCGAGATGATGCACAAAGAGGTGGAATCTTATGGTCAAAAATTAGGGTATGACAAATGCCCCTATTTAAGTTTCTTCTATCCGAAGATATGAAGATTGAAATTTTTATCTCGACGAGATATGAGGGACTTAAATACAAACATGCACAATTTTTTGCCCTAAGATGTCACAAAATGCTTATGATATGATATGATATGAAATGAATGCAAGACAAAGATCATGTAGAGAAAGATGCCACAGGGGATAAGAGTTACAGTCATCAGAGGTTTTATCAGAAAAGCATTGAACAAAACTCTGAGAAAGTACAGCAAAAACCATCAAAATCATTTAGAAGAACGTTGAATAAACTTTGGAACACATTAGAGACATTCGAAAAAGCGTCGAATGAACTCCGGAATGCATTAGAGATACTCGGAAGAACATCGAATAAACTCCGGGACACATCCAGAAAAGCATTGGACGGAGAATGGAAACAGACTCAAAAACATTCAACTGCTGTTAACCACAGTCAGAAATAAATTGAAGACATATAGCAGAGCATTAGATGGAAACAACGGTTCTGAATATACATTCGAAATATTTAGGAAAACATTAAATGTACAGGGAAAGGTTTTGAAGACATATCTGGAAGAACGTCAGATAAGCAATAACATATCTGGAAGAACATCAGATAAACAAAGTCATATCCAGAAGAGTATCAGATAGACACAAAGGGGCTCTGGAAAAGCACCAGGAGCAGACACATATGGGAAAACATCAGATGGTAAAAGCAATGTCATTCCGGAAAAGCATCAGAATAAACAAAGCGAATATCTGGAAAAACATCAGATAAGTTCTGGAAAAACGTCAGAACAAAAGACTCGATCTGGTAAAACAACTCAGAAAGAGACATATCCGGAAAAACAACGGATAGATTCCGGAAAAGTATCAGAATTAAAAGGTAATATTTGGAAGAAACATCATCCAAGAATGGCATTGGATGAAAAAGACGCCAAACATCCAATAATGACTTTGAATGAAAGGCAAATTCATAATATCTGAGAAGGCATCAGATGAGAATGAGATAAATAGTGTAATCCAAGAAGGCATTGGACAGAAAGACACCAGACATCCAATAATGGCTTTGAATGAAAGGTATAATCACAATATCTAATAATGGCTTTAGATGACTGTGCACAAGGTAGGGATCCAAGAAAGCATTGGATACAAAGAAACCAGTCATCCAATAATAGCCTTGAATGAAAGGTATAATCACAATATCTAATAATGGCTTTAGATGACTGTGAACAAAGTAGAGATCCAAGAAAGCGTTGGATAAAAGGAATCACAGTATCCAAGAAAGCATTGGATGAATGTGAACAAGGTGATACCCAAGAAAGCATTGGATAAAAAGAAACCACAATATCCAATAAAGCATTGAACGAATATGAACAAAGTGATACCCAAGAAGGCATTGGATACAAAGAAATCACAACGTCCAAGAAAGCATTGAACGAATATGAACAAGGACATACCCAAGAAAGCATTGGATAAAAGGAATCACTGTATCCAAGAAAGCATTGGATGAATGTGAACAAAGATATACCCAAGAAAGCATTGGATAAACGCGACAATATCTGTTTGGTAGGTGCCAAGTGAGTTGGACTTAGACGACAAGGTAAGACGTGGATAATAACACGACCTGTGGAGCATGCAAATGAGGATGAAACACTCTTGCTATGCATATGCATATGAATTTTGCTATGAGATATGATCAAATGCAAATGCAGATGTCGACGACATGGCTCGACTCTTCTCGTAAGAAGACAAGACTGGAAGACTGATTCCTCAACACGGATATCACTACCATTCTGCTTGGGACTAAAGATGCTACTGAGCACAACTCTGCCACACTGGTAAACTGTATCAAGGTGATGATCCTTGTAGGAAGGATAAAGAGTTGCTTGGGGATTTTTCAAGTAAACCGCCTTAGATTAGTTAACTATTATAGATAAACTATTCAATGCTTCCGCTTGAATGATTCTGAAATGACTGTTATTGTGCACTTGGAAAGCTTGCCCCAGTCCGAGTCTTGAAGAATCTTCTGTATAAACTAATTTTGAGAAGGACTGGCACTAAACCACAAGTCTTGAACTGATTCTCAACAAGATTTGGAAAGAACTTGCCCCTGATTGGATTACCGACCAAATTTCTCAAATGTTTGAAAATTCCTTGAGAGGAAAGCCAGTTTTCAAACAAAAGTATTCATACAAACATAGTAAATGCAAAGTTCATGCAACTTTTGAAATTAAAATCATTTTTGGAAGATGCAAAACATATGAGTCACTGGTCTGAACACGGCGGTTCAAGGCATCAAAGTGAAAAGTTTAAGCAAAAGGTGCAATGCTAAAACAAATGATCTGCAAAGATCTTTTGGAGTTAGTTTACGCAACCTTGCTGTAGTATGCTTTCAAAATAACCTTGCTTCAGTTAGGTCTTTTGAGGGTTATAACGTGGCCTGGTTCACGGTTTAAGAAACAAACGATAAAGGCTCAAAGTTTATTTGTACCCACCCAATCTTCGTGATGATCTCCAGTCCTACACTCAGTTAACTCAAACTATGCACCCAGGTTCGCATAGGCAGGGAATTGTACTGATGATAGTGATGATGGTTCAGAAGTTAAGGGACTCTTGAGATGGCAGTCACTGTTTCCTTACAACTTTTGGTTGTCATACAAGCTTGTTCTTATTTCTCTTTGTATAAGGTAAGGTCATGAGCTTCCCATCTTTCTTAGCTTTTGCCTCAAAAGGGACTCGACTCATTCTTTGAGTAAGGATTTCTTGACGATCTTTCTTCATTTATCACTTTGGGAACAACTTGTACAATATTTATTCATTTAATTTGGAAGAGTTGAAAGGTTGTGAATGCATGGCTTAATGATTACAGTGAACCATCATTGGCTTCCAATTTGAAAGACATCTTCGACACTTGCTTGTTATGTGCGAAGGAAAATTTGAGAATGCAACCTTTATGTGAAAGGTGTCTTGCATGAAACTCTTGTATTTGAATGCTCAATCAAGTTAGCTGAGAACTACCCTGCCCCAGGTTAAGATTGTGGGTTTTTTATTTGTAAAGAAAAGAAACTCCTACTTCAAGGCCCAAAGGGGTTGACAAATGGTTATCTTCCTTATTTCTCCAGTGTTTTGGAATTGAAACAATGCCTTACATCGTCAGCAAAGTTTTAATTTGAAAGCATACTGTAATACCCCAAAATTTGCCCTCTCTTTTCCTTATATCTTTTAGCATGAGCTTTCATTGCATTGCATTGCATTCAAGCATAGAAAAATAAAACATCAAGCATTTAGCATTGCATCTTGCATAAGGGTATGTGATCAGGTGATTCTTTAAGGTGTTGAACATCCAAAGCTAAAGAAGAAGACCAAGTGTTTCTCACAAGCCTCAAGGATCTCTTACATCATGTATCATCTCCATTTGATCTCACAAGTTATGGGAAGAGGAGAATTCATCAAGAAAGATTGGACAATGCATGATATCCTATACAAGGCAGTCAAAAGTTGGAATCTGACCCCCAAATGGGCAAGCTCTTTGAGTTTTTATCATCTCCAAAGGGCACATATCATCATTGTTTGAGAGGATACACATCATATTCAGAGGAATTTGGATTTGGAGGATGTGCTATTTCCTCCTAACTAGAGGGTGCCAAAATTAGGGTTTAACCTAAAATCAGTTTATTTCTGTTTTCTTGGGCAAGACTTGATCTCATGGTATTCCTTATGTTCTTAAGTGTTCATGGATGGAATTTTGGTCATTGGTTCTTTTGGGAAGATGTTCAATGGATCAGTTACTTGTGAAGTAAGCAAAAGTCAATTGTAAAGGAGAAAGTCAACTGTGGAATTTTGAGGTTCTTTTCATGGTTTTCAAGGTCTCGCATCCTCATATGGTCTTCAATTGTCAAGATTCATGTCATTCATCAAGAATCAAGGGTCTGTACAAAAGTTACTAAATTTGGAAAATGACCTATAATGAGAACTTTCCATTTTTGGCAATTTTTCCACCACATTCAACTTGACTTTTCATCATCAAGGAAGCTCCAAATGAATTTTCCTCCAACATGAAAGTTGAATATCTTTCTCTTCCATTTCCAAAAAGTACTAGAACATCTCCATATCATTTGTGGAACTCTAGTTATGGTCAAAAGATGGCAAGGTGCATTTTGAGGTTTTCATATGGTTCCATTTTTCCACCTTTGGTATTTTGGCACAAATGGACTTGTATTTGATTTTATTGGTTCATGTTATATTACAACATCAAAATACAAGTGAAGAGGAGTATTTTTGGCCTTTGAATCAATTCATTCCATGACTTATTTCTCATTATTTTCACAAAGTACAATTATGCAAATTGATTCAAAACTCACAAACCAAGCAAGTACAAGGCCCAATTTGAATTCAGAGGTGATCAATAAGTAAATTGGAGGTGAATCATGCTTGTGGCAAGGAGTTTGCACGTGGGAATGAGTGGAAGCAACACAAAATGTATTTTGACAAAACCACTCCAATCTCCTTAATCAAGGGTTTAACCATTTGTTAATCATAATCAGTGGACTAATCAAGAGTATATAAGCTTACTCATACCCTCACAGCTAGGTCAGAGACTCTCATTCGCTCAGTTTTGATTTTTTACTCTCACACTTCCTCTCTTCGAATCTCACTCTCCTTGGAGTTTCTTTGAGATTTCTCTTCACATTCTTGATCGGTGAAGAGAATAGAGCAAGAATCAACCACTGGTTGGAGCTCATACTGAGGATTTCACCAAGTTCCATTCAAGAGGATTCAAGTTCAAACCTCAAGATCTAGCACGATTTCAAGCTCTAGTTGCATTTATTTTGCAACTAGAGGTTCCAAGGAGTAGATCTGCAGTTTTTGGAGGGATTTCTTGGAGGATTTCAAGCTCTTCAAGGTTCAGGTTGGTGTTGATTTCATACTCTTAGAACTTGAATTTTAGATGTGCATAATGATCTATGAAGTTCACTGAGCATGATGGTCTATTTTATTTCAACTTTTGACGTGTATCATGGATGTATTTGGTGATTTAAGTTTTGGATCCAAACTTTATTTTGTTCAATTTGCATTGTATGTGGATTGTTTGATAAAATGAGCATGATATTTGTGATCCTCATGATTTTCTGGTCAAAATGGTGTACTCGTATGGAATTTCTGGATAAGTTTTGGTTGCATCTCACCGGAGAGGGTGACCGGAGCCCTAGCTCCGGCGACTGGTTATGTTTCCGGCCGGTGGAGAGGTTGGATGAAGAAGACAAAATCATGGTCGTCCGTTTGCTTGATCCATTGGTCCACATGCTGCCACGTATCTTTAATTTCTGATTTTAATTTAATGGCTGCGTGTTTCTCACCCCATGGTTACTATCGTGTGCTGCTCAATCTGAACCTCTCATCTTAATTACTTTTTAAATGTTGGACTTAATCTGCGGCTTTGATTTAATCTGGTGGATAAGATGGTGACAACACATTAAAAAATCATGTGCCTATCACGTGGGTTCATTTTGTGTGCTGAGTAATTGTGTGTGCGCGTGTGTTTGTTAATTGTGGTGTGCGTGTGAATCTGTGCCATTGATCTTGATTACTGCACTTTTGTTTGACTTGGTATGGAGCGTTAGATAGCTTGTATGGTCAGGATTGAATCTGATGTTGACTGATTTCCATTATTCCTTTTGACTTGCGCTATTAGTTTTTTTTTAGATTGGCCTTTGCTCTTGGCACCCCTCCCTTGGGCCTTTTTGCATTTCTGAACGCGTTTGTGTTGCTGATTGCACCCTCCTAGTTTATTTCTTTATTTCTATTTTTATTAATTGTTTCATTTTGCATTTTATTTTTTAAAACCATTTTAATGCATCCAAAAATCCTGAAAAAAATCATGAAGCTTGTTTTTAGTTTTATAAAATTTTGTCAAATTTTATTTTCTTATTTTATTTTATTTTTGGCATCTGAATTAATTAATTACTTAATTTCTTTGTGGTTTGTTTCATTTGTGCATACTTCTACTTGTAGAATTTATTTCTCATCTTCTATGCATGATTTTCAATTCATTCTTTTTGCATTTGTTAGATAACATTATGAAGTGTATAAAAACATTTTTGTTTCATTTTTAAACCTTTTTCATATTGCATTTTGGTCCCTCTCTTTTGCATATTGAATCATGGTGCTTACTTGATCTTTGCTTAATTGTTTGAATTGCTTAACTTGTGAATTTTTGTGAGATCTTTTAGCATGTGATTTTATTATGACCTAGATCATTTGAGTTTAAATTTCACAATTTTTGAATGTCATATGATGCATGTTTGCTTATTTGTGCTTAAGTGACTTATGCATGATCATCTCTTGACATTTCTTTTCACAAGTTAATTTGCCATGATTAATTGATTGTTTTCCTTTGTGATTCTTTGAATGAGTTTTTGACATGATGTTTACCCCTGGTTGAGGTCTTTTGAGACTAATTTTTGCAATTTGTGGATCATGTTTGGATCATGTTTGAGTATGCCTAAGTGTTGGAACTTTGTCCTCTTTTTGTAGTTTGCTTTGGTGCATGTTTTGAAGTTGTTGATTGATGTTTGAACTTGTATGACTTAAGTTTCATTTTAATATGATATTGATGCATATGCTACTGTCTCTTGAGTTCTATACTTGGTTTTCATGTTACTTGAGCATAGTTGAATGCATTTGGTTTGAATTGTATGATGAATATCATTACCTTTCCTTTTGTGAACTTCTTTGGATCATAATGCTTCATGTTTTGAATCACTTTTGCACACATGAGTTGTTGATGATAATATGATATTGGTTCTGACTTGTCTTCATTTTCATCTTGCCTTTCTCATTTCATTTTGATATGAAGTCCATGTATGCTTAATTGTGCATTTCATACAAGTATGCTTGCATTCTTTCATGTTTATCTTTGCATGCTTACTTGAATTGTTTTGCATTGATCTTTGAAACATGATTGTTGATTTGAATTGGACATTTATGATATGATGTGCTTGCTGCCACTTATTGTATCTCATTCTCTCTTCTTCTTCTTCTCTTTTCTTCTCTTTCACTCTTTATCATCCCATGAATCTCAAGACTTGTTCAAGTCTTGGATTCTTTCCCTTTAGAGCTACCTAGTCCAACTTAATTTTTGATTAAGCTTGGAGTAGGATTAGCATTAGGTTTTAGTTAGTATTTTCTCCTAAACCTCACTAACCATAGGACATCCATGCATGATAACATTAGGACTCTTAGTTTCGCTTTAGAGTTTCCCTTGTGTCGTTTCTCTTCTCATCTCAAAATAAAAGTAAAAAAACACTTAATAAAGGTTAACGTGTATTGCGCTTGAGCCTTCAATGTGGGAAGTAGGGAATGAGGGGCTTCCTCTCATTCTTCTAGGATACCTAGTGTACGTCCTGTTGGGGACGTTGCGCGAAGTATTCGTTCCTGTATTTAAGACTTTGGTTCAATGCAAGTTACAAATAACTGTAAAAGACACTTCTTGCTAAAAAACTTCAAACTAACAATAACGTCTTTCCTTCGGGAATCCTTTTCTCATCTCACTCACTCTCAGCGTACGAACGTGCTCCTACTCGTTCTCTTGCAAGATGGTAACGCACTCGGACCAGCGAGCCTGCAACACCTGAGCTAGAACGTTAGCCGTTCCCAAAAAACACAAACAAGCGACCCTCGTTGAGGGGAACTACGTCACTCTGATTCTCATGTTCCCGATGAGATACGTAGGCAGTGGGGTAGGGTCCATTCGAGCACTTCTTTTATTTTCCCTACATTTGTTTCTCTTTCTCTCTCCTTTCCTTTTCCTTTTTCTTGTTCCTTTCCCTTTCTAGTAGCAGTGGAGCTCCAGACGACGTCACCCTTTGATCGAGACTAGCAAGCATGGATCCCATCGGGTACGATGGACGCGTGGGGGTGCTAATACCTTTCCTGCGCGTAACCAACTCCCGATCCCAGTTTTCTTGGTCGCAAGACCATGCTCTTTCCCTTCCTTCAGGTTTACGTGATGTTTCCTTTTCCTCTCTTGGGATAAATACACATTGCTGGCGACTCTGTTTCGGTGCCACTTTCGCGTTTGTACTAGGATGAAAATCCCGGGAGCGACAGCTGGCGACTCTGCTGGGAAACGAACCCAGAATCTCTGGTTTCCTTAGCGAGTCAATCCTAGCGCTTGTTTGTTTTCTTTCTTTGGGTGTTTAGTCTGGTGCTGTATTTTTCCGTTTGTTGTATATTACTGTATTACTGTTTACTGTATTTTTGCTTTACCGCTTTACTATTTTTATCGCATTTTACTGCATTACTGTCATACTGGATATTACTGCGCTGTGCTGGCTAGTTTTCTGTTTGGCGGGTTGGGATGTTCTGAGAGATGAGCCCAATACCCAGGCTCGAGCATACACCTAGGTTTTAGCGTGGGCAGGCGTGACGCTCCCGTGGTGTTGGCCACGTGCGGGTGATTACGATCCCTATAATCAGACGAGGTTCTATCCGAAGCTATCTACTACTGTATGTTGATACAGGCCAATAGTTATTCTCTGGAGGAATTGTCGACTCTGATGACCATTCCCGAGGACTCAGTAACAACACTCCTCCCGAAATGTGACAGTGGCAGACCACCCTTTGTGGCAAATCCATTGTACATTCTCGATCCGAGGACCCAATGTTGGGAACTTGCTATAGGATCTCCTTTTGAAGTGAATCAGCGGACGACCTCTTTGATTGGCGATAGCATTATATCCTTCGGGCTGAATGTGCTATTGCTTCTTAAACCTCTGAAGCTGAGGATCTTTTGTTTTTGTGAATCAGTTGAGGCCTCCTCGATTGGTGATGATGCCAAACCAGAAATGGGGAACGTATCATCATTTCTCGACCTGAGAGCCTGGGATATTGAGGATCTTAGTACCCACATGTGAGAGGGATGGGTGTTTGTAGGTTTGCAGGTAACCGTGACTTTCAACTTACATGGTTTTCTGGTTTTATCACTATAGTGGTTTTCGTTCTGATTTTTGGTACAGAGCCTTGATTTGTTCAGTCAGCACAGTGCAGCTAGTTTGTGTGGACACCTTGATCACATGCTCTGCATTGCATCCTTTTTTTCTGACATTCATGTTTGTGCATTTTCAGGTAGTATCTAGTCTTTGATTCCAGTCAGAGGGCATTCATAGGGATGGACACTAAGAGGGGTAAGAAGCACATCATCGTCTACAAGTTCCCGAAGATCACTCTTGGCCCGTTGAACAGTTTGCAGAGTATAGCTGGTCCAGAAGTTTTAGGAGCCTTTGAAGAGAAGTATGGTTGGATTTTATCCCTGGTTCGGAGTCTCAGTGAATATGAATACAATGGGCTACACACCTTGATGCAGTTTTATGATCCTTCCTTGAGGTACTTTGTGATGTCGGATTATGTGTTGGTTCCTACCCTGGAGGAGCACTCCAACATTTTGAGGATTCCTGTCAAAGAAGGTGTTCCTTTCTGTGGGTCCCAAGGAGATTGTGATTTCCAAGCAGTAGTTGAGGCTCTTTATTTGAGCAGATCTACAGTGGAGGCTGACTTTTCTAAGAAGGGAAAATCCCGAGGCTATCACTTGGATTACTGAGTGAAGAGGGCTCAAGAAGAAGCAAAGGAAAAGAGGTGGATGGCTTTCAATGCAATATTGGCTCTGTGTATATATGGCATTGTGTTATTCCCTAATGAGTCTGATTTCGTCGATACGGGTGCTATTCAGATATTTACAGCTCAGAATCCGGTGCCGACTTTGTTAGGTGATCTTCACTACGCCCTATACAACAGGAATGAGAAAAGACGAGGTGGGGTGGTTTGGTGTTGCGCATCTCTCTTTTACAAGTGGTTTGCCAAACGTTTGCCCCAATCTGGTGCTTTTATTGATTCAAAGACTTCGTTAGAGTGGAGTAAGCATCTGATGGGCTTAGCAGCTACAGATATTCATTGGGTGGACAAGGGATTGGTGGGGGCTGATATTTTGCATAGCTATGGCAAGTATCCTAATGTACCCTTGGTTGGAAGAAAAGGAGGCATTAACTACAACCCGTCTTTGGCTATCAGGCAGTTTGCATACGCTCTAAAAGATCCTCCAGCTGGAAAAGATTTGAAAGAATCTTTGTATTTTCATATGACTGATGGTGTGGCTATTGCACAAGAAGCTTCTCAAGCTTGGCTCAGCAGAAAGAAGATAGGTAAAACTGTTTTAGGTAAGCCCAATAATCAAGCTTTTGCTCCATATGTTGAATGGGTGAAGAAGAGGGTAGAAGAGTTCTATTTGCCTTTTGATCGGACGCCTCCCTTATATCCAGAGATTGTGGAAGAGAGACTCACCATACCATTCGAAGAATTCGATAAGCTGCGTAAGTTGGTATCTGATCTGAGGGTGGAAAACTTTGGCATGAGTAGTCAACTACAGAGTGCTCTACAGGACAACTTGGAGTTGAAATGGAAAGTTCAAGACATGACTACGCATCTAGAGAAAAAAGAGAAGGATTTTGCTGACAGGGCTCAACACTTCAAAAAGATCAGTATGGCTGCTGAATCGTCAGTCAAAGCTAAGAGGAAAAACAAGAAGCTTTTGACTAAAGCAGAAGACAAACTTGCCACGTATCAGGATATGTGGAAGGATGCCAAGATTGAGAATGAAGAGCTGAAAGAAGAGCTTCAGGTAGTGAAAGCAAGGAAAGATCGTTACTTTGCCAAGTGGAAAGAAGCACAGAAAGAAATTGAAGAGCTCAAACTGCAAGCAGGAATCAAGAAGTCAAAGCACGAAGGCAACGATGTTGAAGAGCAGATTGATAGGCTGAATCAGGATGTCGAGAAGAGAAACAGGTTGATCAAGGGTTTGCTAGAAAGACCTACTCATCCAGATACTGTGAACCTTCTTGAGGAGATTGAAGCCGGTTTATTTGGAATTGACTTGTAGTATTTATGTTGCTTGTTTTTCCTGTGATTACCATCAGGATTGTTGATGGAAGCACTTTTGATTGTATTGAACCTATTTGTATGACTTCTTATGCTATGATATTGCAACATTTGTCTCAATGGCTATCAGTTGTTTGAAAGGGGTTATCTTTTGATTGATTCTGCAATATTTCTGGATTCGGATTTATTTTCCGATATTGTGTCCGATCCCTTGCCCAAAGCTGGAATCAAAGCAGATTCGGCCTGGAAATGTGTAAATATGATTGTTTGCATTTTGCATTTGCATCCTCATAATCATAAGCATTTTTGCATAACAGGTGTTCCGGAGCGGATTTCTCTTTCTAACTGGGTATTCTCTGCAGGACGGCAAACATGACTTCTTCCAACCACTCGATTCACCACAATCAGGGTTCAGATGTGGAACAACTCCGAGCGGAGGTGACTGAGATGAAAACCCAACTGGGGTACTTTATGATGGACATGCAAGCTTTGATTCAGGGCCAGAAAATGCTGCAAGAAGAGGTTAATCAAGTGAAGACCCAGATGAGTTTTGTTATGGAAGTTGTGAGAAATGTGCTTAGAAAGGATGGTAATCCCACACCTGAGGCTATAACAGAAGTTGTCGTTCCACCCTTGCCTGTGGAACCTATTCCCAAGAGTGATGTGTCTCACGGATTTTCTGCACCACCTGGAGTTCTGAAACTTACTCACCAGCAGTTACCTCTTGTTTCCTCAGACGGCTCCAAGGCTAGGAAGTACCTACCAAAGTCGAAGAAAACTGACAGAATCTTTGATCCGCTTCCCATGCCTTATGCTCAGATGTTGAAGTATCTACTTCAACTCTAATTGGTTGAACTGCGGACGATAAATCGCCCTAGTGAAAAGCTCCCACTCAATTATGATGCAAGTGCCCGTTGCGATTTTCACTCTAGTGCGCCGGGGCACAATGTGGAAAATTGTAAAGCCTTCCATAATGTGGTCCAAGATCTGATTGATTCAAAGGCGATAAATTTTGTGCCGGGCGGCGTAAGCATACAGGATAATTCTACTCCTACTGCTGCAGGAAAGGTGAATTCCCCGGCATTCCCTCTTAAAGCGACATCAAGTCAAGGGCATATCTTGCAGTCTTTGGTCTCAAAATCCCCACATCAGCAACTTGTTCCCGATCTTAGGCCAAGTTTGAAAAGAAAAGTGCTGGGAAAAGAGGAGTACCCGGATCAGTATCAGCAGCAGGCTAGCTCCCAGAGGAGGTATCAAAGACCCAGAAGGCCTGAGAGAAAATTTGATCCCATTACTGTTCCTCACAGTCAGCTGCTCGACCGTTTACTTCAAGACTCTTTGATTCAGTTAAGGGAGGTTGCTCCTGTCCCGTATCCTGTTCCGCCAGGTTATGACAAGAATGCTAGGTGCGGGTACCACTCAGGGTCACAGGGGCATGCCATTGAAGATTGTAAGGTGTTCAGGCATAAAGTGCAAGATCTGATTGATGTTGGGATCATTATTTTCACTGCAGATGGTCTGTACGTTAACTAAAGCTTCCCAAGCAAGCACGTAAAAAGGGAAAGACATCATCAGAAGCCATAAGTCCAGGTGGAGTCAAGCCTCCTCAACGAGGACAATCATTTAGTTTCTTTGCTGCATTTTCATATGTAGTCTTTATTTGTTTGTTCAGACATTGTTTGCATGTTAAAACTTGTTTGTATTTGGTTTGATGATTTTAATGCAATGGATATATTTTTATTGAATAATTTCATTTGTGTTCACTCATTTAATGCTAATGTGCACTGCAATACCAATTTTCTTGCTTAAACTCTATGAGGGAGGATGATGAGGTAAAAACGCAAAAATCTCTAATTGTGTGCTTTTGAACAGAACCCTGTTGAGGATGTACAAGCATTGTTTCGAATCCCTAAACACTGGAGAGATAAGGGAGGTAGACCCTCGTTAACCCCTTTGAGCCTTGAAGTAGGAGTTTCTTTCGTACGAAAAACCCTCACATTTAACCCAGGGGTAGGGTAGGCGTCAGTTAATTTGACCGAGCGTCCAAATTTCAAAAGGAGTGTGCATCTGAGGATCCATTACCTTCTATTCCACCGTCAAGAGGACAAGAGATGTGAAACCACAATGGTTATCCATCAACAATCAAGGAGTGAGGCAGTCACAACCCTTTCAGCAAAGTCAGTCAACGAGTGTCACACGACGTGTTCAAGAAAAAAAAGAAAAGAAAAAATGAATGAAAAAGCCCGCTAAGTTGAAACTTGAAAACAAGCAACTTAGGCAAAAGTTAGGGCATCCCGCTGGACTTCAAAATCAAAGATCCAAAAGAATCTGTCCAGGCAAAAGTTAGGGATAAGCAAAAGAATGAGAAAGTGAAAAACAAAAGGATTACAAAAGAAAATCCTCGAGCAAGAACAAAGTCGTGTGACTACGAACAAAAGGACAAAAGGGGTGACTGTTACTCCAAAACCTCATTAGGTATCAAACCATCAGTGCATGGATTCCTTAAAGATCATAACATCTTTTTGAGAGGCGAATGCTTGTGCAAATTAGTTGAACGTAGGACTGGAGAACATCACGAAGAATGGGTGGGCGCCGATAAACCTTGAGCCTTAAAACTTTTTTCAAAAAAACGTGAACCAGGCCACGATACAACCCTCAAAAGTCCTAATTGAAGCAGGGTTAGTTCGAAAGCATACTACCAAGAGATAGCGTTCCTGACTCCTGTGAGTTGTGCTAAAAGATCTTTGTTGGTGCTGCATGTGCATTGCATTTCTTTCATTCAAAGATTAATGTCGTATCCTAACCTGTGATTCGCTCACTACGGGTTTGCGACATCTTTGCAGTAAGACTTCAGGATTAACATGTGTGTTGCATTAGAGTTTTCATTCTCAGACTAAAAAATTTTATGCTTGCATACTTTTGTTTGACATCAAAAGAAGTTTACATATGGGAATTCAGTCCAGAAGCTTAATCTTGCCGAGTTGAGAATCCTGAAACTCCTGAAGGGCAGCCAACGCCAATGGTACTTCCTTAGGAAACTTTGTTGAGCAGGAGTTTTCCCAACAAATTGTGCTAAGACGTAGTTGATCTGGGGCAATCACGTCGAACCATCTCTTCAAGGTGTAGCTCATCTGAGCCAATCACGTCAAGAAATCTCTTCAGAGTTCAGAGAATGGGGGCAATTACTCCAAGATTCTTCTGTAGACCATACAGTCTGGGGCAGTTACGTCAAGAGCTGACGAATCTCTCCAAGAGTTTGAAGACATTGAGGCGTTTTGGATGTTAAGTCTTCTGTAAAATCCTCTTGAGACAATTCCTTTTGGCGGACCACGCTGGTCTGGGGCAAATGAAAGAAAAAAACTGTTGTTCACGCATATGCACTCAATCAGCCAAAAGGTTTGAAAAAGGGGCATTCCAACCCAAGGCATTTGTGGTCCCTTGTCTCCAGCAGACTTCGTTAATAATGTTCCCAGCAAGAGATGCATCAAAACCTTTCTCCCCAACAAGTGGTGGTTCAGAGTTAGATTTCCTCAGCTGTAGAAGTTATACCCAGCACGGGGCATATGTAGCAGCCTCATACTAGGTGCAAAAGCAAGATGGAAGCCTTTTCAAGCACAAGGCGGGTAATCACTTATTCCCACGCAGGAGACTGGGGCAATCATGTTCAGGGAAGGGTTCACTTGTCACCCTTTTGTCACAACATTTACTGATTGAGTCCATCATTCGATCGACAGTCGTTCACGACGTCTCGATATCAGTGAATTGAGTTCAACTGGGTATCGTTGTATCTTTAAGTCGATTCTCTCGTTCAGTACTTCCAACAGTTATAAGGTTTTCTGTGTCGATAACGGTTGTGAATCCCCAGTAGAGTTGCTTCGCGGACACCGAAGTTGATGGTTAATCTCCAGTGAAGTCGTCAGGAGTTTGAAGATGCTTAATCTCCTGTAAAATCCTCTTATGACGTTTTCTTCAGGTAAGTCTTGTATCATGGAGCAGGAAGCAAGTTGTTGACCTTCCCAAGCATGGGGCATTTTGATTTTCCCTAGCAGGAGATGTTCCAGATCTATTATCCCCATTAGAGTTTGAGGACATTTGGTCTTCTGTAAAATTCTCTCAAAAAGGCATTCCCCAGCATGAGACACTTTAAGGCGGTTTTCTCCAGCAGAGTTGGTTATAAACTCATCATCCCCAATGGAATCGTCAATTGGAAAGTTCGCCTGACATGGGGGCATTATAGCACTTATCCTAGGCTCAACAGTCTTATTCCTCAGCAGATTACTGTGGAGTTGCTTTGGGTTCCCCCGGCAGATCTAAGGACTCTCTCCCAGCATGTTGCAGCAGAACGCCTTATAACCAGGATTTGCATATCCCCGACAGAGTAGTTTTGATTCCCAGCAAAATTGTATCTCTGGTAATGGTATCCCCACAGAGTTCAGCATTGAATCTTGTCAACTATACTCCCTAGCTGAGTTGTTTTTTGTCCCCGCAGAGGCTTATTGATCAACAAAATCTATTCCTCAGCGGAGTGATAGTATATTCTTGCCCCAGCCGAGTTAGAAGGTTGATTCTCCCTGCAAAAGATCCAGGGTTTGATAGATCCTCAAGCAGAGTTTTAATGACTTTTCTTCCCTAGCGAGACGTCATGCAAAGAAATTCTCATCCCCAGCGGAGTTGCTATGACCAGAATTCATCCCCAAACAGATGAAGTAATTCCTGGAAGAATCATCATTCCCCATATTTTCAAAGTCTAATTTATTTTTGGCAGGCGTAACAGTTCGTAGCAGACGGATTGTTCATTCATTCTCCAGCAGAGATATTATCCTTTCAGGAGTCTCCGAGATCAAATCATTGATCATTGTTCCTCAGCAGAGTCAGCAGAGATGTCTGACATGGATGCACAGAGTAATCCAATTTTGGAATCCTTAAAGTCCAACCGTAGATTGGCAAAAGGTCCATCCAAGGGTGGCAAATTCTTAAAGTTCAACCGTAGATTGGCAAAAGGTCCATCCAAGGGTGGCAAATTCTTAAAGTCCAACCGTAGATTGGCAAAAGGTCCATCCAAGGGTGGCAAATTCTTAAAGTCCAACCGTAGATTGGCAAAAGGTCCATCCAAGGGTGGCAAATTCTTAAAGTCCAACCGTAGATTGGAAAAAGTCCACTCGTAGTGTGGCAAGTCAGTAGTCGTCTGACTCCCTTTAAAAGACCGCAGCTAAGTCCAACCGTAGATTGGTAAAAGACCATCCAAGGGTGGCAAAGCAAGGCAAAGTCCAACCGTAGATTGGAAAAAGTCCACCCTAGTGTGGCACCTCAGCTGCAAAGTCCAACCATAGCTTGGAAAAAGTCCACTCGTAGTGTGGCAGGTCAGTAGTCTTCTGACTCCGTTCAAAAAATAACAGTCCACCCGTAGTGTGGCAAGTCAGTAGTCGTCTGGCATTGTACAAAAGACATTGCTAAAGTCCACCCATAGTGTGGCAAGCCAGTAGTCGTCTGGCATTATACAAAAGACATTGCTAAGGTCCGCCCGTAGTGTGGCAAGCCAGTAATCGTCTGGCGTTGTATAAAAGACGTTGTTAAGGTCCACCCGTAGTGTGGCAGGCCAGTAGTCGTCTGGCGTTGTATAAAAGACATCTCTCCAGTGTTATTCATCACCAGGGTTTTATTCAAGCAGAGTTCGTTTGGTTGGGTTTATATCCTTTTTTCTTCTTCCCTGCAGAGTGCAAATTTTCGGGTTATTTTTGGTATTCAATCCCTCCATACCTTGAAAGTCTGATAGCAATCGCTGTCATCCGTTCAGGTCTACAGTGATTTAATAGGGGTAGCTGTAATACCCCAAAATTTTCCCTCTCTTTTCCTCATATCTTTTAGCATGAGCTTTCATTGCATTGTATTGTATTCAAGCATCGAAAAATAAAACATCAAGCATTTAGCATTGCATCTTGCATAAGGGTATGTGATCAGGTGATTCTCTAAGGTGTTGATCATCCAAAGCTAAAGAAGAAGACCAAGTGTTTCTCACAAGCCTCAAGGATCTCTTACATCATGTATCATCTCCATTTGATCTCACAAGTTATGGGAAGAGGAGAATTCATCAAGAAAGATTGGATAGTGCATGATCTCCTATACAAGGCAGTCAAAAGTTGGAATCTGGCCCCCAAATGGGCAAGCTCTTTGAGTTTTTATCATCTCCAAAGGGCACATCTCATCATTGTTTGAGAGGATACACATCATATTCAGAGGAATTTGGATTTGGAGGATGTGTTATTTCCTCCTAACCAGAGGGTGCCAAAATTAGGGTTTAACCTAAAATCAGTTTATTTCTATTTTCTTGGGCAAGACTTGATCTCATGGTATTCCTTATGTCCTTAAGTGTTCATGGATGGAATTTTGGTCCTTGGTTCTTTTGGGAAGATGTTCAATGGATCAGTTACTTGTGAAGTAAGCAAAAGTCAATTGTAAAGGAGAAAGTCAACTGTGGAATTTTGAGGTTCTTTTCATGGTTTTCAAGGTCTCACATCCTCATATGGTCTTCAATTGTCAAGATTCATGTCATTCATCAAGAATCAAGGGTTTGTGCAAAAGTTACTAAATTTGGAAAATGACCTATAATGAGAACTTTCCATTTTTGGCAATTTTTCCACCACATTCAACTTGACTTTTCATCATCAAGGAAGCTCCAAATGAATTTTCCTCCAACATAAAATTTGAAGATATTTCTCTCCCATTTCCAAAAAGTACTATAACATCTCCATATCATTTGTGGAACTCTAGTTATGGTCAAAAGATGGCAAGGTGCATTTTGAGGTTTTCATATGGTTCCATTTTTCCACCTTTGGCATTTTGGTACAAATGGACTTGTATTTGATTTTATTGGTTCATGTTATATTACAACATCAAAATGCAAGTCAAGAGGAGTATTTTTGGCCTTTGAATCAATTTATTCCATGACTTATTTCTCATTATTTTCACAAAGTACAATTATGCAAATTGATTCAAAACTCACAAACCAAGCAAGTACAAGGCCCAATTTGAATTCAGAGGTGATCAATAAGTAAATTGGAGGTGAATCATGCTTTTGGCAAGGAGTTTGCACGTGGGAATGAGTGGAAGCAACACAAAATGCATTTTGGCAAAACCACTCCAATCTCCTTAATCAAGGGTTTAACCATTTGTTAATCATAATCAGTGGACTAATCAAGAGTATATAAGCTTACTCATACCCTTACAGCTAGGTCAGAGACTCTCATTTGCTCAATTTTGATTTTTTGCTCTCAAACTTCCTCTCTTCGAATCTTACTCTCCTTGGAGTTTCTTTGAGATTTCTCTTCACATTCTTGATCAGTGAAGAGAATAGAGCAAGAACCAACCACTGGTTGGAGCTCATACTGAGGATTTCACCAAGTTCCATTCAAGAGGATTCAAGTTCAAACCTCAAGATCTAGCACGATTTCAAGCTCTAGTTGCATTTATTTTGCAACTAGAGGTTCCAAGGAGTAGATCTGCAGTTTTTGGAGGGATTTCTTGGAGGATTTCAAGCTCTTCAAGGTTCGGGTTGGTGTTCATTTCATACTCTTAGAACTTGAATTTTAGATGTGCATAATGATCTATGAAGTTCATTGAGCATGATGATCTATTTTATTTCAAGTTTGGACGTGTATCATGGATGTATTTGGTGATTTAAGTTTTGGATCCAAACTTTATTTTGTTCGATTTGCATTGTATGTGGATTGTTTGATAAAATGAGCATGATATTTGTGATCCTCATGATTTTCTGGTCAAAATGGTGTACTCGTATGCAATTTCTGGATAAGTTTTGGTTGCAGCTCACCGGAGAGGGTGGCCGGAGCCCTAGCTCCGGCGACTGGTTATGTTTCCGGCCGGTGGAGAGGTTGGGTGAAGAAGACAAAATCATGGCCGTCCGTTTTCTTGATCCATTGGTCCACATGCTGCCACGTATCTTTAATTTCTGATTTTAATTTAATGGCTGCGTGTTTGTCACCCCATGGTTACTATCGTGTGCTGCTCAATCTGAACCTCTCATCTTAATTACTTTTTAAATGTTGGACTTAATCTGAGGCGTTGATTTAATCTGGTGGATAAGATGGTGGCAACACATTAAAAAATCATGTGCCTATCACGTGGGTTCATTTTGTGTGCTGAGTAATTGTGTGTGCGCGTGTGTT
The DNA here is from genome assembly GCA_022829125.1 of Lathyrus tuberosus. NCBI lineage: Eukaryota > Viridiplantae > Streptophyta > Magnoliopsida > Fabales > Fabaceae > Lathyrus > Lathyrus tuberosus. Next base: position 3,053,477 of record JALAZF010000016.1, read on the forward strand.
TGTTAATTGTGGTGTGCGTGTGAATCTGTGCCATTGATCTTGATTGCTGCACTTTTGTTTGACTTGGTATGGAGCGTTAGATTGCTTGTATGGTCAGGATTGAATCTGATGTTGAATGAATTCCATTATTCCTTTTGACTTTCGCTATTATTTTTTTTTAGATTGGGCTTTGCTCTTGGCACCCCTCCCTTGGGCCTTTTTGCATTTCTGAACGCGTTTGTGTTGCTGATTGCACCCTCCTAGTTTATTTCTTTATTTCTATTTTTATTAATTGTTTCATTTTGCATTTTATTTTTTAAAACCATTTTAATGCATCCAAAAATCCTGAAAAAAATCATGAAGCTTGTTTATAGTTTTATAAAACTTTGTCAAATTTTATTTTCTTATTTTATTTTATTTTTGGCATCTGAATTAATTAATTGCTTAATTTCTTTGTGGTTTGTTTCATTTGTGCATACTTCTACTTGTAGAATTTATTTCTCATCTTCTATGCATGATTTTCAATTCATTCTTTTTGCATTTGTTAGATAACATTCTGAAGTGAATAAAAACATTTTGTTTCATTTTTAAAACATTTTCATATTGCATTTTGGTCCCTCTCTTTTGCATATTGAATCATGGTGCTTACTTGATCTTTGCTTAATTGTTTGAATTACTTAACTTGTGAATTTTTGTGAGATATTTTAGCATGTGATTGTCTTCTGACCTAGATCATTTGAGTTTAAATTTCACAATTGTTGAATGTCATATGATGCATGTTTGCTTATTTGTGCTTAAGTGACTTATGCATGATCATCTCTTGACATTTCTTTTCACAAGTTAATTTGCCATGATTAATTGATTGTTTTCCTTTGTGATTCTTTGAATGATTTTTTGACATGATTTTTACCCCTGGTTGAGGTCCTTTGAGACTTATTTTTACAATTTGTGGATCATGTTTGGATCATGTTTGAGTATGCCTAAGTGTTGGAACTTTGTCCTCTTTTTGTAGTTTGCTTTGGTGCATGTTTTGAAGTTGTTGATTGATGTTTGAACTTGTATGACTTGAGTTTGGTTTTAATATGATATTGATGCATATGCTACTGCCTCTTGAGTTCTATACTTGGTTTTCATGTTACTTGAGCATAGTTGAATGCATTTGGTTTGAATTGTATGATGAATATCATTACCTTTCCTTTTGTGAACTTCTTTGGATCATAACGCTTCATGTTTTGAATCACTTTTGCACACATGAGTTGTTGATGATAATATGATATTGGTTCTGACTTGTATTCATTTTCATCTTGCCTTTCTCATTTCATTTTGATATGAAGTCCATGTATGCTTAATTGTGCATTTCATACAAGTATGCTTGCATTCTTTCATGTTTATCTTTGCATGCTTACTTGAATTGTTTTACATTGATCTTTGAAACATGATTGTTGATTTGAATTGGACATTTATGATATGATGTGCTTGCTACCACTTATTGTATCTCATTCTCTCTTCTTCTTCTTCTTTTTTCTTCTCTTTCACACTTTATCATCCCATGAATCTCAAGACTTGTTCAAGTCTTGGATTCTTTCCCTTTAGAGCTACCTAGTCCAACTTAATTTTTGATTAAACTTGGAGTAGGATTAGCATTAGGTTTTAGTTAGTCTTTTCTCCTAAACCTCACTAACCATAGGACATCCATGCATGATAACATTAGGACTCTTAGTTTCCCTTTAGAGTTTCCTTTGTGTCGTTTCTCTTCTCATCTCAAAATAAAAGTAAAAAAACACTTAATAAAGGTTAACGTGTATTGAACTTGAGCCTTCAATGTGGGAAGTGGGGAATGAGGGGCTTCCTCTCATTCTTCTAGGATACCTAGTGTACGTCCTGTTGGGGACGATGCGCAAAGTATTCGTTCCTGTATTTAAGACTTTGGTTCAATGCAAGTTACAAATAACTGTAAATGACACTTCTTGCTAAAAAACTTCAAACCAAAAATAACGTCTTTCCTTCGGGAATCCTTTTCTCATCTCACTCACTCTCAGCGTACGAACGTGCTCCTACTCGTTCTCTTGCAAGATGGTAACGCACTCGGACCAGCGAGCCTGCAACACCTGAGCTAGAACGTTAGTCGTTCCCAAAAAACACAAACAAGCGACCCTCGTTGAGGGGAACTACGTCGCTCTGATTCTCATGTTCCCGATGAGATACGTAGGCAGTGGGGTAGGGCCCATTCGAGCACTTCTTTTATTTTCCCTACATTTGTTTCTCTTTCTCTCTCCTTTCCTTTTCCTTTTTCTTGTTCCTTTCCCTTTCCAGTAGCAGTGGAGCTCCAGACGACGTTACCCTTTGATCGAGACTAGCAAGTGTGGATGCCATCTGGTACGATGGACGCGTGGGGGTGCTAATACCTTCCCTGCGCGTAACCGACTCCCGAACCCAGTTCTCTTGGTTGCAAGACCATGCTCTTTCCCTTCCTTCAGGTTTACACGATGTTTCCTTTCCCTCTCTTGGGATAAATACACATTGCTGGCGACTCTGTTTCGGTGCCACTTTCGTGTTTGTACTAGGATGAAAATCCCGGGAGCGACACATACCAACAGCAATTATGGGTATTACGTTTTCATCATCCTCCCTCCAATCTTTGCACAATAAAAAAGAAAGTGGAAAAGAGATAAAATATATTATTTCTTTTATTTTTTTATTTTTCTTGAAAAGAAAGCATAAAGATGTAAATAATGGACAAAATGAATTGAATCAAAAGTCGCAATGCTCATTTTATTAATTACGAAAGTACAAACATAATTTGAATACAAACAGCTAGTACAAATAAAGGAAAATGCAAACAATAAGAAACGTGGCCTAGTGACTAATCAGAAACAAAGATGAGTTGTCCTGTCTGAGACACTGGCTTTTAGGAAGATAGTCTGCTGAAGTCGAATGAAGCTTCACTTGGCGTACCCTGGCAGAGGATTGTGGAGAATAATTATGGGGTAAACCAAACTCCAGCCAATTTGAATGTGGCACCTGAACAGGCTGAGGTTCAGCATTTGAAACCTCCTGGATAACAGTCCTTTAGGTTTGCTCTCCTCTAGCAATCAAGACCTGGAGCATTTTAGTGAGCTTTGTCATGCTTGACTTAAGATCATCGATCTCCATTCGGATCTCTGCGTTATGTGTTTCTTGCTCTGACATTCTGCGTCTATAGTTAGCTCTAGTCTGGTATCTGTGTCGAGGAATTAGCTTGACGACGGACGGGTGACACTGGAAGATAGAGACAGCTGGAAATGAGTTGCTGGACAAACAGACACATGCAATGAATCATGCAAAGATGCAAATGATATGCAATGCGATACAAACAGGATGCAAAACACATGCAACAAGATCAAAGGTTCGAGATCACAACATGGAGTCTGGTTAAAGACCAACCACAGGGTATGTACTAGGGTTCTTGTATCCGTAGAACAGGGTTCTAAAGAGTTCCCAGAGTCAATAACCCATCTTTCGGATATTATCGATTTCCCAAATAACTCGGTAGTTAATAATATTTTCAAGAGAGTCTCATCCGAGTGTAGTATCGCGTATCAACTATTTTGGGACTACTCCTTCATAGTCATCGTACTACGTCCTAAGAGGCCAAGTGGGGGTAAAAGGTAACTAAAGGTCCTCAGTCTCACGGGCTCCTAAGTCGAAAGTAGTAACATTTTCACGAATAAACTCGTTCAACACGACTACTCCCAAGAGGGCCTCCACTGAGTGATGGTTTCTCAAGTTAACTTTTTCGGGAATCAACTCCCTCAGAGTCTCCTTGAATATACCATCATCCTATCATAAGTGTAATTTCAAGTCCGGGTATAGGACTTATCCTCACCACTCAAAGTAACCACCCTGCATACAGAAAACCCAAGCACAAACAGATATATATATATATATATATATATATATATATATATATATAAATATGTACAGATATACAAGCAAGCAAACATGTAAAATAACACCAATACAAACAAGATAGGCTTAACCCTCTTAGGGGAAGATCCTCGGTGAAGTCGCCATTTCTGTTGCGGTGAGAATCGGATATCAAGCTATTGAATTAACTTGAATCACAAATCTTAATTCACCACCGAACTTTGATTTATCCGAAGGAAAGGGTAAAGGTCGAAAACCCTAAGTGCGCTATGTAGGAACACAGCTAAGAGATCTAAGGTTCGGGGGTTGGTTATACCTAGGGAAGGTGTTAGCATCCTAAGCATCTGTAGTACTCTACAGGAACCTCTTGTTAGTATTACGGGGACATGCACTTGGCACCGCCCAATGAACTCAAAGTAATGTCCTCCCCGTGGCCCTTCGCATGGTGGGGCCTGGATATCCTAGGACCATTCGTCATAGGGTCAAATCAGAATAAGTACCTGATAGTAGGCATTGACTACTATACAAAGTGGATAGAAGCAGAGGCTCTGGCCAAAATAACGGCCCATAACATACTCCGCTTCTACAAGCGGAACATCCTCACCCGCTTCGGCATCCCCTAAGCAATCGTCACCGATAACAGGACATGGTTCACGGACAAAAAATTCCAGGAGTTCGTCGCCCAACTGGGCACCAAGCAACACTTCGCGTCCATCGAGCATCCCCAGACTAATGGGCAAGCCGAAGCAGCAAACAAGGTAATCCTACGAGGCCTTAAATGGAGGCTAGACGAAATAAATAAACAATGGGTCGAGGAGCTGCACAGCGTGCACTGGGCCTACCGTACTACGCCCCACTCTTCGTCCGGGGAAACCCCTTTCTGTCTAGCATTCGGGAGAGAGGTAGTAATCCCTATTGAGATACATGTGCCCTCCAGGTGGATTGAATCCCCCCTGGACGAGGAGATAAATAGCGAGGCACTAAGGGAGGAGCTCGATCTCGTCGAAGAGGTCGGGTCAGAAGCAGCCCTCCGCGAGGCCTCACTAAAACAAAAAATCGTAATTAAGCACAACGCCAAATTTATACGATGAGAATTCCAAGTAGGCGGCTCGTCCTGAGGAGGAATCAGAAATATTATCGAGAAGGCAAACTCGCCGCTAACTTGAGGGCCCTATCGTGTCCGAGCAAAAACGGAGAATGGAGCCTACTACCTAGAACATCTTAATGGGGAAAAACTCGCTTGACCATGGAACGCCGAAAAGCTAAAAGAATATTATAACTAAGGCCTCAACCATCGACGCGTTCCGTCAATACAACGAGCATGACAAACCGACCACATGTGCGCGCCCAGGTACAAGCGCCGCATATCAAAATAAATCAAGACATGCTTTTTTCTCTGGAACAAGCAAAACCCCTGCACGAGTAGTACCTCGACCGAGCCCGCCTTCATCCAAGTACCGCGACAGACAGAACACCCAGCTCGCGATGGGAGGTTCACGCCGCGAACTTAGGCCACAAACACGACCTGAGCTCCTCCCGCATGCCCGGAAGCCACCCAGGCCTTTCGACTAGTTCCCCTCACTGCCGAACACATCATGTTGATCAAACCCCAAAAACAACAAATCATTTACTAAAGTAGCCCTTACAATGGGCACGCGCATCGAGCAACATTTCAACACTTAGCGAAAATAAAGCAAAGTAAAAACATGCATCCAAAGCAAATCATACACAACCTGCCACATTCGCCGAAAATAAACATTATAATAAGGACGGCCACAATGGCCGCGATTGTACATATTACATTACCAAGGGGCCAATCCCCATACAAAAAATAAATTACACTGTGGAGGAACTCGAGAATGACGATTCTTTCGTCCACGACACTGTGGAGGAACCCAGCTCCCTCAGTGGACAATTCAACCCCGGGGTTCACGATCCTCAGCTACTCCACAGCATTGTTGAAGGCGTCCTCGACGATACCCACGCAGTCATCCTCCGCCAGGTTAATATGGGTGACCAGCTCAGCCCAAGTCTTCAACTTCTTCACTTCCTCGCTCTTGTCCTCAGCAGGAGCAGCGACGATCCTCAATTACTCAACCGGGTCCTTTGCGGCTTTCTTCTCCATGGCAAGGGTGTCCTTCTCCTCGTTGACCTTGGCCAGCTCATCTTTGTACTTTTTCACCGCATCCTCGACGGCCCTTGCCTGCTCCTCCTGGGACTTCTTCAACTTCTCTTCCAGATCCGCATTCGTATCCTGGGCTTTCATCAGCTCGGATTCATGGTGGGAACCATCTTCAGTGTAAACCACCGCCATTTCGAGGACCCTTATCAAGGCAGAAGCATCCTGGGCCAGCATCGTCCTCTTGCTCGGACGATCCATCTCCTCGAGCTTCAGAGACTCTGCCGAGGGATTGCCAAAAAGGAGCCTTCGAAGAATCTCCTATTGTGAAGGAATGGGGGCAGCTAAAATCTACTCTTCTCCCCTTCCATGCTAAGGTTGAAGGTGTGAGAAAAACACAAGAAAATGAGGGTTTGAATTGGGTTTTCAAAATGAAAGCTTTTTGTGAAACTCAAACAAAGATCACAAATAGACTAACAATAGAGAAAGACACACGATATATCCAGGTTCACTTGAAAACTATCAAGTTAATCCAGTCCATCCACCAAAGTGATTTCGCCTTATACACAAGGACTTAATCCACTATAACCAAACTAATTACAACTGCACTAGCAACTACTGGTGACTAACAATACACAGACTAACCGAATTTTCTTAAGGCTTCTGACCTAACTGGTCCCTTAAGGAATTCAAACAAATTTTTGATCAAATAAAATATTTACAATGAAATGCTTCTTACATAAGCTGATATAAACATTATTTCTAGCTCAATCTAACTTAGAGCGGATCTACACAGTAAGAACAATCTTCTTCTTTGTATTGTGGTGCTTTACTGTTCACTCATGAATTTCTCTATTTCTTGAGTTCTTTCTTCGTATGAATCAGTGTTTTAAATATTTCTCTTCTCACACTCAGTGTCAGACATGATTCCTTGAATGATCAAGTCTTTATATAGCCAGAAAAAGATATGTTGAAGGGCAGATCAGTAATATCAGAAAAATACTGGCGACTTGAAATAATGTCGTTATGCTGGGATGAAAATCGTACACTGAAATTGTCCTTTGTACCACCAAATCAGGGTAGTGGAATGGTAGTGGAAAAGAACGTGTTTGATCTGTACTTCGTACTATTTTTCCACGTAAACATTTCATCTTCTTCTATTCATCAGAAGCTTCTGAGTTGATATGATTGAAGCATGGTCAGAAGAATGAATCATTGGGTATTCAGAGTCTTGAGTCTTCAGAGTCTTCAGAACTTGTTCAGCAGAACCTTGTCATCAAAGTCTTCAGCACTCCTTCTTCAGAACCCTTGGTTATCAGAAAGATAAGTCTTCAGAGTCTTCAGAACTTGTTCAGCAGAACCTTGTCTTCAGAGTCTTCAGAACTTGGTCAGAAACTTAAGTCTTCAGAGTCCTCAGAACGTTGTTCATCAGAACCTTGTCTTCAGAGTTAAACTTAGAGCCAAAATCCAAGAGAACATTGCAGCAACAACATAATGTCTTCTTAGAGTCTTTCTGATGCACAGTAGATCAGAAGCAATCTTGCTTCTTGACGCAAAAATGACCATTGAGAATTTCAGAGTGACGTAGCACATGATCTCTATCAGATTTAGAACTTTCTTTATCAGAGTCAGAACCTGTTTGTCAATTCTTAAGAAAATACACGTTAGAGTACCAAAATTGTTCTCACACAAATACAACTTTGTTATTATCAAAACAAAGAGATATCTTGCATAACCAAATCTTGTTCTAACAATCTCCCCCTTTTTGATAATGACAAAACAATGTATTTTGATAACACAATTTTGTAGCAAGATAATCAGAATTGACTCAGATAAGTTCAAAGTAAACTTCCCTTTGTCAAGATCCCCCTGAATCTAAGACTTAACAAAATCTTATAAGATTTGGGATATAGAGCCTGATTGCAGAGATCTAGACAGATCCAAAATATCAGAGCTTGATTATAGTGGTGATGCATTCTGATAACAGAGCTTGATTAACTAAATCAGAGTCTGATTGATATCAAAGTCATTTTACCAATATAATAATTTTTCCTGAAAAACATTCTAAAAAGATATGACATTTAAAATGTTAAAATGTTAGAGCTATGATTAGAGACAATATATTTATCAAAATAATTTTTCCATATTAATACTCCCCCTTTTTGTCATAATCAAAAAAGGGTAACAAAAAGATTTAATCCAAGAGTACATCCAACCATAAACAAACAGTCAAAGACAAACTTCGGGGTAGCCTAAAAAGTGCCTAAGGCTGAGATGGAGGAGGGAGCCTCTGAAGAATCTGAGCAAGAACATTCTGAATGGTGACAGTAAATTCATCTTGCTTGTCCATCCTTGCTCTGAATGACTCATGTTCATTCTAAAGAGTAGCCAGAGTTTTCAACACTGGATCAAAAGAGGAGTTTTCAGCAGCATTTCTTTCAGCCTGATCTTCAGCTTCCTTGGCTAATCTTTCGGCTTCTTATTTGGCTAACCTTTCTGCCAGTTCCCTAGCTTCAGCTTCCTTCTTTTCTTGCAACCTCTTTTCAACTTGTTGAACAAAATAACCCTTTGTCTTAATAGAAATATTTTGAATCTTCTGAAATTCCTCAGACATCCACTGATTGAATTGATCCCACGAAGCACCCAAAACAGAAGGGCCTTCAGTAGCATTTGATTCATCAGACAGAGTTCCGAATTTCATAACCACGTCGTCCTTAAAAACAGATATTACTTTATCTAGGGTAGGAGGAGGGTTAGAGGTTTGATTTCCAGTCAAGGTTTGATCATCTTCAACAGAGTCATCAAGAATGATGGTCTCAATGTTCGGAGAAGATTCAGGATTATCAATTGTTGATTTTGGAATAGGTAATGGAGCAGTAATTGTAGTTGGTGATGTTGAGATGGTTGTTTGAGGAGGTTCAGTGAGATTTTCTTCAGTGATTTGAATGATTGGGGATGGTGGAGCAGTTGTGACAAGAGTGGAAATGGTGGAAGTTAGTTGGACTGAGGTGAATTCAAGAGCCTGTGGTGAAAGTGGTGTAGAGACTGGAGTTTCTACAGAAGGAGATTTAGAAATGGGTGTTGGAGAGGTGGTGACAACGGTGGAAAAAATTTGTGGAGAGGTGAATAATAATGGTTGGGTTGAAAGTGGTGGTGATGAAACGGGAAAAGATGAAGACAAATTTCTGTCAATAGAAACAAATGTAGTTACAGATGGAGATTCAAGGGACTTACTTTGTTGTTCAGGATATGATTTAAGAGAGATGTTCCTTGTGCTGGTTTCCCCGAGATATTTCTTCTGCCTCTTTGCCAGTTTCATTTGAGGAGCAGTGTTTGAGGAAGATATTTTCTTCATCTTATCAGGAGGTTGATCCATCAGATCGTCAAGGTTGAATTTAGACAAATCATAACCTTATTTCTCTCGTAGCTGAATATATGCTTCTATAACCTCTGGATTATCATGTTTAGTGAACAGAGGATATCCATCTAATGCCATTCTTTTTTACTTCAGAGTTTCTAAATCTGTAGCCATGCTTGGTTCAACTCTGATTTCCTCAATAATCTGCATTTTCTTCATATTTTTGCTATTAAGAGGAGTTCCAGTGTTGACATCCAATTCATTTGTGACTGGCATAGTTGACAAGTGATCAATCATTCCACTCTCAATAAGTGTAGCGCGATTTTTGTGGTCCTGAGTCACTATCGCTTGGGTACTACAGTTCAATTCATTTTTTATCCTATTGAGCTGATTAAGGAAGGGAAATAGATGTCTCCAATTAACCCTGCTTGCATACTGAGTTTGAGCAGCGGTCTGTTAGGTTACAGATGTGATTAAGATGTGGATCCCTCTTCAATTTATTTAGTTTAAATTCAGAATGTCTGGACTATTGGCGAGGTTGTGGGTAAGATGTTAGGATTTGGTGCTTTTGGGTTGATATCTAGGGGGTACTAGATTTTGGGTTTTTTGATTGGTATGCTCGCTAAGATTTTTGTAATCTTATGCCTACGTATTCCCGTTTAACGAAACAGGGAAATCAGAGCGATCGTAGTTTCTCCTATTCTATGGGAGGAAAAAGGTTGTTTTGGTGTCTTGTTCAAAGCCCAAGATGTGAAGCTAAAGGTGGTTTGTATCTTGTTCAAAGCCCAAAATGTGAAGCTAGAGGTTTGACTGAGAGAGAATTTGTCATCTCTAAAGAGGAGTCGTTGATGTTTGTATGTTGTGAACGAGGCACAACTTTGATGCTAAAAGGTTGATGGACTCAACCGGGGTTTTCTTTATACAAAGCCTAAGAGGAGGCGGGAGGTTTGACTTTTTGGGGGAAAATGTTCTTTCTGTCTTGTACAAAGCCCAAGATTGAGGCTAAAAGGGATTTTGACTCCGTTGGGGAGAATGGAGAATGTATCTTGTATAAAGCCCAAGACGGAGGCTGAAAGGGTTTGACTCAACAAGAGAGTACTTTTATCTGTCTGATATAAAGCCCAAGACGGAGGCTAAAAAGGTTGACTCAACAAGAGAGTCTTGAACGGGTGATTGGCTCAACAAGAGAGTCTTTTATACTCAACAAGAGAGTGTTTTGCTGTCTCGTACGAAGCCCGAGATTGAGGCTAAAAGGAGATTGACTCAACAAGAGAGTCCTTTTTATACTCAACAAGAGAGTGTTTTTATATGTCTTGTACAAAGCCCAAGACGGAGGCTAAAAGTGGTTGACTCAACAAGAGAGCCTGAGGGTTGATTGACTCAACAAGAGAGTCTTTTATACAAAACAAGAGAGTGATTTTGATGTCTCGTATGAAGCCCGAGATTGAGGCTAAAAGGGGATTAACTCAACAAGAGAGGCCTTTATACTCAACAAGAGAGTGTTTTTATATGTCTTGTACAAAGCCCAAGGTGGAGGCTAAAAGTGGTTGACTCAACAAGAGAGCATGAAAAGGTTAGCTCTGCTGGGGAGGGCCATTTGTACAAAGCCCAAGAGGAGGTTGTCTTACCGCTGTGGATTGTTGAGATCCTGAAGCGTGTCCAAGTGTGGGGAACTCTAATGAGAGAGACCGGGTTTCGGTGTTTCTTCCTATGTTTGAACAGAACTTGAGAATGTCTTTGAGACTCAAGGGGTTTTTAGACTGTCCAAGTCTAGAGATTTATCTTTTGTACAATGCCCAAGAGGAGGCGCGGGTCATTAAGGGATGAGTATCAACCCTAAAATGGCCGGAGTTTTGACGCTGGAAAGACTGCTCTAGCAAAGGATGACTAAGTTCTGCCTTATACCTTTAAGAGGTCGTCAGGGTCCTTGTATTAAGCCCAAGAGAAGGCATGAGAACTTCTAAGAAGCCGAAGGGTCCTTATACAACGCCCAAGAGGAGGCAGGGATGCTTTTAGGAAGCCTGTGGGTCCCTAAACCAAGAGAAGTTCAAGACATGCTATTCACCGAGAATAGATCAAGCCAGGAAAGTTCCAGGATTTGGAAGAAACTCAAGAGATGCCATTCACGGGGAAAAGATCATCTCTAGGGAGTTAGAGTTTCTTTGACAATTTCTAAGGGTGACAGTCTGAGAAAGGGTTCACCGAGAATGCTTCCTTTCATGTCTCCATATTGTTTAACCCCAAGAGGAGGGAAGACTGTATCTGGACATCCTATGGGGATCTAGTTTTGTTTGTATTTAAGAGTGACCAACAGAGCTTTACCTAGTGCTAGACGTAGTTGCCGGGGAAAACTCTAAATAACTATACTAGTATTACACAGTTGATATGTGACAAGTATATAAAAGTTTGTGAAAGAAGACTTACAGTGAGCATCCCCACAATACAGTTATATATATATATATATATATATATATATATGTGAAAGTGGATAAAGAAAGCGGGTAAACACTTACTCGGTTGTAGAGCTTCCATGTTGTTTTGTTAGTTGTTCAACAAAGAAAGCTTTGATAACAATTTTATATTCTAAATCAAAGGAGAAAGTGCTTTGAAAAGATTGTTGGGGCTTACAACTCAAGGAGAGGCCCAAGGTTTTATCAGTGATGGAACTGTTGTTTTAAAATTGTACAAGGACTTATACAAGTGACTGAGGCCCAAAAAGGTTTTCTGTACAAAGGGAAGGGTCTTACACTCTCTCAAGAGGCCCAAAGGTATTTAAAGAAAAGTAATGGAGCTTATAACACGAGAGTAGGCCCAGATGGTTTGATTTTTGAACTGGCGATTGCGCCGAGATTTTTGAAAACATCGTGGGTCTTATACAATGACTGAGGCCCAAACTATTTTCGTTTCAAAGAAGGATTGGGTCTTACACTCTATTAGAGGCCCAAAGATTTATTTTTGTACAAGTGGCGGGGCTTACAGCTTAAGGAGAGGCCCATGGGTTTATTTAAAAAAGGCGACGATCACGCCGAACTTTTTGATGATATCGGGACCTATACAATACACTGAGGCCCAAACTATTGGTTTTCAAAAAGGGTTGGGTCTTACACTCTACTAGAGGTCCAAGGGTGTTTGAAAAAGATTTGTGAGGGTGAAAATCAAAGAAACCCTAAATTTGTTTTCCTTTAAAAGTAAATATTTAAAGAAAATACCAAATAAATTTGAATAAACCACCTGTGATTTTTGTTTAAGGTTTGAAAAATGAGGTTTTAATCACAAGATGGATTAAAACTCATTTGGTTTTGATTTTCAAGATAAATATTCACTTTTAAATGTTTAAAAACAATTAAAAATAAATTTATTCACAAAAATACCAATTATATTAAATAAATAATATAAATTCAATTTTTTTGTGGAATAAAATATTTCAACATTTTTGTGATTTTTTGCAAAAAGAACCGATCAAAAATCATTAAAATTGAGGGAGTTATTAATGTTTCAAATTATTAAAAATAATATGAAAAATAGTAAAATATTAAAAAATATGAAAAAGTGGTAAAAAAAAGGATCTGGGGCGAGGGGGATTCGAACCCCAGACCTCTTGTGTACAGGGCGCGCGCCTTACCACTGGGGTGGTGATACATCCGTTGATTGAAACAAAACCACAAATATACAAGGTTTGCCTTGTTTTTGGCCTGGCCCAAGGTAAGGCAAGGCAAGATTTTGGTTAGAAACGTGAAGGCCATAACTTTCTCATTTCTCCATGGATTGGGACAAAATTTAGGTCTATCCTGCCTAGAATTTCACAAGGAATCCAATGGTGGTGGTGTTTTTTCAGATCATGCTCCTATATAAAAACCCGATAGTGGTTTTGAAATAGGCCATGATTTGCATTTTCTGTGCTATCTCTTGGTACAGGTATGAATTACATGATAAATTAGTACAAACACAACATATATAACATGTATAAGAGATGCGTGATCAGTGGACATCAAAGGAAAATATGATTCAAAGAATCCAAGTTGTGATGCTTACCTCTTTTGGGAGCTTTTGTGCAATCTGCCAAGTGCTTTGTTCCGGAAATGATTTGATGCTTTGGACACCCTCAAATGATCTCTTAGAAGCTTTTAGGATGGTTGGAATCAGCTGGAAACCTCAGGAATAAGTTTGAGCTCTTTCTTGCAAAAGGGGCAAAAGTGGCCAAAATAGCAACTCCCTCAAATGATGTTCCAGATGTTGGGAACCATTTGAGACAGTTCAGGGATGATATTTGGAGTGTGGTTGAGGTTTTATCTAGTTTGGAAAGTGATTGAATCAAGACATGGCTTGAAAAATGCACAAAAGTCCAATTTTGAGGTTTTGAGAGGTGACTTTGTGATCTTGGTGTTACAGGTCACTTGTGAGTGTTTGGATCACTTCTATATGATGTTTATGAGGTGTGTGTGTGTGTGTGATTGGTTTGGTTGGAATTGCTCTCAAACTCAAAACCCGATAGTGACTTGCTTTGGAAGGCAAATTTGGAAGTGAGAAGGTGATTTTGAGGAAAGCATCTGTTTGATGGCTTTGGTGTACTCAAACTGATCACAAATGATGTCTATTTATAGTGCAATAAGTTTGTTTTGCAAGCAATAGTGAATGGCAACTGCTGCAGAGGTTTGGCCATTGTTGATCAATGGGAATCCAAGTCTCCTCTAACCATTGACTAGAGGTTAGGGCACAGACTGCTGGTTCCCTTGGTCTTGGATATGTCTTGACTGAATTCAGTTGGAAATGGCTCAGTCCATGCCACCTTGGTGCATCCATTAAATGCTCCAAACCAAAATTGGAGTCTTGTCCCCTCTTTAGGCATTTCTAGGTTTGGCATGCTACTTTTGGTTCCAAAGACTTGGGAGGCTGATAGATCAGTGTTTGTCCCTCCTTGGTCCCCCCCTTGAGGTGTTCAGATGGATATATTTGCTTTCCCTTTGCAAAATTTGAGCAAATCGAGCAAAGTCCCCAAATCTGCCTTGCCATGACAGTTTGCAGCAAGGCATATTGGCATGGTCATATCTCATGGCTTAAGTGGAGTTTCATGGAGTTCTTGGTCATTTTGGAAAGCCCTCATATGATACAACATATGTGTGATCATAGTTTGTTTTGATACCTTTTGGATCCAAGTGAAAAATCCCCTTACTTTTGGAAAAAAAAGCAAGACAGATTCTGACTTAGTGAAAATTTCACTAAGTGTTGGAAAAAGTGACATTTCATGTTTTCAGACATTTTGATCATTCCATAACTCAAAATCCATGATGAATTGGAATGAGGTGTAGTTGAAGCTTTGTAGAGGGCCATGAGAGCTACAAATCCAGCTTTGAATGGGGGGAAAATGGCCTTATTGTTTAGGAGTTATGATCCTCCAAAGTTGGTACCCTAGCCACTTTGTTCCATAACTTAGAAAATTTCTAAGTTTATATGGTTACTCCTTTTACAAGTTATCCCACTTTTCTTGATTTTTCTTGATGAATGATGATTCCAATAATACATTAACATCATTTTAGGGTCAAAGAACCATAATTGTGAAAAATCTCAAAAAGTCAAAGTTGACTTTTATGCACAGTTGACTTTTTGTCAGATGAATTCCAAACTGTGCGATCCTCTATGAAATCAAGTCCTTGACCTAAATCAAACTTGATGGATTGATTTCATAGGTGTTATAGGGTGTATTGAATCATGTCCCAAGGTTTGGGAGCATGTCTTGGTCAAAAGTCAAAGGCACAGTTGACTTTTTCTTCAAAACCCTAACTGTGGTTCTGATGAACTTGAAACTTGTTGATCAAGCTTCTTGGGTCAATCCATTGTTGTAAATGGATCAATGTAGTGTGTTAGAGATCCTCAAATCCTCTCTTGAGGTCTTGGCTCATGTTTTGTCCCAAAAGTCAACTTAGGGGTGAATTAGGTCAAGAAACCCTAATTCCTGATTTTTTTTATGAATGCATCCCCTGAGGCAAAATTGACATGATGATTGGGTTCATGATGTCCCTTGGAGCATCTTAGGTTGTGCTTTGAAGCATTGGCTCATGCCCAGAGGAAAATTTCCATCTGGAGGCCCTGGTCGACCAAAATCCTAATTTGGTGACACTGGCGATCTTGAGGCTTGATCCACTTGGACTGTTGTAGCCTTGTGCTTAATCCTTGATGTGGGAGTCCTCTTGATCCATTATGGATGTTTGAGAGGTTTAGACAAGTTGAAGATCATGTCATTCCTTGATTGATCTTTTGTCTAAGAGCTCTGAGAGGGCTGAAACCCTAAATTTGATTGTAGTGGATGCTCACCCATCTTTGGGGAGACTAATGAGGTATAATGGTTCATCCATATTGTGATGATGATTTGCACAATGATGGGGAATCTTAGTGGTCAAAATTTGGGGTATGACAGATGCCCCTATTTAATCTTCTTGGGCTCGAAGGTGTGAATGGCGAAGGTATTCGGGCATTCGGGATGCAAGAGGATTAAATATCGGAATACCCAAAATTTTGATGGTGGTTATGAATGGCAGCTTGCGCATCCTTCTTCTTTTGCTAAGAAATGATGCTTAGAAAAGGTAAAACTTCCCCTCGATCCTGGTTTCCTACCAAGGAACTGGTCTCAGCTTCTGATGTAAACTTCCCCTCGATCCTGGTTTCCTACCAAGGAACTGGTCTAGGTTTCTGAAATAAACTTCCCCTTGATCCTGGTCTTCTGCCAAGGAACTGGTCTCAGTTTCTGAAATAAACTTCCCCATCGATCTTGGTTTCCTACCAAGGAACTAGTCTCAGTTTCTGAAATAAACTTCCCCTCGATCCTGGTTTCCTACCAAGGAACTGGTCTCAGTTTCTGAAATAAACTTCCCCTCGATCTTGGTTTCCTACCAAGGAACTGGTCTCAGTTTCTTTTGTCAATAAACTTCTTGATAAGGGATGCTATTTGTAGCGGTTTTCCTCAAACTTCTCGCCGACTTTTCCTGGGGAGATGCCATTTGATGGAAAAAGTTTTGATGTCAGACTCGCTGACAGCTCGATTGAAAAGACGTTGATCACCAGGGGACAAGACTGGCTAGAGTGATAGTGATACAATATGAATATGAATGTAAATCAATAATGCATGATGCATGTATGTTTATGCTGACAAAACTGACGCGACATACAGACTAATAGATGAACACGACTGGATACTCGGCCACTGCGGGGGACGAAGAGGTATCACTGGTTAATGATAGCAATTCTGCCTTGCTTAGGAGAGATAGTCCCTGTTGGGAGCTATGTTGGTCGGGCTTAGGAGGTAAGAACTTTGTCGGGGATGTCAAAAGGAATATTCGTATCTAACACAGTTGATCCTTCGTTCAGGCGTACTAGTTTAGAAGGAGTACTTTGATTCTGCACTTTAAAGCTTAATCGCCTTTGCAGTAGCGATCGAGGTTCTTTCGATGTTCAACAGTCAAAAGAAATTGCCATCTTTATTTTGAAAAGCAGAAAAATTTTGACAAGTAAATTCATTTTTGTTTCATTTCAAGAATCATTGATCATGTTAAAATGTCATTCTGTAAAGCTAAAACAAATAAGAATTGTAAACAAAAGCACAAGGGCTCAAACTTTATTGACATGATGGAAATCAGCCAAGCGCGTGATTCCATAGAGTATTTACAAAGTTAGAAAATGGTAATTTACAAGAAAAAGGCTACATTGAAACATAACGACCGTTATCCTTCTACCAACTTTGAATTCTGGACATCCTGAGCTTCCGTCGAAGATGACCTTGACTGGAGTTTTCCTGATGGGTGGTGTAACTCCTACCGGGGGATTTTCCCCTTTGTTGAACGTAGTTACTTGCCATTAATCCCTAACTTTTGTCTGGATTGTACTGTGATGATTCCAACCCATCGGGATGATTTTTGATTATGTCTCTAATTTTTGCCTGGACCGCCCTTTCGGGTTTTCAATCCACCGAGACGTTTTTTTCTTCTCTTTTTTTTCCTTCTTTTTTTTATTTAGGCGAAGTATTTCTTGACTACGTCAACATTTGTGGGGTAGGCAAATTCCTCTCCATCCATGGTTGCGAGTCTCAAGGCGCTGCCTGAGAACGCTTTCTTGACCAACATTTGTGGGGTAGGCAAATTCCTCTCCATCCATAGTTCAGAGTCCATTTGCCCCGAGAATCAGTGAGAAATGATTGTATCTTTTTTAGCACAAGGTCTCCTTTCCTGAAGACGCGAGGTCGGGCCTTTTTGTCAAACGCCTTCTTCATTCTTTGTTGATACAACTGACCATGGCATAGAGCCGTCATCCGTTTTTCTTCGATTAGGTTTAGTTTGTCGTGTCGACTTTGACACCATTCAGCCTCTGCTAACTTAGCTTCCATCAATACCCGAATTGATGGGATCTCTACTTCTATGGGGAGCACTGCCTCCATGCCATATACTAGAGAGGAAGGGGTTGCCCCTGTTGAAGTGCGGACGGATGTGCGATAACCGTGAAGAGCAAAGGGTAACATTTTGTGCCAGTCTTTGTAGGTTACAACCATCTTCTGAACAATCTTCTTGATGTTCTTGTTAGCCGCTTCTACCGCTCCATTCATCTTAGGTCGGTAGGGAGATGATTTATGGTGTTCAATCTTGAACTCAGCACACAACTCTTTCATCATCTTATTGTTCAAGTTAGATCCATTATCAGTAATGATCTGGTTTGGAACACCATAACGGCAGATGAGGTTGTTTTTGACGAATCGGACCACCACCTGTCGGGTTACATTGGCGTACGACGCTGCTTCGACCCACTTGGTGAAGTAGTCAATGGCTACCAGGATGAACCGATGTCCATTTGAAGCCTTAGGTTCGATCATGCCGATCATGTCGATTCCCCATATGGAAAAAGGCCACGGGGAAGAAAGAACTTTGAGCTGCGTTGGCGGTACATGGATTTTGTCTGAGTATATCTGACACTTGTGACACTTCCTCATGTACTTTTAGCAATCGAATTCCATTGTCAACCAATAGTACCCTGCTCTTAGAATTTTTCTCGCCATTGTGTGTCCGTTGGCATGAGTGCCAAAGGATCCTTCGTGAATTTCTTTTATCAGCATGTTTGCTTCTGGTCTGTCTACGCATCGGAGTAAGACCATGTCAAAGTTTCTCTTATAGAGTGTATCACCGCTCAGAAAGAAGTTGCCTGCTAGTCTTCTGAGGGTCTTTCTGTCCTTTCTGGATGCCCCAGGTGGATACTCTTGTTTCTGAAGGAAGCATTTGATATCGTGATACCAAAATTTGTCATTTATGACTGCTTCAATCGTGAAGATGTAAACGGGCCTTTCAAGGCGCATTATGTCAATCTTAGGTAAGTCGTTCCATTGACCTACGCTAATCATGGAAGAGAGGGTGGCTAATGCATCAGCCATGTGATTCTCTTCACGAGGGATATGATGAAACTCGATTTCGTTGAAGAATGGTAACAATCTTCTCGCACAATATTTGTAAGGAATCATTCCTGATTGGTACGTGTTCTAATCTCCTTTGATCTGATTGATAACCAGGGCTGAGTCGCCGTATACGTCCAAGTTCTTATTCCTTAAGTCGATCGCTTCTTCGAGACCCATGATACAAGCTTCGTATTCGGCCCCGTTGTTTGTGCACTTGAACGTAAGTCTGGCGGTGAAAGGAATGTGGGTACCCTGAGGGGTAAGAATGATTGCCCCAATTCTATTTCCATAATGGTTGACAGCTCCATCAAAGATAAGTCCCCATTGGAAACCTGGTTCTGGCCCTTCACTGGGTAGCGGTTCCTCGCAATATTTCATTTTTAGATACATGACATCTTCGTCTGGGAAGTCAAATCCGACTGATTCCTGATTGTCAATCGGTTTATGAGCCAAATGATCGGCTAAGACACTTCCTTTGATGGCTTTCTGAGTATGGTACTCAATGTCATATTCTGGTAACAACATCTGCAACGGGCAATCCTTCCCGTGAGAGCAGGTTTTTCAAATACGTACTTGATTGGATCCATTTCTGAGATTAACCAAGTAGGGTGACGAATCATATACTGGCGAATACGTTTGGCTGGCCAAGCCGGAGCACAGCAAGTTTTCTCGAGCATAGTATACCGAGTCTCGCAGTCCATAAACTTCTTGCTCAAATAGTAAATGGCAGACTCTTTCCTTTTTGTTTCGTCTTGTTGGCCAAGTACACAACCCATTGAGTCTTCCAAGACTATTAAGTAGATGATCAGTGGTCTTCCTTCCACCGGAGGTGATAGAATCGGTGGGTTCAACAGATATTCCTTGATACTGTCGAAGGCGATTTGGCAGTCATCTGTCCAAACGCAGTCCTGATTCTTTTTGAGTAATTTAAAGATTGGCGCGAATGTCGCGGTCATGAGGAATATAAATCTGGAAATGTAATTCAGACGTCCCAGGAATCCCCTGACTTGCTTTTCAGTCCATGGAGAAGGCATTTCTTGAATGGCCTTGACCTTGTCAGGATCAACCTCAATTCCTTTCTGGCTGACGATGAACCCTAGCAATTTCCCTGAACGGACATCGAATGTGCACTTATTGGGATTCAAGCGGAGTTTGTACTTTCTTAATCGCTCGAAGAGTTTTGACAAGTGGGTCACATGCTCGTCCTCTGTTTTGGATTTGGCAATCATGTCATCGACATATACCTCGATTTCCTTGTGTATCATGTCATGAAACAGAGTAGTCATGGCCCTTTGATAGGTTGTCACGGCGTTCTTCAAACCGAACAACATTACCTTGTAACAAAAGGTACCCCATGGGGTAATGAACGAAGTTTTCTCCATATCTTTCGGCACCACTTTTATCTGATTATAGCCCGAGAATCCATCCATGAAGGAGAATACTTTGAAGTTTGTTGTACTGTCAACCAGCATGTCAATGTGTTGTAAAGGAAAGTCATCCTTCGGACTAGCCTTGTTCAGATCTCTGTAATCCAGACACATTCTGACCTTTCCGTCCTTTTTCGGAACGGGTACGATGTTGGCTAACCATTGAGGATATTCTGACGTGGCGAGGAAACTCGGGTCAATCTGTTTCTGCACCTCCTCTTTGATTTTGATGGCCATGTCCGGGTGAGCCCGTATCAACCTCTGTTTTACTGGTGGACATTCTGGCCGTGACGGTAAATGATGTTCCACGATGCTGGTATCCAACCCTGGCATGTCCTGGTAGGACCAAGCGAATACATCGGGAAACTCTTTTAGAAGCTTTGTCAAACTTTCTTTGACAGCTGGACTGAGTAGGGCCCCAATCCTGACCTCTTTTCTCTCTTCCTCTGAGCCCAAGTTGACCGTTTCCAACGACTCTTTGTGAGGTTCAATGGACCTTTCCTCTTGTTTGAGTAGTCGGGAGATCTCTTCTGGAATTTTGTCGTCAACTTCTTCTTCGGACTCAAATACCGGGAATTGAAAGTCGGGAGAAGGCATCGGATCGTATGTTTCAACGGGGTTTAAAACAAGCAATCTGCATGACGTGATGATTGTGTTTAGAAGAGATAGAGGGAATGCAAGAGTGTGTGCAGTGTATATTTTTTATAACTGCTTGTTTTTATCATTCGAATTGTTTTTTAGGATTACCATTTTCTGAAAAACGAAAAGAGAAAACAACAATTAATGTGGAAATTACAGAACGACATTTATTTATTTATGATTTTGTTGATTCTTGAAACTACAGCCATATAAAACAAAACTCTGTCGCTTTGGGCGAAGCGAAGAGGGATATTTACAGAAAGTGAGCCCTATCAAAACATCTGTTTCACCTGGGCAGGGTGAAAGGTTAAGAAAAAGATGGCAATTACTTTGACTTATGAACAATCTTCAGAACATCGACTGCAACCCATTGGCGGCGAACTCCTCGGTGAATCACAAAGTCTGGCATCTTCCTTGATTTATCCTCAGAAATAACGTTGATTTCTGGTGGAGCAGGATCATTGGAATCTGTCTCCCAGTCAGGGTTGTCGTAGGAGGATTCCTTAGTTGTATTTTGCAGAGTATTTGTGCTCTCGGGTGGATCTCCTCACCCAGCTGGCTGAACATCTTCGAGCCTGATACGAGAGCTTTCAGGAGGGGTGTATTTGACCATGAAGTCGTATTTTCCACTCGGTTGTCCCAAGGTGTCCCACACTTCTTTGGAATTGGAGGAATCATCCCTTTCGATGACGTTGACCTCGGGAAAAGCATAGTTGATGAATTCTAGCCCTGCGAGCTTTGCGAATTCATCGTCGTGCTGGATATTTTCTGAATGACCTGAGTGTTGATCCCATTACATGGTGGGGACGCAGGTATTTGTTTCAATGATGCTCAGCTAATTTTCATTGTTCGGCTGATTTTCTTGCCCCAAGTCTCCTGGGTACGACTGCCAGATAGGAAGGCCATCCATCGGGCCATAATAGTCGTGGTCAAAGTTGTATTTCATCAGAGTGTCCTCCTCCAATGTATTTGGTGGAGCATGGCATCCTTCTGGATCACAATCTCCATATATCATTTTGACATCTGACCTGGGTATAAATCTCGGACTCTGTACAGGATAGCAAAATGGCGTAGGCACCTCTTCCTGAGACATATAACCGTCCTTATTAAGGTAGGACTTCCATTCTTCATCGGTGTCGGAGGAATCTCCCTCGTTGATGGTATGTACTTCTTGAGATACTGGGTGGAGGAAACCTCCACTAAGGAAGAAGTTCTGAATGGGATATAGACTCTCGTCGTTAGCAGCTGTCTGGGTACAGGTTGCAGAAAAACCAAGACCCTTCTTTGTTTTGTTATCAGTAGGAATGACAAGATGTCCCCATCCTTTTGCGTTATTACTTTTGATCACCCCGAGAGCATCTTTGTACGAGGATATTGATGTTCCTTTTTCTGATTGATCCTTATTGCTCGCCGAAAGTGCCTGGAACTGAGTTCCAATAACCTCCTCGGGTTCTATACAAGTGGATAATGAAAGGTTACTCACGATCAAGGCTTGTTCTCCACAGACCGTGACGAGTTGGTCGTTCTTGACGAACTTCAGCTTCTGGTGAAGTGTCGAAGTTACCGCCCCAGCCTGGTGTATCCAAGGTCTTCCCAATAAGCAACTGTATGTTGCCCGGATGTCCATAACTTGGAAAGTGACTAGGAAAGTGTGAGGACCGATGTTATAGAAAGGTCGACTTCGCCGATAACTATTTTCCTTGATCCGTCAAATGCTTTGACGACGACCTCACTGCCTCTCATCGGAGGTCCTTTGAATGATAGTTGCATCAGAGTGGACGTCAGCATAACGTTGAGAGCCGATCCAGTATCTACCAGTACGCTGGCTAAGGCGTCGTCCTGGCAGTTAACTGTGATATTAAGCGCCATGTTGTGGCTTTTGCCTTCCTCTGGCAATTCCTCATCACTAAACCCCAAGTTGTTGCAGGAAGTGATGTTAGAGACGATGCTATCGAACTGTCGTATTGACACATCCTGTTCCACAAAGGCCTGTTCTAAGACTTTCTGCAGAGCCTCTCTGTGGGCTTCAGAACTGAGCAAAAGTGATAACACCGAGATTTTTGAAGGAGTTTGTAACAGTTGATCAACAATGTTGTATTCACTCCTTTGGATGAGCTTCAGCATCTCATCATCGTTCTTTGAAAGGTCGGGATCACTGGATTGACCGACTGGTGGATTAGGAACTTCTGTTTGAGGTTCCTTTTCTCTGTTAGGTTCTCCAACTCATCGGTTGAAGATTCGACCGCTCCATGTTACTCGGCTGATGTCTCCAATATTCACGACGGAGGGTAATGGAATTTCCTTTCCATTCTCAATTGTTGTTTCACCGTATTTGTAAGGGATCGCCTTAGCTGATTCATACGGTAACGGTCCTGGTAGATAGATAACTACAGGAGCCTTTTGATTTTCCTGACTGTCGTAAGTAACTTCAATCGATTCCTGGTTAAGAACCTTCGACTCATCAAGCAGAGGGATGATGGTACAGACATCTTTGGTCCCTTCGTGATCAGAGATCACGACAACATCCTTAATCTGATCAACGAAATAGTCTGGCGTCCAGTTTATAGACCCCAAAACTGAGTATTGTTGAATCTCTTTGCGGTCCAACTGACTCTGGAGAGCTGCTCGCACGAGGTAGCATCCTTGATTATTTTCTGAGCAGCCTCTAAAGCGCTCGTAGTTATGTGGTGGCACCTGGCAACGTCCGCTTTGAATGCAGTGTAACCATACCAGGTCTATTTCCATAGATCAGACATCCTGACTTTGATGCCTAGTAGGGTTCCCATTAACCACACTGATTTGTTGCGTGTCTTCATCCATATAGATCGGAAGCCACCAGTGGTTCAACAAGTGTTGCAAAGTTCTTTGAACGAGAGCGCACCCTTGGTTACTCTCACTGCATACTGTACAGTTCAGATAATTATGTGAAGTGAGAAAACTGAGTTGGACTTGCTTGGCGTGTAACCCCACCAAGCTGGTATTCATCAAATGAATATCGAAGATCTGAATCATGTTGATCTGATAGGGATTTCTATCATGGTAGTCCTGGATCCATCCAAGATCCATCTAACGCTGGAGGGCCTCTTGTTTAAAAGAGCGTCCCTGTTTGTTTACCGTGCAAGTCAGACAAGAATTGTAATCGTGTCGCGGCAGATTATGATACTGGCTTTGCCTTGAGTGCATTGCCATAAGTTGACATTCATCGCACGGACATCGTGGTTTTGAATGATGTTGGAATTTGTGTAAGTCATGTTGACCCCCACGAATTCGGTGCTCTCGGATCCATCCGAGATCCAACTGTTCCTGTAGATCTGCTTGCACCACAGAACATCCCTGATTGTTTTTAGAGCAGTTATCACACTGGTGATAATTATGAGGGGGCACATGGCCATATCCACTTAGTCTACAATGCATCTTGACCAAGTTGGCCCTCAATAAAAGTACATCGTGAATTTGATAGCTGTTATTGGATTCTCCCTCTATCAAATTCACTGCAGCTTTCTCGTGTTGAGGCAGCGAGTTTGTGAGAACATTCGGATTCGTATCTTTGAAAGATAAGACCCCGCTCCTAACAAGCTTTTGCACATCGGATTTGAAACTGAGACAGTTTTCTATGTTATGCCCTGGTCCTCCTTGATGGTAAGGGCAAGTCTGATCCGCTTTAAACCAAAAAGGCGGATTCTCTGGTACTGTAAGAGGAGACCTGGTTTAGACATGCCCCTTGACCAGTAAGAGTGGAAATAATTCTGCGTATAACACCGGTATAGGGTCGAACCCTGGTGGCCGCGCTGTACGGTTGTTGTTGTACGGAGGACGAGCCTGCTGAAGAGGCTGTTGTGTCCTTTGATGATACTGTTGGTGAATCGGTTGGCTCTGAGCAACCTGAGGTTGATACGTAGGAACAGGCGCAAAGTTGATAGTAGGAGTTACAGCTGCTACTGGTTGATACTGCCGCCTTTGCTTTCCGAGAGAGATATTCCCAATATCTTGCTCTTTTTTCTTAGGGAGAGCACTACCGTATCGTTTTGTACTATTTGATGATCCAGCGTCTTTAACTAAACGTCCTTCTCGAACTGCTTCCTCAAGACGAACTCCCATGCCCACCATCTCGGTGAAGTCACTGGGCGCACTGGCAACCATTCTATCGTAGTAAAATGAGCTCAAGGTTTTTAAGAAGATCTTTGTCATCTCTTTTTCCTCCAGAGGTGGAGAAATCTGAGCGGCAATTTCACGCCATCTCTGAGCGTACTCCTTAAAGGTTTCCTTGTCCTTCTGTAACATTGATCTGAGCTGATCTCTGTCTGGTGCCATGTCCAAATTATATTTATATTGTTGAACGAAAGCAGCGCCAAGATCCCTGAAAGTGGCGATCTTAGTGCGGTTTAAACCCATGTACCATTTTCATGCGGCACCGGTTAAACTGTCCTAAAAGTAGTGAATCAGTAGCTCCTGGTTCTTTGTCTGAGCTGACATTCGCCAAGCGTACATCACCAGATGGCTTTGAGGGCAAGAGTTACCCTTGTACTTTTCAAAATCGGATACCTGGAACTTGTGCGGAACTTTCACATTGGGGACCAAACAAATGTCTGCGGCGTCTTTTCCAAATAGATCCTGACCGCGAAGAGCTTGCAGTTCTTTCTACATTTCCAGGAACTGTTCCTGGAACTCATTCATTTTGTCGAACATACTTTCGTTTCCACCAGCAGGTATTTGTGGAATCTGTCCTTCCGGGACAGTGTGTACCACAGGCGGTGGTATAGTCATCATGGCAGAGACTCTCGGTGCCTCCCAAAGTTTGTAACCTTCAGGAGTTGCTGTCATGCCCCTGGCATCTTCGCTTTCCTAAAGTTTGTAACCTTCAGGCCTAGCGGCTCCTGCTGAAGTTTTCGGATCTTTAGTGATCGGCGAAACATATCCCTCCGGGATATAGTTGAGTGGCATGCCCCAGGGACGATCTTTCGGCATTTTGTACCTAGGATCATACTTTTCCATTATGGGCGTTGATGTGATCTCTGAGATCATAGTCCTTTGTTGTTGCATCTGAGCTTCTGCTAGAGCTTGCATGTCGTTATGAAGCTTTCTCAGATCCTCTTTCAGAGCGTCGACCTCTTCCCTCAACTCTCTATTCTCTTCCTCGAGATCATCCATCTTTTTCTGACGATTAGCCCGAGTATTGTATGGATGAGATAGTTTGACTCTAGAATCGAAACGCAAACGTGAGATTCGTAGGTAAGAAGAATGCATTTATGCGAGAATGATGAATGATATGCAATGATTATATTAATTGTATATAATTTTGTTTAATCAAAATAAACTTCGACAATATCAAACAGTGGGGAAACCCCATTTTATTGAATTCAAAGGATTGCGGAAATGGAAATACAGTAATTTACAAAGTGTTGCGAAAGGAAATCTAAGCTAATGGATCCTGAGTCCTCTCTGAGGAGAGCTCAGGTGCTGGTTCTGGTACTTTCCTTTTCTTTGACCGGGGCTCTTCAGCCGTTGTCGGGTCGTCATTCCTTTGCCAAGCGAAAGGAGCGAGCAAACTCCTTTGGTCATCCTGATTCTCCATAGCATGTTGCTCTAAAATCTCAATCAGAGCATCCTTTTCTCTTAACAGTTGTTGTATTTTCTTGCACTCCACATTGAGAATACGGTACTTGTTCCTCCAATACCTCTTCTCCTGTTGAACTTTGCTGAGGGTCACCTGAAGTTTTTCCGTTTCAGACATAAAATAAAGGGCAGAGTCCCTTAATGGAAGAACTTCCTGACGAGGGTAAGGCATCCTCAGCTTGAGAGCCACTACGCTAAAAAAGAGCTTAGACGGCACTTAAAAGACAGCGCTTCTATAAAAAAGCGCTGCTAAAAAGAATAAAAAAAATTCGCTAAAAAAAAGCGCCTTAAAAGAAAGGCTTTAGAAAGCGCTTTTAAAAAGCGCTGTAAAAGACTGCCACCTTAGACCACTTTAGAAAGCGCTTTCTAAAAAGCGCTGCTATAGGTGTCACTTTAGAGAGCGCTTCTAAAAAGCGCTGTCTAAAGGCCACCTTAGAAAGCGCTTTTATAAAGCGCTCTTATAGGCCTCTAATTATTTTCACTTTAGAAAGCGCTTTCTAAGGAAAAGCGCCCTCTAAAGTCCTTTACTAATTAAAATATAAAACAATTCTAAACATTTTCAGAGACACTTTTATTCATTTTCTCTCTCGACCGTTTGTCTAAACCCTTGCCGTCGTTCTTGCCATTGCCATTGCCATTGCCGTTCGTGAAAACGTTGTTGTTGTTGTTGTTCTTATTCTCTTATCATTCATTTCTCTTTTATTATTCATTTCTCAAATCGTTCTGAAAACGAAAACGAATAAGGTACCCTTTTATTATTCATTTCTCTTTTATTATTCATTTCTCTTTTACTATTCATTTCTCTGAAAACGAAAACGAACAAGTTTTCACGATGAGGATAAAAGCTTCCTCTTTTATTGTTGCAGAATCTTTTTTCTTTTATTTTTCATGTATATTTTTACGAAAAAGTATTTTTTTTATAATATGTTCATTGTGTTATGCATTCATGATACAACCTAGTTTTGTGGAAGGTATTTTCATAAGGAAGCTAATATTAAAGTATCTTCACAACTATTATTGAAATTGTGAAGGTTATTTCATGACTATTAAATATTTTCTACTATATATTTGGCAAAGTTGATTAGTATAAACAACCTAGTATTGATTGAAATTGTATTTCGCAATTTGTGTTGTATTTGGTCTATCCTTTTTTTTCAAGTTCATTTCTTTTATTTTCTAGAACTTGTGACTTTTTGTTATAAGTTTATTGTCTACTTTATACTTATGTAGGTGTTTACCTCTAATTGTTGCTTGTTTGTGATTACATGTTGCCACTTATCAAATTATGACTCATAATTGGTCAATTAATGATATTTCATTTTATGATACGTGTATAGGGGTTACTTGTGTTCAAAGTGTGAAAGTCGGATCGTTTCCCTACAGGTATAACATTTTTTCTTTTTGTTTTTGTTTAGTTTAATTAGTATAACTATGGATAAGAAATGGATGTCTTCAAGTGTGATCTTGAAATGTATTTTCCTCCCTCGTTTTTTGACATAATGGTTCATCTAGTTGTTCATCTAGTGAAAGAGACACAATTGTGTGGACCTTATATGAGATGAATGTACCCTGCTGAACGTTATATGAAAATATTAAAAGGGTATGTGAAAAACTGAAGTCGACCAGAGGGTTGTATTGCCGAATGTACAATCAATTGGACTCCTCAAATCTCATATTGTCAAAAAAAAAGAAGGAAAAAAGTTAATTGGAAATGAAGTTGTGACAGTATCAAGGGTCGAACGGGATCAAGTGCATTTGTATGTTCTGCACAATGAGAATGAGGTTGAGCCATATGTTGAAATGCACAAGGATGTTCTCCGAGGTTTAAATCCGAATAGAAATGAGAATTGGATAGTACGAGAGCACAATCGAAGTTTCATACCTTGGTTTAAGGATCATATTTATTCAAAGTATTATTCAGACCACGATTCAATAACAGAAAGGTTGAGATGTTTAGCATATGGTCCAAGTATGGTCGTGTTTTCTTATAGCGCATACGCAATTAATGGATACACATTTTATACCAAAGAACAAGATGATAAAAGTACTATGCAAAATAGTGGTGTCACCGTGGTAGCTGAAGCAATGCACATTTCAAGTGTGAAAGACTTAAACCCCAAATTTGCAAATCTGTCATATTTTGGGGTTATCGAGCGCATTTGGGTGTTTGATTATGAGAAGTTTCAGATTCCTATCGTTGCAAGTGGGTTGAAAATAATAATGGCGTACGAATGGATAAGTCAGGATTTTTGCAAGTGGATCTTAATAGGGTGGGGTACAAAGATGAGCCTTTTATTCTAGCCTCTCAAGCTAAACAAGTGTTGTATGTCACTGATCCGACAAGTACAAAATGGTCTATAGTACTTTTATCTAACAAAGTAATTGATGAAAACGTTGGAGATCAAGGTGATATTGATGTTGATATTGAATCATTTACTAGAAATAATCAAGATGAAAATATTATAGCGAATGAATCATATACTAGAAATGATCATAATGAGGGTATTTGGATCAATCCAACCGTCCGTGTTGTTAAGAGACGGGTAGAACATACTCCAAACAAGAAAAGAAAGAGACGTTAGTGAAAAAGGTACTAGTTGTAAAATTATAGCTTATATCATTCAATATAGCTTATATCATTCAATAGATTAGGATTATGGATTTTTATATTTGTCATTTAATTTCTGTTTTTTTCTTTCTTACAGGTCAAATGTCTAGTAACCAGGAAGATACGCACGAGTAGCACGGCCTAGAGCAACCAATATTACATGGGTCAAAGTGGAGATTCCTTCAAATGGGACAATTGGTGATTTCTATCACGGTATGCATGGTTTTATAACTTAGGATTTATTTTAATATTTATCGGATATGTCATATATATAATTTATTACTTTTAATTAAATAATGCGTATTTTGCTTTGTTATGAAGTATTTCGATGATATGGCGTGTCCTTATTACACGAGGAAACAATTGCAAGATACTAAGGAGGAATTGTGCAAATTTTTTATTGCAAAAAGAATTCTTTCTTGATTGTATAGTTTTGTGAATGTAAATTCTAGTTTATTGAAATGTAAATTCTATACTAGTTTATTGATGGAAATGGTAAATTCTATACAGGTTTCTAGTTAATGTAAATTCTAGTTTTGAAATAGAATTTGTTGATGGAAATGCATATCCATACTGGTTTATTGAAATGTGAATTATACAGGTTTATGGAAATGTGAATTATACAGGTTTCTGCATTAAAAAAATGGTTAAAATGGGATTTTTAAAAAAATCTTCAAAATTTTACGTAGACAAAAGACAGCACTTTTAATAAAAAAGCGTTGTCTAAGGTTATACATTAAACAGCGCTTTTGAAAGCGTTGTCTAAAGTCCAGCTTTAGAGAGTGCTTTTAATGAAAAAGCGCTCTCTAAAAGTATATAAAAAAATCAATATACGTATACATTAGACAGCGCTTTCTAAAGCACTGTCTAAAAGCACCTTTAGAGAGCGCTTTTGAAGGAAAAAGCGCTTTCTAAAGTTTATAAAAAAAATTTAAATTTTTAACGTATAAAAAGCGCTGTCTAACGTCCCGTTTTAGAGAGCGCTTTTTCATAAATAAAAAAGCGTTGTCTTTACCTACGACAGCGCTGGCTTAGACATCGCTTTTAAGCGCTGTCATAGGCCAAAAAAAGCGCCCTCTTTTCCCTTGTATGGCGTAGTAAGCTCTAGTTTGTACCCAGTGGAGATAAGGCTCCACCGAGACACAGTCTGGTTTTCCTAGAGACTCTCTTCCTTTTTTGTGAACGTGTTTCCAGGCATGCATTATTTCCATCTTTAGTGCCCTGTCACTTTCTCCTTCCTTGAAGAAAAGACCTTTCAGATGAACATTACGCGGGACATGCCTCATCGGGTATCCAAATTGACGACGAACTAGAACTGGATGATAGTTGATTCCTCCCTTAGTTCCTATAAGGGGCACATTTGGGAAATTACCACAACGGTCAATGATTCTGATCCCGTCATAGATTCGATTATACCAATCGATGTCAGAGTTGGTAAGAGACATGATTCTCTGCGACCAACGTAAAGTATTCTTTTGATCCCAAAATGCAGCAGACTTGGGTAAGTGGGAAGTGAACCATTTGTACAGCATGGGTACACAACATGTGATCATTCCTCCACTATACAAATTCCTTAAGTGTACCGAATGATAAGCATCTGCGAGCAAAGTCGGTACAGGGTTTCCAATCAGAAAAACCTTAATGGCATTGATATTTACAAAGTTATCG
Source organism: Lathyrus tuberosus (assembly GCA_022829125.1). Lineage (NCBI taxonomy): Eukaryota > Viridiplantae > Streptophyta > Magnoliopsida > Fabales > Fabaceae > Lathyrus > Lathyrus tuberosus. The sequence goes on from JALAZF010000016.1 coordinate 3,084,218, forward strand.
ATGTTGGGAAACAAAAATAACCCGTAGGTGAGTAAAACAAAGATGCTCTCGAAAGCGGCCAAATTCCCTATACTAGCAAAGTATAGAGCTTTCTTTATCAAAAACTGGGCTGGCAAACCCTGGATTCCACCCTTAGTGGTCATGTGAGTCCTGACTTCTGACTCGTCCAAATAAATTGCTCTTGCAATGGTTTGATCCTTTGGAATCTCTTCCAGTCCAGAAAAGGGAGCTTGATCAGTGATATGTAAATCAGTCAGGTGAGAGTACTCCTCTAGTGTTGGTGCTAGTTGATAATCCGGGAATGTGAAACAGTGATAGACCGGATCATAGAACTGGATTAGCGTGGACAGGATTCCTTCGATTACATGGACCTTTAACAAGGACAGCAGCCCTCCGTACTTGGCTCTGAAAGCCTCGGGCTTGGTGATCATTCTCGCCAGACCTCTTAAATCCTCTAGTTTTGGAACCTTGAAGGTGTACTTATGAGTTTTCCTTCTACCGAAATCCATTAGCGCAATCTTCTTTCTCTGACATTTGCAATCATAGTCTTAGTTTAATTTGAAAAAGAGAGACTAGAAGAGAAGATTTTTTTTGTTTAATATTTTTTAGATGAATGTATGAATGCAGCACACAAAAACATGGAAAAAACATGGGGTCAAATGGTCGGTGTCATGAAGTCAAGGCTCTACCCCCCCCCCCCCCCCCCCAAAGGTTTATACTGGTGATTTTTTATACCTGTCCGCAAAATCATTGACCCCTCTTGGGATAACAACATCAAGTGAATCGCCAGCGAGCTGATGTATCTTAGAGTGATCTCAGATGAGGGTAGTATCGCGTGACAACTATTTCCGATAGCTTCCACGCTACAAAATGGTTTCAGCCTACTAAAAACCTCAGCTTCTCAGATAACCCAGTCGACCACACTACTTTTAACAACCGAAGTCGTATAGGCAATGTATCTGCAAAGGGAGTCTCCACTGAGTTTGATGGTCGATCGGGGACTCTTAACTGGGATTCACTCCCCGCAAGATTACCCGCATTGCCATCACCTATCTTAGGTGTATACTCAATCTTTCCACATGCAGCATCACACGCATTCCCATTAGCAGAAAAATAAACACAGATATCAATTAGGAAATGCAGTATATATATTTGTCTTAATCATCCTAGACCTCTAGCCTTATGATCCTATATAGACAATGACTCCCCAGCAGAGTCGACATTTCTGTGATACTTTGTGAACTCAGAGTTTTCTACCTAAGATTGTGAACTTAAGGTTTCTACCGAAGATTGTAAGAAAGAGAAGAGGGCCCCACGGTGGGCGCCATTTTTCTGTAGCGCGATTTTTGTGGTCCTGAGTCACTATCGCTTGGGTACTATAGTTCGATTCATTTTTTATCCTATTGAGCTGATTAATGAAGGGAAATAGATGTCTCCAATTAACCCTGCTTGCATACTGAGTTTGAACAGCGGTCTGTTAGGTTACAGGTGCGATTAAGATGTGGGTCCCTCTTCGGTTTATTTTATTTAAATTCAGAATGTCTGGACTATTGGCGAGGTTGTGGGTAGGATGTTAGGATTTGGTGCTTTTGGGTTGATATCTGGGGGGTACTGGATTTTGGGTTTTTTGATTGGTATGCTCGCTAAGATTTTTGTAATCTTATGCCTACGTATTCCCGTTTAACGAAACAGGGAAATCAGAGCGATCGTAGTTCCTCCTATTCTATGGGAGGAAAAAGGTTGTTTTGGTGTCTTGTTCAAAGCCCAAGACGTGAAGCTAAAGGTGGTTTGTATCTTGTTCAAAGCCCAAGATGTGAAGCTAGAGGTTTGACTGAGAGAGAATTTGTCATCTCTAAAGAGGAGTCTTTGATGTTTGTATGCTGTGAATGAGGCACAACTTTGATGCTAAAAGGTTGATGGACTCAACCGGGGTTTCCTTTATACAAAGCCTAAGAGGAGGCGGGAGGTTTGACTTTTTCGGGGATCATGGTTCGAGCCATTTCTTGCAAAGTCCTATTCTTCCTTTCCACTACTCCATTTTGTTGTGGAGTTCCGGGACAGGAGAAATCATGGGAAATTCCATGAGAATCAAAAATATTCTCAAAGTATCTGTTCTCAAATTCTCCGCCATGATCACTTCTGACTTTGACTATTTTACAATCCTATTCTGTTTGCACTTGAGAGCAAAAGTTAGATAACACAAAATAAGACTCATCCTTGTGTTTCAAGAATTTTACCCATGTCCAGCGACTATAATCATCAACGATGACTAATCCATACTTCTTTCCACTGATTGACGCAGTTTTCACTGGTCCAAACAAGTCAATGTGCAGAAGTTCTAACGGTTTAGAGGTGGACACAACATTCTTTGCTTTAAAGGAAGTTTTGGAAAACTTTCCTTTCTGACATGCTTCACAAAGAGCATCTGAAGAATACTTCAGATTTGGCAAGCCTCTGACAAGTTCAAGCTTATTTAGCTGAGAAATCCTCCTCATGTTAATATGGCCTAAACGTCTATGCCATACCCATTGCTCTTCATTAACAGACATTAAGCATTTGACATTCTGTTCACGAAGATCAGAAAGTATAATCTTATAAATGTTGTTTTTCCTCTTTCCGACAAATAGGATTGAACCATCTTTCTGACTTACAACCTTACAGGACTTTTGATTAAAGATGATATCATAACCATTGTCACTAAGTTGACTGATAGACAACAAGTTATGCATCAGACCATCGACTAAAAGAACATCAGTAATAGAAGGAAGGTTACCATTACCAACGGTTCTAGAGCCAATGATTATTCCTTTCTGGTTTCCTCCAAAACCGACGAAGCCTCCAGGCTCAAGTTCCAGACTTTGAAACATATGCCTTCTTCACGTCATGTGTCGCGAGCACCCACTGTCCAGGTACCATGACTGGTGTTTCAACTGAGCTGCTAAGGATATCAGCAACATAGATTATCTTATCCTTAGGTACCCACTTTCTGGGTCCTTTCTTGTTAGCTTTCCCAGAGTGTTTCATAGCTATGGGCTTTTGTGCAACAGGATAATCAAGTGGAATTTGTGCATGATATTTAACTTTAGAAACAGATTTCTGTGTAGGTGGGGGTTTTTGTGCAAGCTCATAGCAAATAATCTCAGTGCCAGAAGGCACAAAATGGTCGTAGAGAGGTTTTGGTTTAACAATTTGACTTTCGTCAATATCAGATGATTCTGTGCATCCCAAACCTTTCTTATCATTTCTGCTTACTCCATAGATCATGGACGCTATTTTGCTTCTATCTATGCTTTTAGCAAGAAAATACTGGAATGCTCTATCATACTTGTAGATACATCTTGTGTCAGTGACATTGGAGATTAATTCTTCTTCTAATTTAGCAACTTTTCTTTTTAAGGCATAATTACTATTTTTTAAGCAAAAAATGTTTTCATTTAGAGAAGAATTATTTTGCTCAAGCTTATCTTTGTCCTCAGAAGCAATTACAAGAGATTTTTTAATATCTTTGCATTTACTCTAAAGAGTTTGATATTTTTCCAGCATTTCTGACAGACATGAGTCTAATTCACAACGAGAGAGTTTAGACAATACCTCTGAGTCAGAGTCAGAGTCTGATTCTGGTTCTGATGATATTCTGTCTTCTAGTTCTCCAGAAACTTCATCGTCAGTTGTTGCTACTAGCGCAACATTTGCTTGTTCTTCATCAAATTCCTCTTCTTCAGAATCAGAGTCGTCCCAAGTTGCCATTAGTCCTTTTTTCGCTTTGGAGAAGTTCTTCTTAGGCTTCTTATCTTTCTTGGGCTTTGGACACTCGTTTTTGTAATGACCTGGCTTATTACACTCATAGCAGATAACCTCCTTTCCAGAGTTCTGCATCTTCTGTCCAGATGATGACTCAGAGCGGCCTTTGTTTCTTCTAGATCCTCTGAAGTTTCCTTGCCTATGCTTCCAGAGTTTGTTGATTCTTCTAGAGATTAACGACAGCTCATCTTCTGATTCTTCACCAGAATCTTCTGATTCTTCCTCAGCTTGATAAGCCTTTGCCTTTTCAGGTTTAGACTTAAGAGCGATAGATTTGCTTCTCTTCTGAGGTTCATCTTCTTCGAGCTCTATCTCATGACTTCTCAAAGAACTAACAAGCTCTTCAAGACTTATGTTGTTAAGATCCTTTGATAGATTTAGAGTTGTTACCATAGGTCTCCATTTCTTAGGAAGACTTCTGATGATCTTTTTCACATGATCAGCAGTTGAGTAACCTTTGTCCAGAACTTTGAGTCCTGCGACTAACATTTGAAACCTTGAAAACATGGTCTCAACTGTCTCTTCATCCTCCATTCTGAATGCCTCATATTTTTGGATTAGGGCGAACGTCTTGGTCTTCTTGACTTGAGCATTACCTTCATGAGTCATTCTAAGAGAATCAAAGATAGATTTGACAGTATCTCTATTTGTTATCTTTTCATAGTCATTCTAAGAGAAACAAAGATCACAAATAGACTAACAATAGAGAAAGACACATGATATATCCTGGTTCACTTGAAAACTATCAAGTTAATCCAGTCCACCCGCCAAGGTGATTTCGCCTTATACACAAGGATTTAATCCACTATAACCAAACTGATTACAACTGCACTAGCAACTACTGGTGACTAACAATACACAGACTAACCGTCTCTTCTTAAGGCTTCTGACCCAACTGGTCCCTTAAGGAATTCAAACAACTGTTTGATCAAATAAAATGTTTACAATGAAATGCTTCTTACATAAGCTGATATAAACACTATTTCTAGCTCAATCTAACTTAGAGTGAATCTACACAGTAAGAACAATCTTCTTCTTTGTATTGTGGTGCTTTACTGTTCACTCATGAATTTCTCTATTTCTTGAGTTCTTTCTTAGTATGAATAAGTGTTTTGAATATTTCTCTTTTCACACTCAGTGTCACACATGATTCGTTGAATGATCAAGTCTTTATATAGCCAGAAAAAGATTCGTTGAAGGGCAGATCAATAATATCGGAAAAATACTGGCGACTTGAAATAATGTCGTTATGTTGGGATGAAAATCATACACCAAAATTGTCCTTTGTACCATCAAATCAGGGTAGTGGAATGGTAGTGGAAAAGAACGTGTTTGATCTGTACTATGTACTATTTTCCCACGCAAACGTTTCATCTTCTTCTATTCATCAGAGGCTTCTGAGTTGATATAATTGAAGCATGATCAGAAGAATGAATCATTGGGTATTCAGAGTCTTGAGTCTTTAGAGTCTTCAGAACTTGTTCAGTAGAACCTTGTCATCAGAGTCTTCAGCACTCCTTCTTCAGAGTCTTCAGAACTTGTTCAGCAGAACCTTGTCTTCAGAGTCTTCAGAACTTGGTCTTCAGAAACTTAAGTCTTCAGAGTCCTCAGAACGTTGTTCATCAGAACCTCGTCTTCAGAGTTAAACTTAGAGCCAGAATCCAAGAGAACATTGCAGCAACAACATAGTGTCTTCTTAGAGTCTTTCTGGCGCACAGTAGATCAGAAGCAATCTTGCTTCTTGACGCAGAAGCGACCATTGAGAATTTCAGAGTGACATAGCACATGATCTCTATCAGAGTCAGAACTTTCTTTATCAGAGTCAGAACTTTCTTTATCAAAGTCAGAACCTGTTTGTCAATTCTTAAGAAAATACACGTTAGAGTACCAAAATTGTTCTCACACAAATACAACTTTGTTATTATCAAAACAAAGAGATATCTTGCAGAACCAAATCTTGTTCTAACAAGGTCCACGATCTCGCCCGTCCGTTGGCGCTTGGGCCTTGAATTTACAGGCACGGGGGATGTCTGAACGACTGATGGGGTAGACGAGGAGGTCCCCGGCCCCGTTTGCGGAGGAGGCCCTCTCTGGATGAGGCGACTTTTCCCAATTATAGGGCCCCCATTGAACTTCGCCTGAGCATTCTTCACCATCCGTTCGTGGGCAGAAGACATTTTACCTGCAAAAAATAATGAGCACATTAGTAAACGGAGAAGATAATAATCCAAACAAGCTAAGAAGAAATAAAAAGGCTACCCAACAGTTCTAGAGCATCATCACGAGTGCAGCACTCGAGGAGCTCTTTCGTATTAATAAAGCGGCTCTCCACCTTGAGCCCCCATTTTCTTCGTAAATTGGAGCCCCGCTTTTGGTCACGCACTGAGCAGGCGTAAAACCATTGACAAAACCCACCAGCTTCTCGTAGTTGGCCTTATCGTCCTCGTTTAGCATGTCCAGGGTGGCGGTGTAGCCATCAGTTCCCCGGGTGAAATGATCCCCGCTCCAGCAAAAGGGGAACCTCAACAACCTCCGCCCTGTATCTTGCCCTCCTTGTCGACAATGTCCTCCCCGTTCTCATCCGTCGAAACCTCCCTGACAAACGTGGAGTCGGTGGCCCTCTCTGACACGGGCTCGATAATATAAAACCTTTCCTTGAAGGTCCTAATGGACTCAGAGAAAGGTTTGAATAAGTTCCTCTCCTGCTTCAGGGAGACCCATCCGAACTTCCTCCCTGAAACTTGGCGCTAGAGGTGGAAGACAGTAAAGAAGAGAGGAAGGATAGCTCTGATCTCCAGATAATCGCACGTCAGCTCGAATGCCCGTATGAAGGCAATCGAGTTAGGATGTAACTGCGAGGGCGCCAGATCCAGATGCACGAAAATTGGCCTCTGAAAATCCGTAAAGGGCAACCTCAGCCCTATCTCCTTGAATACATATTCGTACATAGGGAACATCTCCCCGTACGCCGAGCAAATGTGGTCGTCCTCTTCGAAAAAATGAACCTTTCACTCCCCCTCAGCCCCCACCGTCCTGAAGGCGTCTCCGGTGTAAGAGACGAAGATGGAGACATGCTCCTTAGGTTCCGCAACGGACCACTCTTCCGCGGTAGTCCTCGAGGAAGGGGTTTCGCCAGCATCCCAGGGAGTAAAGGTATCTTCAGTGTCACTTTCCTCCGAGGAGCTCTCCTCAGACAAATCTCTCAGAATTTCATCCTCGGCTTCGCGTGCCATCTCCTTTACCTTAAAAGCAGAGGACAAAAGTGAATTCGATGACAAAATCAAATCCACCATTCCACCGCTAGTCAAGTGAAAGGGCACGCGAAGGCCCGAGGACAACGTCCCCGACCTAAGCCCTACTCAAATGGCACAGCTACAGCGCAAGGAGACGCCCAGGGCAATCCCTCTGACGCACGCGGGGAGATCCTCCCTGATTCGCTACCCAGAACTTCCGTTGAAGATCTACCGGAAAACTCATGCGTACACCGAAAAATTCATGGTTTCCGCCGGCGACGAACGCTTCTGTCGTCGCAACGGCGTCAAAATCAACCGAAAGGCCTAAGTTCCTAAGGTTCCGGCAACGCCGATAGCAGCGGAAAATGGCCAAACCACCGCCAGCCGCCAACAGTCACCGGAAACAGCCCCTACGCTACATAAGTTCGCCCTAACCACATGCATTCTAAGAAAGCAGAAAGCGAAAAAAAACATATGACAGAAATCAGTTCAAGCACTTCGTGGTCGAGGAAGGAACTTAGGGGGTCGAAGATCTCTAGTCGGTGTACGTACGGTTGCTGGACGGTGGCGAACGGCGGAATGCAGAAATAGAGAGCGAGAGAAGAAAGAGAAGCAAAAAAACGCAAATGAGCAGACTCTCCCTCTATTTATAGGCAGCCCAAGGGCACGTGCACGAGCACGCGCGGCTAGGGGCATCATCATGACCCTAGCCTAGCCATCATTACGCATTAAAAGCGGCACGTGGCTCGAGGTACGCGTGGCATTTCACCCCTTCAGATCACATCAACCGTTGGGTACCCCGCAAGCCGGGCACGCCGTGCAACGTTACAGGTCCCCCGAGCTCAGACTCCGTCGAGCACCGCAGAGCAACCTCATCCCGTCGACAGGCGAAGACCATTTCTGGTCCTCCCCAGGACCGCGAGCTACCCTTAAGTCATCACTCTCATGCTCGGGAGCAACGACATGGGGGGCTGTTGTTCCGGATTGGCCCGATGGCTAGGCATGACCCAATCCACTTCTGCTCCCAGAACGGCCCAATTGCCTAAATCCAGCCAATTTGGGGCAACATTTACCTTTCTGCCCCTCTACCGGGGAAGGTTGGTCGGTTGACCTCCAGGATCAGCTGCCCCTCCTCAACAGTTTCTGCCCGTCACGCACGGTTCCACCATCCAGAAACAGTCACGATGTCTGTACCTGTGGCAACGACTAGTTTAGGGCACCTCTGCCCGTCCCAACGGCTAGTTTCTGACAGTTACCTATTCTTTGGGGAGCGGTTATCTCGCCCCGAAAATAGGGACCAATGGCTAAGCGCTGGGGGCATTATAAAAACCCTCTCATTTGAGAGGGCCAGGTGTAACACCCCCTTTCTATACCCCCAAATAATCACATAATCATTTAGGCACATATTAAAAATTTCGTCAGAGTATAATTATAAACATGGTATAAAAGAGGTATGTCACATCAATTATGAAATTAAAACATACAACACCTGCTCATCACATTGATATGCAACAGTGGGGTAACTTTGCAACAGAGGAACTTTGTCCTTACACCCACATTTCAATATTTAGAATAAAAGCGGAAAATCTAAACATTGAACCACATTCAAACATATATATACAGAGATATATACTTCACCAACATAATTCATGTTTACATCAACATTTATCCATAAGATACATGTACAAATGTATCACAAAAGAATAACATACAACCTAGCTACCCGGTGCTACATATCAGAGCCAACCGACCAAAAGAATTTAGACACGCTCCACAAAAAGACCTCCAGCATACCTACTCTGCAATGCCTCATAGAGCATTATAAAACAGCAGAAGGGTGAGAAATATTATCATAATAACAATGCATATAATTATATATATAACAGCATAAACTTACACATATTTCACATTCTCACCACAATTCATCACAACTCACTTACATACATCGCAATGTATCCATATATGTATAAAACCAAGCATACACATCAGGCATACTTTCACACTCCTTATCATTCCACATAAACATACACAAATGTCTATTCACCAATGCATCATTTAAAGATGAGAAATGCAAATCATAGAGACCGACTCACGACTCTATGCAAATGCAATGCGGGTACCGACTCAATCATCTCAAGTTCACTCAGGAACTTCTGCTGGAACCATCGCTCGTTACCAAAGTAACTCCCCGTCGGGCCTACGATGTTCACCCACCGCTCACACCTCCACCAAGAGAGGCTCACAGTGTTTATGGATCGCTCACACCTCCACCGAGAGAGGCTCACGACCCGATTGCTCACACCTCCACCAAGAGAGGCTCACAATCCGATTGCTCACACCTCCACCAAGAGAGGCTCACAATCGTCTATAACCATCGCTCACACCTCCACCGAGAGAGGCTCACGACCAGATTGCTCACACCTCCACCGAGAGAGGCTCACAATGTTATAGCAGATTCTCATTAGAATCCCTCAACACAAGAATGTACATCATTATGCTACACATGATAATGACTCAAGACATTCTTGAAATGCATACATATTCACAATATATACATGCATTTATCTCATACAATCACATACAATCTATATACATTCACATCAATGCACTATTGTATGATTCACAGTCAAACACACATGCAAAACGGCAAAAGTCGCTAAATAACACTATTCCCGACTTTTTCGACTTATAAAATCGGCCAACAGTTTCCACACCATCATACTCATAAAGTTCAACTCAATAGCTTTCCAACGGTATAAAGAACGCCTAAATCGAAGTTACGGTTCGAGAATTATGAATCGTTACAAGAAAAGAAAATTATATGAAAAAGAACAAAAGCGCCCGGCGACAGGGGAGTTTCGCCCGGCGACGCTTCATCTTCGCCTTCGCTTCGCCCGACGAAGGAGGGGCGAAGGAATTCCCCTCAAACGTGAATCAAACCAGTAGCTTGGCACCCTCGCGCCTCTTAATTTCACCCGGCGAAGACTCGAACCGCCCGGCGCTCTGGGCCTTTCGCCCGGCGCTTCACACCAGAAGCAGAAATTCTGCTTCGTTTTCACTGTTCCAAAACCCTTCAAAACTCCATTTTCTCCCCCAAAACACTTCCAACAGCAAAACAATTCATAGCAATGATTCATAAACATATGGAGATTATGCAACCCAATTTATATCGATTTCTATCCGCGAAAACATCGATTTCTACCATTTTCTACACCAATGGGTTTATACCCCAAAACTCATGAAAATCAACAAAATCAACAATACAATCATACATAATCACATACATTGCTAAGATAACAAGATTTCACACCCTTACCCGGATTCCAACTTGCTCTGTGATTGATCTTGATGAATTTTCCTAGTTTTCCTCTTTTCCTCTTCTTTTCTCTTCCTTTTTCTCTAATTCCCTTTTCTATCTCCTCTCTATCTTTTTCTTTCTATTTCTTTTCTATATCTTTCTTTTTCCACTCACAATCAATTTAATTCATTTTCTCATAAAATTCAACACTTAAACACTTTTCTAACAATTTTACTAAATTTCTAATTTATCATTAATTGAGAAATGTCTAAAATACCCTCCACTATAATTTCCCCGAAAACTCTCTAAACGATAAAATAACATTTAACATACCAAATCCACAATTAAAATAATTTATCACCCAATTAAAATAAAAGACTCAACAAAATGGGAATAATTGGAATCGGGGCGTTACACCAGGTATTCTAAATCATCCTAAGACACACATACTCTGTACTTGCTTTCTCTTCTCCCGATTCTTACTTTAGCATCGGAGTGTCTTGCAGGTACACCCCCTCCTCATCTTTCACACTCAGCATTGCAAACGTCATCTCTGCCCCACTTCGGATTCTGATCAGCCGGTAAGATCAATTTACAAATTATTTTTTTTTATAAAACAAGGGTGTGACTCTCTTACACATGAATTTTGAGTATTGAAATGTGTCCAAAGATACATCTCTAAAATTTATAGGTATTTTTTATTTATCACGAGAGTGGTAGTAATTCTTAGGGTGTCATACAATTCCCTAAGATAAGATGATCCATCCGTGTTGGGTTATGCTTGGAGCACAAGGTTTCATCACTATGAAGTGCATGAGCATTAGTTAGGGGGTGCACAGTGCACTTCAACCATGCAGTTTGGTTCAAACCTTATTCATGCACAAAGCATCGTATCAGTGTTTGGCTTTCGTATTGTTTTGCTTGGTTTTGTTGAAGTATTTCACACGCCTTCTCGGAGTAGGAGAGTGTAACATAAAAGCCATATCTCCTGCTCTTTCTAATGACCCTTTCACTTTTGCTGAGTTCAATTTCAAGGAGATAAAAAATGGAAGGTTGGCTTCTCCGTGCCTGCCCATTGTTGCTGGAAAGGGACCACCGGAGAATCTTTTGGATCACATTGACAAGAGAGAACTGTTCGTAGACATAACAAAACAGCAAGAATTCTTTTCACTTACATTTAAGATACCAACACTTTTGAGAAAATCTGGTAGTTGCAAGCCATGATTGGTTTTGGAATTCTTTAATAGACTAAAGTTACCAAAGGTACTTAAGTAAAGATACCCAATCCTATCCCGGAAGTATTATAGGTTGTGCATAGTTGTAGATCTGTAGCATAGTTGTATTGATTGATCTAGTTTGCTTAGGTGTAGTATTTTTGGGATAGGATTGGGTACCTTACTGTTAAGTACCTTTGCTAACTTTAGTCTATTAAAGAGATGTATAAATTAATATAATTAATTGTTGAGATGACAGAGAAATATTAGTTAGAGAGAGAAAGAGACAAAGTCACCAAAGGTATGGTGATCAAAGGTAGCCAGCCAATCTCAACCCAATACTTCCACCATATAACAAAACTGATAGATGTACAATGTCATTTCATTCACCAAGTAGCACTCTGAAAACACTTTTACCAAGTGTTCAAGCAATATAGTGAGATATAAAGGAAGAAACTTTTCAAAAGGACAGTTCATGACAAAATCATTTTGCCATTGTTGCTGAGTCTTCAACATTTATGTACTTCAGCAAAAAGACTGCATGAAAACTGGGTGCTATTATGCTCTCGAGCTTAATTTCCCCCACCATGTTCGTCGACTTTTTTCGGATTCGGAAAGCCTTGCTTTTGTCTCCCGTAATCTAACCTTGTATTGTTTCTTCCATCCCTCAAATCTTTGTTTAAGTTTCCGTAGTTCATCAGCGGAGTTCGTGTTGGCAGACTGCCCTGGTTTAATCTCATTCAAAGCTTTAACTTCATCATTGAAGGTTTGTCTTCGCTGCTCAAATTCCTTCATCAGATTACTTACAGTTGTCAAAGTACCATTAGCCTGCTTCCCGGAATCGGAGACGGAAAAACTACCAGAAAGCTTCATAGGTGTGCTTCCACTAGTTGTACGAAATCCCATAGAAGAAGCATCTTCAGAATCATAGTAGCGAGGCGACACAAGATCGTGTCTTACAGGTTGAACAGTGCCATTCTCTGAAGCAAGGCTCTTTCTAGCAGCAACAAGACTCGACTGCAGTGATATTGTAATTAGAACCAGCTATAAAAGTTTAAGATCCCTGTCTAGTTCAAAGTGAAATAAACTCATGATAGAAAAAATCAACAAAGTAGTAATTTATCAGCCAAAATTCTTCATAAAAATAGAAATGACAAAATTAAGTTCAACACAATATCAAAGTTAAAAACACCTGCCGTAGGTTTAGGATTTGACCTAACCCCTTCTTACAAAATTGACATGTAGATTAATGGGTGCACTTATAAATTTCTTCAGATCTTATTATTTTTCAGTGGGATATGTGTTTTGTATTATACATCTCCTCATGCACAGCAGTTATCATTTTTCACTGTGGGATATGGGTTTTTTCTTCGGATCTTATCATCTCCTCACACACAGCAGTTATCATTTTTCAGTGGGATATGGGTTTTTCGGTATTATACATCTCTCACGCACAACACTACTTCTTCGGATCTTATCATCTCCTCACGCACAACAGTATTGGGCTTGCTGCATGATAAGCATGGTATGGTGGGCTCAAATACCGTCTTGGATTTTGGATTTTTCCTAACTCTTTCATAAACCGATTTGTAATTTTAGGATGTCCTTCATATACTCTTTTCAGACCTTATCTCTTTTCAATGTGGGACTGGAGTTTGCATTGAATATGGTTGATTGGAGCCAAGATAGCAGCATCTAGGCATGTTGCACCCAATCAAAACAAGCAATGCTGACTGAAACTATGTAGCAACCTTGCTCTGTGAGAAATCGTAGTGGAACGTTATGGCACACAACCAAATGGCATAAATGGCGTGATTTGATGATTAATTCTACTTGTTCGCGCTAGAGCAAGATTTCGCTCATTAAACTTCCTTGAACTTGAATGCGAAAACGCAGTCATAGTAAGAAATATTTGATATGCAGATATCATCGGAGCAGATGAGTTTAACAGCCCAGTGTGTAGAGAAGGAGGCTGTGCCACCGTGGCTGATGGCGGTGAAGGAGGCGAAGGAGGAATTTGATATGAGAAAGCCATGGGTAAGGACTAGATAGCTCTTGATACAATTTTATAGTAGTAAGGAATCCGGGGAAAGAGAAAATTGAGAGATGCAATTTCCTTATCATGATTTCTGAGTATTACACTACAGACTACAGAGCATATGCTTATATAAAAATTGTAGCCATTATAAAGTTGAGAGATGCAATTTCCTTATCATGATTTCTGAGTATTACAGTACAGACTACAGAGCATCTGCTTTTATAAAAATTGTAGCCATTATATGGCTGCAACTGACTCTATAATACAACTATAACTAAAACAGTTAGTGACATCTGTCCTAGCTAACTAACCAGTTAACAGAGATAGAAATGAAGTCATATCAGACATTTAAAACTATCTTATTATTTTATCATATTTTGGATATAGATGTTATTTGGTCATTAAGTGGAGGAGATATGACGAGATTGTTAATGCATCCATTTCAGTAACATCCATTAGTATATCAAAAGATGAGGCCTAGCCTAAACTGAAAACTTACTTGCAAGGATGCCATCTGCTTTTGCCAAGCCTCCTCCATTGACTTCATCTTTGTCTCATATTCAACCCTCTTTCGCTCAGATTGTTTTAGCTGTTCTCTCAATTCAGTATATTCTTCTTCCTTTTGCTCCACAATTGCTTCCGCTTTGTACACGCGATTTTGTAATTCTGCTAAAGCTGAAGGCATGTTCTGAAGCAGCTCTTTGGACAAATACTGCTAAACCAACAAGAAGAAAAGAAAGGGTCTTCATCATGAGTTGGTGAGAATTTTAACAATATCATAACGAAAAAATATTATATCCATGGAAGCAATATTTCAAATTATCAAAGCTGAATAATTTGATATATTATATTATGAATATACAAGTGCTAATCCCTTTAAATAGAGTATTCTGGCCTAATGGGCCTTACTAAAGATCCAAACTTAAATTACTAATAAAAATAACAAACTAATTAATTATTTATAACACTCCCTCTCAAGTTGGTGAATATATATCTATCATTCCCAGTTTAGAAACAATTTCTTCAAAGTTATTGTTGTTCAGCCCTTTTGTTAGAAGATCTGCAAGGTTGCCTTGGGAGGACACATATGGAGTGCAAATAAGGCCACTATCTAATTTTTCTTTAATGAAGTGTCTTTCAACTTCAATATGTTTGGTTCTGTCATGTTGCACTGGATTATGAGTTATGCTGATAGCCGATTTATTATCACAATATGGTCTCATCAGTTCATCGCACTTTATCCTCAGATCTTCTAAGATTGATTTCAGCCATATTAGTTCACATATCCCTTGTGCCATTGCCCTGTACTCTGCTTCAGCACTAGATCTCGATACTACATTTTGTTTCTTACTTTTCCAAGTCACAAGATTTCCACCTAGGAAAGTGCAATAACCTGTAGTTAATCTCCTATCCACAATTGACCCTGCATAGTCGACATCAGTATATGCTTCAAGACCTACACTCCCATTTCTTTCAAACAAAATTCCTCTACCAGGTGTTCCTTTCAAATATTGTACAATTCGGAGCGCAGCTTGTAAGTGAATCTCCTTTGTTCGGTGCATGAATTGGCTGACTAAGCTAACGGCAAAAGCAACATCAGGTCTAGTATGTGAGAGATATATAAGTTTTCTGACTAATCTCTGATACATTTCCTTATCAACCGCAATATCTTCTTCTGCATTTCCCAACTTTACATTTGGATCAACGGGTGTATTTGCAGGCTTGCATGCTGTCTTGCTAGTTTCCTGCAGAAGGTCAGTAATGTATTTCTGTTGAGATATGAAAATTCCTTTCTTAGAGTGGGCAACTTCAATTCCCAGAAAGTATTTCAATTTTCCCAAGGATTTAATCTCAAATTCCTTGGCTAAGTGTATATCCAACAATTGTTGTCCTTCCTCGTCATTACCTGTGACTATAATATCATCCACATATACCAATAACACAGTTACTCCCCCTGTTTCAGAATGTCTGATAAATAAGGTATGATCTCCTTGACTTTGTTTGAAGCCCAAGCCTATCATAACATTAGTGAATCTTCCAAATCATACTCGTGATGATTGCTTTAACTCATATAAAGATTTTTTTAACTTGCACACGGTGTTGGTGGTAGTATGTTCACGAAACCCAGGGGGTACATCCATGTAGATTTCTTCTTCAAGTTCACCATGAAGGAACGCATTCTTCACATCGAATTGGTTTAAGTTCCAATTACAATTAGCTGCTAAAGATAATATCACCCTAACTGTATTCATTTTTGCAACTGGAGCAAATGTCTCTGAATAATCTACTCCATAGGTTTGAGTGAATCCTTTAGCTACCAATTTTGCCTTGTATCTCTCAATCGATCCATCTGCCTTGTATTTAATAATGTATACCCACTTGCACCTTACAGGTTTCTTTCCATTTGGTAAAGAAACCAATTCCCAAGTATTGTTCTTTTCCATTGCTTCCATCTCCAAATCCATGGCTTGTTTCTATTTCCTGGCAGACAATGCCTTAGATAAAGAGGTAGGTAGTTTTATAGGGTTCAGATTTGTAAGGAAGGCTTTATGGGTAGGTGAAACATGTTCAAAACTTAGGTAGTTGGATAGAGGGTAAAGTGGTTGTTTGGTACAGCTTCTGGTATCTTTCCTAAGGGCAATTGGAAGATGTAAATCTTCATAGTGTGATGGTAGTGGTGGTGGAGTTGAATCGGATTCTGGTTCCTGTTCATGAGAAAATTCAGAAGTTGAATCACTAGAGTTAGAATTTACCTCATGTAATGTCGGGTCAAACTCTTGGATATGAGTAGATTCAGGAATGATCTTCCTTCTTGTATATACTAAATTCTTCTCATATCTTACATCAGTTTCATCTTTTTCAGAATCACATTTAGTTCCAAGAGTAAGGTCAGGAAGTATAAGGGACTCATCTTCCTTATTTACATTCTCCCCCTGAAGATGAGTTTGAACGAAGTAACTTTCTTGTTCATGGAAAATGACGTCTCGAGAGACAAAGAACTTGTGAGACGGTGGATGATAACATTTGTAACCTTTTTGGGTGGAAGAATATCCTACAAAGACACACTTTAAGGCTCTAGGGTCAAGTTTCCCTCTACCATCACTATGAATATGGACGAACGATGTATACTAAAATATCTTAGGAGTGAGGTTACTAGAGGTAAACACATTAGGATAGAACGAGGATAAGACTTCCATAGGAGTTTTGAAGCAAGGACAGTAGAAGGCAAGCGATTTATGAGATACGATGCAGTTAAAACTGCCTCACCCAATATTTCTTTGGTACTTTATTTTGAAATAGCATAGCACGTGTTTGATCTAGCAAATGCCTATTTTTTCTTTCAGCAATGCCATTTTGTTGGGGTGTTTTAACACATGAAGACTCATGAATGATACCTTCATTTTAACACAAGGAATTAAGATTATGATTAAAATAATCCTTGGCATTATTAGACCGAATCCTCTTAATACTCATACCAAATTGATTTTTAACCATAGAGAGAAATTGAGGAACCACATGACTAACTTCAGATTTTTGTTTAAATAAGTAGACCCAAGTAACCTGAGTACAGTCATCAATAAAGGTGATAAACCAACGGGCACCTGAAATATTTGGAATATTAGATGGACCTCACACATCTGTATGAACTAAATGAAACAGAAAAGTACTCATTTTATTACTAATGGAGAAAGGTACACGCTTGTGTTTAGCAAACTCACACACCTCACAATGAAGACTCTCAACATCTAATGTTTTAAATAAAACAGGAAATAACTGCTTAATGACTCTAAACGAAGGATGGCCCAGACGACAATGGTATAAGAGAACCTTCTCCCTATTGGTCTTTATTGATTCTAACAAAAATGAATTGCTGCTGAGAAAATATTGGCTTGAATCTTTGTTATCCAAGTAGTAAAGACCATTCTATTCTCTAGCACTTCCAATCGTCCTCCCTGAATTCTTGTCCTGAAAAACACAAGAGTCATTATAGAAAATAACATTACATGATAGGTCTTTTGTGAGTTTATGTATGGAAATAAGGCTAGTAGTCAATTTTGGGATATGAAGGACGTTGTTAAGAGGCATGGATGAATTAGGTTTAATTGTTCCTTCACCTGCAACAGTTATAAGGGTGCCATCTGCAGTGGATATTTTTTTGTTACTGGGGAAAGGTTAATAGGTGGAGAAGTGTGTGGGTAAGGGTGTCATGTGGTCAGTGGCTCCAGAGTCTAATATCCAGTATTGTTTAAAGGGTATATCTGAGGCATTAAGTCCAAACAAAAATGGAGAGTTGCCAAATGGAAAAGATAATAGAAACATACCTGGACGTGTTAAAGAACAAGTACCTGTTGGTTTCTCCAACTTACTGAGGAGAGATCTCACTTTTTCTACTTCACTTAGGTTAAGGTGCACCCCTCCTTCTAGATTGTCTCCACTAGTACTTCCAGCCATGTGTGCATGTCCTCCCTTTCTAGATAAGTCTCTTTTTTGTCCCCACTCTCTATTAGAAGGCCGGCTAATCAATTTCCAACATTTTTCTCGAGTATGACGAGGCTTGTTGCAATAAGTACACCACACCCCTTCGCCCTTCTTCTCAACATAGGTTTCACCCAATTTCTTCTGATCAACTAACATGGTTGAACTCTTCTCAACTAGCATTGCTGAGCTTTCCATAGATGGTGGTGTCAACATTAATTCCCTTCTACTTTCTTCACTCCTCACTATAGACACTACATCATTAATGTTCGGTACTTTTTCTTTGCCAAGAATTTGTACTCTAACATGGTCAAAGTCAGAGTTAAGCTCTGCCAGAAAGTCGTAGACTCAATCTTGCTCAATGTACTCCCTAAGTTTTGTTGCATCTGTTGTACACTCGGTTTTGATAACTCTATAGTGGTCTAACTCCATCCACAAGGCTTTTAGATGATTAGCATATTTTGTAACTGTTTTGTTGCCTTGTTTGGTTCCCAGTGTTTTCACCTTCATATCATATATTTGGGCAGCATCTTTGGCTTTAGAATAAGTTTCTTCTAATGTGTTCCAAATCTCTTTTGTTGTATTTAGGAACATGCAAGTGTCACTAATTTTTGGAGTCATTGAAGTCCATAACCATGCAATGATCGCTGAATTTTCCGTATCCCACTTGTCAAATTTGGGATCTTTCTCTTTGGGAGGTGTGTTTGTAAGGTGTTTTGCTTTTCCCTTACCTTTCAAGGTCGTTTTCACGAGTTGAGACCACTTTAAATAATTTTTTCCATTCAATTTGTAAACTTGAGGAATAATAGGTAATTCTGATTCAGATTTGTACGCATTTGTTTCATCTTTACTGTCAGCCATTGAAAGAATTTAGAAACAAATGCAAGCAAAAAACCACAAGTACGAGGTTGTTCTATCAGTGAGGATGAACAATACCACAAACAGTAGCGATAAACAGTGCTTAAAAGTACCGTGAACAGTGCCGGAACAGTAGCGCTGAACAGTGCTGGAAGTACCGCAAATAACAACGATGAATATTGTCGAAAACAGAGATGAACAACAGTGTTGCAGTAGTGCGGCGAACAGTGTTGCAGCAGTGTGATGAATAGTGTCGCACAGTATATTGAACAGTACCACAGAGTGCGATGAACAGTGTCGCACCGTGTGATGAACAGAATTGTTGAACAGTTCAAACAGTGAAGAAAAGTTTTACCAAAGAACCGCAATTAAGGCGGCTAGGGTTTTTTATGCGGAAGCGAAACCCTCTCGAACGAGAGCTCGTGATACCATATCAAAGCTGAATAATTTGATATATTATATTATGAATATACCAGTGCTAATCCCTTTAAATAGAGTATTTTGACTTAATAGACCTTACTAAAAATTCAAACTTAAATTACTAATAAAAATAACAAACTAATTAATTATTTATAACACAAATAGTAAATAAGAAAGATGCGTATTAAATGCATATGCAAATGAAGTTACAATATGTTGAATGGAAGAAAAAAATTGGAATACAACAACGTAAATCAGTGCTTGGTGCCATTTTCACTAGGAGGCTTACATAACTGTATAATTACCACAAAAATGAAGAAAAGGGGAATATTTTGGATATCTAGCAGCCGACTAGTAAAATCCGGCTGCAACAGAGTTTGGTTTTTATGCCGCATAAGCTTAATTCATATTCCTTGAATTACCAAACAAGGAATTAAATACGGAAAGAAGTTTGTCCAATGCATTTCCAATCATTGTTAATAGATTTAAGTCGAGGGATTAATAATTGAGATATAATTAAGAACTCAAATATACTAGAATCGGGAGTAGTCAAAATTACAAATGATTTAAATACTCTATCTAGGACTTCTGTCCATTGGGTTAATACTTTGTGTTTTATTCTTACTCATTAGTTTAAGACTTTTGTGTTTTATTCTTATTAAATTAATTGTTCACTACTTTGTTATCATAAACAATTCAACTGCTCGTTCGTTTCAATAATCTTTATTAATTTGGTATTTGCTAGTTAATCTAATCTTAGTGGATCTGACAATTTTTTATACTACTTATGCGATAATTGGCACTTGATATAAGTGACATTTTAGCACAACAACAGACATTTGTGTGATAATAGTATTGAATGGTGGGACAGAAGAGAAATGTGAAAACTATATGTTTGAAACTCTAATTAGTTACAAGTTTAAATCAGAAAAAAGAATAGGAAAACTAGATTTTAGTGTATTTACAACAACAGAAAAATAGCTAAGTAGAGATGGAGTTGTCTAAATTAAATCACAGAGAAAATAAGACTATATTCAAGTGCATGGTAAAATACCTCAACTTCTGGCATCTGAACACAAGAGTTCCATCTAGGTTTTTCATTTTCATGATATTTCTTCAGTCTATTGATGTAACTAGAATCCCTACGAACCAACCACCCACGAATCACTGCATGAAAAGGAAACAGAATAACCAAATCAAATTCAACACCTATTTGGAAGATAAGCATGACAAAAAAGAGAACCGTGCTAACCAGATTGAAGTACTATGATTGCTTGAATCTCCTCAAGTTTTTTAGAATAAATTGTTATGGAAGATTTCATTAAAACACCATGTTTCCTTCTTGTAATGTCTCCATGCATAACTGCAATATGACAAAGTAGCAATTAGAAATTTAGAAATAAACTAGAACCAAGGTCATGAATAATCAATTGTGACAAGAATTTTGTGATATGAGCCTACAACAGCAACAACAACCACCCAGCCTTATCCTACATGTATCAACTTCTGCCATAATGTTCTATCGAGGACCATGCTTTTATCTAAATTGTTAAGCTCGAGATCTTTCTTAATAACTTCTCTTATAGTTTTCCTAGGTCTTCCCCTACCTCTAACTATTTGACCCCTCTCCATCTGATCTACTCTCCTTACCACATAATCTAAAGGTCTTCTCTTTACTTGTCCAAACCACCGAAGTCTATTCTCCACCATTTTTTCTACTATAGGTGCTACCCCATAAGTACCAATAAGGTCCTCAAATTTATGAATAATCAATTGTGACGAGAATTTTGTGATATGAGCCTACAGTTTAGATATTTAATTTTCTTAAAGCATGAGCACCAATAAGGTCCTCAAATTTATTATACAACTAGAGGCCAAACTGCAGAGGTGTTTCTATTTCAACCAATATCATCTATGCTTTTATGATAATTAGTTTCCACTTCAACCAATATCATCTATGCTATTATGATAATTACTTGAGGAATCTTCTTTTCAACGAAGAAACTTATTCATAATGCCTACACAATCAGTAGATAGGTTTGCAAAATTGAAACTAATATTGATACTGGCAGTACATGATTGTAATGTTGTCACTGCATTCCTAAGTTTACGGAAATAACTGCGGGCTTGATGACCACGGAAGCATTTTTGAATCCCAAGTATTCCCCGCAAAAACTGTTTTCTCTTATCCTCCAGTGCACCAATCTACAAAGCAAACCAGAGCACATGATTGACCCAATAAACACAAAATGTAAAACTATAAAATCAAATCAAACAAGAAATAACAGATTAAACATAAGCAAAAATTAATGCTTCATAAACAAAACATTGAAAAAAGGGTTGATCATCTTTCAATGGCACCTCTAGTGTTGAAGTACAGGTTTTTAATTTGACTTACATGATGCAGGGGGATAAACAAAATGAATGTACTAAGTAAAATACATCTCTACGAAGAAAACTTAGACATATACCTGCCCTGCTCGAAGATATAGTTTTGTGTAGCCAACTTGGTACATTTCAGAAGGGATATTAAATTTTTGCAAAACTGCAACTGAGACGCTCAACGGATCCCGAGGTATATCAGTCTCAGAAAGCAGAAACTTGTACCTAGATACATATAGGAACTGAAATCAACTCATCAATGAAGATAATCTAGAAACCCTGAGAAAGTTCTCAAATTCCAACTACCTTCTGGAAAATTCTTGATGGTTCACTCGAGTAGGAAATCCAGCCTTCGAAATTTTAACAGCTTCTAGAACTCTACAACATCTGAGCTGTTGTAGGACAAGTTCCTTGTCATAAATTCCAGGGAGGTTCTTAGTATTTGGCTTTATGCAGTGAATAAAGTGAGGAGTGGTGCTCTCCAATTGATGCATCAACTTGAACAATAGATCCTAAAAGTAAGGAACTTGTTAGATTTGTGTTACTTGGATAATTTCTTTGTATATGTAATGTTTAAAATGGCATTTATTTCCCATCATCATGTCCTAATCTTCTGTGAAAAATCAAAATAGTAATTTCTTTCCAAGGCCTTAATAAGCTAAAGCAGCTTAAGAAATGCTAAAAGATTACCTTGAACTTTGTTCCAACACCTCTCTTCTGTGAGTATAGTGCACCAACATGGAAAGTGGAGTTTCCATGCTCCTCGGATTGGTTAATCACTTTGGAGAACAACTTCAGCAGTTCACAATTACATGATGAAAGGAGTTGAATAGCATTAGAAGACAATGTATCTCTGTTCTTTACTAGAAAGCCATTTGTATCATACAAAACCTGATAGAAGCCCATATATTAGTAAAATCACAAACTTAAAATAAAAATTTCATGGGCACACTCTGAGTATGGCATAGAGAAAAATTTAACAAAATAATGTTTGCTCATAGCTACTTGACTATAAGAGTTCCAGCCATAAAACACTTGCCAGATGCTTGCATGCTTAACAAAATTACATTTTTATTTGCAGGTAACGAAATAAACGGAAAACAAAATTTTCTCTGGTGATCTTCCGGGAAACTTTTCCATAGGCAAACTATATATAATTTTACCGCTATCCGAGATTAACAACTCTGGTCATTAATTTTGAACATGAATCCCGATCATATAGATTAATCAAAATTTTCTACTGAAATTTCTGTAGCAGTAGCCAGACACTTTTTCTTTTCATTTTTATGTAGCCAGTCACTTTTGTTGTCACTTTCATTTATGATTTGAAATTGTTGATATTTGTAAATATATATATATATATATATATATATATATATATATATATATATATATATATATATATATATATAGTGTTAAGAGTATTTGTATATAGAATAGTCCCACATTGACTATATCATGTAATTAGTTGTAATCTATCTATATATAATAATGTCTCCGTAGTGCTTTTCAAAACACACGGTTTATTCATATGTCTCTTAGTCTCTTGTATTTCAACATGGTATCTAGAGCCTGCTAAGAGGCAATTCTTTTTTCGCCGTGCTTTACCCGGTTGACCCACTGTCTTCTGGTGAGAAATTTTTTTATTTTTTTTACAAACCGTGTTGTCACTCCGGTTTGCCTCTCACTTTTCAAAATTCTCTGGTAACCACCCTGCCGCCGTTACTGTTCCGGCGACATTTCGGAAAGCCGACCCCACCATCAGTTTTCAATATTCTCCGGTCATAACTGCATAGCCGCCGTCCGCCGCCGTCGCTACTATTTCTGGTGATCTTCCGGGAAACTTTTCCATAGGCAAACTATTCTCGTGATATTTTCTCTCTTTAGATACTCATGGCTACTCCTCAGAACTTTACGCCAAACTACGATGATTTCCTCAGGTGGTATCAGAATTATCAGAACTCAGATTCTACTGCTACGGTAGCACACACTGCTAATTCATCTATTTGCCTCTCTCAATCATCTCCTCTTCGACCTTGGGTCCTTGATTCTGGTGCGTCTGATCATGTTACTGGTAATAAAAATCTTTTCTCTTCCTTCTCTACCTCTGGTTTGTTACCTACCATAACTTCTGCCAATGGTTCTCAAACCCGATCCGAAGGGATTGGTACGGTTCAAATTCTACCTTCTCTCTCTGTTACTTCTGTCCTCTATGTACCTAATTGTCCATTTAATTTACTTTCAGTTAGTCGTTTAACTCGTTCTCTTGATTGTAGTGTCACCTTCACTAACAATAATGTTACCCTGCAGGATCGGAGTTCGGGACGGACGATTTGCGTCGGATATGAGTCTCAAGGCCTTTATTACCTCTCATTGTCATCTCAGACATGCTAAGCCAAAGATTCTCCACTCACTATCCATGCTCAGTTAGGTCATCCAAGTCTTTCCAAATCACATAAATTGGTGTCAAATTTATCGACAGTATCTAATTTACATTGTGAGTCGTGTCAGTTAGGGAAACACACACGTAGTCAATTTCCCAATCGAGTCAACAAACGGGCTTCGTCCCCTTTTACGTTAGTTCACACCGATGTTTGGGGTCCCTCGCGTACTGTCTCTACTCTTGAGTCTAGGTATTTTGTCACCTTTATTGATGATTTTTCACGTTGCACGTGGTTATTTTTAATGAAGAATAGATCTGAATTATTTTCTATTTTTGAACAATTTTATCGAGAAATAAGAACTCAATTCGGTGTGTCTATCCGTACCTTAAGAAGTGACAATGCCCGTGAATATTTATCCCAACAATTTCAAAATTTTATGTCACACAATGGTATTCTCCATCAAACATCTTGTCCTCACACACCTCAACAAAACGGTGTAGCCGAACGTAAAAATCGGCATCTCGTAGAAACCACTCGGACCCTACTTCTCCATGGTAATGTTCCACTTCGGTTTTGGGGGGATGCTGTGCTAACGGCATGTTACCTTATAAATCGCATGCCCTCGTCTGTCCTTAACAATAAAATCCCTCATTCAATCCTTTTTCCCAATTCTCCACTTCACCCAATTCCTCCCCGAATCTTCGGGTCCACATGTTTTGTACACAATCTCTCCCCTGGTCTTGATAAACTATCAGCTCGATCACTAAAGTGTGTCTTTCTTGGTTATCATCGATCCCAAAAAGGTTATCGTTGTTATTCACATACTCTACAACGATACCTCATATCGGCCGATGGTACCTTCTTCGAGTATGTTTCATATTTCGAGTCCAACCAAGCAACTCCGAAACCCCTTCAGGAAAGTATTCCCACACCTCTTCCGGAAGTCCCATCTGTCATTATCCCCCATCATTCTAGGGAACCTGACCCACTAGATACCCCTACGGTTGATCCCCCCACTCCTCGCCCACTTCAAACATATCAGCGTCGTCACCCAACGTCTGTCGTACCTGTCCCTGAAGTCGTATCTGTCCCTGAAGTCGTACCTGTCCCTGAAGTCGTACCTATCCCTGAGGTCACTACGGACTCTCCTCCGACGCTCTCTCCATCACTGGATCCGATCTTGCAACCTGAGTCTGATCTTCCGATTGCCCTTTGAAAAGGTACACGTCAAACACGAAATCCTTCTCCACATTATATTGATTTATGTTATCATCGTCTTTCCCCTTTGCAGTATACTTGTTTGGTTTCTTTGTCTTCTGTTTCTATTCCTAAAACTCCAGGTGAAGCATTATCTCACCCTGAGTGGAGGCAAGCAATGATTGATGAAATGTGAGCTCTTCAAAGCAGTGGTACCTGGGAACTGGTTCCTCTACCCCATGGGAAATCTTTAGTAGGTTGTCGTTGGCTTTATACAGTGAAGGTTGGTCCAGATGGTAAGATTGATCGATTTAAAGCTCGCTTGGTAGCCAAAGGATACACGCAGATTTTTGGGTTGGATTATAGTGATACCTTTTCGCCTGTAGCCAAGATGGCATCTGTTAGACTTCTTCTAGCCATTGCAGCCATTCGACATTGATCTCTTCATCAACTTGATATCAAAAATGCATTCTTACATGGTGATCTCGAAGAGGAAGTATATATGGAGCAACCACCTGGGTTTGTTGCTCAGGGGGAGTTATTGAATATGGTTTGTAGGCTACACAGGTCTCTTTATGGTCTTAAGCAATCTCCGAGAGCTTGGTTTGGCAGATTCAGCACTGTAGTACAGCAGTTTAGTATGATCCGTAGTGAAGCTGACCATTCTGTTTTTTATCATCACTCACCCCAAGAGTGTATTTATCTTATTGTGTATGTTGATGACATTGTCATAACTGGTAGTGATCAGCAAGGAATACTCCAGTTGAAACAACATCTCTCGAAACAATTTCAGACAAAAGATCTTGGTAAACTCCGCTATTTCTTGGGTATTGAAGTAGCCCAATCTAAAGATGGTTTGGTGATTTCTCAGCGGAAATATGCTATGGATATTTTGGAAGAAACAGGTTTGTTAAATACTAAACCAGCGGATACTCCTATGGATCTAAGTGTTAAACTTCTACCCAATCAGGGGGAGCCTTTATCTGACTCAGGAAGGTATAGGAGATTGGTTGGAAAGTTGAATTATCTCACAGTCACTCGTCCGGACATTTCTTTTGCAGTCAGTGTGGTAAGCCAGTTCTTAAATTCCCCTTGTCAGGAACACATGGATGCTGTTATCCGGATTCTGAGATACATCAAATGTGCTCCAGGAAAAGGTCTTGTGTATGAGGATAAAGGACATACCCAGATAGTTGGATACTCCGATGCTGATTGGGCAGGGTCACCCATTGATAGACGATCCACCTCTGGGTATTGTGTACTTGTTGGAGGAAACCTTATATCTTGGAAAAGTAAGAAACAAAATGTAGTTGCAAGACCAAGCGCCGAGGCAGAGTATAGGGCCATGGCAATGACAACATGTGAACTTATTTGGTTAAAACAGTTGCTCAAGGAACTTCAAATTGAAGAAGCAAGACCAATGACACTTATTTGTGATAATCAAGCTGCATTGCACATTGCTTCAAATTCAATCTTCCATGAGAGGACCAAACATATTGAGATAGATTGTCACTTTGTCAGAGAGAAGATCGAGTCAGGCGACATCGTCACAAGCTTTGTCAACTCTAATGATCAATTGGCAGATGTGTTTACAAAATCCCTACGGAGCCCTAGAACTAACTATATGTAACAAGCTTGGTGCATTTGACTTATATGCTCAAGCTTGAGGGGGAGTGTTGATATTTGTAAATATATATATATAGTGTTAAGAGTATTTGTATATAGAATAGTCTCACATCGACTATATCATGTAATTAGTTGTAATCTATCTATATATAATAATGTCTCCGTAGTGCTTTTCAAAACACACGGTTTATTCATATGTCTCTTAGTCTCTTGTATTTCAACAGAAATGTTTTAAGGTTTGTGTATAACATATTGTAGAAATATATTTTATATTTCCTTGTTTGATGAGAATTACATATGCCCTATTTATAGAATACACAAGGCAGGATTTGAAAGAGAAATATGCCCTAAGAATCAGGGGAATTAATTTCCCATAAATGCTAATTCTAATTACAGAAAAGAACAAAAAATAATAGCTAATTAATTACATTAATCCTAATCCTAATGGGCTGTACAAACAGAATCATTTGATTCTCTATTGATTGTTCCACACTCCCCCTCAATCTGGGTGGTAGATGTCTATCATACCCAGATTGGATATGATATTCTCGTATATGTTCCTTGGAAGGGCTTTTGTTAGAATGTCTACAGTTTGCTGGCATGATGGAATATGGTTAACACTTATAATTTCATGATCAATTTTCTCTTTGATGAAGTGTCGGTCTATCTCTACATGCTTTGTTCTATCATGTTGTACCGGGTTCTCGCAATGCTAATAGAAGCCTTGATATCACATAATATCTTCATGGGGTGATTGGTAGGAATTTTGATCTCATCTAGCATTCGCTTAAGCCAAATTCCTTCACAAATACCTTGTGACATAGCTCTGAATTTTGCTTCTGCACTACTCCTAGCCACAACAGATTGTTTCTTGCTTCTCCAAGTTACCATATTACCCCATACAAATGTGCAGTAGCCTGTAGTCGATTTTCTGTCAGATAAACATCCTGCCCAATCAGAATCAGTGTAGACTTTAATACCTCTGTTTGAGTTATTTTGAAAATAAAGTCCTCGGCCTGGCGTACCTTTCAGGTATTGGAGAATTTTGTTCACATTTCTCATGTCAGTTTCAGTTGGATTTGACATATAATGACTAGCCATGCTTACAGCAATAACAATGTTTGGTCTAGTGTGAGTTAGATAGATTAATTTTCCGACTAGACTTTGATATCTATCTTTATTAGCTAGTACATTTTCATCTTCACTCCTTTTTACTTGTTCTATGGGAGTATTGGCAGCTTTGCATCCAAGCATACCTCTTTCTTGAAGTAAATCAAGAGTGTAGTTCCTTTGAGAAACTAAAATACCATTCTTTGTTCGTGCAATTTCCATCCCTAGAAAATACTTGAGTTGTCCTAAGTCTTTGACTTCAAATTCTTTAGCTAGAAGTTTCTTTAACTGGTTGACTTGTTCATCATCATCTCTTGTAATTACGATATCATCAACATAGACAATAAACAAAGCTATCTTCCCATCCAAAGAGTGCTTGACAAACATAGTATGGTCTGTTTGACATTGAACAAAACCATCTTGCTTGACAACTTTTGTTAGTCTGCCAAACCATGCCCTTGGTGATTGTTTGAGGCCATATAGAGATTTTCGAAGTCGATACACCATGTTGGAGGTTCCAGATGATTCAAGTCTCGAAGGAATTTGCATATATACCTCTTCTTGTAACTCCCCATTTAGAAATGCATTCTTTATGCCTAGTTGGTGTAGGGGCCAATCTAGATTTGTTGCCAGAGATAGTAGAACCCAGACAGAATTGAGCTTCACAACAGGTGCAAAAGTCTCCTCATAATCCACCCCATATGATTGTGTGAACCCCTTAGCAACCAACCGAACTTTGTACCTGTTTATACTCCCATTAGCATTGTGCTTAATTGGAAATATCCACTTGCATCCTACTGCTTTCTTCCTTTCTGGTATAGCAGTGATCTCCCATGTGCCATTTTTTACAAGTGCTTGAACTTCTTCTGTTACAGCTGCCGCCCATTCAGTTTTCTGCAATGCTTCTTGAATATTATTTGGAATTTCTATGTTGTCAACAGCTGCTACAAAGGATCTGTAACTTTGTGATAGTTTTCCATAGGAGATATATTTTTCAATAGGGTGTTTAGTGCAAGTTCTAACCCTTTTTCTCAAAGCAATAGAAATATCAATATTTGTTGTATTTATATCAACATGTTCAGAGTTAGGAAGAATATTACCTGTGGGAACTTCATTTTCTAGAGTCTGATCTGACTCATGGCCTTGCATCGGAGCTATACTTGACTCTACTTCCTTCCTCTTCTTTTTGTAACAAAAACCCTTCCACTTGCTTGTTTTTGGATCACAATTCTGTTGAGATGTGATTGAGACTATAATTGGTCTTTTTTCCGTCACAACTTCTGTTGTCCTTTCACTCGGCTGAATGTTAGAGGTTTGGTTTGGTAATTTTTCAACTAATTTAGGCATAGGTTCGGCTGATTGAGTGTTACCGGTTTGGTCTGGTAAGATTTTGTCATGTTCTGTTAGTTCAAGATGTTCAAGAGGCAAAAGTTGGTATTCTGAATTTTCGATGTATGATTGCTCCCCCTGAATACCAGTTTTGGTGTAATAGGGCTGATTTTCAAAGAAGGTTACATCCATGGTGTGGTAAAATTTTTTGGTATGGGGAGAATAACACCTATATCCCTTTTGGTGAGGAGAGTAACCAAGAAAAATGCATTTGATGGATTTTGGGTCTAATTTGCTTCGGTGAGTGTTGAGGTTATGGACAAAAGTTGAGCATCCAAATATTTTTAATGGAATGGGGGAAAAGATTTTGCTGGTTGGAAATAGGTTTTGAAGTGTGGAGAGTGGGGTCTTAAAGTTAAGGATACGGGAGGGCGTTCGATTTATAAGGTGAGTTGCTGAAAGGACAGCTTCTCCCCAAAAGTGTGTCGGTTCTAAGTATCTGAATATTGCTTTGAAATTGTGTTTGTACCATCTTATGATCAATTTCAAATATTCTCCCTACTTCTGATTTTTCCTTCATTAGAAACACCCAAGTAACACGTGCGTGATCATCAATACAGGTGACAAACCATCTCGAGCCTGTAATGTTGTGGACTCGTGATGGTCCCTATACATCACTATGAATGAATAAAAAAGGTTTGGAGGGTTTATAGGGTTGGGGTGAGTAATGGTTTCGGGTATGTTTAGACAATTGGCAAATTTCACTTTGAAAATGTTTCTTGTTTTTATTGAATAAAGAGGGAAACATTTTTTCCAAGTATATGAAATTTGGGTGGCATAATCTATAGTGCCACATCATTACAGGACTATTATCATTTGAAACTGCAGCAGTAACATGATAATTATTCTCGAGTTTTTCTTCTGATTTTTCCACTTGAAGGAGGTAGAGTCCAGCACACTCTTCAACATTGTCAATCGTTTTCCCTGACTCCAAAATCTGAAATTCACACAAGTTAGGGAAGAATTTGGTAACACATTTCAAATCTCTTGTAATCTTGCTAATAGACAGCAAGTTACAATCCAGTTTGGGCACATACAAAATAGAGTGAAGTGTAATATTTGGTGAAATGATAATTGATCTTTTACCCATGACCTTAGAAAGTGTACCATCAGCTATTCGAACATTATAGTTATAGGGACATGGAGAATAACTACTAAACAAAGTAAAGTCTCCAGTCATGTGATCTGAAGCCCCTGAGTCAACAATCAATGATTTTATTTTTTCCTTACTAGTGTTTAGAGCACGTAAGTAATTACCTCTTTGAGCCACTACAGCAGTACCATCTTTTTCTGCAGTTAACATGGTTTGCTGAAAGAGTTTTTGAAGAGTCTTCATTTGTTCTTTGCTAAAAAGAGATGAGTTAGAGTATACCTCACTTTCTTGATTGTTACATGTTGTGTTACCTCTGCCCTCCTTGCCTTTGAACAATTTGGCCTCTGAAGGTTTTCCATGTATGATCCAACATGTTTCCTTTGTGTGGCCTGGTCTCTTGCAGTGATCACACCAAGGGCGGGTTTTCTTTTGTGGTGGCCGAGGCTGATTCCCTCTTGCTGCCATTGCAGAGCTCTCGTTGTACGGAACTGAGTTGGGTGTCCCCAACATGATTTTCCTCCTGCTTTCTTCCCTTCTCACTTCTGAAAAGGCTTCTCGAATTTTGAGAAGTGGTTTGGTTCCAAGAATACTTCCACGAACTTCATCTAGGTCCTTGTTTAGTCCCAATAGGAATTTGTAAATCCTATCTTTTTCCACCAGTTCCTTATACTTCTTTTGATCTTATGTACAACACCATGTAACCTCTTCATATATGTCGAGTTGCTGCCAGTGTTTGTTAAGTATGTTAAAATACCCAGTAACAGAAGATTCTCCTTGTCGAAGGCCATGAAGAATGCTTTTTATCTCAAATACGACAGATGTATTGTCAACATTTGAGTATGTTTCCTTCACTGCATCCCATATTTCTTTTGCAGTGTCATAGAACATGAAATTTTCACCAATTTCATTTGTCATGGTATTGAGCAGCCATGACATTACTTGGCTGTTCTCAAGTTTCCATTTCTGAAAGTTTTTGTCTCCTTTCTCGGGACATTTAGAATCTCCTATGGTGTAGCCTTCCCTTCCTTTTCCTTCGAGGAAGATCTTGACTGACCTTACCCATTGGGTAAAGTTTTGACCATTTAATTTATGGCATGTGATGAGGTGCGTGGGCCCTTCATGTGAACTGGTCGGAAATGATTCAATCTTCACTTTGAGCAATTCATCGAGTTTAGGATCCTCCATAGTTTGGCGGCGCTAGGTTAGGGATGGTTCAGATCGTGCTCTTATACCATGTAGAAATATATTTTATATTTCCTTGTATTTGATGAGAATTACATATGCCCTATTTATAGAATACACAAGGCAGGATTTGAAAGAGAAATCTGCCCTAAGAATCAGGGGAATTAATTTCTCATAAATGCTAATTCTAATTACAGAAAATAACAGGAAATAATAGCTAATTAATTACATTGATTCTGTATTGATTGTTCCACACATATAAGTTTATTATTTTGCACATCTCTTGTTTATACTAAAAAAAATGTCTTCATCACTCATCTTACAATTAAGATTCAATTGAAGATTTGGGAAACAGGTCTTTCGATTTATGATTAGAATCTCAAATTCACAATTAGATTTGCAACAACTAAATTCCAGAACTCTTTAGGTGTCGGGCAGAAACTAACCTCCCCTGCATAGTGACGTACACTAAAAGCCCTTCCTCTTTCCCCTTTGAAGCAATGATTAGCTTCCAGGAGGTTCTTAAGTCTGTTGACAAACGTTAAATCAGAAGCCTCGGCAAAATTTGATTCATCATCCAATAAAGAGAGTAGACTGAGAGGTTTCTGCATATTTTCAACAGATAACATAACGACTACAGTAATGACAGAATAATGCGAAGCAGCCAACATTGGACCCGAACACTTTTTTTATAAGCCAAATAAAGACGTGTTTGGTTTAAGAAAATTTTTTCTATTTTCATTTTTTAAGGTCCTTTTTTAAAATTGATTTTAATATTCAAAATTCCAACTTTTAGAAAATATGTTTGTTTCTACTTCTTATTGTCTATTTCCATGAAATGAAAATATGGGAAATGTGTTGTTTAACTAATTTTGACTATTTTAGTAATAAAAAAAAACTAATTTCACATTTTTAACAAAAAAAAAAAGACAGTGGAAAGATATTATTTAATCTTTAATTATTGGCTCATTTTTTAAATTTTAAAAGTGTAACTAAACTTGGTAGGAACGTGTCTTCTGCACTTTTCTGTGTAACTTTTCAGGACAAGCGTGTGATTGTGTGCTCTTAGATTTAGGAACCTTTCCCCCGAGAATATACAATAATAAAGAGTTGTTATTCAGTTATTTATTGTATTGGTATCAATTTCTATCATATAATAGCAGCTCAATTTCCAGACAGCATGGAATAAACATAAATAATTTTGAAAACTAAACCAAATAAGTACCTTCTCAAATAGATCCAAGCACTCTTGATTGTCCCCAAAATCTAATGCTGTACAATCGATGCCATCTGATTCACAGTCCTAACAAAAAAAGTAAATTGAATATCAAGAACTTTCACCTTATACATGCGCGAAAGTAATGCCTCCTCTCACTGGATTTGTTTTTCACTCTGATGAGAAATAGTCAATTTACAAATTGTAGATAATTAAGGAAATTTATCAATATTTATACGATTCTAATATGTATTTAATTACTTTGCACTGTTACACAAAAATCTCAAATTCAAAGATAGGTACCAACGCTTAGTGGAAAAATTAATAAATTTGGCATACACCAAGCCAGATATTGGATATTGGATTTCTTGTAAGTATGGCAAGCCGCCATATTTCAAATCCCACATAGGCAAATATGGCAAAATTACAGAGGGTCCTACAACATCTTCAAGGCACTCCAGGAAAGGCTTTGTATTTCAAGAAAAATTTAGATAAAGGAATTGAAATCTAAACGGATTCAAATTGGGCAGGATGTGCTTTAGATAGAAAACCCACATCTGGCTTTTGTTTATTTGTATGGGGAAGCATGGTTACATGGAGAAGCAAGATGCCGAATGTGGTAGCTAGAAATAGCATAGAAGCAGAACTAGAGTCATGGCAGCAGGAATATGCGAAGGAGTGTGACTAAAGAGGATGCTTGAAGAACTGAAAATTTCTTACAATGGTGGGGTGAGAATAATGCGTGACAATAAGGTTGCTATCAGTATGGCCTAGAAATTAGTCCAACATGATACAACAAAACATGTGGAAATTGACGGACACATCATAAAAGAGAAGATTGATCATGGCAACATTATGATTCACCAGGTACATCTATGAATATCTTAGAAGTTAGAACCAATCTTGGTATGATAGATATTTATCCCCCAGATTGAGAGAGTGTATATAATTATGCAAATTAATCAGAATTAATATGATTTTGATTTGTATATAGTTACTTTGTACATTTACAGAAAAATGTAAAAGTTGTTTCCTTATTAGTATTAGTTATTGTTGAAATACAAGAGACTAAGAGACATATGAATAAACCGTGTGTTTTGAAAAGCACTGCGGAGACATTATTATATATAGATAGATTACAACTAATTACA
The DNA here is from genome assembly GCA_022829125.1 of Lathyrus tuberosus. Classification (NCBI taxonomy): domain Eukaryota; kingdom Viridiplantae; phylum Streptophyta; class Magnoliopsida; order Fabales; family Fabaceae; genus Lathyrus; species Lathyrus tuberosus. The sequence goes on from JALAZF010000016.1 coordinate 3,118,286, forward strand.
TGATATAGTCGATGTGGAACTATTCTATATACAAATACTCTTAACACTATATATATATATATATATATATATATATATATATATATATCAACACTCTCACTCAAGCTTGAGCATATAAGTCAAATGCACCAAGCTTGTTACATATATAGTTAGTTCTAGGGCTCCGTAGGGATTTTGTAAACACATCTGCCAATTGATCATTAGAGTTGACAAAGCTTGTGACGATGTCACCTGACTCGATCTTCTCTCTGACAAAGTGACAATCTATCTCAATATGTTTGGTCCTCTCATGGAAGACTGGATTTGAAGCAATGTGCAATGCAGCTTGATTATCACAAATAAGTGTCATTGGTCTTGCTTCTTCAATTTGAAGTTCCTTGAGCAACTGTTTTAACCAAATAAGTTCACATGTTGTCATTGCCATGGCCCTATACTCTGCCTCGGCGCTTGATCTTGCAACTACATTTTGTTTCTTACTTTTCCAAGATATAAGGTTTCCTCCAACAAGTACACAATACCCAGATGTGGATCGTCTATCAATGGGTGACCCTGCCCAATCAGCATCGGAGTATCCAATTATCTGGGTATGTCCTTTATCCTCATACACAAGACCTTTTCCTGGAGCACATTTGATGTATCTCAGAATCCGGATAACAGCATCCATGTGTTTCTGATAAGGGGAATTTAAGAACTGACTTATCACACTGACTGCAAAAGAAATGTCCGGACGAGTGAATGTGAGATAATTCAACTTTCCAACCAATCTCCTATACCTTCCTGAGTCAGATAAAGGCTCCCCCTGATTGGGTAGAAGTTTAACACTTGGATCCATAGGAGTATCCGCTGGTTTAGCATTTAACAAACCTGTTTCTTCCAAAATATCCATAGCATATTTCCGCTGAGAAATCACCAAACCATCTTTAGATTGAGCTACTTCAATACCCAAGAAATAGCGGAGTTTACCAAGATTTTTTGTCTGAAATTGTTTCGAGAAATGTTGTTTCAACTGGAGTATTCTCTGCTGATCACTACCAGTTATGACAATGTCATTAACATACACAATAAGATAAATACACCCTTGGGGTGAGTGATGATAAAAAACAGAATGGTCAGCTTCACTACGGATCATACCAAACTGCTGTACTACAGTGCTGAATCTGCCAAACCAAGCTCTCGGAGATTGCTTAAGACCATAAAGAGACCTGTGTAGCCTACAAACCATATTCGATAACTCCCCCTGAGCAACAAACCCAGGTGGTTGCTCCATATATACTTCCTCTTCAAGATCACCATGTAAGAATGCATTTTTGATATCAAGTTGATGAAGAGACCAATGTCGAATGGCTGCAATGGCTAGAAGAAGTATAACAGATGCCATCTTGGCTACAGGCGAAAAGGTATCACTATAATCCAACCCAAAAATCTGAGTGTATCCTTTGGCTACCAAGCGAGCTTTAAATCAATCAATCTTACCATCTGGACCAACCTTCACTGTATAAAGCCAACGACAACCTACTAAAGATTTCCCATGGGGTAGAGGAACCAATTCCCAGGTACCACTGCTTTGAAGAGCACACATTTCATCAATCATTGCTTGCCTCCACTTAGGGTGAGATAATGCTTCACCTGGAGTTTTAGGAATAGAAACAGAAGACAAAGAAGACAAACAAGTATACTGCAAAGGGGAAAGACGATGATAACATAAATCAATATAATGTGGAGAAGGATTTCGTGTTTGACGTATATCTTTTCGAATGGCAATCTGAAGATCAGACTCAGGTTGCAAGATCGGATCCGGTGATGGAGAGAGCGTCGGAGGAGAGTCCGTAGTGACCTCAGGGATAGGTACGACTTCAGGGACAGGTACGACTTCAGGGACAGATACTGTAACGCCCCAGTTTTGTCAGTTTTTATTTAATCGAGTCGTTTTGATTATTTTATTATTATATTATTTTATTTTCGACTTTTATTTGGAAATATGTTATTTTTCAATGTTGTGATATTTTATCGCGTTTTAGGAACGTTTGCGAGATATTTGAGTGTAGGGGTATTTTGGGCATTTTACTTTATTTTTTTCTTAAGTTAAGAAAATAGAAATAGAAAGAGAGAAAAATAAAGAGAAAGAAAAAGAGAAGAAGGAAAAGGGAAAGAAAAGAGAAGAAGAGAAGAAAAAGAGAGAAAACTTGAAAATCAAGAAAACAATCTCCCGACTTTTCTAAACACGATTAAATCGGGTAAGGGCGCGAAACTCGATTATTATATGCTTGTGTATGATTATGTATGTATGTTTTTGGTTGTTATTGGATTGAATTGGAAATATATAGTAAAAACCATATTATGTAGAAATTGATTAGAAATCGATTAAATTGTGTTGGAAATCATGTTTTCAGGTCCATTATTGTTGATACATGTTAGATACATGTTGTTAGGCATTGTATTGGTAATTTTTCTGGTGTATAGGTGAAAATTGGATGATTTTGGGTTGGAAAACGCAGAAGAAATTCTGCAGAAAATTCTGGTTTTTCCACTGCCCATACGCGTATCACTCAAGGCAATACGCGTATTGGTCAAGGCAATACGCGTATGGAGCTTCATTTTCTCGGCCATCTGCCCATTTGCGTAATGGTACGCGTAAGACTTTAGGGCAATACGCGTATGATGTAGGGCACTCCGCGTATTGGATTTTGAATGGGAATTTTGGGGAAAAATGGTCTCTACCCATACGCGTACGACCTTGGGCAATACTCGTATGGAATGGGCGAGGGAGTAAGGCAATACGCGTATGGCTCAGGGCAATACGTGTATGGCCAGGAGAATTGCAAAATGGGGTTTTTTCGCGATGTCTTTTCTTGGTTAGTCCGTAACTTGTGTTCCGATTATCCGTTTTTAACATTCTTGGTATCGTTGAGTAGCTATTGAACTGTACTTTCTTATGATAATAATTTTGAGATTGTTAGCCGATTTAATTATGTCGGGAATTTGGAATAGTATCGTTTTGTCGACTTTTGTCGTTATAATTGTGTGTAATTGGTGTGTATCATGCAATGTGATGTTGATATGGATATGGTATGATTTGCATACTGTTGTATGGTATAAATGCATTGTTTTGGGCTTAAATTGCAAAGCATGATTAATGTTGAGTGAGATGATTGCATGTATGTGTGCATTTAAATGTCATGAGTCATTGTATGCCAAGCATCATGATATGCATTCTTGTGACGTCCTGAGTGACGGATTGATTCCAGAGGGAATCTGCTATAACATCGTGCGCCTTAAAAATAAGAGGTATGAATCGCCTTAAAAATAAGAGGACCGAAAGCGATGGTTATAGACGATCGTGTGCCCTTGTGGGGTGTGAGCGATCAGGTCGTGTGCCCGTGTGGGGTGTGAGCGATCCATAAACGTCGTGTGCCCGTGTGGGGTGTGAGCGACGGGGAACATCGTATGGCCGACGGGGAGTTACAGTGATGTAACGAGTGATGGGTCCAGCAGAGTTCCTGAGTGAACTAGTGATGAGAACCATTGGAAGACGGTACCGCATGTGCATTGTATAGAGTCGTTGTGTCGGTCTCTGTGCATTTGCATAAATCATGGATTAATTGTGTAAGGAATTGTGAATGTGATTGATGAGATGGAATATGTATAATTGTAGTGATGATAAGTGCATTGTGTATGATTGATGTGCGTTGGTATTGGATACCTGAGAATTGTACTGTGTTGTGTTGTACTTGTTTGTGGTGCATTTGTGGTGAGAATATTTTACTTGTGTCTTTCTGTGTTAATATATAATTATATGCAACTGTATTATGATTGTGTTTCTCACCCTTCTGCTGTTTTATAATGCTCTATGAGGCATTGCAGATTACAGTTGCTGGAGGTCTTTTTGTGAAGCTTAGGTCTTCATTCTTTTGTCGGTCGGCTCTGATATGTGACACCGGATAGTTAGGGAGGCCGTTTGTGATTATGTGTATTATGTATATGTATCTTTTGGTTTGTACATGTATGATGTTGTATATGCCAAACAAACTTTTCATGATATATATATGAGATTTCAGTACAGATTTTCCGCTTTTATTCTGTATTGAATTGTGGGTGTATTACTACCTGAATTGTTGCATATCTTTATGAGCAGGTGTTGTATGTTTGTTTCAAATTGATGTGACCCCCCGGTCTATGCTGTGAATGTTTTAAATATACTCTGATGAAATTTTGAATTTTTATTACCGCTGTATTTAATTGGGGGTATAGATTGGGGGTGTTACAGATACGACTTCAGGGACAGGTACGACAGACGTTGGGTGACGACGCTGATATGTTTGAAGTGGGCGAGGAGTGAGGGGATCAACAGTAGGGGTATCTAGTGGGTCAGGTTCTCTAAAATGATGGGGGATAATGACATATGGGACTTCCGGAATGGGTGTGGGAATACTTTCCCGAAGGGGTTTCGGAGTTGCTTGGCTGGACTCGAAATATGGAACAGACTCGAAGAAGGTAACATCGGCCGATATGAGGTATCGTTGTAGAGTATGTGAATAACAACGATAACCTTTTTAGGATCGATGATAACCAAGAAAGACACACTTTAGTGATCGAGCTGATAGTTTATCAAGACCAGGAGAGAGATTGTGTACAAAACATGTGGACCCGAAGACTCGGGGAGGAATTGGGTGAATTGGAGAATTGGGAAAAAGGATTGAATGAGGGATTTTATTGTTAAGGACAGATGAGGGCATGCGATTTATAAGGTAACATGCCGTTAGCACATCATCCCCCCAAAACCGAAGTGGAACATTACCATGGAGAAGTAGGGTCCGAGTGGTTTCTACGAGATGCCGATTTTTGCGTTCGGCTACACCGTTTTGTTGAGGTGTGTGAGGACAAGATGTTTGATGGAGAATACCATTGTGTGACATAAAATTTTGAAATTTTTGGGATAAATATTCACGGGCATTGTCACTTCTTAAGGTACGGATAGACACACCGAATTGAGTTCGTATTTCTCGATAAAATTGTTCAAAAATAGAAAATAATTCAGATCTATTCTTCATTAAAAATAACCACGTGCAACATGAAAAATCATCAATAAAGGTGACAAAATACCTAGACTCAAGAGTAGAGACAATACGCGAGGGACCCCAAACATCGGTGTGAACTAAAGCAAAAGGGGACGAAGCCCGTTTGTTGACTCGATTGGGAAATTGACTACGAGTGTGTTTCCCTAACTGACACGACTCACAATGTAAATTAGATACCGTCGATAAATTTGGCACCAATTTATGTAATTTGGAAAGACTGGGATGACCTAACTGAGCATGGATAGTGAGTGGAGAATCTTTGGCTGAGCATGTCTGAGATGACAATGAGAGGTAATAAAGGCCTTGAGACTCATATCCGACGCAAATCGTCCGTCCCGAACTCCGATCCTGCAGGGTAACATTATTGTTAGTGAAAGTGACACTACAATCAAGAGAACGAGTTAAACGACTGACTGAAAGTAAATTAAATGGACAATTAGGTACATAGAGGACAGAAGTAACAGAGAGAGAAGGTAGAATTTGAACCGTACCAATCCCTTCGGATCGGGTTTGAGAACCATTGGCAGAAGTTATGGTAGGTAACAAACCAGAGGTAGAGAAGGAAAAGAAAAGATTTTTATTACCAGTAACATGATCAGACGCACCAGAATCAAGGACCCAAGGTCGAAGAGAAGATGATTGAGAGAGGCAAACAGATGAATTACCAGTGTGTGATACCGTAGCAGTAGAATCTGAGTTCTGATAATTCTGATACCACCTGAGGAAATCATCGTAGTTTGGCGTAAAGTTCTGAGGAGTAGCCATGAGTATCTAAAGAGAGAAAATATCACGAGATCGGCCACCGAACGTGTTGTCACGTGCGATTCAGGTGGCGGCGCGTGATGCCCACGCACGGAGACGGAGGTGACGCGTGTGGAGGGTTCTGCCTATGAAAAAGTTTGTCGGAAGATCACCGGAAAAAGTAGCGACGGCGGCGGACGGCGGCTATGCAGTTATGACCGGAGAATATTGAAAACTAATGGTGGGGTCGGCTTTCCGAAACGTCGCCGGAACAGTAACGGCGGCAGGGTGGTTACCAGAGAATTTTGAAAAGTGAGAGGCAAACCGGAGTGACAACACGGTTTGCAAAAAAAATAAAAAAAAATTCTCACCAGAAGACTGTGGGTCAACCGGATAAAGCACGGCGAAAAAAGAATTGCCTCTCAGCAGGCTCTAAATACCATGTTGAAATACAAGAGACTAAGAGACATATGAATAAACCGTGTGTTTTGAAAAGCACTACGGAGACATTATTATATATAGATAGATTACAACTAATTACATGATATAGTCGATGTGAGACTATTCTATATACAAATACTCTTAACACTATATATATATATATATATATATATTTACAAATATCAACAGTTATAATGAGAATCAATTTTCCTCCTGATCCTTAGGCCATAGAATTGAAAACAATATCTGTATTTTTTTCTATTTATTTCCTCCTCTGTATCATTTAGAATCAATAAAGTAAATATTGTCTTCACATTTCTGCATAAATCTAAAATAATATTGCCAAACAACAGACTATGATAAGATATCCTTGATTAAACTATTTTCTATGAATAGAATACCATAATTTAATCCCCATCAAATGTACTTTAACTACAGACATGAGCGTCTATGGTATTACACCCACTGCACTGTGTTCTGTTAGTATTTGGCAACAATTTTGGATGTCTGATCAAATCTCCCCTTTTGCAAAGAATACGGAAGTACTAAACTTTAAATGCAAGGAAACATTTTTCTAGGAATTCACACTAAGCATTCTTAGGACAGTAATTCGCACAACAAAATTCACAAAATTATTTCACATTATATTATTCACTAATCAATACTAATTTATTAAAGGTGTTTGAAATTGAATAATATATTTAAAGGAAGTTAAAATTACAAGCCCTAATCTCTTTATATAAGACTATTCTAATCTAATGGGCCTAACTAATAGACTAAAAGCTGAATATTAACCATAGTAAAAATAACGTATCCGCAACACTCCCCCTCAAGTCGGTGAATGAATATCTATCAATCCTAGCTTGAAAACAATCTTTTCAAAGGTATTGTTGTTCAACCCCTTAGTTAGAAGATCTACAACGTTGTCTGAAGAAGAAACATATAGAGTGCAAATAAGACCACTATGTAACTTTTCTTTGATGAAATGTCTGACAACTTCAATATGTTTGGTTCTATCATGCTACACTGGATTATGGACTATGCTAATAGCAAATTTATTATCACAATAAAGTCTCATTGATTCTTCACTCTTTATCTTTAAGCAAATAAGACCATTGCTTTGAATTCTGCTTCAGCACTAGATCTAGATACAACACTTTGTTTTTTACTCTTCCAAGTCACAAGATTCCCACCCAAAAAAGTACAATATCTTGTAGTTGATCTTCTATCCACAACTGACCCTGCATAGTCAGCATCACTATATGCTTCAAAACTCACACTTCCATTTCGTTCAAACAAAATTCCTCTACCTGGAGTTCCTTTTAAATATTGCACAATTCGGAGCGCAACTTGTAAATGAATCTTTTTCGGTTGGTGCATGAATTGGCTGATTAAGCTTACAGCAAAAGCAACATTTGGTATAGTATGTGATATGCATATAAGTTTTCCGACTAATCTTTGATACATTCCCATATCAACCAGAATATTTTCTTCTACGTTCCTCAACTTTATACTTGGCTCAATTGGTGTACTTGCAGGCTTGCATGTTATCGTACTCGTCTCTTGTAGAAGATCTGTAATGTATTTTTGTTGAGATATGAAGATTCCTTTCTTAGAGTGGACAACTTCAGTTCTCATAAAGTACTTCAACTTTCCCATGGTCTCAATCTCAAACTCCTTGGCTAAGTGTTCGCCTAACAATTGTTGCTCCTTCTCATCATCAACTGTTACTATAAGGTCATTCACATACACCAATAACTTTGGTAAATAGAGTATTTGATAAATAGAGTATTGACTTTGTTTAAAACCCAAACCTATCATAACTTTGGTAAATCTTTCAAACCATGCTCGTGGTGATTGCTTTAGCCCATATATAGACTTTCTTAATTTGCACACGATGTTGATGGTAGTAAGTTCACAGTATCCAGGGGGTACATCCATATAGATCTCTTCATCAAGTTCTCCATAAAGGAAGGCATTTTTCACATCTAATTATGTAAATTCCAATTGTAATTACTTGCTAAAGATAATATGACCCTTACGATATTCATTTTAGCAACCAGACCAAATATCTCTGAGTAATCTACTCTATAAGTTTGGATGAATCCTTTAGCAACCAATATTGCCTTGTACCTCTCAATAGATCCATCAGCCTTGTATTTTACACTGTATACTCATCTACACCCTACGGGTTTCTTTCCATTTGGCAGAGAAACCAATTCTCAAGTATTGTTCTTATTCAGTGCCTCCATCTCCAAGTGCATGGCCTAATTCCATTTCCTGTCAAACAATGCCTCAGATAAAGAGTTAGGTATTGTTATAGTGTTTAGACTTGTGAGAAATGATTTATGGGTGGGTGAAAAATGTTCAAAACTTAGGTAGTTGGATATTGGGTAAAGTAGCTTTGTAGTACATTTTCTAGTATCTTTTCTAAGGGTAATTGGAAGATATAAATCCTTGTAGGGTGGTGGTAGTATTGAGTTGGATTTTGTTTCTTGTTCATGAGAAAATTCAAAAATTAAACCACTAGTGCTTGAAGGATCGGGAGAAGTTACCTCATGTAATGTCGGATTGGATTCTTGGATATGAGTAGATTCAAGAATGTTCTTCTTTCTTGTATATACTAAATTTTTTCCAAATCTTACATCAGTTTCACCATTTCCTTTTTAACAGAATGAAGTTCAGTCTCAACATTGTCACCACTAGTTTCAGTTTCAACTTTCGATTCTAAAGTAAGGTCGGGAAGTAGAGAAGACTCATCCTTCTTACCTATATTCTCCCCTTGAAGATGAGTTTGAAGAAAGTAACTTTCTTGTTCATGGAAGGTGACATCACGAGAGACAAAGTATTTATGAGATGGTGGATGATAACATTTGCAACCCTTTTGGGTAGAAAAGTATTCTATAAAGACACATTTTAACGCTCTAGGATCAAGTTTCCCTCTACCATCACTATGGACATGGACAAACGATGTACACCTAAATATTCTAGAGGTCAAATTACTTGAAGTAGACACATCAGGATAAAATGAGGATAAGACTTCCATAGGAGTTTTGGAGTCAAGGACAATAGAGGGTAAACGATTAATGAGATACGATGCAGTTAAGACAGCGTCGCCCCAATATTTCTTAGGGACTTTATTTTGGAATATTATAGCACGTGCTTGGTCTAACAAGTGCCCATTCTTTCTCTCAGCAATCTCATTTTTTAAGGGATTTTAACACAAGAAGACTCATGAATAATACCTTCTTTTTGGCAGAAATAATTAAAACCATCGTTAAAATAATCTTTGGCATTATCAGACCTAATTCTCTTAATAGTCACACCAAACTGATTTTTAACCATAGAGAAGAAGTCAAGAAACACATAACAAACTTCAGATTTTTGTTTTAACAAGTAGACCCAAGTAACCCGAGTGCAATTATCAATAAATGATACAAATCAACGAGCACCTGATATATTTGGAACATCCGACAGACCCCAAACATCAGTATTAATTAAGTAAAATGGAAAAGTACTCATTTTATTATTGACTGGAAAAGAGACACGCTTGTGTTTAGCAAGCTGACACACCTCACAACAAAGACTCTACACATCTAAACTTTTAAATATTGAAGGAAATAATTTTTATGACTCTAAATGATAGATGACCAAGGCGACAATGATACAGAAGGACCTTCTCTATGTTGATTTTAAGTGATTACAAATAAAAGGATTTGTTGTTGCTGAATAGATTTAGAGGAATATTTTGGTTATCCAAGTAATAAAGGTCATTCCATTTTCTAGCATTCCCAATTGTCCTCCCTGAATTCTTGTCCTGGAAAACACAAGCATTGTTATAAAAAACAACATTACATGATAGGTCTGTTGTGAGTTTTTGTATGGAAATTAGGCTAGTGGACAATTTGGGAATATGAAGAACATTTTGAAAAATTATAGATGGGTTTATTTGGATATCTATTTGCCCAGCTACAGTTATAAGGGTACCATCTCAGTGGATATTTTTTGTTGTTGCTAGGACATGGTGAATAAGTAGAAAAGTGTGTGGGTAAAGGTGACATGTGATCAGTGGCCCCAGAATCCAGTATCCAGAATTGGTTAAAGGATTTATCTGAGGCATTATATCCAAAAGAAAATTGAGACTTGTTGAAATACAAGAGAATAAGAGACATTTGAATAAACCGTGTGTTTTAGAAAGCACTACGGAGACATTATTATATATAGAGAGATTACAACTAATTACATGATATAGTCGATGTGGAACTATTCTATATAAAAATATTCTTAACACTATATTTACAAATATCAACAAGACTTACCAAGAGGAAGTGAAAACAGATATGTACCTGATCGTACCAACATAGAAGTGCCTATTGGTTTCTCTAACTTACTAAGGAGGGATCTCAGCCTCTCTACTTCGTCTTCGTTGAATTGGACCAATTCTCCTTCTGACATATTGATGGATGTCATGCGAATGTGTTTGACTCAATAGAATTAAAAAAAAAAAACCAACAAACTAGTTGTAAAGAGACTTGCAACCATCAATTGAGTTTTTTTTAAGTGAACAATGTTTCCGGTGGTGAACAGTGACACAGTTGAGCAGCAATTTCAGCAGCGAATAGTGATTCCACCAGTGAACAGTACTTCCGTGATGAACAATGTCATAGCCAATAGCGTTCGACGGTAAACCGTGTTTCCGGTGATGAACAGTGCCGCAGGTGAACAGAATTCCTGCTGTGAACTGTGCTTCTGAACCTAAATCTCCGCAATTAAGGCGGCTAGGATTTTGAAAAAAGAACCGCAATTAAGACGGCTAGGATTTTGAAAAAGAAACCGCAATTAAGGCGGCTAGGATTTTTTTATGCGGAAGCGAAACCCTCTCGAACAAGAGCTCGTGATATATTTTAAGTAAGTTAAAATTAGAAGCACAAATCTCTATATAAGACTATTCTAATCTAATGAGCCTAACTAATGGACTAAAAGCTCGAATATTAACGGTAGTAAAAAATAACGTATTCACAACAAAAGGTGTTCTGCATCAAAATATCAAGTAATATTGACACCTAAAATAGTTCCTGACCTCCTGCTCAAGTTTAAACAGATGCCGATTAAAATGTTGTTGAAGCCTTTCATTGGCATAATTTATATAAAACTGTTCAAAGTTGTTCTTCTGAAAAACAGAAACAAGAAATTGTTAGAACATATACCACATTCTTTGAAGCATGAATATATCAATACAAATTGCCTACCTGGAATGACTGAAACCCATAAAAATCAAGGATACTAATGGATTTCTCTGTATGTTTTTCATTCACTTCAAGTGACTTGTTAAGTTGTTGTACAAGCCATTCAAACAAGCTTGAATAAATAAATTTGGCAATTGCATCTCTTGTTTCAATGGCCTGAGCATAGAATGTGAAAAAGATAGATAAATAAATAAACAGCACACATATACACATATTGAATAAAGACCATTTATAACCACAAAAAATACAAGATTGAAATGTTTGAATAATAAGCAGACCTGCAATAATGTCAAACTTTTGGCAACAGTATCTTTGTCAGATTGGATTTTATGGGTAGATAATGCTGCCATTAAGTCCTGGGAACTGCAACCCATCAGCAGGGCAGCACTAGTTACAGCTGCAAAAATAAAATTCATGTATTCTTCAAAATCATTTCCGGACACATTACAAAATAAGATATTTTTTGTTGTCTATAGTATAGGGCATTGCATAGAATCCTAGCCCCGGTATGATTTAAGAATTTAATAACATCAAATTACCGTACACAGCATGAAGTAAAGATAGACCATCAAAAGACATGTGACATGCTATGAATCTTACCTTCATCACCCACAACCTCAATGTGATTTTCACTGTCAGTGACTTTGAATGATATATTTCCCAGCCATAATATTGCAGCAAGCACTTTAAAGATCAGCTCTTGGTCCTCTTTACAAATTCGAACAGCATCAAATGCTTCCTGGGGAAATTGTAGATGCAAAAGGAGAAAATTAGATGAATTTTAAGAGGCCAGAAATAAAGTAAGAGAATTTATTATAAACCAAACACATTGTCAAGTATTATACCATCAGCTGATGAAAGTTTCTAGCATCGTCAATACCACCAATAGTGATGCAGTAACTTTGATTTAGATATTTATATTCGTGGGCTGCTCTAAGATTTAGTCTCTCTGCATAGGAAAAGAGAAAGGATCTATAAGTCAAAATATAAAAAATTCAATTATGGTCACGAAAACACTCCGCAAAGATAATATAACTTTATATGTGAACAATTATGCTAATTAATGTATCATAAATAAAAAAGTCTCTACAAGACCTTATTAAAATATATTTAAAAGGGCAAAGGATGTATACTGATAATACTGGTTGGCATAGGATAAAATTCCAAACTACATTCAAATGAGATGGTCTTGAGGATGGTAATTGAACAGTTTAGTTGTCCCAAAATAGTGATATAGTGGTCAAAATATTTGAATTCGGACTTACTCTCTCAACAGTTAAAGTTGTTGTACCAAAACTGGCTTGTAAGGTCAGGGATGCATCTCTCACTTATAAACACGTTTCCAGGTCATATTTGATCTAATGTAAGACTCTCAACACACCTCCCTCACACCAAAAAACTAGACATCTAAAGCATGACTAGACTACCCAGTTAACAGGTGGTCCTATGTGTTTCGGATAGGCTTTAACACTGGGTTGAGGTTGTAATTTTTGTGTCTAAATCAGACCACACTTACCTCAATTGATAATATCATATCACATAAATGCTTATTGATATTATATGTCAACTAAAGTCCTAATCTATAGTACTAATTCTAATAATAAATGTATGGATTTGATACCGCATTTATAAACACTTTTTCATGTTGCATCTCATCAAATATAGACTCTCAGCACACCATCCTCACGCCCAGGACTGGACATTTGGAGTGTGACCCAAGAGATCTTCGATAAACTCTGATACCATCATACAATTTTGGATTGAGTCTAACTTAACCTTATGAAACTGGCTTACATGGTGAAGGATGCTTCTCACTTATAAACACTTTTTCAAGTCATATGCCATCTATGTGGAACTCTCAATCGTAATCAACAGAAGATCATACTCATTGTCTAAGCATGACAGCTTCAATAATGGTAACATAAGGGTAAGTAAAACCCCAAAAAATATCCTGAAGCTGAGAGCTTCTTCAGCATCAAAATACTTGAATATTTTCAGAATAACAAAAGAATGTGCTAATACAATCCAAAGAAAATGGGCTGTTTGGCTCTTTAAAGTAAATGATATGATCATTACAACTTCAACTGATTGCATAAACCCCATAAATAGAAATAAATATGTCATATACAAACTGTGAGACAGAAAAGAATACAAGTACTTGAAGTACACAAAGAAGTTGATAGATTGCTAAGAAGACACACCTTTAAGGCTAGATGAAGATCCAGCACAAAGTTGATAAAGTACATGATACGACCTCTCACCATTGGCCACTTGAACAACTCTTGACTGCTCACAGAACACATGATATTTCATTAGTGAGAAAAGATAAACATTACAGTTTAAAACTTGGTTCAAATAGGGCATCACAGATTACCTTTTCCAACAAATCTATCCGAGTTAGCATATGGGTTTGAATATGACAAACACAGAGCCGCGGAAATAAGTTAACTCGGTAATTACAATAGAAATGGAGATAAAAAAATCAAGCATGTGTGTAGTAAAATGTATAGCTTGAATTAGCTTACAGGCTTGAATTTTAGCCCCACATATTTTACCCGTGGCACTGAAATGAATTTCCATAAACTTTCCCTGCACCAAATTAAAAATGTATATGAATTAAACTACTCAGCCTTTAAAGATCATCCAAGAGGTGATGCATTGCCTTCAACAATTAAAAGTAGGATTAAAATTTCATATTTATGGACATACTTGTTGGAAAACCTTTCAACCATAGAAAACCTAATAAAACAATAGCATGAGTAAGTTCCATTACACTAGGAATAAAATACTCACAAATCTGGTTGAGTTGTCATTCATGTATGTTTTTGCATTCCCAAAAGTTTCTAGTATACAATTTGTTTGAAGAACATCATTTGTCGTCCCACTACTGCCACTGCCAAGAGAAGCTAAGTATTGTATAGCAATTTTAGCTGTCTCTGTCTTCCCAGATCCACTCTCACCACTGCAAACAAATTCTAATAGTGAATTTCAGCAACTGCTAGAATTTATATTTATTATTACTATGAAATTTCAATGCCATCAAGTTCAAAAACATATATATATATAAGTATTGTGCATAATAGAAAGCGAGAAACTCATGGTAAGAGTAAAAGAATCAGAGAGAAAGTGGGAAAGTCTAAGATCTTAGCTCTTTGTATTTTGAGATTGTGTCAAATTTAGTTAGATGAGGGAAGGGAACTGGTATTTATACCAGAGGGACTTGTGCTGAGTTAGCACAAGTTAATTACAATAGATAGGCCTTGTTTGGTTTTATTCTATGTTTTGTTTTCCAGCTAATACAAGCTAAATCTAACAGTTACTCAATTAGTACACAAAAAGAGTCTCCAATGTACTAAAATGCTGACCTTATGATAATGGACTGATTTACTTCATCTGCAAGATACAAAAAAAGACAAATAGAAAACCTTTATAAACTTGTAATTCACTTACAACACAAAAATTTCAAACAATGAGGGAAACAGTCCCCACTCACCTCTCATCATCTGGTTATAAGCTGCATCTACCATGCCATAAACATGAGGACTATCAACATGTTGTTGCCTATAAGTGGAAACATAATCATTTCCATAAATCTGGAGATCTTTGAAAGGATTGAGTGCAATTAAAATGGGCCCTGCTTTACTCTGCAGACAGAAAGCAGGAGCAGCTTATGAGATCATATATATATATATACATATATGATCACCTAAGTGAATGGAAAAGCCAGAGCAGGCATACATACATAAATCATCTCCTGAGAATATCTAAACCTAAGATTGTGAAGAACCGAGGGCTCATTCAAATAAGCGAGTTTAATAAGGTTGTCCACACCATTTAAAATATTGGGATTAGCTGGTACAATTTCTGATGTAGCCAAATTCAGCACCTGAAGTAACCACTGAATAGCATGAGCAACTTGTAACCTTGCAAACTTAAGATTACTCGGTATCTTCCAAAGACGCAAAGCATAGAAACTTACTTTTCCATTTGAGAGTAAAACAGATACTTCCTCTCCCGAAGTTGACTGTATTGACCCTAGCTCCCATTGCCCTCTTGGTTGCCTACACCAAACATTAAGCTTCTGTAGGAAACAAACAAACAACCAAAAGTAATTTATCAGAAAAACAATTCATTCATTAAGCAATGCCTTAGTCTATATATGTCTATAACACCAATCACTAACAATCAAAAGAACAAAAATGATGCTCAAACATACTTGACTCAAAACCGACAACCGCAAACAAAAACTCTGGCTTCTAAGGTTAAATATAAAAAAGTAAAGTAGATAAACTTTAATCAGATACCTAAAATAAGCAAAAATCAAATTAGATAGAAAATGAGAAAAACCTTAAGTGAATATGGTTTTTGTTAAATGTTTAAGTATAGTTTTTGCCAAATTCAATATGAATCCAAAGATGCACTAAGAATCATTGTTAAAACTTCATTTATGATTTGAATGCATGATGATGATCAAATCAAATTATTTTAAAAAGAAAGTAAGAATCAATTAGTTTACTCTTTGTATTTTCAAAATTCAGAGTTACCATTTTAATGAAATAAGAAACAGTGTCAGTATCGAATTCCGAAATAGCTGCGACATAAGGTGACTCGACAATATCCATTTTGACCCTCTTTCTCCCGAAACTGCTTTCTCTTGTCTTGTATTCAAAACATGTTGATGTTTCCTTCCTCTTACTTTCCACATTGTCGTTAAATCCATTCTCCACCACAGCACCACCGTTGCAGACCTTAAAACTATTCGGCAAGGAGCGCCTGGCCGGCGGGAGGCGAGCCTTGGATGCCGGACGGGATGGCAAAGCAGGCGGTGAGTCCTTCTTCTTGTCTTCATCTTCATCTTCATCCTTCCGGCGAAGCGAATCTAACATCTCTTCCAAGGAGCTTCTGGTAAGAGAACATGGCGAAGCTGATAACACCATTTCTTTAGGCGAATTGTAAATCGGCAAGAAGAAGAAATTTGGGATTTGGAATTGAGCAGGTGGTAGTTGGAGTTTCACGTTTGCATTGCGAAATTGAACGAGATTTGTGGGTGAAAATTGGTTAGAGTTGTTATACGGGTTTCGATTAGTGAAAGGGTGAGTGAAAAGTGGTTGTGTTGTGTTTGTTTCGGAGACAAACTCAGAGACAAAGATGGAGAAACAATGGGTAACTAAAAACAGAACTTAAAAATATTTATTTATTATTATAAATTTATAATACACCAACGGGGGAGAAGGGAATTTATTTTTCTTTTTAAAAATTCGTCCGTTGTATAATACTTTTTCTTTTCGGAATAAAGAAAATTTAAAATATTTATATTTGAACTAGTGGGAGACCCGTGCATTCGCACGGATATTGGTATGGTACGCGTATTTTTTGTAAATTATAATAAAAATAAAATAAAAAAATTAAAATTTTAAATCAAAAATGTTATTATTTTTAAAAGATATAATAAATTAATGCGTATAATCAACAACGAATTTGACCCCGTATATAAATATTAAATATGTTTTGATATGACTTATATATTTGAAACTATATAATAGTAATTGAATCAACAAAGTATTTTTGTAGTATTTTTTAGTATTTATGAATGACACAAATTTGTCCCAAAAAAAATATAAATAAAATTATGTATTTAAAAATAAATTAGTATAATAATATGATTTCAAAAACATTGAAAGTATTATCAGATAAGACAATTATGTTATAAGAGATAATACAATGAGCGATAAATTTATGTTATTCAAAATTTGAATCAGTAATAAAGTTGGTCCTGTTTATAACAATATTGTTTGTTATCGTATATAAAAATGTTTTAATGAAAAATAAATTTTTTTCCCGTATATAAATATTATTTTTGTTTTGACATGATTTAGAAATATATTATAGTCAATAGTGAAGTTGTTCCCGTTTATGAAAATATTAAAATAATAATATTATTTTTGTTTTGATAGTATTTATAAAAACATATAATAAACAATGTATTTTTCCTGTATATAAATAACTAATTTGTTTTTACAGAATGTATAAAATTATTTCAATAAACAGTAAATCTGTTTTCGTATATCAAAAAAATTGAATCAATAATAAAATTGTTTCCGTTTATGACAATGTTAAAGTTGTTCTGTTATATTATTTTTGTTTTAATATAATTTTTAAAAATATTTATAGTAATAGTTAACTTGTTCCGTATATAAAATATTTGAAAAATGATCAAAATGAGACTTTTTAGAATCAGATATCGGCCCATTTTCCAAGTATCGGGTCGCATGAGATTGATTAACTGCAAGTAAGCTCCTTGCTGCGCCATGAAAGGGATTGGTGATAAATTGACCATCAGATGTTTTAGACATGCCTTTATTATAACGATAATGGTTTGAAGCAAATCCACCAGTTGAATCATGAACACCAAATCCACCAGTTGCTTCTTTAGAAGAATCTGTTGGTAGTCTGAAGAGACCTGAAAATCCAACTGGGATTTCAAATTTAGCCTCACTTTTACCGACAAAAGTAGATGGTTTAGTGGCTTTACTACTCTCTACCAGTGGCAACCTATTAAGCTCCTGTTGTAAGGATGTTCTAGCTTGCTTAAGTGATTGAAGTACCTCATTGAACTCATGAGATTGTTTGTGAAAAACTAATGCATAGAGGTCATTTTTGTTTCTTGAAGCATCATCCTTTTGGTGCAAACCGCCCTGAATAACATTCGGAAAAGATGGCTTGGAACCAGGGTGACCACGGCCGCGTGGATCGTGATTGTTTGTCTCAAAAGACTGATGATTATGATTTATTGAGCTCTCATTTCGGTTTCCACTAAGCGGTGAATGTGACTTTTCTTGACCAAGTAAACTGGAGGTACGGGGAGTTGCGTTATTCTGGTTGTTGTAACCTCTTGTGTCATCATGTGATTTCGGCATAACATCTCTGGCCTTAAATTTGAATACTTCAGATGAGTTGACACCTCTGGACTCTGATTTATACTCTTGAGCATTTGGTGTGACCACTTTAGAAGAGTATGGAATCTGATCCTTGCTTTCCTCTTTATCTTCAGTCATATCCGAGTGATTCCCCGGATCTTTTAAGTCCTGGAAAATTTATGACACAAATCAATGTTGAGACTAAAGTAATTTTAAATGGAAAAGGAGTGCAGTAGAGAACCAACTTTAAATAATAAAACCACGCCAAAAATCCACCAAGGGTCTTTTAACTTAACTTAAGTTTCAAACATGTCCTTTATGTATTTTTCGTATCAAGTTAATCATCTATGCATTAAAAAGTCAACACAATGTTGGACCAAACTGAAACAGTAAAATTTAATATCATACGAAAACCCTTGCATTCTGTCAGTCTATCTAATGAAAGAAGCAACTTTTTTAAAGTTAACATCAAACTATATGAAGCCTAAAATTCACATTTCAACATTCCTACCAATGTCATACATGAAACAACCAAACACCAATAGGTTTTAAGAAAATGCACACAGAATATGATAAGTTAACGAAATTGAGTCGTATTAGATAAGGCAAGAAAAAAGGTTAATCTATTTGACAGTAAGTAAAAGCAAATTATAAGCGTTTAATTAATCCATTTATCCAAATAGTGCATATATCAATTGAATAAAAGAGATGCCGATGATACCTCCTGATGACTCAAAGAAGTCTTGCTATTTCCCTTCATGATAACAGGTGCCAGCAAAGTATATACTAAGTTAAGGCAGTCGATATGTCACTTCAGTTGACTTTTCAAGAATGAATGATATGATCAAACATTAGCAGACAAAAATAATTGACTCTTGGTCATGGCACCTCAAACAACAGTGTTCAATCTTTGGCCACTAATCGCACATACTTCTTCTCAACTACAAATTTGGAGCTAGAATTTATCTGTAGGCAATAAATTATCATATGAAAATCAATATTATTATTCAATGACAGTTATTTAAATTTGAATCACAATTTCTTCATCTTCAATCCATCAGGATGCTGCCACAAGTAAAACAATTAGCACATTATGTGCAGTAAGAAAATTAAATGCATATACCAAAAAAACTCTAAAAAAAACTTGGGCAAGTTCATTTTAAATGCAGTTGAAGAAACTATATTTGAGTCGACCTTAAGAGTCGGTATCGAAATATAACCATACCATGCTTAAAATAAACAGATAAAGTTCACTAACTATATAGCATAGATAATTCAATCCACATACAGATTTCAAGGCTGCTTTGATAAACTTCTTCCATTTTATTTTCTTCTCTTTTGTCTTCTCACCCTGAATTACTTCACCATTTTCTGTGTTAACTGAAGTGTCATTCTTGCACTTTTTAATAAGGCCACCCTCTGATGCATCAAGTTTCCTCTTTTTATTTTCTGAAGAAACTTCACTCCCTGGTTTCAAGTCGAACTCAATTCTACTTCAATCAATGAACATTACTTCCAAATCACGGATCAAACATATGCATATGAAAAACCTAAATACCTCCTCCGAATGCGCAATTGCATAATCGTATTCTTATCGTGTAGTCTCATCCTTCAAAATCTGTAAACAAATTACAATTCCATCATTCATAATCACAACAAAACATTTGTCACTATGACATAATGCAATGTGGCTTCTTTTAATCAACTTCACATTGCGAATTGTTGAAGGATGGCATAATGCATCGAAAGAGAGCCACGACTTAAATACCTGCCTACTAGCATGCTTTGATTTAATAAGCAATTAGAAAATTAATATAGTATGTCCAAAAGTTTTTACAAACAGCACCTACAGCTTCTCTAGACATGGAGTTTAGTTTTTCTTCCAAATCCTGCTTCTCAGACATTAGTGATGCAATACGACTCTGCAAATAAATAATTTTGCTTAAGCTACTTTTCAGCTTATTTTCATAAGCTCTATGAGATGACTCAATACTTACAGCTCTAACTCCTGCTTCTTGTACATAGGCAACATCTTCAGGAGTGAACAAACCAGATTCCCCTACCATCTAAACAAACCATATAATCGTCAGTTTAAAATAATTTTTTTAAAGTTAAAATGGAATAACAATTCTTTGAACACCTACAATTATGTTTCTGTCACGAACTATTCTGCCTCGCTCTCCTACAAGAAGCTTCTTCGTGGTGGTGATATCTAACTCAAATGTTTCTACAACCACACAAAAATAAATTAGAAGCCACAATTGATGTGAGTCAGATCCTTAAGTTGAAGTATTCGGACATTGACACACACACAAAAGAATAGGTTTGATATAAAATACCAAGATTGCGGATGTTGATGCCAATAAGCCGAACACTTTCTATCGCACCATCTGGTATGGTTTACAGATTCTAGCATTAAGATATAAGATGGTCAGTCCGAAAGACATACATATCAGAATGTTATAAAGAATGGATCTTGACTTTCTCCATACTCTCTTGAACAATATTCTCTTGTTGTCCCTCTGAAAATAGACAAAATATCAGTATCAAGAATTCATAGACAAAATAGACAAAATATCACTGCATCCTTAAAAACCAAAAATTCACTATCAAGAATCCATGTCCTCCAAAGGGTATCATTAAAAGGGTATCAAAAATCACAATTTTCTAAAAATCACTATCAAGAATCCACTTCTTAGTTAATGAAATCAAATCAAATAGATTTTTTTTTACCAAACTAACTGATATAACTCAGAAATCACGTTGTCACCTCTAGGAATCAAATGTTCATATCTTGAACACCTTGGACTATTCTTCATCCAAACCCTAGAGTCAAAAAGAATAAACTGAACCCTAAACATCATAAACTGAATCATAAAATCAAAATGCAAGATTCAAAAAACACAAATTTTCATCGAAACCCATAAAATCAAAAGGCATTAACTGAAGCCATAAAATCACAAGGCATAAAATGAACCCATAAAATCAAAAAGCATAACCCTAACCGTAAAATCAAAAATCATATGGCATAAACTGAAACCCATAAAATCAAAAATCAAAAAGGCATAAAGGCAAAAATCAAAAAGGCATAAACCTAACCGTATTCGAAGTTTCAGAACAGAAACATTCACAAAAAAACCCAAACACATACGAGTAGCAAGAATATGAGGAAGAAGATGAAGTTGGTTTGCAGAAGGAAAGAAAAAGAAAGCGAAAAAGAAAGAGAAAGAAAGAGAAATAAGGACATGAGACAAGGACGGAGAGAGAGAAAGATAACGTACCTTCCAGCTGGTGATGGTTGGAAACAAAATGTATTGGTTATAATTTTGAAACAATTATGTGTAACTATTAGAAAGACTGTCATTAGGATCCAAGCAAGTGATGGTTTAGTTGATAATAGTTGGTTTTAGACACTAAATACCCCCCAATTGATGACATGGCAAGCTAATTGAAGGGGTTAAATTAGTGGTTTCCAGAACCACTAATTTTCCTATATTATAGATTTGGTTTTTCTTCTGTCGTGGCTCGTGATTACAGTAAGTCACTAGGTGTTGGTTTTTTTTCTCCCTATTGTCATACCCCAAATTTGTCCTACCTGTTTATAATATGTACATCCACCCACTAACTGTCATTCAGAAAATTAAAAAAATATATATTGTCTCTGGTTGTTGTAGTGATTGAGGTTAATGGTCAGGCAAAGTGTGTTTCAAGGTCAAGATTTGAGTGCAATTGATTCAAGTGGTTGTGCTTGAGGTTTCAGCTGGGGTTTATTGGGCTATTTCATGTTACTGATGTGTGATCAAGTTATCAAGTTGTGACAAGTTATCAATTATTTCACAAGGGTGGTTCATTCTTTTCCATTCTCGTTTTATCCAATTCAATTACCACTATCCATCCAAATCCCATACTTATTTCCACTTTCTATTTTCCATCAATTAAACCATATCCACTTTTAATATTCATTTCAAAAAACCACTTTTTTTAGTTATCCATTAAATCCATTGGTTATCCATTTCCTTCCTAAACCATTTTCATTTTTTAACTCATTTCACAAATCTTTCTAATATCCATTTTTCTAAAAAAACATCTCAATATCCATTCCATAAAACTACTTTTTTTATCCATTTATCCATTTGAAACAAAATTCCAAAAAAAATCTAATTTGCCTTATTTTCAAATCACCATTTCTTTTTACATCCATATCCATTATCCAATATCACAAAATTCCATTATCCACATGTCCATTTCAAATATCCAATCCAATAATCATTATCCATCTACCCATTCTTTACCCATTTATCATCTACTTATTATCCACTTTGTCCATTTTAACTATCTTCCATTATCCACTCTAAATCCATTCATGTTCTAACCATTTTTTCTCTTTTTAATCCATTATATACTTTAATTCCCACATATTCAATTTAAATAATTTTTGTCATAAACCATATCTTTTGTTTTTTAAACACCCATTTCCATTATCAAGCTCATACAATCATTTTACAACAAAAAATAAAAATCAGCCCATGGACCCCAGGATGAACTACGCGCCTAAACCAGCCTATGTCACGTAAAAATTTCTTGAGCCAAATAAAGTCCCAGCTAGTAAAGTTCCCACAAAAGACCATCATAACTCCAAGGCCATGTTTTAATATGCCAATAACCTGCACATAGCAAAACCAAAAGTCACAAAGTGGATATAATACAAAAAAAATGAAAAGAAAAAGAAGAGCATCTACAATGAACCGCAACAACAACAAATTGTAGCCTGATGTACAACCCGCAAGAACAATCCAGCCTTAACCATTACACATATGACAAAAACAAACCGACCATAATTCGCAACAGCCACCACTCATTCACTTGTACGATTTACAACACCATCAGCAAAATCATTCCTCACACTGACCTGTACGACTCTGCCTTTACAAACCTGTGATATACGCACCAAGCATAACCATCAACATAAAAAAAAAATTGTTTCAACAAGGTCTGCAGAGAAAGATTCCAAACGCAGAGAAACTACTCAAAACGACTCAAACCAAATTTCTCATTTTCACCTATAAGAAGGACCCTTCACAATTAATTTTGAAGAAAAGTTCAGAGAACTAAACAAGACCTAGCCGTCACCAAAACCCTACCAAAATTCCCTCTTCACCTCCTTCTTTGACGACCAACCGTCTTCAACCGTAACTCAAACCATTCTCAACCCCTGCTTCTTCAAATCTCCAACACCGTTTCACTTTTCAACGCCCAATCTTCAATCAACCCCAACAAAAAAACCTTCACAGACGAACCATACGCACAAACCTTTTCTCCAATCTTCAAACTCAAAACAACCAACAACCCTTATCCCCTATAATCACCCACAAACCGCAGACCACACAAAACCTTTTCAACACCCCTAATCCTTCTTCACCTCCATCCATTTTCCAACGATCCGCTTTCAAACCTTCAATCCTCACAAACCGTAACCCACAACAACCCCACGATTCACATAAACAACAACCTAATCCCAGAAAGTTTAGAACCAGAAATGAAGAAGAAGATGAAAGAGGGATACAAATGAAACAAGTGAAACCGAGAACTCAAACCTGTTGAACGATTCGAGACGGAAGCGAGAAAATGCGAACGAAATCGATTTGAGCAGAGTAAGCGAGTTTGGGACGGAGTGATCTACACAGAAGGTTGAAGCAAGTCGTTGTGATATTCATCATCTATTTGTACATCGTTAATAATCGTTCTATTGCTTTGTCTTATAGTTTAATTTTTTTTTTGTTGCTGGTATTGTTGTTTCAGAATGAGGCTGAACACGATTGTGTTGTGTTGTGAGTCATTTCCTTTTTTTTTAATAATAAACCTAATTTTGTGATGTTTCTCATGATGGGTCGTTCCTTTGACCCATTGACTGGTGGGATTTACATTCAATCCACCTCATCCGTGTTCACAAGAATGGAAGATGGGCTTTGATAAGCCCAAAGGATTCCATCATTATAAATAAGCACCCCTTGTCTTATTGTTTTATTTAGTATTTTTTTACTCGTCTTTGCTTTGCTATTTTATTTTATATGATTTATTTTTTTAGATTTTTTTTATATTTTCACTTATTATGTCATTTTCATTTGGATTCATTTTAATATTTTTGGGCCAATGATATCACAAATATCTTGATTAAAGTTGATTTTCTCAAATCGATTCAAAATCTTGATTTATATGAGGCCTATTTATTTTTTTATTTCAATTTATTTTTTTTATTCACTTATTTTGGGTCAATGAAAACCAAACATCGACGATTTGTCTATTTCTCGACTTAATCTCGATAAAGGTGAGACCTTTATTCTTTTTCCTATACTTTTTCGATTTAATTTCATTTTTGTCGTTTTCTCATTATTTTTATCTATTGTTGGGTCAATGAAAACCAAAATATTAAGATTTATCGATTTTCGATTTTAAATCTTGATAAAGGTGAAACCTTTATTATTTTTCTTATCATTTTCGATTTTGTTTCATTTCCATTATTTTTCCATTATTCCTATTCGTTTTTGGGTCAATGAAAATCAAATATTAAAGATTATCGATTTTTCGATTAAAAATCTTAGTAAAGATGAGGCCTTTCCTAGTTTTCCGATTTCATTTCTAATTTCTATTTAATTTTCATTTCACATATTCTTTTATTCACTTTTGGTCAATGAAAGTCAAAAGTCGTTGATTATCAATTTATCGATTAAATCGTGATTAAGACGAGACCAACTTTAATTTTATGTCAACACTATCTCTTGTTCATAATATCTTGATTATATTATTATTCATACTCTTATATTATTCATACTCTTATCATATTGTTCATATCCATATTCATATTTATTTATCTAACCATTTCATTTATTCACCATTAATCAAAAAACACTAAAAATATCGAAACCCTAAAACAATAAAAAATGGATTGTTGGTTGCTTGGCGACTTTCGATCAAGGTTTAGTTTAGGACACCTTGCACACACACAGCTTTCTCTTGGGCTACCTTACAATAAGACCCTTTATTTCATGCCATCCCTTGTAATTTACATGTACCCCGCTCCCATTCCGATGTACGCATTTAGTATTCTTTTGATTGTGGTTTGTTTACTAGGAGCACCCCTAGGGACTAGCATAGGCAACCCATTTTCAAACAAATCATCGATTCGTCGTCGAGCCATTTTCAAACAAACTCATTTTCAACCAAACTCTCGATTCGTCGTCGAGCCCACTTTCAAATCAACCTCTAACCAAATCCTTTTTCAAACCAAACTCTTTCCATTTACAAATAAACCCTTGATCCAACGTCAAGCAGATTTTCATAATCAAAACTCAAAAACAACTAACAATTATCGTAACTCTTTAAGGTGAAAAATGGGGATTCAAGTCTTTGATCTTCCTTCGATTGTTTGGGTGCGAGTTCTCTTACTCGTGTGTGAGCAATTGACGCCTTTTCTTTTAACAAATCAAATCATTTTCAAAATAACCAAGCGCATACAATAAACCCTTGATCCCACGTCAAGCGGATTTTCATAATCAAACCTCAAAACGACTAATAACTATCGTAATCTTTTTTCAAGGTGAAAAATGGGGGTTCAAGTCTTTGATCTCTCTTCGATTGTTTGGGTGCGAGTTCTCTTACTCGTGTGTGAGCAATTGGCGCCTCTTTTAAAAATCAACCAACTCCCTTGTTTCGTGGGCGTACCACGAACTACGACTGCTCTGATTTTTTATTCTCGTCCGAATAAAGATACGTAGGCACAAGATTGCGATGATCTTGGCGACCACACTTTTTCTTTTTCCCCCGTTTGCGTCCTACCTTCGTTCCATCTTTTTTCCGTCAAACCCCATAGTCAAACTACGATTGCTCTGATTTCTCATTCTCGTCCGAATGAGCATACGTAGGCCCGAGGTTGCGATGACCTTGCCGAGCACCCTATCCTTAAACCACCCCTTTCGCCTTTGTATCTTTTCCTTTCGTCTTTATCTTTACGCATTTATTTTGAGAAGAAAACAAACAAACTTAGCTAACGAGTATCGCGATTCGAATCAAGAGATTCCCGTTGAGTACAACGGACTTGAGGGGGTGTGCGTACCTTTCCCTCACGTAACCGACTCCCGAACCCGGAATGTGGTTGCGACGACCATGTTCTTATCCGCTCCTTAAAGGTTTTCTCGATATTTTCCTTTCCCTCTTTTGGGATAAATAAAGTTCGGTGGCGACTCTGTCGAACCGTTTTCCGCGCCTTTCGCGTGAAGGGTCGTGTCTTCGATTAAGCGATTTTTTTTTGAGGTGCGACAGATGGCGACTCTGCTGGGGAAATTTGCTCCATGCAAGAGAGAGTCGAGCCTATCTTGATTCGAATCGCTAGCTCTTTAGCTTTGTTTATTTATTTTTTTCTCGTTTATTCGTTTGCTTATTTATTTGTGTTACCTATTGTGGCATTGTTGGGATGTTCTGACATTGGGAACTTTGTGAGATGGCTCTACACCCGAGTCGAGAAAAACCCTAGGATTAGGATGGTGGTTGTGTAGTGTAGGCTTGCGTGGTCTCTTCCGCGTGAGTTGAAGCGAAAACCACCGCTTGGAGTAGATTCCCTTGGAGATATTATTGTTGTGGTGAACCTTTGCCATGGTGGTAATACTTTCGAGGTGGGTCGCCGATCCCAAGGACCATTAACCCAATTTACCCATGGTGGTTGGTAGTGTTAATTCTATGTGAGTTAATACGAACGCCCCAATCAGATGAGATCCCTCGAACGTATTATTTCCTGACAGTAATATTTTCGACCTCGACCTAGGATTCTGAGAACCCTATTTAGAACCCGTATGTCGATGGTTGTGTAGTGGGCGCCTCCGAGGAATCTTTCTCGTGGGGAAGAAACGAAGACTTCACCTAGATGAGATTATTTCGAGGATATTATAGTCGGATGTCTCTTCATCTTGGTTATAATGTTTTCGAAATATATCCATAACTCTATGCACCTACCCGTTTTGATAACCTACCTGTGGGCTTTCTTGATCTTAGTTGTGGTTCTTGACCCGTCATCTCCGGCCAACCGCAGAACTGTTTGATTCTGCGATCCTGGATCTTGCATCTTGCATTGCATCTCATATCATTGCATTGTATTGCATCTGTTGTACATCTTGCATTGCATTTTCAACCTCAGAATCTCACTTCAACTTCCTTCCTTCTCCAGTAAATCAAGTTGATTCCTCGACACCAGTACGCAACTCGAGCTAATACCAGACGCATGATGGAGCAGATTCAACAAGCGCAAGCCGCCTTCATAGAAGAGTTGGACTCTATCAAAGGAAAGATTGATCAGATTCTCGAAGCCATCATGATGGCCAGAAAGGAGGAAGAATTGCGTGAAGCCGCTGCTGCCCACAACACTGTGCCTGTTCAAGCATCTACCTCAAGGCTCTCTGTTCCTGTTCCTAACCCCATCACTTATGGGATACCAATGGACTTCGCTCCTGCCACATCTCAACCACTTCCAAAATCTGGAGTTACTGTTAGTGTCATTCCGCAAGCCCACCATGTTGTCACTCAGATTCCTATTCCTCATACTGAAGAGAATCAGATAGATCAGTATGATGAGGTACAGAACTACCATGCTGTTATCCCAATTGTCAATCCTACTGCTGCTCAGGATTCTGAAGCTATCAAGATGTGTCGTGATCTAGCTGAGAAACTCCGAGTCATGAAGGGACGCAACTCAACTTCTTTGAATGCTCTGGATATGTGCTTGGTGCCAGATGTTGTCATTCATCCCAAATTTAAAGTGCAAGAATTCCCAAAGTACAAAGGTCTCAATTGTCCTCACATCCATCTGAAGACGTACTGCCGCAAGATGGCTGCCCAGGCCAAAGACGAAAAACTGATGATCCATTGCTTTCAAGATAGTCTGTCTGGAGCATCTCTTGAGTGGTATATGCAGTTGGAGTGTAGTAATGTGTGCACTTGGGATGATCTAGCTGATGCATTTGTCAAGCAATACAAGTACAACACTGACCTTGCTCCGAATCGTACTCAGCTTCAGAGTATGGCTCAAAAGGACAACGAATCTTTTAAGGAGTACGCGCAATGTTGGAGAGAGCTAGCTGCAAGAGTGCATCCACCTCTTGTTGATCGTGAACTGATTGACATCTTCATGGGTACTTTGCAAGGCCAATACTATGAGAAGTTGATTGGTAATGTTTCTGCCGGATTCTCTGATTTGGTAATTATCGGTGAGAGAATTGAAGAAGGTCTGAAAAGTGGAAAGATCCAAGGAGGTTCTAGCAGTCAGGCTGGAGCTAAGAAGCCCTTCAATGGATACAAGAAAAAAGAGGGTGAAACAAATGTTGTCTCTGCTCAGAAAGGGCAAGCTCAACAACAAGCTCCTGCTCCAATACCTTATCAAATCCCTTACTTCCAGTATCTGTATGTTGCTGCTGCACAATATGCTTCGGTGCCTTATCAGCCAACTGTTCAAGCTGTTCAAGCTCCAATGCCTCAATAACAGGTTCCTCGGCAATAATCCTACAATCAACAAGGGTATCAGTATCCTCCTCAACATCAACAACAGAGAGCTGCTCAACAACGCCAGCCTAATCAACAAAGGACAAGGAGGTCTGATAGAGACTTTGATCATCTGCCAACATCATATGCTTAGATCTTAGCTCAATTGATGGAGAAGAAGGCAATCACTCTGAGGGACCTAGCTCCTCCAACTGTCATTCCCCCAGATTATGATGCTAATGCTCATTGCGAGTTTCATAAGGGTGCTCCAGGGCATACGATCGAGGACTGCAGAGCTTTCAAACACAAGGTTCAAGACATGATCGACTCAAAGTTTCTCACGTTCAATGGGAGGGCTCCAAACGTCATCAAAAACCCTTTGCCGCCGCCAAACTAGTGCCAACATCAAGTCAAGTCAAGTCAAATCAAGTCAAGTTTATTCCCCGAAGAAGGCAGTCATGTTGCCATCCAGTCATTTTGCATTCTTGTATTTTTGTCTTTATTTGTTTAAGTACTGTATGCTTTGAATATTGTCGTTTGTATTTGGTTTTCTTAATGTATTGATTATGCATGTTTTGAATCAGTTATGTCGTATTCACTCATTCTTTCCATTTACTGCAAAAACACTGACACATTTGTCCACTTCACTCTCTTTATCAACTGTTGTTTAGCAATGATTGGAGGGAGGATGATGACAACGAAATACCCATAATTGCAAAATGTATGCTTTCGGATAGAATCCCGCCAATGATGTACAGGCATTATTTCAACCCCCAAACACTGGAGAGACAAGGAGTTAATCCCTAGTAAACCACTTCGAGCCAAGAAGTAGCTGTTTCCTTCTGATCTACAAACCCTTACACTCAACCTGGGGCAGGGTAGTGTTCAGCTAATCCAATTACACATTCAAATCACAAAGCAAAATCCAAAAGACATGTCGGTTGTTCATCAATAACCCATGACTTGGCAGTCACAATCCTCCAACAAAATCAAAAACAAAAACAAAAAAATCAAAAGCCTGCTAAGTCAAGCACCTCAAAGGAAACTTAGGCAAAAATCAAGGCAATCCCGATGGGCTCGACAAGCGAAATCAGTCCATGCAAGAGATAGGGATCAAGCAAAGTCAAAAGAGGCCCTCGAATCCTCAACAAAAACAAAATAAGACTCAATGACCACCGAATCAAAACCAAAGGGTCGCTGACACCCATCAAAAACAAAATAAGGTGACTGCCATGTCGAGCAAGCCTTGAATTATCACTCTTACGCTGTCAACCCTTTTGGAAGAC
This sequence comes from Lathyrus tuberosus, assembly GCA_022829125.1. Lineage (NCBI taxonomy): Eukaryota > Viridiplantae > Streptophyta > Magnoliopsida > Fabales > Fabaceae > Lathyrus > Lathyrus tuberosus. The sequence goes on from JALAZF010000016.1 coordinate 3,148,513, forward strand.
AAACATGTGCAAAATTAACTAGACGTAGGACTGGAAGTTCATCACGAAGAAGGGGTGGGTACAAACCAAGTTTTGAGCCATATATCCTTTTGTTTCTTAAACCGTAAACCAGACCACGTTACAACCCCCGAAAGACCTAATTGAGGCGAGGTTTATTCTGAAAGCATACTATTGCAAGGTTGCGTAAACTGACTCCCCATATTTGCTAATCTTCAGCATTGGTGTCATTCTCCTTGCTATATCTTTCACACCATCAAAATCAGCACACGTTTGGGCTAACGGTCCATTCGTCTCACTATCACGACACTCCAATAAACAACTCTTTTCAAAACTTGCATGAGCATCGCATTAAGATTACCATTTGTGAATGTGCAATTTTAACTGCAAATCAGTGATAGACATTCAGGACAACTCCAACAAGGGCCAATCGAAGAGGAATTTGAACTTTCAGTGGTGCCGACCCGAAGCAAGACTCCCTCAAAACCCACAGTCTGGGGCAAACTCCTTCAACACCTCAATCAGGGGCAAACATTCTCAAAGCACAGCAAAGCTTAACTTCCAAAGATCAAACATCGTCAGAACTGGTTAATCAGGGGCAGACCATTACCATGTTCAGACTAGGGCAAGACTCATTGCAGCAGGCATATCCTATCTGTACTTTCAAGTAGTTCAGGGCAAGAGCATAATCTCCACGAGTTGATTATGTCACTACGCTCAATTTCAGGCCATCCTGACCCTCAAGCACAGAGCCATGGCCTTCTCAGAAACGACTTATCATCAAGTGACCAAGCTTGAGGCATCAAGAGCATCTTCATCTGCATTGATCATGGCGTCTTCAATGAACTGAGTGTCGAGGAAATCAAATCCCTCCCACCGCCCAAAAGTCCAATCCTCATTGGCAACTACCAAAAGTCCACCATGCTGGCACCCTCTCCAAACATATCCAATCACCCGTTTGCAATCATACGCGTCATATGCGTCGCATTCGACATCATAGACATCATATGCATCATATGCATACCAAAAAACCAAATCATACTTCCCCAGCACTTGCATCTCCGCGCGTCAGCATTTGTATTTGCATTTCCATTCGTCATGGAACAACATTACAAAATCAAGCATTCGTGCATGCATGATCAAGATCCAGGATCAATTTCAAGATTTTCAAGATGATCTCCAGCCCAGCCAGGGGCATCTTCTGCAAGTCCTTGGGCGTCCCTCACGAAGTTGTTTTCAACCTTTGGTCGAACAAGACAGGCTCAAGATGATCTCCAGCCCAGTCAGGGGCATCTTCTTCAAGTTCATGGGTGTCCCTCATGAAGTCTTCAACCTTCTGTTGATGAAGTTGTGATCTCCAAGCAAGTCAGTGTGCATTCCTCATTGGGTTGTGTTCCTCAACCTTTTGTTACTGAGGTTGTCATCCTCATCCCAACCAATAAACATTCCTCCGATTCAGTGGGCATTCCTCATTGAATCTTTTCTTCAAGTCGAACTACGACTGCCCTGATTCTTTATTCTCGTCTGAGTAAAGATACGTAGGCACAAGATTGCGTAGATCTTGGCGGGTTACCTTCTCCATTTTTTCACTGTTTCCCTTTTGTGGGCTCTCCTCATTGATTTCTTTACTTCAACCTTTTGTTGATGTCTCCAAATAAATCTCATCACATCCCCAATAAACTTGACTTTTTGTCAATTGCCTTACTATCATCCTTTTGGTGATAGCCAAATCAAGTCAAACTCAAACTCAACCTGCATCCTTTTGGTGTTGGTAACCCTCAAATCAGAAATTTCCTATCATCCTTTTGGTGATAGCCGTTCATATTGTCAACTTAACCTGCATCCTTTTGGTGTCGGTCCTCGCAAGTAGGAAGTTCCTATCATCCTTTTGGTGGTAGTAGCTTGTTTTGATTCGTCATCCTTTTGGTGTCGCCGATCCATAAACCCTTGGTTTGTGTGTCATCCTTTTGGTGAGTAACAGCCTTTGTGTGTGTTCCCTATTATCCTTTTGGTAATAGCAGGTGTGTGTGTGTGTGCCCTATTATCCTTTTGGTAATAGCAGACTTTGACCTCATTTCCATCCTTTTGGTGGAAAGGTCTGTGTGCGTGTGTGCCCTATTATCCTTTTGGTAATAGCAGGCTTTGACCTCATTTTCATCCTTTTGGTGGAAGGGTTTGTGTGCGTGTGTGCCCTATTATCCTTTTGGTAATAGCAGGCTTTGACCTCATTTTCATCCTTTTGGTGGAAGGGTCCGTGTGTGCGTGTGTGCCCTATTATCCTTTTGGTAATAGCAGGCTTTGACCTCATTTTCATCTTTTTGGTGGAAGGGTCTGTGTACGTGTGTGCCCTATTATCCTTTTGGTAATAGCAGGCGTTGACCTCATTTTCATCCTTTTGGTGGAAGGGTCTGCGTGTGTGCCTTATTATCCTTTTGGTAATAGCAGGCTTTGACCTCATTTTCATCCTTTTGGTGGAAGGGTCTGTGTGCGTGTGTGCCCTATTATCCTGTTGGTAATAGCAGGCGTTGACCTCATTTTCATCCTTTTGGTGGAAGGGTCTGTGTGCGTGTGTGCCCTATTATCCTTTTGGTAATAGCAGGCGTTGACCTAATTTTCATCCTTTTAGTGGAAGGGTCTGTGTGCGTGTGTGCCTTATTATCCTGTTGGTAATAGCAGGCGTTGACCTCATTTTCATCCTTTTGGTGGAAGGGTCTGTGTGTGTGGACCCTATTATCCTGTTGGTAATAGCAGGCTGTGACCTCATTTTCATCATTTTGGTGGAAGGGTCTGTGTGTGTGTGTGCCCTATTATCCTTTTGGTAATAGCAGGCTGTGGCCTCAATTTCATCCTTTTGGTGAAAGGGTCTATGTGTGTGTTCACTATCATCCTTTTGATGATAGGTCTGTCATCCTTTTGGTGTCAAATTTCTTGTATTTCAACTTCTCAATCCTTCCCTTTCTTTCGGATAAATTTGTAGTCTTCTTCATATCTAATTGACTTATACCTCGAAAGACCGAACGCCGTAGCAGTTCATCTAGCTCGGCTTAAGCCAATTAGATAGGGGCATCTGTCATACCCCAAATTTGTCCTACCTGTTTATAATCTGTATATCCACCCACTAACTGTCATTCAGAAAATAAAAAAAAAAATATATTGTCTCTGGTTGTTGTTGTAGTGATTGAGGTTAATGGTCAAGCAAAGTGTGTTTCAAGGTCAAGATTTGAGTGCAATTGATTCAAGTGGTTGTGCTTGAGGTTTCAGCTAGGGTTTATTGGGCTATTTCATGTTACTGATGTGTGATCAAGTTATCAAGTTGTGACAAGTTATCAATTATTTCACAAGGGCAGTTCATTCTTTTCCATTCTCGTTTTATCCAATTCAATTACCACTATCCATCCAAATCCCATACTTATTTCCACTTTCTATTTTCCATCAATTAAACCATATCCACTTTTAATATTCATTTCAAAAAACCACATTTTTAGTTATCCATTAAATCCATTGGTTTTCCATTTCCTTCATAAACCATTTCCATTTTTAAACTCATTTCACAAATCTTTCTAATATCCATTTTTCTAAAAAAACATCTCAATATTCATTCCATAAAACTACTCTTTTTATCCATTTATCCATTTGAAACAAAATTCCAAAAAAAAATCTAATTTGCCTTATTTTCAAATCAGCATTTCTTTTTACATCCATATCCATTATCCAATATCACAAAATCCCATTATCCACATGTCCATTTCAAATATCCAATCCAATCATCATTATCCATCTACCCATTCTTTACCCATTTATCATCTACTTATTATCCACTTTGTCCATTTTAACTATCTTCCATTATCCACTCTAAATCCATTCATGTTCTAACCATTTTTTCTCTTTTTAATCCATTATATACTTTAATTCCAACATATTCAATTTAAATAATTTTTGTCATAAACCATATCTTTTGTTTTTTAAACACCCATTTCCATTATCAAGCCCACACAATCATTTTACAACAAAAAATAAAAATCAGCCCATGGCCCCCAGGATGAACTACGCGCCTAAACCAGCCTATGTCACGTAAAAATTTCTTGAGCCAAATAAAGTCCCAGCTAGTAAAGTTCCCACAAAAGACCATCATAACTCCAAGGCCATGTTTTAATATGCCAATAACCTGCACATAGCAAAACCAAAAGTCACAAAGTGGATATAATACAAAAAAAAATGAAAAGAAAAAGAAGAGCATCTACAATGAACCGCAACAACAACAATTTGCAGCCTGATGTACAACCCACAAGAACAATCCAGCCTTAACCATTACACATATGACAAAAACGAACCGACCATAATTCGCAACAGCCACCACTCATTCACTTGTACGATTTACAACACCATCAGCAAAATCATTCCTCACACTGACCTGTACGACTCTGCCTTTACAAACCCATGATATACACACCAAGCATAACCATCAACATAAAAAAAATCATTTCAACAAGGTCTGCAGAGAAAGATTCCAAACGCAGAGAAACTACTCAAAACGACTCAAACCAAATTTCTCATTTTCACCTATAAGAAGGACCCTTCCCAATTAATTTTGAAGAAAAGTTCAGAGAACCAAACAAGACCTAGCCGTCACCAAAACCCTACCAAAATTCCCTCTTCACTTCCTTCTTTGACAACCAACTGTCTTAAACCGTAACTCAAACCATTCTCAACCCCTGCTTCTTCAAATCTCCAACACCATTTCACTTTTCAACGCCCAATCTTCAATCAACCCCAACAAAAAAACCTTCACTGACGAACCATACACACAAACCTTTTCTCCAATCTTCAAACTCAAAACAACCAACAACCCTTATCCCCTACAATCACCCACAAACCGCAGACCACGCAAAACCTTTTCAACACCCCTAATCCTCCTTCACCTCCATCCATTTTCCAATGATCCGCTTTCAAACCTTCAATCCTCACAAACCGTAACCCACAACAACCCCACGATTCACATAAACAACAACCCAATCCCAGAAAGTTTAGAACCAGAAATGAAGAAGAAGATGAAAGAGGGATACAAATGAAACAAGTGAAACCGAGAACTCAAACCTGTTGAACGATTCGAGACGGAAGTGAGAAAATGCGAACGAAATCGATTTGAGCAGAGTAAGCGAGTTTGGGACGGAGTGATCTACACAGAAGGTTGAAGCAAGTCGTTGTGATATTCATCATCTATTTGTACATCGCTAATAATCGTTCTTTTGCTTCGTCTTATAGTTTAATTTTTTTTTGTTGCTGGTATTGTTGTTTCAGAATGAGGCTGAACACGATTGTGTTGTGTTGTGAGTCATTTCCTTTTTTTTTTTAAATAATAAACCTAATTTTGTGATGTTTCTCATGATGGGTCGTTCCTTTGACCCATTGACTGGTGGGATTTACATTCAATCCACCTCACCCGTGTTCACAAGAATGGAAGATGGGCTTTGATAAGCCCAAAGGATTCCATCATTATAAATAAGCACCCCCTCTCTTATTGTTTTATTTAGTATTTTTTTACTCATCTTTGCTTTGCTATTTTATTTTATATGATTTATTTTTTTAGATTTTTTTATATTGTCACTTATTTTGTCATTTTCATTTGGATTCATTTTAATATTTTTGGGCCAATGATATCACAAATATCTTGATTAAAGTTGATTTTCTCAAATCGATTCAATATCTTGATTTATATGAGGCCTATTTATTTTTTTATTTCAATTTATTTTTTTTATTCACTTATTTTGGGTCAATGAAAACCAAACATCGACGATTTCTCGATTTCTCGACTTAATCTCGATAAAGGTGAGACCTTTATTCTTTTTCCTATACTTTTTCGATTTAATTTCATTTTTGTCGTTTTCTCATTATTTTTATCTATTGTTGGGTCAATGAAAACCAAAATATTAAGATTTATCGATTTTCGATTTTAAATCTTGATAAAGGTGAGACCTTTATTATTTTTCTTATCATTTTCGATTTTGTTTCATTTCCATTATTCTTTTTCATTTTTGGGTCAATGAAAATCAAATATTAAAGATTATCGATTTTTCGATTAAAAATCTTAGTAAAGATGAGGCCTTTCCTAGTTTTCCGATTTAATTTCTAATTTCTATTTATTTTTCATTTCACATATTCTTTTATTCACTTTTGGTCAATGAAAGTCAAAAGTCGTCGATTATCAATTTATCGATTAAATCGTGATTAAGACGAGACCAACTTTAATTTTATGTCAACACTATCTCTTGTCAATAATATCTTGATTATATTATTATTCATACTCTTATATTATTCATACTTTTATCATGTTGTTCATATCCATATTCATATTTATTTATCTAACCATTTCATTTATTCACCATTAATCAAAAAACACTAAAAATATTGAAACCCTAAAACAATAAAAAATGGATTGTTGGTTGCTTGGCGACTTTCGATCAAGGTTTAGTTTAGGACACCTTGCACACACACAGCTTTCTCTTGGGCTACCTTACAATGAGACCCTTTATTTCATGTCATCCCTTGTAATTTACATGTACCCCGCTCTCATTCCGATGTACGCATTTAGTATTCTTTTAATTGTGGTTTGTTTACTAGGAGCACCCATAGGGACTAGCATAGGCAACCCATTTTCAAACAAATCATCGATTCGTCGTTGAGCCATTTTCAAACAAACCCATTTTCAACCAAACTCTCGATTCGTCGTCGAGCCCACTTTCAAATCAACCTCTAACCAAATCCTTTTTCAAACCAAACTCTTTCCATTTACAAATAAACCCTTGATCCAACGTCATGCAGATTTTCATAATCAAAACTAAAAAACAACTAACAATTATCGTAACTCTTTAAGGTGAAAACTGGGGGTTCAAGTCTTTGATCTTCCTTCGATTGTTTGGGTGCGAGTTCTCTTACTCGTGTGTGAGCAATTGACACCTCTTCTTTTAACAAATCAAATCATTTTCAAAATAACCAAGCGCATACAATAAACCCTTGATCCCACGTCAAGCGGATTTTCACAAGCAAACCTCAAAACGACTAATAACTATCTTAATCCTTTTTCAAGGTGAAAAATGGGGGTTCAAGTCTTTGATCTCTCTTCGATTGTTTGGGTGCGAGTTCTCTTACTCGTGTGTGAGCAATTGGTGCCTCTTTTAAAAATCAACCAACTCCCTTGTTTCGTGGGCGTACCACGAACTACGACTGCTCTGATTTTTTATTCTCGTCCGAATAAAGATACGTAGGCACAAGATTGCGATGATCTTGGCGAGCACACTTTTTCTTTTTCCCCCGTTTGCGTCCTACCTTCCTTCCATCTTTTTTCCGTCAAACCCCGTAGTCGAACTACGATTGCTCTGATTTCTCATTCTCGTCCGAATGAGCATACGTAGGCCCAAGGTCGCGATGACCTTGCCGAACACCCTATCCTTAAACCACCCCTTTCGCCTTTGTATCTTTTCCTTTTGTCTTTATCTTTACGCATTTATTTTGAGAAGAAAATAAACAAACTTAGCTAACGAGTATCGCGATTCGAATCAAGAGGTTCCCGTTGAGTACAACGGACGTGAGGGGGTGCGCGTACCTTCCCCTCATGTAACCGACTCCCGAACCCGGAATGTGGTTGCGACGACCATGTTCTTATCCGCTCCTTAAAGGTTTTCTCGATATTTTCCTTTCCCTCTTTTGGGATAAATAAAGTTCGGTGGCGACTCTGTCGAACCGTTTTCCGCGCCTTTCACGCGAAGGGTCGTGTCTTCGATTAAGCGATTTTTTTTCGAGTTGCGACACCTATAATTTAAATCATTGAGGGAGGTTACGAATCTTTCTTTCATTTTAATAAAAATAATCTTTATTTGAATTTTTTTTATCAAAACTATTTGGATCCGATAAAGGGGATAATAATGAAATATAAAATACGCAAAAAATTGGTTCTATATAATTTTAGAAGGAAAGATAATGGAATGTAGGGCTGAGCATCGGTTCGGGCTGGTTCGGATTCGGGTTCAAACCCCTAAACGGGCCTAATCCACGGGTGATGATTATAGGCTCAATTTTCGATCAATTCAGGTTTCGGTTTTGTCGGGTTCGGATTGAATCGGTTTAGTTATGTGAATCGGTTTTTTCGGATATAGCAGAAATATCGACCTGTGAGTAAAAAACATTAGCAATTAAAAGCCACACAAAAATTAGAGAAAGAAAGAGAGGGAAGAATATGTACAAGCAAAATAATGGAAACGGTACAGAGAAATCAAGAAGAAGAAGAAAATACTTTTCTTTTTTAAAACAAATATTTTTCTTTTACATAATAGTATTATAATAGTAGTAAAATTTTTAAGTTAAAAAAATTAAATTATTGTCAGAAGAGAGTAGACATATGATGCATAGGGTTCAGACGCTAGGTAGTAGGTACACTGCTTTTACACTGCTTTGTCTGACAAATCATGTTTTTGGTTCAGAGGCTAGGATAAAATTATAATTACAATTGCTTATAGTCCATCATAATCGGTCGGTTTCGGGTTTACATGGATCAGAATTTCAAATCCGTTCTCGACCAACTGTATCCGTGACAGACTGCAGAGCAGACCCGTGGACCCGATATGACCCGCCCGAATGCTTGCAGTTTTTAACGATTGGACCAGGTTTCGGTCGGTTGAACATTTCTTGTCCATCCCTAATGAAATGTAGGAGTTCGAGTAAATAAAGCTGACAGTTCTATTAGATAGATGTTTGACTAAATCAGATGTACTCTCTTTTGTGCTAGTAAGTTATTTCAAAATTTTGAACATTATTATTATTAATATTATATGTAAAATTATATTTTTTTAATTTAATATTATTACTTTTGATAAGCTTTGATTTTAATTTTAAATATTTAATATAACAGAGTTCAGTTTTTCCACTAATTTTAAATAGAATAATTTGATAAATTTGATTTATATTTTATATAAAATCTATAAAAGTTTGTACTATTTTTTAATTACCCAAAAATAGTTAATGTTTATAAATAATTGTTATGGTCGCTCGCAAGGTTTAATTAATGTTCAATATCAAGTATTGCATGGAAATACGTGCGGAACTGATGAAACATCACCCAACTAAGGACATGATATTTCAACCTTCAACACACTTCCTACCGTTGGATTTAATTGGACAGCAACCCACATAAGACAACGTGTCTCGCGGAGGCGGTTTTAATCAATCACACTATATAAAGTCCAACACGCGTCATTTCAGGTATTCTCTCATCCATACACTCATACTACTTTATCACTCATTCATTGACTTGACCGTTGAATGCTAACCTCGCATATCTGCCCCGCTCTATCATATTGGAAGTTCACTCCACCGCACCAGAACTCCATTTCATTCAATCTCCACCTATTTCTAGTTCTAGTTTGGAACAATGGCATCGTCTATGCGAATTGACTTTTGATTCGCGAATTTCCACGAAGAACCAATGCTCCTGATCCAGTAAGGGAGGTTCCACTATTTCTGTCGATTAAGGATGTTCTGGTCTTAGTTACTCCTCATACAATTCCTATGCCACAAAATCTAGAACCTCCAACAGTTGAAGAATATACCTTTCAAGATGTTCCAATCTTTTATACAGTCGTTCCAAGGTTAAACATCAAAGCAATCTTCGTTGCAACCTATAATTCATGGACATGAAATGTTCCATAATCTCCAACAATTGTAAGCTAGTTTAAGCACGCAAAGGGGAAAACAATATGTTGAACAATGTCTATAACCTAGTGCAACAACAAAATTGACATTTCCTCGCTGAGAGGGTATTTTAGATCAAAGTAAACTTGCAGTTTGTTTCCCTCACAAATGCTTCTGACTATGAGATTATTTCACATGGCGAGCAGAGAATCAAACCAGAACCTATTCTCATCGACCTTGTTTCACCACACAAATCGACCCCTAGTGTAATACCCCGTAAATTATTACTCCGGATAATATTAAATTGTGATCAACTGAGTCCAGTGTACTCTGAGAAATTATTTGATATAATAATTAGAGTAACTGTAGAACTTAGAGTAAATCCAAATAATATTATCTGACTCTGAGGTATTTTTGATATTTGGACTTTAGAGACTTTTTGGATATTTAGTAGTATTGTTTCTAATACTAGCTTACTATATATTCTTTTCCTCTCACTTGTGCCAAACAAAAAGAAAAAGATAGAAAGAAGAAAGGAAAAGAGAAAGAAAGGAAAGGAAAGGAGACAAAAGAGGAAAAGGAAGGAAAAGCTCAAGAAGCATCAAGATCATCATCATCCATTCATCAATCTTCACCTAATCTTCTCAATCATCTTCATCTTGCTCATCTCAAGGTGGGTTCTAGTTAGAAACCACATTTTTAGAGTTTTTGGAATGATTGAGTTTTTAGGTCAATATGTTGAATCGATGTTTTTAACGGTTAGAAATCGATAGAAATTGCATAGAATGATCTCATTATGCTCATTATCAATTATGATGCTTGTTTATGCTATTTATGAATGTTTAGAGTTGAGAAAATGGGGCTTTGACCCTTGGGTAGAAGAAGAAAATGCTGCTGAGCATGGTTGTTTTGGTGTAAAGCGTCGGGCGGTGCTCAGAGCGCCGGCTGGTTCGAGGCTTCGCCTCTGCTTCGCCGGGCGATGCCAAGAGGCGCAACGTGTCACGATCCTGGAATTTCATGTTTTTGGAGAGGTGTCTTACGCCTCTGCTTCGCCGGGCGAAGCGAGAGGAAAAATGGAATCCGCCGGGCGAAATTTCCCACCGCCGGGCACTCCTGGGACTTTCAATAATTTTTTCCTTTCTTTTAAATTCCATAACTTTCAACTCGGTCATCCGTTTTGAGTGATCTTGGTATCGATAGAAAGCTGTCGGAATAATCTATATGATGGAAGTGGATAATGTCGATTTTACCGACCGATTAATTAATCGGGAAAGCCCAAAAGTGATGTAATTATGTTTTTAATGGTATTATACTATTCTTTTATGCCAATATGATATGTTTTGCCTATCCTATAGTTGCTTCACATGTTGTGATTAAATATGCATGTTATATGAAATGAAATAAGAAGAGTGAGGAAAACATTAACCTTAACCATAGGTGAACCTAGTAATGACTATGAGGTTTATGATTAACTGAACGATAACGCTCGTGCAGAAGAGGCCGAGGCGTGTGTCCTTTCAATAATATAGGGAGAGTGAACACTAGTATGGAACATGTGTATAAACTTCGTGGTTTTGTGAAAACACAAAAGAGGTCTTAAGGCGTATGTGGCCTTGTGATTGTCGAATACAATCCCGTATAGTTATTATCATGTAATCGTAACCGGTATAACTGGAGTGTGGTTTCATGGGTCTCGAGCTCCTCTGAAACGGGTACACAATTACTTGGTAGGTTTGATTCCCTATGCGTAGTACGATTGGAGCCTAAGGGTAAAGAGACCTGTGATGGTTAATAGGCCATGAGAAGTGACGGTTCACGGTTAACAGACCGGTGATCCCGAATCCAATTCATATGCCAAGTAACTACAAGGATCTATGACTCGGGTCGACTTCTAGACGTAGGAGCGGATGGGAATAGGAGATGCCTTGGTATGGTTATCGATTAATGATGTGGTGAGTTGATGAACTCATGTCATGTTTCCATATAGTGTGAGATTATAAAGTGTGAACTCAAGAGTCCTTCCCTTTCCCCAGACTTGAGTTAGGATTGTTAGAATCGTAAATAATCCGAGAGAATCCATAAGATAGGGAACTCACTGAGATTTGATGTATCTCACCCCACGTTGTTGATGTATTTCAGGTGCTTCAGGTTCCGAGAAGGGTAAGGATAAGGCCGTGTGATCTTTTCTTTACTTGTTGATGGCTAGCTTCCGTAGCGAAGATTATTTTGAGATCATTGATGATCTAGTTCTTAGTTTTTATCGTTTGAACATCTTATGTATATTATGCCTTTAGAATTTTAGTTTGTTGTATTTTGGGGCATGTAATATTCATAATGTGTTAACTAGGAACTTATAGTGTTTCAGTACCAAACACTTGGATTCATATATACTATTTATGCTTTGATGTATGGATTATAAATATGGGTGTTACAGTTGGTATCAGAGCAAGTCGTATCCTCGACCTAGCCATGAAATAGTATAAGTGCTTCTTTCCATTTCATATATGTTGTGTTGCCATTGGTCTTAAGTGTTATATTTATGGCATTGAGCCTGATCAACTTAATCCTATTTGTATGACCTTTAGGAACATGGATGACAGATGTAGAAACACTCGCGGCAGACCCGCAAACCCTTCAGCTGGGACGAATCCGCCGGGCAGCGATGGTAATGCTCCGTTGTATCAGTTCATGCAACAGATGCAACAACAACATAATCTATTCATGGAGCAAATGGTGCAGCAAATGAATGGAGGTCTGCATCCTCAGGTAGTTGTTCCAGAAGCTGAAGGTGGGAAATTCTGGGACTTTATCCGCATGAATCCTCCGGAATTTCAGGGTGGATTAGATCCCGTGAAGGCTCACGAATAGATTTCAAGTATGGAAAGGATTTTCTTAATAGTTCATTGCAGCGAAGAGAACAAGGTGTTGTTCGCTTCTCATTCACTGAAGGGTCCCGCCATGAGATGGTGGGAGAGTGCTTTGGCTCTAATGACTATTCAAGAAGTGCCGATAGTTTGGGAACAATTCAAGACTGTTTTTATGGATAAGTATTTTCCGAGTTCGTTGAGGACTTAGAAGGAATTTAAGTTTCAACAATTGCGACAGGGCGGTATGACGGTAGCAAGTTATGCCGAAAAGTTCGAAGACATGGCTGCATATTCTAGGCAGGCCATGTATGCCCCTGATGAGAGGTGGAAGATAGATCAATTTCTATTTGGTTTAAGGGCTGAAATCTCACATAGCGTCTCTCAGAGGGAGTTCGCTACTTATGCTGAAATGTTAAGACAATGCTATGTGGCAGAGCATAGTTTGAAAAAGGTTCGAGATGAAGGTGTAGCAAGTCGGGTAACTCAAGGTGATCATGGAAGGTCTAATCAACCATTTAGACCTAGACCACAATCCTTCAAGGGGAAGCAAGTACAAGATACAAGGGCTAGTACACCTCTGGTGTGTCGCACTTGTGGCAAGAGTCATTTTGGAAGGTGTGGTTTTGAAGGGGTAAAGTGTTTCCAATGTCAGAAGGTGGGTCATATGAAGAAAGATTGTCCTCAGAATAGGATTCAGACACAAGGAAGGGTTTATACCTTGGATACAAGGAAGAAAAAGAGTGACAATTCCTTAATTGCTGGTACGTGTTTTGTAAATGGACACCCTTGCTTTGTTTTATTTGATTATGGAGCCACACACTCCTTTGTATCTATGCAATGTGTAAAGCGGTTAGGTTTGCAAACTATTCCTTTGTCTTCTCCTATGGTGGTCACTACCGCCATGGATGAAATAGTTGAGACACCATTGATGTGTGAAAACTGTGTTTTGTCTGTGGACGGTATAGTTTTTCAGATTGACCTTATTTGTCTACCGCTTAAGAAAGTTGATGTCGTTTTGGGGATGGATTGGCTTTTTGCTAATTCGGTATTTATCGGGTGTGAAGAAAATCTCATTATCATTCCGTCTGTTGAGGCTACCCCGAAGGATATGTTAACGACTATTCTAGAAGGTACGGTTAGTATGGTAAATTTCTTGTTTGAAGAGGAGAAATCTGTTCTGTTGGTTCTCACTAAGGAAGGGAGTAGCGACCTTCAAGTTTCGAACATTCCTGTTGTTTGCGAATTTTCCGAAGTCTTCCCTGAAGATGTCATTTCTCTTCCTCCGGTGAGAGAAGTGGAATTTTCTATTGACCTGGTACCGGGAACGGCTCCTATATCCGTTTCTCTGTATCGGATGGCACCGCTTGAATTGAGAGAACTGAAGGAACAATTGGAAGAGCTTATGGCTAAGCATTTTGTTAGACCTAATGTCTCACCGTGGGGAGCTCCAGTATTGTTAGTAAAGAAGAAGGACGGTGGGATACGGTTGTGTATCGACTATCGTCAGGTGAATAAAGTCACCATTAAGAACAAGTATCCCTTACCCAGGATAGACGACCTGTTAGATCAATTGAAAGCAGCCTGTGTGTTCTCGAAGATTGATTTGAGGTCGGGTTATCACCAGATTCGAGTGAAGAGTTCCGATGTACCTAAGACTGCATTTAGGACCCGTTATGGTCATTACGAATTCTTAGTGATGCCTTTCGGTGTGACTAATGCTCCAGCAATTTTTATGGACTACATGAACCGTATATTTCAAGTTTACTTGGACCAGTTTGTTGTAATCTTCATTGATGATATTCTTATTTATTCTTGTACTTCACAAGAGCATGAAGAGCATCTGAGAATTATTTTATCTGTGTTGCAAGAGAAGCAACTTTTTGCTAAGTTAAGTAAGTGTGAATTTTGGATGGCGGAAATTAAGTTTCTTGGTCACGTTATATCACAAGGTGGTGTAGCGGTGAATCCGCCGAAGGTAGAAGCAGTGATAAATTGGGAGAGGCCGAGAAATGCTTCGGAAGTCAGAAGTTTCTTAGGACTGGCGGGTTATTATAGGAGGTTCATCGAGGGTTTCTCTCAGTTGGCTTTACCAATGACGAAACTTACCTGTAAAGATTTTGCTTTTGAGTGGGATTCGAGTTGTGAGCACAGTTTCATGAAGTTGAAGGAAAGATTGACAACAACTCCTGTGTTAATCATACCTGATCCTAACAACTCTTACGAAGTGTTTTGTGATGCTTCTAAGATGGGATTGGGAGGTGTTATGATGCAAGGCGGTCAGGTAGTGGCTTATGCCTCTCGACAATTGAAAATTCATGAACAGAATTATCCAACTCATGATTTGGAATTGGCAGCGATTATTTTTACACTGAAGGTGTGGCGACATTATTTGTATGGTGTGCGTTTCGAAATGTTCAGCGACCATAAGAGTTTGAAGTATCTATTTGACCAAAGAGAGTTAAATATGCGACAACGAAGATGGATGGAGTACTTGGAGGATTATGATTTAGAATTGAAGTATCATCCAGGAAAAGCAAATAAGGTAGCAGACGCTTTAAGTCGGAAAGTAGTTAATAGTGCGAAATTGATGGTATTGGAATATGCTTTGTTGGAGACTTTTAGAGATCTTAATCTTCAGTTTGTGTGGACTCAGGATGGTGTAATTATGGGAAATTTGAATGTAAATTCTACTCTAAGAGTTGAGATTCAACGAGGTCAAACGTTGGATGAGAAGTTGCAAGAAGTGTTATTTCTACCGGGTTTTGTTCAGGCTACCGACGGAATTATTATGTTTGACCAAAGAATTTGTGTTCCGAATAATGCGGCATTGAAAAGAAGGATTTTGGAGGAAGCGCATAAAGGTGCTTTTACTATACATCTGGGTTCTTCAAAGATGTATCAAGATTTAAAGAAGGACTATTGGTGGTCCGGTATGAAAAGAGATGTTGCGGTCTTTGTGTCGAAATGTGCGGTGTGTCAACAAGTTAAGATTGAACATCAAAGACCGGGTGGGTTGTTGCAACCTTTAGACATTCCAGTGTGGAAGTGGGACAATATTTCTATGGACTTTGCAGTAGGATTACCCCGTACTCAAAACAGTTATGATTCAATTTGGGTGATTGTAGATCGTTTGACGAAAGCGGCACATTTCTTGGCCGTGAAGACTACTTTTAAGGCAAGTAATCTTGCAAGGTTGTTTATTGCAGAAATTGTAAGATTGCATGGTATTCCCTCTAACATTGTGTCGGATAGAGATCCGAAGTTTACTTCAAGGTTTTGGAAAGATTTTCAACAAGCTATGGGTACGGAATTACGTTTGAGCACGTCTAATCATCCTCAGACGGACGGTCAGACTGAACGAACAATACAAACAATGGAGGACATGTTGAGAGCTTGTGTGTTAGAGAGTAAAGGGAATTGGAAAGAACTTTTGCCACTGATTGAGTTTTCTTATAACAATAGTTACCATGCAAGCATCGACATGGCTCCTTATGAAGCATTGTATGGGCGAAAATGTAGAACGCCTTTGTGTTGGGCAGAAGTTGGTGAAGATAGAATTTTGGGACCAGAAATTATCCAAGAGACTACGAAAAAGATTCGAATGATCCGCGAGAAAATTAAGCAAGCACAAGATCGACAAAAGAGTCATGCGGACAATTGAAGGAGACCTTTAGAATTTGAAGAAGGTGACCATGTGTTTTTGAAAGTCACTCCTAGATTGAGATTGAAAGGACCGTTTAAGTCATGCAAGTTATGCCCAAGATACGTGGGACCGTATCAGATCTTAGAAAAGATTGGTGAAGTAGCTTACAGATTGGCCTTACCGCCTTCTCTGTCGGAAATGCACGATGTTTTCCATGTATCTCAACTTCGGAGATTTATTCCAGATCCTCTTCAGCCGATTCTACCGGATGCTATAGAAATAGAAGCGGACTTAACATTTGAACCTCAACCGAGCCGCATTGTGGGAAGAGAAACGAAAGTATTAAGGAACAAAGATATTTCTCTCGTTAAGGTGCAATGGGATGCGACACATCCGGGAGATGCAACTTGGGAACTTGAATCAGAGATGCGAGATGCTTACCCTCATCTGTTCAGATAATCTTTAAATTCGAGGACGAATTTTTATTTAAGGGGGGGAGGATGTAATACCCCGTAAATTATTACTCCGGATAATATTAAATAGTGATCAACTGAGTCCAGTGTACTCTGAGAAATTATTTGATATAATAATTAGAGTAACTGTAGAACTTAGAGTAAATCCAAATAATATTATCTGACTCTGAGGTATTTTTGATATTTGGACTTTAGAGACTTTTTGGACATTTAGTAGTATTGTTTCTAATACTAGCTTACTATATATTCTTTTCCTCTCACTTGTGCCAAACAAAAAGAAAAAGATAGAAAGAAGAAAGGAAAGGAAAGGAGACAAAAGAGGAAAAGGAAGGAAAAGCTCAAGAAGCATCAAGATCATCATCATCCATTCATCAATATTCACCCAATCTTCTCAATCATCTTTAACTTGCTCGTCTCAAGGTGGGTTCTAGTTAGAAACCACATTTTTAGAGTTTTTGGAATGATTGAGTTTTTAGGTCAATATGTTGAATCGATGTTTTTAACGGTTAGAAATCGATAAAAATTGCATAGAATGATCTCATTATGTTCATTATCAATTATGATGCTTGTTTATGCTGTTTATGAATGTTTAGAGTTGAGAAAATGGGGCTTTGACCCTTGGGTAGGAGAAGAAAACGCTGCTGAGCATGGTTGTTCTGGTGTAAAGCGTCGGGCGGTGCTCAGAGCGCCGGGCGGTTCGAGGCTTCACCTCTGCTTCGTCGGGCGATGCCAAGAGGCGCAGCGTGTCACGATCCTGGAATTTCATGTTTTTGGAGAGGTGTCTTACGCCTCTGCTTCGCCGGGCGAAGCGAGAGGAAAAATGGAATCCGCCGGTCCTAGGACTTTCAATAATTTTTTCCTTTCTTTTAAATTCCATAACTTTCAACTCGGTCATCCGTTTTGAGTGATCTTGGTATTGATAGAAAGCTATCGGAATAATCTATATGATGAAAGTGGATAATGTCGATTTTACCGACCGATTAATTAATCGGGAAAGCCCAAAAGTGATGTAATTATGTTTTTAATGGTATTATACTATTCTTTTATGCCAATATGATGTGTTTTTCCTATCCTATAGTTGCTTCACATGTTGTGATTAAATATGCATGTTATATGAAATGAAATAGGAAGAGTGAGGAAAACATTAACCTTAACCATAGGTGAACCTAGTAATGACTAGGAGGTTTATGATTAACTGAACGCCAACGCTCGTGCAGAAAAGGACGAGGCATGTGTCCTTTCAATAATATAGGGAAAGTGAACACTAGTATGGAACATGTGTATAAACCTTTGTGGTTTGGTGAAAGGACAAAAGAGGTCTTAAGGCGTATGTGGCCTTGTGATTTTCGAATACAATCCCGTATAGTTATTATCATGTAATCGTAACCGGTATAACTTGAGTGTAGTTTCATGGGTCTCGAGCTCCTCTGAAACGGGTACACAATTACTTGGTAGGTTTGATTCCCTATGCGTAGTACGATTGGAGCCTAAGGGTAAAGAGACTTGTGATGGTTAATAGGCCATGAGAAGTGACGGTTCATGGTTAACAGACCGGTGATCCCGAATCCAATTCATATGCCAAGTAACTACAAGGATCTATGACTCGGGTCGACTTCTAGACGTAGGAGCGGATGGGAATAGGAGATGCCTTGGTATGGTTATCGATTAATGATGTGGTGAGTTGATGAACTCATGTCATGTTTCCATATAGTGTGAGATTATAAAGTGTGAACTCAAGAGTCCTTCCCTTTCCCCAGACTTGAGTTAGGATTGTTAGAATCGTAAATAATCTGTGAGAATCCATAAGATAGGGAACTCACTGAGATTTGATGTATCTCACCCCACGTTGTTGATGTATTTCAGGTGCTTCAGGTTCCGAGAAGGGTAAGGATAAGGTCGTGTGATCTTTTCTTTACTTGTTGATGGCTAGCTTCTGTAACGAAGATTATTTTGAGATCATTGATGATCTAGTTCTTAGTTTTTATCGTTTGAACATCTTATGTATATTATGCCTTTAGAATTTTAGTTTGTTGTATTTTGGGGCATGTAATATTCATAATGTGTTAACTAGGAACTTATAGTGTTTCAGTACCAAACACTTGGATTCATATATACTATTTATGCTTTGATGTATGGATTATATATATGTGTGTTACACCTAGAACACTAAACAACGATTTGTGTCAAAGAAACCAAACCCCATATCATGGTTCTAGAGGAAAAGGCGGGAGCCACACGTCGCTGGATAATCGTCATCATCACTGATCGCCATCACATCACTCATAGATAAAGAGAGACAGAGATGAAGCACAAACTAGTAATCAAAATGTAACACCCATATATAATACATGTCTAGAAATACATATTATACACAGTTGTAATGTTGGTACTGAAATACATAAGTGCGTAGTGGCAACATTGTACATAATAGATGCCCAAAAAGAATTACAATCATGGCATAATATATACAAGGGTGCCAAAAAATAAAACTAGGAACTAGATCATTATAGAATGATCTCAAAAGAGGTATCTACACAGCGGAAAAAGCCATCCAAAACATCGAACAAGCAAGGACACCAAGCTATCTTGTCCTTACCATTCACCTGCTCAGAACTACCTGAAAAATAATCAACAAATAGGCGGTGAGATAATAATCCCAGTGGATTCCCTATCTTATGGGTCCACTCAGCTCTACAAGATCCTAATCAAAATCCTAACTCAATTCATAAGGGTGAAAAGACTTGAGTACACAAAACTCGCAATGTATGGAAACATGTCTCTTGAGTTCATCGACTCAAACAATCACTAATCAGAAACCAATTCAAGGTATCTTTCCCTGGAAAACCCTACGTTTAGGGTTATCGACATGGGTCACGAATCCTTATCTCATACTTTGACATACGCATGGATTTCAGATTCTAAGGGATAACATCCACCTTAAGAACTGTCGCTTCCTATGGGGCTCCAAACCCATTTCAAACTTTTTTACTCATATGGGACCCACCCCACTTTGGGATCCACTGCCTTTGGAATTCAAACCCAGGTCATTCAAGTATTGGTGTGTACATCCCAATTCTTACTCTATAAAAGCATCACAAATTGGGATGACACAATCAAGAGGTTGTTTTCAACTACATTACTAGATATAACACAAAATGATTATATTCAGCAATCACAAGGTGATCACATTCACCTTAATCATATAACAATAACATATGTTCCATACAAAGCATCTCACTCTCAACTATGGTGATCATCCATCCATGATAACATATTAGTGATCTCACTTTCAAACCTTGATTCTCTAAGTTTTTCCTCGTCTTCTCCTTTCACACAAGCTCCTCTTCTTTCTCTCTAAGTCTCTCTCTTTCTCTGCTAAAGTTCCACCGAGAAAAGGAAAAATGATACATAGAATATGTATCACTAATATGTAGTTGGCAAAAGACCATTAGGTGGAACACATGTGGTTACAAATGGTTGATAGAAAATTGTGTGGATATAATTGAAGAGGATTAGTAGAAAATATCTTAAGTGATATTACACTTAAATTATGAGTGCATCTTTCTGTTTTCTTATGTTTTGAATGATGTCAAAAATAGGAGAAACTTTAGTGTTTTTGTACATTGGATGGTATCAACCAAATTCTAGATGTGCATTGTTCATCTTAGCATTAGGGTGCATATAAACATGTTTGGAAATGATTGGAATTTACTTAGGCAAGGCCCATGCATCCAAAATTGAGTTTCTAGTGTGAAAACTATTGCATAGGTCGCCACATAACTCACTTAGGTTGACACCCATGCCTCAATAATAAAGCCTGTAGCCACTGTCTATGCGTCGCCTTAAATAGGTTGACCTGAGACCATTATAGGTCGACACATCCACTTTCATAGGTCAACCTATAGACTCAAAATTTTGAATTTTGTTTTCCTTTCAATTTCTCATGCATGCCATTAGCTTCATATATTGCATACATATATAGATATATATTGATACATGTATCTTTTTCTAGTAAGGTTCTAGTGTAAAATCTATACAAAACCAGGATTTCAAATCATACTCATCATATTCAACCTGTCTTCTATGTATACACACAATCAAACTACACATAATCATATTTTGATTGGGTGACCATCTAGATTAGGGTTGATAATGTCCAATTAGGTTGGTGTACCAAGAATATTGGGTTGAGTTCTTTGAGGGTTTCAAATAAGAAAACCGAGTTGGGATTTTCCTTAAAGATCATTGAGAATTTGAAGGTTTTGGACAAGATTACGCAATTCGGATTCAATCGAGTGAAAGCCTTGGGACAAGGTGGTTCCTTGCAAGGGAGTAGCATGAGACAGTGGATCGTGTTAGTAAATCTTGGGTTCAACAAGTGTGCGCTTGGGATTAATTTGACCGTGTGAATTGGTGAATTGAAGCAACATTGTTGGTGACTTGATCAATCTTTGATCGAGGGTTTTGGAGGTGGTAGAATCAACAACAAACTATAGGGTTTGTAGGGTTAAAGTTCTTCATCTCTTGTATATACACTTTTTGCAAATTAATGTTAATTGCATGTATCTCAATTTGATTTCGAATTGAGGAAAGACGTACCCATAGCGAGGTCAATTTGGGAAATCCCTAAACAAATCTCTCTCTCTCTCTCTCTCTCTCTCTCTCTATATATATATATATATATATATATATATATATATATATATATATATATATCTATCTATCTATTTCTCTTTTAATTTGTGTGTTTGCAAATTATTGGATTCATTGCTTGTTTGATCAATTTTTTTGGGAATTATTTTTGAACATATTTTTGAATTAGGTTTTGTTGATAGAATCATAATTTGATTGATTGTGATTGGTTTTTTTAATCAACAAAACAAATCAAATTTCCAAACAATATCGATTGCACACAACGTGTTTGATAATTTACCTATTTGTGTTTTTGTGTGTTTTTTATCATTGGAAAAAAAGCTCTACATAGAGCTTATCATTTGATTGTGTTGTGATTAATCTTTGTTGAAGAATTTGTGTTCATTATCATTCAATTGTGTAACTTTAAGCATATCCGAGCTTTTCGATAGAGGTTCGATTAGATGATTCGATTCAGGTTGTTTCTGTTGTGCCATAAAACTTTTGAAAACCATTTTTGCCAAAAGTTTGAATTTTAAATTTATGATATATTCACCCCCCTCTAGATCAAAGCCCATCGTCTAAAAAGTGGTATCACGAGCTCCGGTTTATTCCGTGCTTAAGATTTGATTTTTAGAAGAATGGGTACCACCAAGGCTATGTGTTGTCACATAATTGCAGACATATGGAAAGCGAAAAATATTCTCACATCCGCTTTAGGTGTTGATGAGTATTATCGTGCTTATCATTGTGAGACCGCCAAGGCTATGTGGGATGCATTAGAAGTTGCCCATGAGGGTACTAATGATGTCAAACAAGCTAGGATCGACACATTAAATCAAGAGTTTGAGCTATTTCGTATGGAGCATGGTAAAACCATTGCAGACATATGAAACCGGTTCACACATCTTATCAATTGATTAAATGCGCTATGTAACTCCCCAAAATAATTATAATATTTATTTAATTGATTTATTATAATTATTCGTGATTTTTGGAGAATTTTGATAAAATATTATGACGCATGGTGTATTTGTATTGTGTGTTATGGGATATTGATGAGCTAAGGGAATAATTAGAGTATTTATAAAATAAGTGATGAATTGGAATTATTTTAGTGATAATAATAATAGATAATGTGAATAATATTATTTAGATTATTATTATTAATTAAAATAAAAAGGGATAGAACACTAAGGGCAACGTAGTCTTTTGTAAGGGAATAAGTGAGGGTAAGATGGGAAAACCATAATAAGGGTCCAAGGGATAAGATTGACAAAAGGCAAAGAGGGAGTGGAGAAGTTCACTTGTACGATCGTGAAAAGTTAGAGAAAAACTGTGAAGGGAGAGCTAGGGCACAAAGAACCAAGGTGATCATCCGTATAACGCAGAGAAAGAGGTCAATCGCTAAGAATTCTAAGGTATGGGTAGTATCGGTTACCATTATAATTGATATAGAGTTAGATGTATATAGGTAGTTGGGGTTTTTAAGGGATTTTGGGAGACATGATGAACTATGATGAAAATTGGTGATTTGGGAATGTGTAAGATGAGAGGAATTGATGTAGATGTTGTATATTATGTTGTGTTGTTGTTGTAGTATGTTTGCTATGTCATTGATGTGCATTTTCGGACTGTATGGTATTGAATTCGCAAGATAATTGGGGTCTGGATTGGTGCAGAATCGCAACTGAGAAGTTGCAGATTCGCATGATTCGTCAGGCGAGTTCCCGTGTCGCCGGGCAAAGCAATTTCGCCCCAGCCTCGCCAGGCGAAAGTAGAGGCAAAAAAAGGGTGGAAAATAGGTGCTACTGGAATTTGTATGGGGGAGGGGTTTCGCCCCTGCTTCGTCGGGTGAACCTCAGGCGAGCGATCTGCTTCGTCGGGCGAGCACCAGGCGAGCAGAAGCAGATGTTTTCTTTTATTTATTGTCTTTTGTTTCTTTTCTTGTGTCGTCTTGTTTCTTTGTTGACCTTGGGTTCTGGGGAAATTGAACTGTAGTGACTTAATGATTATAACATGATGAATTGTGAAGTATTATGATGAATTGTGACGTATGTGATTGGTGTTATTCTATGATGTTTTGATGACTTCTCATGAATGATGATGCAACTTTAAAGATCCTATGATGATGAATACTATGACTTTTTGCATCATGCATTCATAGCATAATTAGGACTTCGGTCTAGTGATGATGTTAGGACTTCGGTCCAGTGGTGGCTTCAATCCCATTGTGTGGATTGAAGTGTTTATGACGTGCTTCAGTTCCAAAGGGGAATCGATCCTATGGTGGGGATCTTTGGAGGGTGATGGCCCAATGTCCATCAAATGAATTGGTACCACATGCATGAGTCTATGTTGTTGCATTTCATACTATGTGGCATTGCATATTAATGACTAAACGATGTTATTGATGACGTGATTTTAAGTGATGTATGACAATGATAACTTATTGATGCTATTTTGTTGACGATACTATGATGGTGTAAATGAATTTTTGATATTGTTATGCTTGTATATCTCTTCTTTATATCTCGTATAATTATTTGTGGTTACTCACCCTGCCTATTTGAATGTTGCCTCCACGTGGGTAACGTACAGGTGATCGGGATTAACTCTCTTGTTGAGTGAAGATTTTAGCATTTTGAGTTATTTAGTTTTATGTTCCGTTGAATTTAGAAGGTGTCTTGCTCTGATATGTAACACCGGGTTGGGACGTCCATGAGTTGAACTCTTATGTTCTCATTTTTATAGACATGTTGTCACTATGATTTTTGTTATTTTGACGTTTTGGATTTAACTACTTAAGATTTGTGATTTCCGCTGCATTGTAGTTTTGTTTGCATTTTGTTGGTAAAAGAACCCGTGTTACGGAGCAAGATGTTACTTTAGATGTTTTATGACAAAATGTGGCACCCTTGTGGTGATATACTCTGATCTAATTATCTTTAATTAGTTTATTTATTTATTTATGAAATATTGTTGGGTTAGAAGGGTGTTACATTAGTGGTATCAGAGCAGGTCGGTCCGTCCGACCAGGTTTTTTTGTGATGTCAGTCCCCTGTCAGTCGACGCGTGTGTGTACACTTTCGATAGTTTATTTCTTCTAATGTTGATTGATGGTGTGCAGAATGGCTGGGAGAAACAATCGTGTTACTGCTGACGCGTTGGAATCACTTGCTCAAGCAATGGTCTAGAATGCACAGAACAATCAGAATGGAGGGGCTCCTGACGAGTTTCGTGCTTTGGGAAAGTTCCAGAGGAACAATCTGTCAACTTTTGTGGGCACTCATGATCCAGAGGGTGCACAGAAGTGGCTCAAAGTGATTGAGAAGATCTTCTGAGTGATGGCATGCACTGACGCTCAGCAGGTAGAGGTTGGTACTCATATGTTGTCGGAAGAGGCTGAAGATTGGTGGGATAACACCTGTTAGAGATTGGAAGATGGTGGTACTGAGATAACTTTGGTTGTATTCAAGAAAGAGTTCCTGGAGAAGTATTTCCCTGAGGATGTTCGTGGTAAGAAGGAGATAGAGTTCCTTGAATTGAAGCAAGGAAACATGACTGTGGCGGAGTATGCTGCAAAATTTGAGGCGCTGGTGAAGTTTTGTCCACATTACAACCGTGTTGATGCTGAGATTTCCAAATGCCTTAAGTTTGAGAATGGGGTGAGACCGGAGATCAAACAGTGTATTGGATACCAACAGATTCGTAGGTATGTTGAACTGGTGGATAAGAGTAGGATCTACGATGAGGATAACAGAGCTCGATCGGCTCACTACAAACGTCTTAGTGAGAAGAAAGAGAAAAGACAGTTTCAAGGAAAACCTTATGTGAATTTAGCCGACAAAGGGAAGCAGAAGGCTTTAGATGGGAAGAAGACAAGTGGAGGAGCAACTCCTGCTTCTGTTAAGTGTTATAGGTGTGGTGAGCAAGGCCACCGTGCTGAGGATTGCAACAATAATGTGCTGAGATATTACAGATGCGGTAAGAGGGGTCACCGAGTTACTGAATGCAAGAATGAGGGTCTGACTTGTTTGAACTGTGGTGAACAGGGTCACATCAGTACCCAGTGTCAGAAGGTGAAGAAGACTGCTATTGCTATTCAAACTAATGGCAAAGTATTTTCTTTGAGTGGTTCAGAAGTCCCCAAGAAAGATAACTTGATTCGAGGTACTTGTTTCATTAACAATATTGATTTGATCGCTATTATTGATATTGGTGCTACTCATTCGTTTATTTCGCTTGAATATGCTACTATGTTGGGTTTGAAATTGTCTAATATGAGTGGTAGTATGGTGATCGAAACTCCTGCTAATGGTTCTGTCACTACTACTTTTGTATGTTCGAGATGTCCTATGATGATATTTGGAAAGAGGTTCGTGATGGATTTGGTGTGTTTACCCTTACACCAAATCGATGTAATCCTGGGAATGAACTAGTTGGAGTTCAACTGTGTTTATATCAACTGTTATAATAAGACCGTGGAGTTTCATGAGTTTGGTGATGATGGAGAGTTGATGTTCTTGTCTGCTAAGCAAGTAGACAAACTCCTAGAAGATGAAGCCTTGATGTTTGCACTGTTTGCATCGTTTCAATTTGATTGTGAAGCTGCGAGTATTGAATTACCCGTTGTCCGTGAATTTCCATATGTGTTTCCAGATGACATAAGTGATTTACCTTCAGAGCGTGAAGTAGAGTTTACAGTGGTCTTGATACCAGGTACGAGTCCGATGTCAATGGATCCTTATCGGATGTCCTCTTCCAAGTTAGGAGAATTGAAGAAACAATTGGAAGAATTACTTGAAAAGAAGTTTGTTTGACCGAATGTTTCTCCATGGGGTGCTCCTGTGTTGTTAGTTAAGAAGAAAGACGGTAGTATGAGGTTGTGTGTTGATTACAGGCAATTGAATAAAGTGACTATCAAGAATAAGTATCCACTTCTAAGGATTGATGATTTGATGGATCAACTAGTGGGCGCTTGTGTGTTTAGCAAGATTGATTTGAGGTCTGGTTATCATCAGATTCGTGTTAAGCCAGATGATATTCCGAAGACATCTTTTAAGACGAGGTATGGTCGATATGAATACACTTTGATGCCGTTTGGTGTATCCAATGCACCTGGTGTGTTCATGGAGTATATGAATCGGATTTTTCATGAGTATTTGGATAAGTTTGTTGTGGTTTTCATTGATGATATTCTGATATACTCAAAATCTGAAGAAGAACATGTTGAACATTTGCGTACGGTGTTGCAAGTGTTGAGAGACAAGAAGTTATATGCAAAACTGTCTAAATGTGAGTTCTGGTTGAAGGAAGTGAGTTTCCTTGGCCACGTGATATCTAGTGGTGGAATTGTTGTGGATCCCTCTAAGATTGACGTTGTGTTACCGTGGGAGACTCTGAAGTCTGCTACGGAAATACGAAGTTTTCTTGGGTTGGCAGGATATTATCACAAGTTTATCGAAGGTTTTTCTAAGCTAGCATTACCTTTGACCCAGTTGACTCGGAAGGGTCAAGCTTATGTGTGGGATGTTGCATGTGAAGAGATTTTTGTGGAATTGAAGAAGAAATTGATGACCGCTCTAGTATTGATCTTACCTAATCCGAGTGAGTCTTTTATGGTATATTATGATGCGTCGAAGATGGGTCTTGGTGGAGTATTGATGCAGAATGGTCAAGTCGTTGCTTATGCTTCGAGGCAATTAAGGGTTCATGAAAGGAATTATCCTACGCATGATTTAGAGTTGGCAGCTGTGGTGTTTGTGTTAAAAATTCAGAGACATTGTCTTTTTGTCTCTAAATTTGAAGTGTTCAATGATCATAAGAGTTTGAAGTACTTATTTGATCAGAAAGAGTTAAATATGAGGTAGAGGATGTGGTTGGAATTATTGAAGAATTATGATTTTGATTTGAGTTACCATCATGGTAAAGCAAATATGGTGGCTGACGCATTGAGTAGGAAGTCATTGCATATGTCAATGCTTATGGTGAGACAATTGGAATTAATCGAGCAATTCCGAGATCTGAGTTTAGTATGTGAAGAGACTCCTGATAGTGTGAAGTTAGGAATGTTAAAACTGACGAGTGGCATTCTCAAAGAAATCGAAAGAGGTCAGAAATTTGATTTGAGATTGGTGGATCATTTGGTCTTGATTAACCAAGGTAACGGAGGTGAATTCCAGATTGACTAGGATGGTGTAATCAGGTTCAAAGATAGAGTGTGTGTTCCGGATGTTCCAAAAATTAGGAAGAGTATTCTTGAGGAAATACATCGAAGTAGGATGAGTATTCATCCTTGTGCTACGAAGATATATCAAGATTTGTAGAGGTTGTTTTGGTGGCCAGGTATGAAGAGGGATATTGCTGAATTTGTTTATGCCTGTTTGACTTGTCAGAATTCGAAGATTAAACATCAGAAGCCTTTGGATATGATGCAACCGTTGAATTTTTCGGAATGGAAGTGGGATAGTATTTCCATGGATTTCTTGTCGGGGTTGCCGAAGACTGCGAACGGAAATGAGCCGATTTTGGTGATTTTGGATAGATTAACTAAATGAGATCATTTCTTGCCGATGAAGATTAACCATTCTATGCAAAAGTTGGCTGAGTTGTACATTGAGGAAATTGTGAAGTTGCACGGGATACCGTAGAGTATTATATCGGATAGAGACCCGAGATTTACGTCGAGATTCTGTAAGAGTTTGCAAGATGCTTTGGGTACTAATTTGAGGATGAGTTATGCATATCATCCGTAGACAGATTGTAACACCCCATTTCTACCCGGCGGATAATTATAAAATCAGAGTTTCAAAATTTCAACATACAAATGAGATGCTACACTTTCAACTTAAAAAAGACTCCATATTATCGCATGTTAATCAGATACATAACACTTTAACTCGGATGAACCGATAACAACAAAATTAGTCTTTAAAATAAAACAACTTTTATTAACAAAATAGCGGAATCATACTTTTTAACTCAAATGACATAACATCTTTTGTTCATCTGACAACAACTGCAACATAACAAGTAATCAATGACATCACTTATAATTCAACAACTGAAATATAACAACTATAAAACAACGATCGTTCATCCCCCCGAGTGTTACGTATCAGAGCAAGACCCTCTTGACTTGCAATAAAGCAACATAAGGACTCCAAAAAGTTATTCCGAACTGCCACTGCTATTCTTGAGTACCTGCCCATTTCCCATGGTAGGGGAAATATCAGCAGAAGGGGTGAGATATCTAACAATATAATAAAGTGTATGATAAACAATATGTTAGATCAGATCATATAAAACCACCACTTCACAACTTTCAAACAACAGTTATAACAACAAAATCCTCAACATGAAATCACAACTATTTCACAGCTTTCAGACAGTACCTGTCACAACAAGTCAACAACATAAAACATCAACAAATATATCATCACAACAACTCAAATATGTAACACGGAATACAACTCATACAATGCACATGCATGTGGTACCATTGGAGCAGAACTCCCAACTTAGAAATACGGAGCAGAACTCCCAACTTAAAAATTGCCAATTAAGGCCAAGGCATAAGCCTTCAACTTTCAACTTTTTGCCAATCCAGGCCAACTTGGTATGCTATGATATGTATGTGACAACAACTACAGCATTAACTTATTCAACAACAACACAACAACAACACAACTGCAACTTAACAACAATTTCAACTTTGGCCACCGGCCTACAACATAATATTTGCCAATTAATAGAGGCAATTCAACAACAACAAATATTCTGCAACTTCGCATCATCAACAACAACAACATATCAGCATCAATAATTAACAGCAACTAATCAACAACAAAACAACATTGGGCGTAGGTCTCACAATTCAACACCACCTGCAAATTCATATTTTTCAGCAAGGTACATAACCCAACGAATCAACCAAAATAAGCTACAAATAAATCGCATAATTATTCGGACCGTCTTCGACTAAAACCGATTACTTAATTATCAGCTAAATTCTAATATTTCTACTCCGAGCTACCATTCTTATTAGTCCTCTGTTAAATTAATACTGCCTTACAACCAAAATATATATAATTCAGTCACTATTGTTTTATACCCATAATACTAGTTTTGTTATTCACTTAATAACTATTGGCACTGGTCACTGTATCATTCATCTACTATTTATAATTCTCTGCTACCAATAATAATACTACTAATTATCTAAATTAGCTACTATGGTTTTTCTGCTAATAGCCTCCTGTCATTGTTTTCAACAACTATATCTCATTGCTACTAGTTTCAAATACTTTATGTTTTCCTGCTACAAAATTAACTCTGTTATTTTAACAACTCTGCTAATGATTATCATATACTAACTCTGTAACTAACAATTCACTCCAGCTAAATTATTCCACTACATTGGTTTTGTCAAAACTACTAGCACTGTTATTGTATCAATTTCTAAACCTGCTACTACCCAGTATAATTCTGCTAAAACATCAACTCTGCTATTTTACTAATAACTCTGCTACTTTAATACCCATTCTGATAATTATTAACCTTGCTCCTGAATTATACTGCTACTAGCTTCTACTATGCATATATATATATATTGTAACTAATTTAATTGGATTAACTTCGGTAACAATTATTATCTCTGCTAAACAATTATATATACCAACCCGCTCAACTAAAATTAAAATGGAACAGACCAAGTGAAGCCATAGCAGACAGAAATGAACAGAAACGGAAACAGAAACAAATTACACAGCAGGCCCGTGTGATGCTCGTCACAACTTCCTGGCCCTCGTCACAATGCGTGACGGTCGTAACACATGAGTGACGGTCGTCACTCGCACACGACCTACGTGACGCTCGTCATGCTCTCCATCACGATCGTCACACCCCCAATTCCCAATTTCCTTCATCTCAATTTTGTTTCCTTTAGCAATTTTCTCGCATTTCCTTATACTTTCTTCGACTAACAATTCCAGATCAACACCGCATATATACAGCAACATAACAACTATATCCTCATCAACATAGGACAAATCATAAATTCATGACAGTAAAATATTTTCAGCAGTTTCAAGAACACAACCACAACAATTATACACGTACTGTAACAATTTCACACGATAATTGCATACAAACTAATCCCCACATATCATTTATCATAAATCCCATTATAAAGTCAGAACCCCGCCCTTACCTTGGATTTAAGGTTGCTCTAACACTCTCCGATCGAACCTAGCTTTGCCTTTTTCCTCTTTTCCTCTTCTCTGCAACTTTTACGTATCTCTTCTCTCAAAACCTTATTTCTTCAACTGCCACTTCTCTTTTTCTTAACTCCCAACTTAGTCCACCTATAACCTATTTATTTTCCTTATTTTCCTCCACCCATTACCCAATCAATTTGACTTTTTAATTATTACAACAATATTAATATTAATAATAATATTACTAATAATATTAATAATAATATTAATAATAATAATATAATAATAGTGACCATAATAATAATAATAATAATAATAATAATAATTTCCATTACTCCCATAATTATACTAATTATCCATTTTATATTATGGTTGAGCAATTATTAATTAAAATAATCTAATTAACCTTACTCCACACACCACTAATCTCTACGTTATTAGTCATACACCCCTACTACCCTCAAGACTTAATTTAAGGCCACTGCCCCTCACTACGGGTACATAAAACATAACAAATGCACAACAAACATACAATCAACTACAACAACTCGTTATTATATTTACAAATAATAATTAAATAAAAACGGGGCGTTACAACTCTCCCCCACTTAGAATATTTTCCTCCTCGAAAATTTACTCGATACAAACCACTCCAGATACGTTATCACATCCATCTAATCAACTCTCATGCCACGAATGGCAACACCACGAATAACATAATACAATAATACACCTTATCAAAGACAACGACAACAAGATGAAACGCTCACGCAATGCACTCAACGACCAACTCAAAACACAAAGAATAATCAAGTTAAGAACACACAGGTTCACTATGAACCAGAACACAACACGGTCGTTACCATTACCATAGGAAACACTCCCCTAATTCCCCATCATAGGAATTAGTTACTCACACTCGAACCATCACCATAGGTAACGAGGCAACAACAAAGATAAGAACACAAAAGCCCATAGCACAACATCAACGTAACCAAACTACCGACATCGTTGTTACCCACATAAGAACCAACTGCGCTACACCACGCTTTCGCTGCGCACTCTAAGTACTCGCAACTATCTAATCTACCAAGTTTACATCAAACTTCCGACCATCAAAGCAGACATAAGAAAAGACTTTCGACTTAACTCATCGGAAATTCCAACCAAACAGGCATTCTATACTCTTGTGATTACTGAATACATCGAACTCCGATTACATAAAAATAATACCTCTGAATATTCAACACAACTACAACCACAGTCAATTCTAAATCTTGAATAGAATAAATACTTTCATGAATCCCCAATTATCGTAAAACATAAGCTACAACTTTACCATCTTGTATTAACACGATGTCCAAACTCATCATAAACATCTACCAATGCCATAACAGCAACAATACAGCATTCCAACAGCATAAGCTACATGTGTCCAATTAATCTCAATAAGATAAATCATCTCTTTCACTCCCAGACCGCGCTAAGCGGGATCTGTGAATTCTGCAAGAAAACCCTGCGAAAGACATATGTCCTGCTGCGACTTAACACTTTCCAAACAGTTCTTTAACACCAATTAACCACAGATTTTTCATCCATACTACACACCCAACCTATGCACATTAACCAAATCAGTCCAACAAACCAATTCATCAATTCCTACTCATACTAACACAATTCTTCATAAAACTTCATCTGAATTAACACAACCAAGTAAACTCATCTTTACTAACCAAAAATCACACTTCGATAACTTAACATATAACTTCGCTTCTTTCAATACTTGTAACTCAATCCTCAAATACTCTACACGCTCTTCTTCTGATTTTATACCAGATCAGAACATCCACAACGAATACCGGTTCCAACTTATCCAAACAAGTATTGAAGATATGATTCATATTCCTTATATACACTTTAAGGCATACTAGCCACTACTATTCTCTATCCGACATCCTTGGTCAAATCGTTGTCTTACATTTCCATTTACTTCCTCCTTGGTTTATCTCTATAATGCTTCAAGTCTCATGTCAATCGGATTCTCGACTCATTACAAATCAAAACTCAAGCTATCCCGAATACAATTGTGAGTTTCCATACTACTCACTGATCAACTCGCAACCTCATGATATCATCCTCGAGTTCGCCTCATCTTCCTATATAGGAATTTTCATTGACTAATCAAAACAATCCTTAAGCACTTGGCTCAACTCCGAACAATTCACTGTACATACAATCTCAGTTGGCAAGACACGTCTATTCCATCCAACATGATTTCGTCTACTATCAACAAGAGATTAAGGGTGATCAGTTCCTCAATTTGTCAACAGACAGCCGGCAACCATAACGGTGGCATAAATCGTCATTACCCAACTACAATAGCGTCCTTTACCTTGTGCTCAAAATTACCTAAGCATAATGCTCCACCATCTCTCTAAGGCTTACAAACGTTTTCTTAATTTTCTTATTTTCCACCTCGTCAATGATACAAAAAGTCCAAAATCCAGTACATATTCTCCTATACACGCTCGTAGCACAACACATTTGCTGAATATTCTCCCAATACCGGAACTACTACGACACCAAGTACAATCCAAATCGGTTTGCTCCAATCGAAACCTTTATTCAAGTTAAGAACTTCAACAACACTAACCAATCCTTCGTCTTTCCTTTAATCTCAGAACCCCTATAATCCATATAGTTTCACACTTAATTCTCATTCAAATCACACTCTCAATAGTACCACCTCATCATCTGGTTGGTGATACAAACTTCCAAAATTTTCCCGACACATGTCGACACCATATCAACAATAACACACAGTCCACTTTACTATTTAACCTTCCTCAAAGAAATCTATATTCTAATAATTCTCCAGTGGCATACGTCGCATCTCTATGTGCTCCTTCGATATCCTTACCTCCTTCCTATTTCCAAACATTTTACACTTGATCTTATCTTACTCGTCTCTAGTAAGAATCGTTCAACTTCTAACATAATTATCTCTTTCAATACGGACCTCCCAAACAAAAAAATTATATTCCAAAATGAAGGAAATTTCATGTAGATTTCAGAACTTCAAGAATCGCTTAAATCCGAGTTACGAGTAAAAAGTTATCGCCTGTGCAATGGCGGCTGATCCAGAAATCCTGTATACATAGTTCCACCAAAAACAGCATCAGACCCAAATATTCAAACGCATTTTTCTCTCTCTTCAAAAACATACCGAAGACAAAATTTATATGCAAACTGTAGGGAATTTCGTAAGCTTTCCAAAAAATCCAGATTCGCTTCAATCGGAGTTACGAGTGAAAAGTTATACTCCTTTTTCTGAATGCTGTTCCATAATTGCGAAAATGAAAATTGAAATTGGTGAACATGAGTTCTACCTCTCTCTTGCTTCTGAGATCCTTTAACTATCCTTGCTTTTCACCCAACTCTAAAAATCATCCGACTTCAATCCAATTATACTCAGGACATACTAGTCTACCAGTTGATTCATCGAATTATCATTTTCTTTGGAATGAATCCTTAATCTCAATCATCTCTTTAATCCGCCGTCAGTAGTCTACGCACCTCTCAAATAACTGTTATCACCCACATGCGCTCGTATAAGCTCCATCCTGTAAGAGTTATCTTACTCGCTTAGTAGGTAAAAACATCATCTCCTAACTCTCCAAACTCTGATCTACACTTCAGAGGCAAATCGCAATTATCGGCTTGTCCTCCCTCAAAGGCATCTCAAACTTGACCGATAAGAATCATGAGTCCATACTCTCGTCGGTTCGTAACACAATTCCAACAACATTTGCACTCTTGCAATCAATATCACCTTGATCCAACTTCACATACCATTAACATTTTCGGGAAGCAAGCTTCTCCCCTACTTATTTCAAACCAACTCCTGGAGACAAACGGATAGAAAACTAATAAGCAAGTACCGACAGTGTTTCACACATATGCCACATACTAAGGAATAAACAACATTAGACAACTTGGTCGGACGGACCGACCTGCTCTGATACCTTTAATGTAACACCCCATTTCTATCCGGCGGATAATTATAAAATCAAAGTTTCAAAATTTCAACATACAAATGAGATGCTACACTTTCAACTTAAAAACGACTCCATATTATCGCATGTTAATCAGATACATAACACTTTAACTCGGATGAACCGATAACAACAAAATTAGTCTTTAAAACAAAACAACTTTTATTAACTAAATAGCGGAATCATACTTTTTAACTCAAATGACATAACATCTTTTGTTCATCTGACAACAACTGCAACATAACAAGTAATCAATGACATCACTTATAATTCAACAACTGAAATATAACAACTATAAAACAACGATCGTTCATCCCCCCGAGTGTTACGTATCAGAGCAAGACCCTCTTGACTTGCAATAAAGCAACATAAGGACTCCAAAAAGCTATTTCGAACTGCCACTGCTATTCTTGAGTACCTGCCCATTTCCCATGGTAGGGGAAATATCAACAGAAGGGGTGAGATATCTAACAATATAATAAAGTGTATGATAAACAATATGTTAGATCAGATCATATAAAACCACCACTTCACAACTTTCAAACAACAGTTATAACAACAAAATCCTCAACATGAAATCACAACTATTTCACAGCTTTCAGACAGTACCTGTCACAACAAGTCAACAACATAAAACATCAACGAATATATCATCACAACAACTCAAATATGTAACACGGAATGGGACTCATACAATGCATATGCATGTGGTACCATTGGAGCAGAACTCCCAACTTAGAAATACGGAGCAGAACTCCCAACTTAAAAATTGCCAATTAAGGCCAAGGCATAAGCCTTCAACTTTCAACTTTTTGCCAATCCAAGCCAACTTGGTATGCTATGCTATGCATGCGACAACAACTACAACATCAACTTATTCAACAACAACACAACAACAACACAACTGCAACTTAACAACAATTTCAACTTTGGCCACCGACCTACAACTTAATATTTGCCAATTAATAGAGGCAATTCAACAACAACAAATATCCTGCAACTTCGCATCATCAACAACAACAACATATCAACATCAATAATTAACAGCAACTAATCAACAACAAAACAACATTGGCCGTAGGCCTCACAATTAAACACCACCTGCAAATTCATATTTTTCAGCAAGGTACACAACCCAACGAATCAACCAAAATAAGCTACAAATAAATCGCATAATTATTCGGACAGTCTTCGACTAAAACCGGTAACTTAATTATCGGCTAAATTCTAATATTTCTACTCCGAGCTACCATTCTTATTAGTCCTCTGTCAAATTAATACTGCCTTACAACCAAAAATATATAATTCAGTCACTGTTGTTTTATACCCATAATACTAGTTCTGTTATTCACTTAATAACTATTGGCACTGGTCACTGTATCATTCATCTACTATTTATAATTCTCTGCTACCAATAATAATACTACTAATTATCTAAATTAGCTACTATGGTTTTTCTGCTAATAGCCTCCTGTCACTGTTTTCAACAACTATATCTCATTGCTACTAGTTTCAAATACTTTATGTTTTCCTGCTACAAAATTAACTCTACTATTTTAACAACTCTGCTAATGATTATCATATACTAACTCTGCAACTAACAATTCAGTCAAGCTAAATTATTCCACTACATTGATTTTGTCAAAACTACTTGCACTGTTATTGTATCAATTTCTAAACCTGCTACTACCCAGTATAATTTTTCTAAAACATCAACTCTGCTATTTTACTAATAACTCTGCTACTTTAATACCCATTCTGATAATTATTAACCTTGCTCCTGAATTATACTGCTACTAGCTTCTACTATGCATATATATATATATATATATATACTGTAACTAATTTAATTGGATTAACTTCGGTAACAATTATTATCTCTGCTAAACAGTTATATATATCAACCCACTCAACTAAAATTAAAATGGAACATACCAAGTGAAGCCATAGCAGACAGAAATGAACAGAAACGAAAACAGAAACAAATTACACAGCAGGCCCGTGTGACGCTCGTCACAACTTCCTGGCCCTCGTCACAATGTGTGACGGTCGTAACACATGAGTGACGGTCGTCACTCGCACACGACCTGCGTGACGCTCGTCACGCTCTCCATCACGGTCGTCACACCCCCAATTCCCAATTTCCTTCGTCTCAATTTTGTTTCCTTCAGCAATTTTCTCGCATTTCCTCATACTTTCTTCGACTAATAATTCCAGATCAACACCGCATATATACAACAACATAACAACTATATCCTCATCACATAGGACAAATCATAAATTCATGACAGTAAAATATTTTCAGCAGTTTCAGGAACACAACCACAACAATTATACATGTACTGCAACAATTTCACACGATAATTGCATACAAACTAATCCCCACATATCATCTATCATAAATCCCATTATAGAGTCAGAACCCCACCCTTACCTTGGATTGAAAGTTGCTCTAACACTCTCCGATCGAACCTAGCTTTGCCTTTTTCCTCTTTTCCTCTTCTCTGCAACTTTTACGTATCTCTTCTCTCAAACCCTTATTTTCTTCAACTGCCACTTCTCATTTTCTTAACTCCCAACTTAGTCCACCTATAACCTATTTATTTTCCTTATTTTCCTCCACCCATTACCCAATCAATTTGACTTTTTAATTATTACAACAATATTAATATTAATAATAATATTACTAATAATATTAATAATAATAATATAATAATAGTGACCATAATAATAATAATAATAATAATTTCCATTACTCCCATAATTATACTAATTATCCATTTTATATTATGGTTTAGCAATTATTAATTAAAATAATCTAATTAACCTTACTCCACACACCACTAATCTCTACGTTATTAGTCATACACCCCTACTACCCTCAAGACTTAATCTTAAGGCCACTACCCCTCACTACGGGTACATAAAACATAACAAATGCACAACAAACATACAATCAACTACAACAACTCGTTATTATATTTACAAATAATAATTAAATAAAAACGGGGCGTTACACAGATGGTTAGACAGAGAGGACTATCCAGTCTTTGGAGGATTTGCTGAGGGCTTGTGTGTTGGACCAAGGAGGATCTTGGGATAGCCATTTGCCGTTGATTGAGTTCGCATATAACAATAGTTTCCATGCTAGTATTAGGATGGCACCGTACGAGGCGTTGTAAGGTAGGAGGTGTATGACTCCATTGTGTTGGTATGAGTCAGGCGAGAGCGTTGTACTCGGACCTGAGATTGTGCAGGAGACGACCGAGAAGATTAAGATGATCCAAGAGAGGATGAGAGCTTCGCGGAGTCGTCAGAAGAGCTACCATGATAAGAGGAGGAAAGCACTTGAATTCCAAGAGGGAGATTATGTGTTTTTGAGAGTTACGTCGGTAACTGGTGTGGGTCGAGCTTTGAAGTCTAGGAAGCTCACTCCGTGTTTTGTTGGCCCGTATCAGATTATACAGAGGATAGGAGAA
Organism: Lathyrus tuberosus; assembly: GCA_022829125.1. Lineage (NCBI taxonomy): Eukaryota > Viridiplantae > Streptophyta > Magnoliopsida > Fabales > Fabaceae > Lathyrus > Lathyrus tuberosus. Next base: position 3,186,561 of record JALAZF010000016.1, read on the forward strand.
GTGGCCTATCGAGTTACCTTCATCGCTTGTGAATCTTCATGATGTGTTTCATGTATCTCAGTTGAGGAAATACATTTCGGATCCGTCTCACGTGATACAAATGGATGACGTACAAGTGAGAGACAACCTGATGGTTGAAGCGTCACCTATGCGGATAGATGGTTTGAAAATGAAATAGTTGTGGGGAAAGAGATTGCCTTAGTGAAAGTATTGTGGGGTGGACCAGTTGGAGAAAGTTGGACTTGGGAGCGTGAAGATCAGATGAGGGAGTCTTATCCGACACTGTTTCCTTCAGGTAATTTTCGAGGACGAAAATTCTTTAAGTAGGGGAGAGTTGTAGCACCCCAAAATAATTATAATATTTATTTAATTGATTTATTATAATTATTCGTGATTTTTGGAGAATTTTGATGAAATATTATGACGCATGGTGTACTTGTATTGTGTGTTGTGGGATATTGATGAGCTAAGGGAATAATTAGAGTATTCGAAAAATAAGTGATGAATTGGAATTAGTTTAGTGATAATAATAATAATAGATAATGTGAATAATATTATTTAGATTATTGTTATTAATTAAAATAAAAAGGGATAGAACACTAAGGGTAAGGTAGTCTTTTGTAAGGGAATAAGTGAGGGTAAGATGGGAAAATCATAATAAGGGTCCAAGGGGTAAGATTGACAAAAAGCAAAGAGGGAGTGGAGAAGTTCACTTGTACGATCGTGAAAAGTTGGAGAAAACTGTGAAGGAAGAGCTAGGGCACAGAGAACCAATGTGATCATCCGTAGAACGCAGAGAAAGAGGTCAATCGCTAAGAATTCTAAGGTATGGGGAGTATCGCTCAATTGGTAGTGGGAATGGAATGAACATGTACTTGAACCCCAGGGTACAGGGTTCGATTCCCACGGAAGGCAAAAACTCTACTAGTGAGGGGGGTAGAGAAGATCGTGAGGTGGCAGTGCCGGGATCGCCTTGCGAGGGGCCCGGGCTGTTACAAAAAAGGCGCTGTAACAGCCCGCGGCCGCTCGCGCACGAGTCCCGGCACTATTACCAACTCAGACTTAATCACTAGCCCCCTATTTTCAACTATACTAGTGTTTTTGCCTCCCGTGGGAATCGAACCGTGTACCTGGGGATAAGTACCCACGTTCAATGCATTCCCACTACCAATTGAGCTAGTAGCTCAATTGGTAGTGGGAATACATTGAACATGGTACTTATCCCCAGGTACACGGTTCGATTCCCACGGGAGGCAAAAACACTAGTTTAGTTGAAAAAAGGGGGCTAGTGATTAAGTCTGAGTTGGTAATAGTGTCGGGACTCGTGCGCGAGCGGCCGCGGGCTGTTACAATAAAAAGGCGCCTTTTTTGTAACAACCCGGGCCCCTCGCAAGGCGATCTCGGCACTGCCACCTCACGATCTTCTCTACCCCCTTCACTAGTAGAGTTTTTGCCTTCCGTGGGAATCGAACCCTGTACCCTGGGGTTCAAGTACATGTTCATTCCATTCCTACTATCAATTGAGCTAGTTTTGTAACAGCCCGGGCCCCTCGCAAGGCGATCCCGGCACTGCCACCTCACGATCTTCTCTACCCCCCTCACTAGTAGAGTTTTTGCCTTCCGTGGGAATCGAACCCTGTACCCTGGGGTTCAAGTACATGTTCATTCCATTCCCACTACCAATTGAGCTAGTAGCTCAATTGGTAGTGGGAATGGAATGAACATGTACTTGAACCCCAGGGTACAGGGTTTGATTCCCACGGAAGGCAAAAACTCTACTAGTGAGGGGGGTAGAGAAGATCGTGAGGTGGCAGTGCCGGGATCGCCTTGCGAGGGGCCCGGGCTGTTACATCGCTTACCATTATAATTGATATAGAGTTAGATGTATGTAGGTAGTTGGGGTTTTTAAGGGATTTTAGGAGACATGATGAACTATGATGAAAATTGGTGATTTGGGAATGTGTAAGATGAGAGGAATTGATGTAGATATTGTATATTATATTGTGTTGTTGTTGTAGTATATTTTCTATGTGATTGATGTGAATTTTCAGACTGTATGATATTGAATTTGCAAGATAATTGGGGTCTGGACTGGTGCAGAATCACAACTGAGAAGTTGCAGATTCGCATGATTCGCCGAGCGAGTTCCCGTGTCGCCGGGCGAAGCATTTTCGCCCCAGCCTCGCCAGGCAAGAGTAGAGGCGAAAGAAGGGTGGAAAATAGGTGCTACTGGAATTTGTATGGGGAGGGGTTTCGCCCCTGCTTCGCCGGGCGAACCTCAGGCGAGCGAACTGCTTCATCGGGCGAGCACCAGGCGAGCAGGAGCAGATGTTTTCTTTTATTTATTATGTTTTGTTTCTTTTCTTGTGTCGTCTTATTTCTTTGTTTACCTTGGTTTGTGGGGCAATTGAACTGTAGTGACTTAATGATTATAACATGATGAATTGTGAAGTATTATGATGAATTTTGACGTATGTGATTGATGTTACTCTATGATGTTTTGATGACTTCTCATGAATGATGATGAATACAAAAGAATCACGAAATTTGTAAACTGCGAGAAGAGAAAATATAATTGGAGCCCAGCCGCACCTCGTCAAAGGGATTTGACGGAAAGAAAACATACCTGGAGAACCACATAGTCAAAGGGATTTAACGGAAAGAAAACTTATCCAACGAACCACATCGTTAAAGGGATTTGACGGAAAGAAGACAGAACCCAAGAAACACCTTGTCAAAGGGATTTGACGGAAAGAAGACATACTCGAAGAACCACCTCGTCAAAGGGATTTGACGGAAAGACGATATGGAACCCAAGAAACACCTCGTCAAAAGGATTTGACGGAAAGAAGACACATACCCAAAGAATCACATCGTCAAAGGGATTTAACGGAAAGAAAACAAAACCCAATGAAAGAACAGTGAACCCCAAAACCGCATTGGAAAGAACACATACCCAACGAACCACATCGTCAAAGGGATTTGACGGAAATAAAACTTATCCAAAGAATTACATTGTCAAAGGGATTTGACGGAAAGAAAACCTGAAAACCCGTCCGAAGGGACAAATTGTCAAAGGGACTTGACGGAAAGAAAACGGAACCCAAAGGAAACACATCGTCAAAGGGGTTTGACGGGAAGCAAATCTGGTTTTGGGATGTCGTCATTAAAGGGTTTATGGATAAAGATTGATCGAGGGTAAGATCGACGTATGATCTACGACCCTGAAGAAAGGTAAGCAGAGGTTGACTGAAATGTCTGCTGGGAATGGCTCGGTACTCTTTCTGAGGATATATCACTGTCTTGACTGAAAGTTGATTCGGGCTTCCACGCAAGGTAACAAATCTAGCTTATGCTCCGCATGCATATGCTTGAATTTTCTTTCCATGGCGTAATGCTCCATACGAAATGGGAATGCTACGCGATTTGAGAATGCAATGATTACTATATGCAGAATGCCAATGTATGCTCGGGCTACCGTGGAAAGAGGGATGTGCCAAGTATGACCGGACTTTGCTGGCAAGGACAGGTGAAACCTGATGGTGATTATTTTTTGAAGATGAGATTTTTCTGGGGTACCAATGGCGATTGGATTTGAGTGCAGTGCCAATAGGGATTTGTAGCGAGTGATTTTTGGATGTGGTTGCGAAGCACAATCGCTCTGGTACTACAGCTTGATTCATTTTTTATCCTATTAAAGTTGATGAAGGAAGGGAAATAGATGTCTCCAACTAACCCTGCTTGCATACTGAGGTTAAACAGTCAAAACTGTTGGTTTACAGATGCTACAAAGATTCGGGGTCTCTCCTAGGTTATTTTGTTGACAAAGGGGTGTTTTAGGCCATCGGTTAGGATGTTAGGACGGATATATATATATAAAAGTATGGGATTTTGGGTTTTTGTTTAGTGTGTTCGCTAAGATTTTTTCTTTCAATCTTATGCCTACGTATTCCCGTTTACCGAAACAGGGAAATCAGAGCGTTCGTAGTTCCTTCTATTCTATGGGAGGAAATTGGTTATTTTGGTGTCTTGTTCAAAGCCCAAGACGTGAAGCGAAAGGTAGTTTGTATCTTGTTCAAAGCCCAAGATGTGAAGCTAAAGGGTCTATTTGTATCTTGTTTAAAGCCCAAGATGTGAAGCTAAAAGGGTTTTACTTTAGAGAGAATTTGTCGTCTCTAAAGAGGGGGTTGTATGTCACAACTGTTTATAAAGGAGAATTACTTTAACCGGGATGTATGAATCCGGCAATACCATAATTTACTTTATAGGGGATTTTAACCTGAAGGAGAAGACTTTAACTCAGTGTAGAGCAATGATATCTTTCCTTAGGAATTTCTCATGCTAAAAGAGGGACAGTGGCATAGATGTAGATGATCCAGAGGCTTGCCGCTTACAGCAATTAGATGAAGGGGAAGGAGTTGTTGATGTTTGTGTACTGTGAACGAGGCACAACTTTGATGCTAAAAGGATGATTGGATCGACCAGTGGTTTTCTTATACAAAGCCTAAGAGGAGGCTAATATGTGTCTCATACAAAGCCCGAGAGAGAGGCTAAAAGGTTTTGATTCAATGAGGGAATCTTTTGGTATCTCGTATAAAGCCCAAGATGGAGGCTATTTGACTCAACAAGAGAGTTTTTTTGTATCTCGTACGAAGCCTGAGATGGAGGTTGTTGTTTGTTTGGCTCAATAAGAACCTTTTTGTATCTCATATAAAGCCCGAGATGGAGGCAAAAGGGTGATTGACTCAACGAGGGAGTCTCTTATGTGTCTCGTACAAAGCCCGAGAGAGAGGCTGAACGTTGTTTGACTCTGCTGGGGAGGATCATTGTACAAAGCCCAAGAGGAGGCTATGGTGACTGTTTCAGTTGAGTGACAGGTCTAGTATACTGATTTTGAAAGAGAAAATCAGTTCTTATATGAGCAACACTGTACTTAAGGATTTGATTGGAGGATCCGGGTTATTCCTGTTCTTTAAGGAAGTGGGAAATCCGAAGGGTATTGAGATTGTCCGAGTCTATGGGTTTTCTTCCTATTTAACGAAGGGGTCACTTGAGAATGTCTTTGAGACTCAAGGATCTTAGACTGTCCAAGTCTAGAGTTTCATCTTTTGTACTATGTTTTGAGAAATAGTAGTAGACTCTTTGAAAGGACTGTTCTATGCAGATGACTAAGTTCTGTTCCTATACCTCTAGGAGGTCGTCGGGACAGTTTGTACGAAGCCCAAGAGGAGGCTGGAAACTTTTAAGAAGTCGATCGGTCCTTGTACGAAGCCCAAGAGGAGGCTATCATTCCCGGAGGAAGAGATCATTATACGAAGCCTAAGAGGAGGCTGTGAATACTTCTAAGAAGTCGATGGGTCCTTGTACTAAGCCCAAGAGGAGGCGGGGTTGCTTTTAGGAAGCCAGTGGGTCCTTGTACGATGCCCAAGAGGAGGCCGATGCTTTTAAGAAGCCCGTGTGTCCCCAAACCCCGAGAAATTCAAGACAGGCTATTCACAAGGAATAGATCAAGCCAGGAAAGTTCGAGAATTTGGAAGAAAATCAAAGATGCCATTCACGGAGAATACATTCATCTCTGGGAGTAAAGTTTCTTGACAATTCCTAATGAGGACAGCCGAAGAGAAGACTGTATCTGGGGATCCTATTGGGGATCTAGTTGTCTATTTCTACGAATAAACGAAACGGCGTCACCTAGTTCTAGACGTAGTTGCCGGGGAAACTCTAAATATTTATACTATTATTACACAGTTGATATGAGTTTATGAAAGAAGACTTACAGCGAAACAACCCTACAATACAGTTATATGTATATGAAAGCGGTAAATGAAAGCATATAAACACTTACTCGGTTGTAGAGCTTCCATGCTATTTGGTTAGTTGTTCAACAAAGAAAGATTGAAAACAACAGTATATTCAAAATCAAAGGAGAAAGTGCTTTGAAAAGAAAGATTGAGGCTTACAGCTCAAGGAGAGGCCCAAGGTTTTATCAGTGAGCGCACTGTTTGAATATGTACAGAGGGACTTATACAAGTGACTGAGGCCTAAAAAGGTTTTCTGTACAAAGGGATGGGTCTTACACTCTCTCAAGAGGCCCAAAAGGTTTAAAGAAAAAAGAGTGGGGCTTATAACACGAGGGTAGGCCCAATTGATTTTTCATTAAAAATGGCGATCGCGCCGAGGTTTTCTTTTAACGCAGAGGGACTTATACAATAAGTGAGGCCCAAAATGGTTTTGGTTAAAAGGGGGTTGGGTCTTACACTCTATTAGAGGCCCAAAAGTTTTGAATGGGTCTTATAGCTCAAGGAGAGGCCCAATTGATTTTTTTAAAAGGCAACGATCGCGCCGTTTACTTTTGACGGTATCGGGACTTATACAATACACTGAGGCCCAAAAATGATTTGGTCAAAAAAAGGATTGGGTCTTACACTCTATTAGAGGCCTAAAAGTTTTGAATGGGTCTTATAGCTCAAGGAGAGGCCCAAAATTTGTTTTTCAACGGATGATGATCGCGTCGAAATTTTTGAAATACAACGGGACTTATACAATAATTGAGGCCCAAAGTGGGTTGTATTTACAAAGGGTTGGGTCTTACACTCTATTAGAGGCCCATGAGTGTTTGGAAAAGTTTGATGAGGGTTGAATTAATCAAAAACCCTAATTTCATTTTTTAAAGGACATTTTTCAAAGAAAAATCAAGTAAAAAATGATAAAAAATATCAAATAAAATCATTAATCATGTTATAAATAGTGATTAAGGTTTATGAAAAAGTATTTTATCCACATGAATATTTAAAATCATTTTGATTTTAAAAATCAAGAAAAAGAAATCATTTTAAAAGCATTTAAAACAATTTAAAACAATATTTTTGAATATATTAAAAATATATCAAATAATAATATTTTTTGTGATTTTTTGGTGGATTAAAATATTATGGAGTATGAATAAGAAGTGTGTAAAACAGATTTTGAAAATGATGATTTTTGCTATGTAAAAGAATTGGTTGAGTTTTGAAGATAAACTAAGAAAAAGAGGAATGTGATGTCACAACATCACTCATGAGACATCACTCATGAGTTTTGAATATAAGAGAAAAGGGACGATGTCACAACATCACATTCGACATCAGACAAAAACCAGAATTGCATCTTGATTTTCAACATCTTTTTACCAAACTTCAAACATTCATAACTCTCTCAATTTTTAACGGAATTAAGATCCGGAAGAGCCTATCTTGACTAATTTTTCGCAAGGAATCCAATGCTATCACTTGTACATACTGAAACTTAATGTACATCGCACACAAGGGAAAAAACCAGATCTGCACCTTAAGTTTAAACATCTTTGCTTATCAAATTTTCAAACATTCATAACTCTCTCAATTTTTAACGAAATTGAAATCCGTAAGAACCTATCTTGACCAATTTTTCGCAAGGAATCCAATGGTATCACTCATACATACTGAAACTTAATGTACAGTACACACAAGGCAAAAAACCAGATCTGCACCTTAAGTTTAAAACAACATAAACTCCACATATAAACATGTTAAAGTGCAAACAGTAGGAGGATCATAACATACACATCAAGGACTACATTTTTGCTTCAAAAATTGTTCAATATGATGCATGTATGTGGACATCAAAGGAAAGCATGATTCAAAGAATTCAAGTTATGAATTTTACCTTTTTTTTTTGGAGATTTTGTGCAACCTACCAAGTGCTTTGTTCCAGAAATGACTTGATGCTTTGGACACCCTCAAATGATCTCTTAGAAGCTTTTAGGATGGTTGGAATCAGCTGGTACCTGCAAAAACACAAATTGTCCCTTTCTTGCAAAAGGGGTTAAAAGTGACCAAAATAGCAACTCCCCCAAATGGTGTTCCAGATGTTGGTAACCATTTGGGGTAGTTCAAGGATGATATTTGGAGTGTGTTTGAGATTTTATCTAGTTTGGAAAGTGACTGAATCAAGACATGGCTTGAAAAATGCAAAAAAGTGATATTTTGAGGTTTTGAGAAGTGACTTTGTGATTTTGTGATTACAGGTCACTTGTGATAGTTTGCACAGCTTACATATGATATATATGAGGTGTGTGTGATTGATTGTGATGGAAAAGCTCTCAAGCTCAAAAACTCAGAATTACTTGCTTTGGAAGGCAAATTTGAGGTGAAAGAAGAGATTTTGAGGAAAGCATCTGTTTGATGGCTTTGGTGTACTCAAACTGAGCACAAATGAGCTCTATTTATAGTAGAGCAAGTTTGTTTTCGCAGCAATAGTGAATGGTGGCTGCAGCAGAGGTTTGGCCAATGTTGGCCAATGAGAATCCAAGTCTCCTCTAGCCATTGACTAGAGGTTAGAGCACAGAGATTTGGTTCCCTACTTGTTGGAGGAATCTTGACTGAATTCAGTTGCAAATGTGTCAGTCCATGCCACCTCTAAGCATCTATTAAATGCTCCAATCCAAAATTGGAGTCTTGTCCCTCTTTTAGGGATTTTTAGGAGTAGCATGCTACTTCTTGTTCCAAAGACTTTGGAGGCTTAGCTCAGTGATTGTCCCCTTTAGATTTGATCCTCAGATGTGTCTAAAGTGATGACAAGGCTTGGAAATTCGTGTGGCACAAGAAATGTGCAAATCTGTCCCATGAAAAATTCAACTGCAACAAGCCTTTTTGTAAAATCCATAACTCCCTGCTCGAGTATGTTACATGGACGTTCTAGGACTTTCTGGAAAGCTGAGATGATGTACTTCAACTTTGATGTTCAATGTTTGGCTTGAATCAACTTGGATCATGAAGAAAAACATCCTTGAAGTTGGGACATTCTTGCTGGAAAAAATATTAGTGATGTCCTATGCAATGTTGGAACATCAGACATTAAGAACATTAATAATTCCAAACTTCAATCACTTGTATCTTTTAATCCACTATGATATTTTGAGTTGAAGTGAATTGCCTCTTTGATGCTTGTCTTGCATGGTGACAAAGTTTGAAAATTGGGTGGCACAAGAAAAGTGCACAAAATCTGTCCTAAAAAATCAGCTCGAGCGAGGCCTGTTGTGAGGTTCATAACTCCTTGCTCAAGTTGAATTAATGGGAGTTCTAATACATTTTGGAAAGCCCTAATGACATACTTTAACTTTGATGTTTGACTTTGGTCTCGGTTCAGCTTGCAAAGTCATCAAAAATGGTCTTGAACTTGTGTAGTCAAATCTGTCCTAAAAGTTGTCATGAAAATTCTGCTTTATCAATGCTTTTTGCAAAAATCATATCTCCTTGCTCGAGTATGCTACAAGGATGTTCTACAACTTTCTGGAAAGCTGAGATAACGTACTTCAACTTTGATGTTCAAGGTTTGGCTTGAATCAACTTGGATCATGGAGAAAAACATCCTTGAAGTTGGGACATTCTTGCTGAAAAAATATTAATGATGTCCTATGCAATGTCAGAACATCAGACATTAAGAATTCCAAACTTTGATCACTTATATCTTTCAATCCTTATGATATTTTGAGTTGATTCCTTCTACAACGTTGAAGTATCAAATACCCTCTTTAAAAGTAGCTCTTACTCAAAATCAATGGATGCTTGGATCAATAGTTACAACCTTGAAAAGTTGTGCACTTGAACATGATTTTAACTTAGAAAAAATTTCAAAGTTTCTTTCAATTTGATCAATTTTGCAATTTTGCATGATTTCTTGATTTAAATTTGATCAAATTAAATCATCCATCATATTTTCTTGATTAATGGCTTGTGAAGCTCAAAGTTGACCAAAAGTCAAACTTTGACTTTCTGCGTCAGTTGACTTTGTATTAGATGAACTTGAGGCTTGATCCACTTGAAATGTTGCACTCTTGTGCTTAATTCTTGATGTGGGAGTCCTCTTGATCCTTTGTGGATGTTTAAGAGGTTTAGACAAGTTGAAGATCATGTCATTCCTTGATTGATCATTTGTCTAAAGGCTCTGAGAGGGTTTGAAACCCTAGTTTGATTGTAGTGAATGCTCAACAATTCCTTGAGGAGATTGATGAGGCACAAAGGTACATCCATATTATGATGATGATTTTCACAATGATAGGAATCTAAGTGGTCAAAATTTGGGGTATGACAGATGCCCCTATTTAATCTTCTTGGACCCGAAGGTGTGAATGACGAAGGTATTCGGGCATTCGGGGTGTAAGAGGATTAAATATCGGAATACCCGAAATTTTGATGGCTATGAATGGCAGCTTGCGCATTCTTCTTCTTTTGCTAAGCAATGATGCTTAGAAAAGGTAAACTTCCCCTCGATCCTGGTTTCCTACCAAGGAACTGGTCTCAGTTTTCTTTTGAGATGAACTTCCCCTCGATCCTGGTTTCCTACCAAAGAACTGGTCTAAGTTTCTGATTTAAACTTCCCCTCGATCCTAGTTTCCTACCAAGGAACTGGTCTGAGTTGTTGTTGTAAACTTCCCCTCGATCCTGGTTTCCTACCAAGGAACTGGTCTCGGTTTCTTCCGTCAATAAACTTTATTAACAAGGGACGCTATGCGTAGCGATTTTCCTCAAACTTCTCGCCGAATTTTCCTGGGGAGATGCCATTTAATGGGAAAAAGTTTGACGTTAGACTCGCTGGGGAGCCCAATCGTCTGAGTTGTAGAGGTGCACAAACTTCTCTGTTGGAGACACCATTTGTCAACTCTATCTGGGGAAAACGAGTCTGCTTCTGCTTAGGATCTTACATCATACTTTTCTTGGGATCTTCCCGGAGAAATGCCATATGATGGGGTCCAATTTTGAGGTACCGAGGACCTTTTCATCAGCGGTGTTTCAGAGATAAACTGCCGTATTGCTCAATCTCTGTTTAAGAGGCTTTCTATGGGGATTTTCCTTAATCCGGGAAAGCAAGGATATCATCTCCAATGGCGAAGAGTGACATTTGTAGAAAGTTTTCTTGTTTCTCAGAGGTTCAAGTTATCAAAGTGGTCAAGGGCCAATTCTAATCCAGAAATAAACTGGAGGAGAGATTGTCCAGACGCAACACTTCCTGACGAGGAAAAGGCTGACAACTCGATTGAGAGGGCTTTTATCACTAGGGGACACGACCAACTAGAGTGATAGCGATGCAATATGAATGTGAATGCAAATAAAATGCATGATGTATGTATGTTTATGCTGACAAAACAGACGCGACATACAGACTAAAGGATGAACACGACTGGATACTCGGCCACAGTGGGACATGTAGAAATATCGCTGGTTCAAGATAGCAATTCTGTCTTACTTAGGAGAAACGGTCCTTGTTGGGAGCGACGCTAGTCGGGCTTAGGAGATGAGAACTCGGCCGAGGGTATCAGATGGAAAAGCTGCATCTGACACTATTGATCATTCATTCAGGTGCACTGGCGTAGAAGGAGTACTTTGATTCTGCACTTTGAAGTTTGCTTACTTCCGGAGAAGCGATTGATGCTCTTTTGATATTCAACAGTCAAAAGAAATTGCCATCTTTAATTTAAAGCAGAAAAAGTTTTACAAGTAAATTCATTTTTGTTTCATTTCAAGAATCGTTAATCATGTTAAAAAACGTCATTCTGTAAAGCTAAAACAAATGAAAATTACAAACAAAAGCACAAAGGCTCAAATTTTATTTATAAGAAGGAGATCAACCATTGAAAATGGTAATTTACAGGGAAAAGGGCTACGTTGAAACATAACGACCACTATCCTTCTACCAACTTTGAATTCTGGGCATCGTGAGCTTTTGTCGAAGATGACCTTGACTGGAATTTTCCTCCGATGGATGGTATAACTGTTGCTGCTGAGGGATTTGCCTCTGTTGAACATAGTTACTTGCCATTATCCCTAATTTTTGCCTGGATTGTACTTTGATGTTTCCAATCCACCGGGATGATTTTTTTTCATGTCTCTAACTTTTGCCTGGACCGCCCTTTCGGGTTTTCAATCCACCGAGACGTTTTTTTTCTAGTTTAGGCGAAGTATTTCTTGACTACATCAACATTCGTGGGGTAGGCAAATTCCTCTCCGTCAATGGTTGTGAGTCTCAAGGCGCCGCCTGAGAAAGCTTTTGTGACCACATTGGGGCCATCATAATTCGGAGTCCATTTGCCCCGAGAGTCAGTGAGAAAAGATTGTATCTTCTTGAGCACGAGGTCTCCTTTTCCTTCCACTGGGGGTGATAGAATCGGCGGATTCAACAGGTATTCCTTGATACTGTCGAAGGCAGTTTGGCAGTCATCTGTCCAAACGCAATCCTGGTTCTTTTTGAGTAATTTGAAAATCGGCGCACAGGTCGCAGTCATAAGGAATATGAATCTGGAGATGTAGTTCAAACGTCCCAAGAATCCTCTGACTTGTTTTTCAGTTTTCGGAGAAGGCATTTCTTGAATGGCCTTGACCTTTTCAGGATCAACCTCAATTCCTTTCTGGTTGACAATGAACCCTAAGAGTTTTCCTGAACGGACACCGAAGGTGCACTTGTTGGGATTCAAGCAGAGTTTGTACTTTCTCAAACGCTCGAATAGTTTTGACAGGTGGGTCACATGCTCCTCTTCTGTCTTAGATTTTGCAATCATATCATCGACATATACCTCTATCTCTTTGTGTATCATGTCATGAAACAGAGTAGTCATGGCCCTTTGATAGGTTGCCCCGGCGTTCTTTAAGCTGAACGACATCACCTTGTAACAAAAGGTACCCCATGGGGGTAATGAACGAAGTTTTCTCCATGTCTTTCGGCGCCATTTTGATCTGGTTATAGCCCGAGAATCCATCCATGAAGGAGAAAATTTTGAACTTTGCTGTGCTGTCTACCAGCATGTCAATGTGTGGTAAAGGAAAGTCGTCCTTTGGACTTGCCTTATTCAGATCCCTGTAATCAACACACATTCTGACCTTTCCATCCTTTTTGGGAACGGGTACGATGTTGGCTAACCATTGAGGATATTCGGATGTAGCGAGGAAACCCGCGTCGATCTGTTTCTGTACCTCCTCTTTGATTTTGATGGCCATGTCCGGGTGAGTCCGTCTCAACCTCTGCTTTACTGGCGGACATTCCGATCTTAACGGTAAGTGATGTTCCACGATGCTGGTATCCAACCCTGGCATATCCTGATAGGACCAAGCGAATACATCGAGAAATTCTATGAGAAGCTTTATCAAACTCTCTTTGGCAGTTGGACTGAGCAGTGCCCCAATCCTGATTTCTTTTCTCTCTTTTTCCGAACCCACATTTACCATTTCCAACGGCTCTTTGTGAGGTTCAATGGACCTTTCCTCTTGTCTGAGTAGTCGGGAGATCTCTTATGGAATTTCGTTGTTAACTTCTTATTCAGCCCCAAATACTGGGAACTCAAAGTCGGGAGAAGGCATCGGATCGTATGTTGTTTTATCAATGAACAAGTCGATTCTTGAAACTACAGCCCTATAAAACAAAACTCTGTCGCCTTGGGCGAAGCGAAGAGGGAAATTTTACAGAAAGCGAGCCCTATCAAAACATTCGTTTCACCAGGGCAGGGTGAAAGGTCAAAGATGGTAATTACTTTGACTGATGAACGACCTTCGGAACATCGACAACAACCCATTTGCGGCGAACTCCTCGGTGAATCACAAAGTCTGGCACCTTCCTTGATTTGTCTTCAGAAATGACGCTGATTTCTGGTGGAGCAGGATCGTTGGAATCTGTCTCCCAGGCAGAGTTATCGTAGGAGAATTCCTCTGTTGCATTTTGCATAGCATTTGTGCTCTCAGCTGTATCTCCCCATCCAGTTGGCTGGATATCTTTGAACCTGATACGAGAGCTTTCGGGAGCGGTGTACTTGACCATATAGTCAAATTTTCCACTCGGTTGTCCCAAGGTGTCCTATACTTTCCTAGAACTGGATGAGTCATCCCTCTCGATGACGTTAACCTCAAGAAACGCGTAGTTGATGAATTTAAGTCCTGTAAACGTTGCAAATTCATCGTCATGTTAAGTAGTTTCCGAATGACCTGAGTGTTGATCCCATGACATGGTGGGGACATAGGTATTCTGTTCAATGACGGTCAGCTGATTTTCATTGTTCGGCTGACTCTCTTGCCCTAAGTTTCCTGGGTAAGGTTGCCACATTGGCAGACCATCCATTGGACCATAGTAATTGTGGTCAAAGTTGTCTTTCATCAGAGTGTCTTCCTTTAATGAATTTGGCAGAGCACGACATCCTTCTGGATCACAATCTCCATATATCATTTCGACGTCTGACTGTGGTATAAATCTCGGACTCTGTGCGGGATAGCAAAATGGCACAGGCACCTCTTCCTGAGACATGTAACCGTCCTCGTTAAGGTAGGACTTCCATTCTTCATCTGTGTCAGAGGGATCTTCCTCATTGATAGCATGTACTGCTTGAGGGACTGGGTGAAGGAAACCTCCACTGTGGAAGAAGTTTTGAAGGGGATGAAGACTTTCATCGTTGGCAGTTGTCCGGGTACAGGTTACAGAAAAACCAAGACCCTTCTTTGTTTTATTGTCAATAGGAATGACAAGCTATCCCCATCCGGTTGTGTCGGTACTCTCGACCGCTTTGATAGCATCTTTGTATGAGGAAATCGAGGTTCCTCCTTGGGATTGATTGTCCTTGTCCACCGACAGCGCTTGGAACTACGTCCCAATAACCTCCTCGGGTTCTACACAAGTAGATGATGATAAGTTACTCACGAGCAAGGCCTATTCTCCACAGACTGTGACAAGTTGGTCGTTCTGAACGAACTTTAGCTTTTGGTGGAGGGTCGAAGTGACCGCTCCAGCCTGATGTATCCAAGGTCTTCCTAATAAACAACTGTATGTTGCCCGGATATCCATGACCTAGAAAATGACTTGGAAAGTGTGAGGACCGATAGTTATGGGAAGATCAACTTTGTCGATAACTGTTTTCTGGATCCGTCGAACGCTTTGATGACGACCTCGCTGATTCTCATCGGAGGGCCTTTGAATGATAATTGAGTTAAAGTAGACTTCGGCATAACATCTAGGGCTGACCCTGTGTCTACCAGTACGCTGTCTAAAGCATCGTCCTAGCAGTTAACTGTAATGTTGAGCACCATGTTATGACGGCGACCCTCTTCAGGTAATTCCTCATCACTAAATCCCAAATTATTGCAGGAAGTGATGTTAGACACAATGCTATCAAACTGTCTGATTGTTACATCCTGTTCCATAAAGGTTTTCTCCAAGACTTTCTGTAGAGCCTCCCTGTGGGCTTCTGAACTGAGTAACAGTGATAATACCGAGATCTTTGAAGGAGTCTGTAATAGCTGATCAACAATGTTATATTCACTCCTTTGGATGAGCTTCAGCATCTCATCATTATTTTTTGAAAGGTCGGAATTACTGGATTAACCGACTAATGAATCGGGAGCTTCTGTCTGAAGTTCCTTTTCCTTGTTAGGTTCTCCAACTCCTCGGTTGAAGATTCGACCGCTCCGTGTTACACGACTGATGTCTGCAATATTCACGACGGAGGGTAATGGAATTTCCTTTCCATTTTCAATTATTGTTGCACCGTATTTGTAAGGGATAACCTTAGTTGATTCATACGGTAGTGGTCCCGGTAGATAGATGACTATGGGAACCTTCTGATTTTTCTGACCATCATAAGTAATCTCGATCCGTTCCCGGTTGGGAGCTCTAGATTCGTCAAGTAGAGGGATGATGGCAAAAACATCCTGGTCTAGTGACGACCAGAGATTGTGACAACATCCTCGACTTGATTGGCAAGGTAGTTTGGTGTCCAGTTGATGGGTCCAGAACCCGGATATGGCCGAATCTCTCCACGATCCACCTGACCCTGAAGAGTTGCTCTCACAAGGTAACACCATTGGTTACTTTCTGAACAGACACCATAACGGTCATAATTGTGTGGTGGCACCTGATCACGCCCACTTTGAATACAATGTAACCTCACTAGGTTAGCTTCCACAGATCGGACATCCTGACTTTGACGTCGAGTAGGATTCCTGTTACTGATACTAATTTGCTGAGTATCTTCATCCATATAGATTGGCATCCACCAGTGATTTAACAAGTGCTAAAGTGCCTCCTGGACAAGGATGCAACCTCGATCATTTTCGCAACCTGCTTTATAGCTTTGATAGTCGTGTGATATTAAGAATTCGAGTCGGACCTGCTCAACATGTAACTCTACTAAGTTGGTATTCATTACGCGAATATCAAAGATCTGAACCATGTTGATCTGATAAGGGTTCCTATCATGGTAGTCTTGGATCCATCCAAGATCCATCTGACGCTGGAGGGCCTCCTGTATGAAAGAGCATCCCTGTTTGTTTATCGAGCAAGTCAGACAGGAACTATAATCGTGCCGCGGCAGATTATGATACTGGCTTTGCCTTGAATGCATTGCCACCAAGTTGACATTCGTTGCATGGATGTCATGGTTCTGAATGATGTTGGAGTTCGTGTAGACTATGTTAACTCCACAAACTCGGTGCTCTTGGATCCATCCGAGATCCATATGTTCCTATAAAGCTGCTTGCACCATAGAACATCCCTGATTATCTTTAGAGCAGATATCACATTGATGATAATTATGAGGTGGCACATGGACATATCCACTTTGTCTACAATGCATCTTGACCAAATTGGTTTTCAACAAGAGTACATCGTGAATTTGATAAACGTTGTTAAATTCTTTCTCAATCAGGTTGGCTGCAGCTTTCTCGTGTTGAGGCTGCAGTTCGTGAGAACATTGATATTCGTATCTTTGAAAGATAAGAGCCCGCTCTTAACAAGCTTTTGCACGTCAGATCGTGAGAACATTGGGATTCGTATCTTTGAAAGATAAGAGCCCGCTCCTAACAAGCTTTTGCACGTCAGATTTGAAATTGAGACAATTCTCTATGTTATGCCCTGATCCTCCTTGATGATAAGGGCATGTTTGATCCACCTTAAACCAAAAAGGCGGATTTTCCAGTACTGTAAGAGGAGACTTAGTCTGGATGTGCCCCTTAGCCAGTAGTAACGAAAATAGTTCTGCGTACAACATGGGTATAGGATCAAACCCTGATGGTCGTGTTGTAGGGTTGTTGTTATATGGAGGAAGAGCCTGCTGAAGAGGCTGTTGTGTCCTTTGCTGATTAGGTTGGCTTTGCGCAACCTGAGGTTGATACGTAGGAATAGGCGCAGGGCTGATAGCAAGAGTCACAGCTGCTACTGGTTGATAACGTCGCCTTTGCTTTCCGAGAGAGATATTCCCAATATCTTGCTCTTTTTTCTTAGGGAGAACTCTACCGTATCGTTTTGTACTGCTTGATGGTCCAGCGTCTTTTGCCAAACGTCCTTCTCGGACGGCTTCCTCAAGACGAACTCCCATGCCCACCATCTCGGTGAAATCACTGGGCGCACTGGCGACCATTCTGTCGTAGTAAAATGAGCTTAAGGTTTTTAAGAAGATCTTTGTCATCTCTTTTTCCTCAAGAGGTGGACAAATTTGAGCGGCAATTTCACGCCATCTCTGGGCGTACTCCTTAAAGGTTTCCTTGTCCTTTTGTGACATTGATCTGAGTTGATCTCTGTCCGGTGCCATGTCCAAATTATATTTGTATTATTGGACGAAGGCAGTACCAAGATCTCTGAATGTGCTAATCATAGCACGGTTTAAACCCATGTACCATTTTAATGCGGCACCGGTTAAACTATCCTGAAAGTAGTGAATCAGCAGGTCCTGATTCTCCGTCTGAGCTGACATCCCGAGCGTACATCACCAAGTGACTCTGAGGGCAAGAGTTACCCTTGTACTTTTCAAAGTCGGGCACTTGAAATTTGTGCGGAACTTTCACATTGGGGACCAAGCAGAGGTCTGCGGCGTCCTTTCCAAATAAATCCTGACCGCGGATGGCTTGCAGTTCCTTCTGCATTTCCAAGAACTGTTCCTGGAACTCATCCATTCGGTCAAACATAGTTTCCTTCTTACCAGAAGGGATCTGTGGAATCTGTCCTTCCGGGACAGTGTGCACCACAGGAGGTGGTACCGTGACTACGGCAGTGAATCTTGGCGTTTCCCGAAGTTTGTAACCTTCAGGAGTCTTCAATATGCCTCTGGCATCTTCGCTTTCCCAAAGTTTGTAACCTTCAGGACCAGCGGCATCTGTCGTAATTCCCTGATCTTCAGTGATCGGCGGAACATATCCTTCCGGGATATAGTTAACAGGCATGCCCCAAGGACGATCTTTCGGCATTTGATACCTAGGATCATACTTCTCCACTATGGGCATTGAGGTGATCTCTGAGATCACAGTTCTTTGTAGCTGAGCTTCTGCCATGGCTTGCATGTCGTTACGAAGCTTTCTCATATCCTCTCTCAGAGCGTCGATCTCTTCCTTCAACTCTCTGTTTTCTTCCTCAAGATCATCCATCTTTTTCTGACGATTGGCCCGAGTATTGTACGAATGAGACAGTTTGACTCTAGAATTGAGACACAAACGTGAGATTCATAGGTAAGAAGAATACACGATGTGAGAATGATGAATGCAATGATTATATTAATTATTTTTTGGTTTAATCAAAATAAACTTCGACAATTAGATTGCAAATATCAAACGGTGGGGAAACCCCTTTTTATTGAAATTCAAAGGATTGCGGAAATGAAAATACAGTAGATTACAAAGTGCAGAAACAAAAACATAAGCTAAGGGGTCCCGAGAGAACTCGGGTGATGATTCTGGTATCTTCCTTTTCTTTGACCGGGGCTCTTGAGCCGTTGTCGGGTTGTCATTCCTTTGCTAAGTGAAAGGAGCGAGCAATTTCCTTTGGTCATCCTGATTCTCTACAGCATGCTGCTCCAAAATTTCAATCAGAGCGTCCTTATCTTTCAGTAGTTGCTGTATTTTGATGCACTCTACGTTGAGGGTGCGGTACTTGTTCTTCCAAGACCTCCTCTCTCGTTGAACTTTGTTGAGAGTAACCTGAAGCGTTTTAGTTTCCGTCATGAAGTACATGACAGATTCCCTCGGCGGAAGAACTCTGTAACGAGGATAAGACATCTTTAGCTTGAGAGCTCTAGTTTGTACCCAGTGGAGATAAGGCTCCACCGAGGCACAGTCCGGTTTTCCTAGAGACTCCCGTCCTTTCTTATGAACGTGTTTCCAAGCATGCACTATTTTTCGTCTTTAGTGCTCTGTCACTTCCTCCTTCCTTGAAGAAAAGACCTTCCAGATGAACACTCCGTGGGACGTGTCTCATCGGGTATCCAAACTGACGGCGAACCAATATCGGATGATAGTTGATTCCTCCCTTAGTTCCTATAAGGGGTATGTTGGGGAAGTTTCCACAACGGTCAATGATCTTGATTCTATCATAAATCCTATTACACCAGTCAATGTCAGAGTTGGTGAGGGACATGATCTTCTGCGACCAGCGTAAGGCACTCTTATGATCCCAGAAAGCAGCAGACTTGGGCAAGTGGGAGATAAACCATTTGTAAAGCAGAGGTACACAGCATGTGATCTCCCCTCCGCTGTACAAATTTCCCAAGTGTACATAATGATACGCATCTGCGAGCAAAGTCGGCATAGGGTTTCCAATAAGAAAAACCTTAATGGAGTTGATATCTACAAAGTTATTGATGTTGGGAAACAAAAATAACCCATAGGTGAGCAAGACAAAGACGCTTTCAAAAGCAGTCACGTTTCCTATACTAGCGAAGTACAGAGCTTTCTTTGTCAAGAACTGGGCTGGCAAACCTTGGATGCCACCCTTAGTGGTCAAGTGAGTCCTAACCTCAGACTCGTCCAAATGAATTGCTCTTGCAATGGTCTGATTCTTTGGAATTTCTTCCAGTTCAAAAAATGGAGCTCGATCTGTGATATGTAAATCAATCAGATGAGAATACTCCTCCAGCGTTGGTGCGAGCTGGTAATCCGGGAATGTAAAACAGTGATAAACCGGATCATAGAATTAAACGACTGCGTCCATGATTCCCTCAATCACATGGACTCTTAACAGTGGTAGCAAACCTCCGTACTTGGCTCTGAAGGCCTCTTGGTCTGTGATCATTCTCGCCAAACCTCTTAAATCCTCTAGTTTTGGAATCCTGAAGGTGTACTTATGAGTTATCCTTCTACCGAAATCCATTAGCACAATCCTTTTCTCTGATATTTGCAATCACAGTCTTAGTTTATTTTGAAAAAACAGAGAGACTAGAAGAGAAGAATTTTTTGAATGTTTTAATGTTTTTTAGATGAATGCATGAATGCAGCACACAAAAACATAAAAAAATCATGGGGTCAAAGGGTCGTTGTCATGAAGTCAAGGCTCTACCCATCCCTAAAGGTTTATACTAGGGTGATTTTTGTACCTGTACTCATTATCATCAGCTCCTCCTAGGAAAGCAAAACAACAAGCGGATCGCCAGGGAGTTGTAGAGCAATCTTAGAGTAAGTGCCATTCACCGAGAATAGATCACCAGCCTCAAATGAGGGTAGTATTGTGTGACAACTATTTCCGATAGTTTCCGCACTACAAAAGGGTTTGGCTCCTCAGCTTCTCAGACATCACAATCGGCCCATTGCCTAAGAGAGGGAATGGGTTGCATTGGTCAGCCTCCACTAAGGTTGATGGTCGACCTCGTCGCCATCACTTATCTTAAGTGTATACTCAATCTTTCCACATGCGGCATCACACGCATTCCCATTAGCAGAAAAATAAACACATATATCAATTAGGAAAAGCAGTATATATATTTATCCTAATCATCCTAGACCTTTAAAGCTATGGATCCTATGTTCCTGACAGAAAATGGGTTCCCCGGCGGAAGCCCCAATCTGTGGTTTTCACAAGTGAAGAGAAAAAAGGTTAAGAAGAGCCCCACGGTGGGCGCCACTTTTAAATTTTCCACCTGATAGATGGGAAGAGAACAAGATCTCGCTACAAAAGTGAGATAAATCCTAATGACACGTCCCCAGCAGGATCGCCAGGTCCCCAGTGAAGTCGCCATTTTTCTGTAGCGAGTGATTTTTGGATGTGGTTGCGAAGCACAATCGCTCTGGTACTACAGCTCGATTCATTTTTTTCCTATTAAAGCTGATGAAGGAAGGGAAATAGATGTCTCCAACTAACCCTGCTTGCATACTGAGGTTAAACAGTCAAAACTGTTGGTTTACAGATGCTATAAAGATTCGGGGTCTCTCCTAGGTTATTTTGTTGACAAAGGGGTGTTTTAGGCCATCGGTTAGGATGTTAGGACGGATATATATATATATATATATATATATATATATATATATATAAAAGTACGGGATTTTGGGTTTTTGTTTAGTGTGCTCGCTAAGATTTTTTCTTTTAATCTTATGCCTACGTATTCCCGTTTACCGAAACAGGGAAATCAAAGCGTTCGTAGTTCCTCCTATTCTATGGGAGGAAATTGGTTGTTTTGGTGTCTTGTTCAAAGCCCAAGACGTGAAGCGAAAGGTAGTTTGTATCTTGTTCAAAGCCCAAGATGTGAAGCTAAAGGGTCTATTTGTATCTTGTTTAAAGCCCAAGATGTGAAGCTAAAAGGGTTTGACTTTAGAGAGAATTTGTCGTCTCTAAAGAGGGGGTTGTATGTCACAACTGTTTATAAAGGAGAATTACTTTAACCAGGA
Source organism: Lathyrus tuberosus (assembly GCA_022829125.1). Classification (NCBI taxonomy): domain Eukaryota; kingdom Viridiplantae; phylum Streptophyta; class Magnoliopsida; order Fabales; family Fabaceae; genus Lathyrus; species Lathyrus tuberosus. Next base: position 3,208,190 of record JALAZF010000016.1, read on the forward strand.
TGTGTGAATCCAGCAATGCCATAATTTCCTTTATAGGGGATTTTAACCTAAAGGAGAAGACTTTAACTCAGTGTAGAGCAATGCTATCTTTCCTTAGGAATTTCCCATGCTAAAAGAGGGACAATGGCATGGATGTAGATGATCCAGAGGCTTGCCGCTTACAACAATTAGATGAAGGGGAAAGAGTTGTTGATGTTTGTGTACTGTGAACGAGGCACAGCTTTGATGCTAAAAGGATGATTGGATCGACCAGTGGTTTTCTTATACAAAGCCTAAGAGGAGGCTAATATGTGTCTCGTACAAAGCCCGAGAGAGAGGCTAAAAGGTTTTGATTCAACGAGGGAATCTTTTGGTATCTCGTATAAAGCCCAAGATGGAGACTATTTGACTCAACAAGAGAGTTTTTTTGTATCTCGTACGAAGCCTGAGATAGAGGCTGTTATTTGTTTGGCTCAATAAGAACCTTTTTGTATCTCATATAAAGCCCGAGATGGAGGCAAAAGGGTGATTAACTCAACGAGGGAGTCTCTTATGTGTCTCGTACAAAGCCCGAGAGAGAGGCTGAACGTTGTTTGACTCCGCTGGGGAGGATCATTGTACAAAGCCCAAGAGGAGGCTATGGTGACTGTTTCAGTTGAGTGACAGGTCCAGTATACTGATTTTGAAAGAGAAAATCAGTTCTTATATGAGCAACACTGTACTCAAGGATTTGATTGGAGGATCCGGGTTATTCCTGTTCTTTAAGGAAGTGGGAAATCCGAAGGGTATTGAGATTGTCCAAGTCTACGGGTTTTTTTCCTATTTAACGAAGGGGTCACTTGAGAATGTCTTTGAGACTCAAGGATCTTAGACTGTCCAAGTCTAGAGTTTCATCTTTTGTACTATGTTTTGAGAAACAGTAGTAGACTCTTTGAAAGGTCTGTTCTATGCAGATGGCTAAGTTCTGTTCCTATACCTCTAGGAGGTCGTCGGGACAATTTGTACAAAGCCCAAGAGGAGGCTGGAAACTTTTAAGAAGCTGATCGGTCCTTGTACGAAGCCCAAGAGGAGGCTATCATTCCCGGAGGAAGAGATCATTATACGAAGCCTAAGAGGAGGCTGTGAATACTTCTAAGAAGTCGATGGGTCCTTGTACTAAGCCCAAGAGGAGGCGGGGTTGCTTTTAGGAAGCCAGTGGGTCCTTGTACGATGCCCAAGAGGAGGCCGATGCTTTTAAGAAGCCTGTGGGTCCCCAAACCCTGAGAAATTCAAGACAGGCTATTCACAAGGAATAGATCAAGCCAGGAAAGTTCGAGAATTTGGAAGAAACTCAAAGATGCCATTCACGGAGAATACATTCATCTCTGAGAGTAAAGTTTCTTGAAAATTCCTAATGAGGACAGCCGAAGATAAGACTGTATATGGTGATCCTATTGGGGATCTAGTTGTCTATTTCTACGAATAAACGAAACGGCGTCACCTAGTTCTAGACGTAGTTGCCGGGGAAACTCTAAATATCTATACTATTATTACATAGTTGATATGAGTTTATGAAAGAAGACTTACAGCGAAACAGCCCCACAATACAGTTATATGTATATGAAAGCGGTAAATGAAAGCATATAAACACTTACTCAGTTGTAGAGCTTCCATGCTGTTTGGTTAGTTGTTCAACAAAGAAAGATTGAAAACAATAGTATATTCAAAATCAAAGGAGAAAGTGCTTTGAAAAGAAAGATTGGGGCTTACAGCTCAAGGAGAGGCCCAAGGTTTTATCAGTGAGCGCACTGTTTGAATTTGTACAGAGGGACTTATACAAGTGACTGAGGCCCAAAAAGGTTTTCTGTACAAAGGGATGGGTCTTACACTCTCTCAAGAGGCCCAAAAGGTTTAAAGAAAAAAGAGTGGGGCTTATAACACGAGGGTAGGCCCAATTGATTTTTCGTTAAAAATGGCGATCGCGCCGAGGTTTTCTTTTAACGCAGAGGGACTTATACAATAAGTGAGGCCCAAAATGGTTTTGGTTAAAAGGGGGTTGGGTCTTACACTCTATTAGAGGCCCAAAAGTTTTGAATGGGTCTTATAGCTCAAGGAGAGGCCCAATTGATTTTTTTAAAAGGCGACGATCGCGCCGTTTACTTTTGACGGTATCGGGACTTATACAATACACTGAGGCCCAAAAATGATTTGGTCAAAAAAAGGATTGGGTCTTACACTCTATTAGAGGCCCAAAAGTTTTGAATGGGTCTTATAGCTCAAGGAGAGGCCCAAAATTTGTTTTTCAACGGATGATGATCGCGTCGAACTTTTTGAAATACAACGGGACTTATACAATAAGTGAGGCCCAAAGTGGGTTGTATTTACAAAGGGTTGGGTCTTACACTCTATTAGAGGCCCATGAGTGTTTGGAAAAGTTTGATGAGGGTTGAATTAATCAAAAACCCTAATTTCATTTTTTAAAGGACATTTTTCAAAGAAAAATCAAGTAAAAAATGATAAAAAATATCAAATAAAATCATTAATCATGTTATAAATAGTGATTAAGGTTTATGAAGAAGTATTTTATCCACATGAATATTTAAAATCATTTTGATTTTAAAAATCAAGAAAAAGAAATCATTTTAAAAGCATTTAAAACAATTTAAAACAATATTTTTGAATATATTAAAAATATATCAAATAATAATATTTTTTGTGATTTTTTGGTGGATTAAAATATTATGGAGTATGAATAAGAAGTGTGTAAAACAGATTTTGAAAATGATGATTTTTGCTATGTAAAAGAATTGGTTGAGTTTTGAAGATAAACTAAGAAAAAGAGGAATGTGATGTCACAACATCACTCATGAGACATCACTCATGAGTTTTGAATATAAGAGAAAAGGGACGATGTCACAACATCACATTCGACATCAGACAAAAACCAGAATTGCATCTTGATTTTCAACATCTTTTTACCAAACTTCAAACATTCATAACTCTCTCAATTTTTAACGGAATTAAGATCCGGAAGAGCCTATCTTGACTAATTTTTCGCAAGGAATCCAATGCTATCACTTGTACATACTGAAACTTAATGTACATCGCACACAAGGGAAAAAACCAGATCTGCACCTTAAGTTTAAACATCTTTGCTTATCAAATTTTCAAACATTCATAACTCTCTCAATTTTTAACGAAATTGAAATCCGTAAGAACCTATCTTGACCAATTTTTCGCAAGGAATCCAATGGTATCACTCATACATACTGAAACTTAATGTACAGTACACACAAGGCAAAAAACCAGATCTGCACCTTAAGTTTAAAACAACATAAACTCCACATATAAACATGTTAAAGTGCAAACAGTAGGAGGATCATAACATACACATCAAGGACTACATTTTTGCTTCAAAAATTGTTCAATATGATGCATGTATGTGGACATCAAAGGAAAGCATGATTCAAAGAATTCAAGTTATGAATTTTACCTCTTTTTTTTGGAGATTTTGTGCAACCTACCAAGTGCTTTGTTCCAGAAATGACTTGATGCTTTGGACACCCTCAAATGATCTCTTAGAAGCTTTTAGGATGGTTGGAATCAGCTGGTACCTGCAAAAACACAAATTGTCCCTTTCTTGCAAAAGGGGTTAAAAGTGACCAAAATAGCAACTCCCCCAAATGGTGTTCCAGATGTTGGTAACCATTTGGGGTAGTTCAAGGATGATATTTGGAGTGTGTTTGAGATTTTATCTAGTTTGGAAAGTGACTGAATCAAGACATGGCTTGAAAAATGCAAAAAAGTGATATTTTGAGGTTTTGAGAAGTGACTTTGTGATTTTGTGATTACAGGTCACTTGTGATAGTTTGCACAGCTTACATATGATATATATGAGGTGTGTGTGATTGATTGTGATGGAAAAGCTCTCAAGCTCAAAAACTCAGAATTACTTGCTTTGGAAGGCAAATTTGAGGTGAAAGAAGAGATTTTGAGGAAAGCATCTGTTTGATGGCTTTGGTATACTCAAACTGAGCACAAATGAGCTCTATTTATAGTAGAGCAAGTTTGTTTTCGCAGCAATAGTGAATGGTGGCTGCAGCAGAGGTTTGGCCAATGTTGGCCAATGAGAATCCAAGTCTCCTCTAGCCATTGACTAGAGGTTAGAGCACAGAGCTTTGGTTCCCTACTTGTTGGAGGAATCTTGACTGAATTCAGTTGCAAATGTGTCAGTCCATGCCACCTCTAAGCATCTATTAAATGCTCCAATCCAAAATTGGAGTCTTGTCCCTCTTTTAGGGATTTTTAGGAGTAGCATGCTACTTCTTGTTCCAAAGACTTTGGAGGCTTAGCTCAGTGATTGTCCCCTTTAGATTTGATCCTCAGATGTGTCTAAAGTGATGACAAGGCTTGGAAATTCGTGTGGCACAAGAAATGTGCAAATCTGTCCCATGAAAAATTCAACTGCAGCAAGCCTTTTTGTAAAATCCATAACTCCCTGCTCGAGTATGCTGCATGGACGTTCTAGGACTTTCTGGAAAGCTGAGATGATGTACTTCAACTTTGATGTTCAAGGTTTGGCTTGAATCAACTTGGATCATGAAGAAAAACATCCTTGAAGTTGGGACATTCTTGCTGGAAAAAATATTAGTGATGTCCTATGCAATGTTGGAACATCAGACATTAAGAACATTAATAATTCCAAACTTCAATCACTTGTATCTTTTAATCCACTATGATATTTTGAGTTGAAGTGAATTGCCTCTTTGATGCTTGTCTTGCATGGTGACAAAGTTTGAAAATTGGGTGGCACAAGAAAAGTGCACAAAATCTGTCCTAAAAAATCAGCTCGAGCGAGGCCTGTTGTGAGGTTCATAACTCCTTGCTCAAGTTGAATTAATGGGAGTTCTAATACATTTTGGAAAGCCCTAATGACATACTTTAACTTTGATGTTTGACTTTGGTCTCAGTTCAGCTTGCAAAGTCATCAAAAATGGTCTTGAACTTGTGTAGTCAAATCTGTCCTAAAAGCTGTCATGAAAATTCTGCTTTATCAATGCTTTTTGCAAAAATCATATCTCCTTTCTCGAGTATGCTACAAGGATGTTCTACAACTTTCTGGAAAGCTGAGATAACGTACTTCAACTTTGATGTTCAAGGTTTAGCTTGAATCAACTTGGATCATGGAGAAAAACATACTTGAAGTTGGGACATTCTTGCTGAAAAAATATTAATGATGTCCTATGCAATGTCAGAACATCAGACATTAAGAATTCCAAACTTTGACCACTTATATCTTTCAATCCTTATGATATTTTGAGTTGATTCCTTCTACAATGTTGAAGTATCAAATACCCTCTTTAAAAGTAGCTCTTACTCAAAATCAATGGATGCTTGGATCAATAGTTACAACCTTGAAAAGTTGTGCACTTGAACATGATTTTAACTTAGAAAAAATTTCTAAGTTTCTTTCAATTTGATCAATTTTGCAATTTTGCATGATTTCTTGATTTAAATTTGATCAAATTAAATCATCCATCATATTTTCTTGATTAATGGCTTGTGAAGCTCAAAGTTGACCAAAAGTCAAACTTTGACTTTCTGGGCCAGTTGACTTTGTATTAGATGAACTTGAGGCTTGATCCACTTGAAATGTTGCACTCTTGTGCTTAATTCTTGATGTGGGAGTCCTCTTGATCCTTTGTGGATGTTTAAGAGGTTTAGATAAGTTGAAGATCATGTCATTCCTTGATTGATCATTTGTCTAAAGGCTCTGAGAGGGTTTGAAACCCTAGTTTGATTGTAGTGAATGCTCAACAATTCCTTGAGGAGATTGATGAGGCACAAAGGTACATCCATATTGTGATGATGATTTGCACAATGATGGGAATCTAAGTGGTCAAAATTTGGGGTATGACAGGATTGGACTTCCGGTTTGAGGTGCCAAGCACGGTGGGGCTTCTGATGAGGTGCCAAGCAAGGTTGGGCTTCTGATGGTAACCAACATGGATTGGGCTTCAGGATGAGGTGCCAAACAAGGTTGGGCTTTTGATTTTGGAAGATGCCAGCAAAGTGGGCTTTGGAAGGATGCCAAGCAAGGTTGGGCTCTGGATCTTCTGTTCTGTTTTATAAGGCTTCATGCTATAATATGCTATGCAAATGATTATGCAATGATATGACGACTCAACCGAGGCTTCGAGGTAGGTCAGGTATGACTAACGTTGGAAAGTGTCTTGTCTGGTTACAAGGTTTCTGGTTGAAAGGTTAGGGAATGGTTAGCATGACTTCCCGACATTCGTCTTGAACTCGAAGATTAACAGAACTTACCTTAGTAGCTCTGAAAGAATAGAGACGTTCCATTGTTACCTGTCTTGACCCAGCCTGCGGGATCTCTGTAGGAATCTGCCCCGAAAGGAAACTTGGGACCTCTGTACTCTGATGGTATGAGATGGACTGCCCAATATTCTGAACCTCAGAGAGGTGTTTCAGATTAATCACCTTCTGGAAATAATAAATTCTTGCTCTTGGGGTGACCTGCCCCAGTTTGACTGAATCTTTTGCTCAACGGAGTCTCGAAACGATTTTGCCCCTGATTAGATGATCTGTGAAGGAGTGCTTCTGACTGACTGACCTTCGAGAGATTTGTTAAATCTCGACCTGATTGTCCCATATTAGCTAAATCTTGGAATGGATTGCCCATTTGATATGACTTGCCCTTGCTCAATGGAGTACTCAGGCACCTTGCGTCTTATCTTGATCAATCTTTCCGTTGTAGAAACTTTCCTAATGTCAAGTGCTTACTCACAAGTAACATAATTCGTTTTGAAAAGATAATTTTAATGCAATGCATATAGCAGTTTTGAAATCCTAGTCTGTTCACTAGAAAAATGTTGTGACATATAGTGAACGAATCACTTATCAGAATGTCATATCGATGCCAACATAAATGGTAAAAAAACCTTTTAGGAGTCAGCTTTGACGCGATCTTTATCGAAGTATGCTTTCGAAACAACCCTGCTTCAATTAGGTCTTTTGAAGGTTGTAACGTGGCCTTGTTCGCGGTTTAAGAAAGAAAGGATATAAGGCTCAAAGTTTTGTTTTAAACCACCTATTTTCCTTGATGTTCTCCAGTCCTACATTCAGCTAACTTGACACAAGCGTTCACCTTTCAAAAAGGTTATTGAATGTTAGGAGTGATGGTTAAGGAACCCACACAGTTTTCGGAGTGACAGTCACCCCTTTCGTCTTTGGTGTCTGTAGTCACACGACTTTGTTCTTTACTCGAGGATTTTTCTTTTGTAATTCTTTTCGCTTTTTGTTATTTTGTTTTTGATTTCCCTGATTTTTGCCTGGACTGATTCTTTTTTGAATCTTTCAATTTTGAAGTCTAGCGGGATTCCCTAACTTTTGCCTAAGTCACTTGTTTTCAAGTTTCGACTTAGCGGGCTTTCTCTTTCTTTTTCTTTCGATTCTTTTCTTTTTTTTTTGGAATAAATCGTGTGACACTGACTTGTCTGACTTGTTTGAAAAGGTTGTGACTGCCTCACTCTTCGGCTGGTGAGGGATAACCATAGATGTAATTGATCATTAGATGCACATTCCTTTTGAAATTTGAACGCTCGGTCAAATTAACTGACACCTACTCTGCCCCAGGTTAAGATTGAGGGTTTTTTCGTTTTCAAAAAGAAACTCCTACTACTAGGCTCAACGGGGTTGACAAGGGATTATCTTCCTTATATCTCCGGTGTTTAGGGATTTGAAACAATGTCTGTACATCATCAGCAGGGTTTTATTTCAAAAACATACAATCAGAAGTTTTACGTCTTTCAATTTCGTCATTCTCTCTCAGATCATGCTTTTCTTAAACAAGCATATGATATCGATAAAAAGTATGAGTGAACACGAATGGATTTAATCAAAACATGCATATTCATTTCATTATTATTATCAATGGAAAACAAACAAGTTTTACAAATGAGTTTACACTTTAACAGAAAAGAAACTACAAATGTAAAGAAATGACATGATCTAAATGATTGCCAGCTTTGGGGAACTGGACTTTCCAGACTTGATTTGCTACTGAACTAGCCATCTTCAAAATTGCTCGTCGAAGTCAGTTTGATAATCATCTGTACAACTGCCCTCGGTGACTTCTTCCATGACCTGGACTGATGAACCCACCTAACTAGATGAAGGAGAATTGTTGATTCGAATACCCTGAGGTGTGAACGAGAACATATTAGAGTCAAGAAGTGTATGAACCTTACTCTTGAGCACCTTACAGTCTTCAGTTGAATGCCCATGTGCCCCAGCATGGTAGTCACAACGGGCGCTGACATCAAAACCAGGTGGGGTACTGAGAAGGCACTGGGTTCAATTCCTTTGGCACTATTAATCCACCTTTGATCAAATCTGGAAACATCTGACTGTACGACATTGTCAACTGAGTGAAATGCCTCTATGACTTCCTTGGCCTTTGTCGGGCATGCTGACGTGGCTGACGAAGGTACGACCGTTGATTTTGAGAAGGTCTCTGATTTGGAGAAAGATATTGTCACTTGTGGAGAAAATGGCATCTGATACGGAGATCCAGAAGATTACTGACTCCTAATAGTTGAAATACCTAAATACTGAGAATGAGGTAGTGGAGATTCCCGGATGGAATTATTTTTTTCCTCCCATCCTTCTTGATAACTGACAGCTGATTCACTTTCACTAGCTGGGAAATTCGAGACATCTTGATATTTTCCACATTTGAGCAGGCTCTCAATGCGTTCTCCCACTATTACCAGGTCAGAGAAGTTTGATACCCCATTGCCAATCATCTTATCGTAATATGGGCCTTGCAAAGTGTCCATGAATAGGTCAACCAATTCTCTGTCCAGAAGCGGTGGTTGAACACGAGCACCTAACTCTCTCCATCTCTGAGCATACCCTCGGAATGATTCATTATCCGCTTGCGATAAACATTGCAACTGTAGGCGGCTGGGAGCCATGTCAAGATTATAAATGTATTGCTTCACAAAAGCATTGGCTAGGTCTAACCATGATTAGATGCAACCACTCTCTAATTGCATGTACCAATTCAATGATGCCCCACTCAGACTGTCCTGGAAACAGTGAATCATAAGCTTGTCATTGTGGACATACGAGGTCATTCTTCTGCAAAACATCACCGAATATTGCTTCGAACAGCTATCCCCTCTGTATTTCTCAAAATTCGGTGTCTTGAACTTTGGAGGCATTACAACGCCAGGTACCAGACACATGTTTGAAGCATTCAGATCAAGAGTACCACGCCCCTCCAGGACTTTAGGCTTCTCGTCTAACACACAGTGTCTCTCCATAAACTCAAAAAATCGTGGGTCTTTAGGTTTCATCTTTGGAACCACCCCTTGGAAATCTGGCACAGAAAATGCAAAACTCTAATAGTCTGCGGCATCAAGAGAAGATGAATGTCCATCTCGGACGATGGGACGTTCTTGTATAACAGGATCCTCAACAGGGATTCGTACAGGCTGAGCTTGAGCAACGTTGTTCACTGGAGGTGGAATGACATTCTCAGTTCTTTGAATATTGGCCTTTCCCCTAGTCATGGTTGCCATAGCCTCCACAAGTTGATCCAACTGGCTCTTCATCGAATCAACATCGACCCTAGTCACAAACTGATTTTGTTCTCCTGAATTCATGATCCTTCTGAAATACTGATTCAAGACCAATACGAAAGTCGGGAAATCAACTGCTGGTCATGGATAAAGGATGGATGATCTCACTGTTCTGGCCTGGAGAAAGATATGCAAAATGATACATAAATGCAAATGCAATGCAATGTTATGAATGCAACAGACATGGGATCAAACTTCCATATATTCTGAATAACTGCGATGCTGATGACTGAATAAGTCCACAAGTCTTCTCTGAAGAAAATATCGGAATACCAGAATATCCGAATAATCAGAATACTAGAATACCAGAATGCCGGAATAATCAGAATACCGGAATACCAGGCTGATCAGAAAACCAGAATAATCAGAATACCAGAATACCAAGCTAATAAGTCCACACTGATAAGAAAACCAGAATACCGGGTAGGTTAAGATCAAGGTTACATGCAAACCTGTAAACACCCAGCCCCTCTCACATGTGGGTTCTAAAACCAAGGATCCTCAGCGTCACAGACTCTCAGGTCGAGAAATGATGATACGTTCACCATTTTTGGTTTGGCATCATCATCAATCGAGGAGGCCTCAACTGATTCCCCTAAAAAACGGTCATCCTATAGCAAGAAGTGTAATGTGTTTTCCATTTCTGGTCTGACATTATCGCCCCTTGGGAGGAGTGCCTCAACTGAGTCCTCGGGAATGGTCACCAGAGTCGACAGCTTTCTAAGTCAACATTCTATCGCCTGCCCCAACGCGCAGGATAGAACATCTCCAAAGAAAACCTCGTCTGGATGTGGAGTTTTCGTGTCAACTAAACATGATCAGACACCACGCAAGCCTCACTACTTTCCACTCTAATCCTATGTGTATACTCAAGCCTGGGTATTGGGCTTATCTCTCAGAACACCCTGCCTACCAAAGAAAACAACAGTCCAGCATAGTCCAGTATATATGGCAGTAATGAATGTAAAGCAAGTAAATGCCATAAAAGTGATAAACATGCGATAAAAGCCATAACTAAAGTAGATAAAGCATACATATAAACACCCAATAACCGAAAACAAGCAAGCGCTAGGATTGACACGCTTAGGGGACCAGAGTTCCCAACAGAGTCGCCAGCTGTCGCATCTCCCTCAAACCTCATTTCTCTCTTCTTCTCCTCAACCATCCAACTCTCTTTCCTTCTTTTTTCGTTCACCTCCTCAGCTTCTCAACCTACAATGGCCGAAAATAAAAACAAACCACGTCGTGACCTCCTTCTCCATCACTCCGTCTTGCTCTTTTTCCTTCTCCTTCATAACACCGTCGCAAACTCACCGGACGTGATCACCTCAACCACATTCGGCTTCGACTTTAACGCTCTTCGCAAAAGACCGAACATAAACTGTAGTGGAATTTATTCAAGCTAAGGATCGCAAACCACAAACAGATCAGACGCAAGATGCAAGCAAATCACATACAAGGTGCAAAGCACGTCAAATACCAAAAATAGATAAAATCAATTGCAAATACAAGATGCAGATTGAACAACAATCACATCACGAAATCATGGTTTGGAGCGAGATTACTATTTTCTGCAATGACGACGGATGAAACGCTGTCAGGTATGAGACTCTTTCTTTTCCTCGTTCCTATTCTGCAACTTCTTCTACTATGTGACTTCGAATTTGCTTCTCGTTGTTGTTGTTGATTGAAGATGTGATGCTGTGGAATCTTGTTGAATCATTGCAGGTTTTATAACTTTGAAGGGTGAGATTGAAATGAAGATGAATAATGAGATTGAAGCAAATTGAGTCGAGAGAGTGAAGAAAAAGTGCCGATGAGTTTGCAGGCTCGGAGAACGATTTGTTATTGTGATTCAATAAGAATGAAGATTCAAGATGAAATCTCCATGAATCGTGAAGAGAGAGTGAATGAGGAGTCTGGAGAATTGGAGATAGAGCCTGAGGCCAGAAGAATGAAGAGGGATTGAAGAGGAGTTCAGTAGAAATCCGTTGGAAGTTTGTTAGCTTTTGTGAGGTTATGTTATTGAGTTTTGTAGTTTGTAATTTTTCTGTTAGATTTCCTGTTGAGATTCTGTTAGTTTGAGCTGGTTGAAGTTAGGGTCAACCTTTGTGCTATATGATTTCTTTTCAATTTCTGTTATCAACCTGCTATTTTTGTGTATTTTCTGTTGTAACATCTAACTGAATTTCTATTGTGGATCTTTATGCTGTGAAATTTCTACTGCAACCAATTCTTGTTTGGATGTTATTGAAAAACTCTGTTGTGAACATGCTGCTATTATGAACTGCTGTAAAGTGCTGTTGTATATTTTGCATAATTTCCTCTCAATGTTTCATCTATTTCCCATGGAAAGTTAGTAGCATTGCATAGAGAATCAATTTCATCAATGAAAATTGTACTTGGTGCATAAGCTCTTGCGAGATCACACAAACCGAACCATTCGCTCACTCAATGTTAAATACCCTTCCAATCAAGATGATTCAAAACTGCCTTCAAAAGGTTCTTTCTAAGATGTAAAATATCCCGAAGATCAGTATGAGAACTTTTCCTTGAAAAGTAGCATGAGAAAAAATGCAAGATAGGTAATGAAGTTGGTCATGTATCTTCCGAATCATTGTAATAGGCTTCAGCGATTTTGAAGTTACCGATTAGAACAACGGTCTCCACATGGGTAAGTTCCTTGCACACATCCAATGTTAAGCATCCGGTTTAGACAAATAGATATTTTAAAGTAACTTTGGATTTCAAACTTTTTGATATAGATATGGATGTGACTTTTAATTGGGTAAAATGGGGAAAAAAACTGGATATCAAAATGGTTAAGATGGTTAAAATGGATTAAGAATTGAAATTTGAAAATGGATCTAAAAAAAATAGATATTGAACTTGAAGAAATTGATTTGGACTAAATTGATATTGGATATGGGAATAATGTGGACAAAAGTTGTTTTGGAATTGGACTTAAAATTGGACATGGTGGTAATTTGGATATAGAAATGGATATGTGTCGCACCTCGAAAATTCATCGAAGGCACGACCCTCGCGTGAAAGGCGCGGAAAACGGTTCGACAGAGTCGCCACCGAACTTTATTTATCCCAAAAGAGGGAAATGAAAATATCGAGAAAACCTTTAAGGAGAAAGATAAGAACGTGGTCGTCGCAACCACATTCTGGGTTCGGGAGTCGGTTATGTGAGGGGAAGGTACGCGCACCACCTTACGTCCGTTGTACTCAACGGGAACCTCTTAGTTCGATTTGTGAGGAAATGTTATCTAAGCTTGTTTGTTTTTTTCTCAACGATAAATGCGAAAAGGTAAAGTAAAAGGTTTCGATTGCTAAGGGAAATGGGGTGGTTTTAGGATAGGGTGCTCGGCAAGATCATCGCGACCTCGGGCCTACGTATGCTCATTCGGACGAGAATGAGAAATCAGAGCAATCGTAGTTCGTGGTACGCCCACGAAAAGAATGGGGTTAGTGTTTGAATTTTAGGAGACGAAAGATTGAATGACATACCACCCAAGGGGCGTGCCTCGAGAGCATTCACTCAAGAATCCAAGGAGTGCTAGACTCCAAGAACTCAGTTCTTTCGTGAGTTGATTACGAAAATGTTTGACAGGGATTAAGTGTTTTAAGACGAAAGGGTGAATGAACAACAACCCAAGGGCGTGCCTCAAGAGCCATTCATTCGGAGACCCAAGGAATGCTAGATTCCAAGAATCTCCTCCTTTCGTAGGTTGATTAAAAAAAGCGTTTGAAAAAGATTGGGTCGAATTGGTTGAGAAAAGAGGTGAGGATCGATACTAGTCCCTAGGGGTGCTCCTAGTAACGAAACCACGAGATGTGCAAGTGTGCGTTTGATGTCGAGGCAAAAGGCGCTCGACTTATGATAATGTTTTGAAGAAGTAGCTCGACGACGAATCGAGGATTGGTTTGAAAATGATTTGGTTTATTAAATGTTTTAGGGAGAATGACGATTATTCGATAAACGAGACGTCGGCCTCGCAACTAATTAATCGGGGCATTATTGGGATGCTAGACCCCAACGACACCTTTTTCATTCGGTTGATTTACGAAATATTGTTTGATGAACAACGAAAGTACCATATGGAATGCTAGATTCCAATGGCATTCCTTTGTTCAAATAGTTGAGGCGAGTGTTTTAGGAGCGAAAGGTCAAACGATCACTACCTAAGGCGTGCGCCTCAATAGCTATCACTCAAGAACCCAAGAAGTGCTAGACCTCAAGAGCTCAATTCTTTCGCGATTTAATTGAAAAATGATTTGAATAGGTGCGTTAAGTATTTCAGTCAGAAGTAGCGTTTGAACAAATGAAAATGGTTAGATAAGCATGAATATGAATATGATATGGATATGAATAAGAATGAACGATAATATAATCGAGATAAGATTAACAAGGTATAATATAACATAAAATTGGTCTCGTCTTAATCGGAATTTATTCGAGAAAACCGATAATCAACGATTTTTGACTTTCATTGACCAAAAGTGAAAATAAAAGAATATAAATCGAAATAGACATAAAAATCGGAAAACTAAGAAGGGTCTCATCTTTACTAAGATTTAAATCGAAAAATCGATAATCTTTCGTATTTGATTTTCATTGACCCAAAAACAAATAAAAGTGAAATAAAAATTATAGAAATGAAATAAAATCGAAAAAAGTCAAAAAAGAATAAAGGTCTCACCTTTATCAAGATTTAAAATCGAAAAATCGAAAAATCTTGATATTTTGGTTTTCATGGACCCAAAATGAATAAAAATAATGAGAAAACGACAAAAATGAAATTAAATCGAAAAGGTATAGGAAAAAGAATAAGAGTCTCACCCTTACCGAGATTAAGTCGAGAAATCGACAAATCGTCGATGTTTGGTTTTCATTGACCCAAAATAAATGAAAATAATGAGAAAACGACAAAAATGAAATTAAATCGAAAAGGTATAGGAAAAAGAATAAAGGTCTCACCTTTATCGAGATTAAGTCGAGAAATCGACAAATCGTCGATGTTTGGTTTTCATTGACCCAAAATAAAAAAATAATGTAATGAAATAAATTGATATAGAAAAATAAATAGTAAATAGGCCTCATATATATCAAAATTCCATCGGTTTGAAAAAACCAATTAAACCATGAGTATTGCTAGATCATTGGCCCAAAAATAAAATAAAATCGAAAATGAAAATTGGAGAATAGAAGTGGAATTAAATTAATTGAGAAATATTTTAAAACATATTAAGAGTTAAGAAGAAAAATAAAAATAAAAATTTTAAAATTAATTCACAATCATAACAAAGAGGGAGGGGTGTATTATTGAAACCAAGGTGTGAATATGGGATTTAATAGGAAGGAATCATGTGGGCTTCAATGGAAGCCCATCATCCTTCAAAAGGAGGGCATCGGTTCATAAAAAAGGGGGTTCAAAAATAGAATGGGTGTGTAGCATGTGGAATCATATGGGCATAAGCAAGTTCATCATCCATCTCATGCCACGGGTGGGAGAACAAAAGGGTGGAAGCCCAAAACGTAAACTCCCATGGCCACAGTGAAAGTAAAAAAACCAGATCATTTTCTTTACAAAACAAAATATAAAAGAAATCTATGGGTATGAGAGAGTCATGGTCACTCATCAAAAAGGACCAGAATCCGCTCAGAAGCAATCAGGCTTCATCATCGCGCCGGTAACGCAAACGAAAAAAAGAAAGAACAATGCGACGGCGAGACTCAATCCCACCTTCACCTTCGAACCCGACCCGCTTCAGCTCGCGACCTTACTCACGGTGCGACTCTCTTTTCCCTCTTCCGTTCTCATCCGACTCAGATTTTCGCTCTCTGATTTGAACAGGTTTGGCTTTGATTTGAGTTTTTGCTTTTTCAGTGTATCTTCTTCATCTCTTTCTGGTTCTGTTTTGAGGTTGTTGATGCGGGTTTGTGGTTTTGAAATGGTATTTGTGGTTGTTGGTAGATTCGAATGACACTAATGGTTGTGGGTTTTGGTGATTTGGTTTGTGAGGGTAGAAGAAATGGGACGAAGGGGAAGGTCAGGTTTAAAAAGGTTGGTGTTGTTTTATGATGAAGGTTTGTTGTGTTTTTGTGGCGGAGGGAGTACTGTGAGGCTTGGTTGAGTTGATTGGGTTATGGAGGTTGAAGAAATGGGTTTGTTGTTGTTGTTTCAATTGAAGGAAGGAGAAGGGTTGAAGGTTTTGGAACCAGTTGAAGAAGATTAAGTTTACAGTTTGGATTGAAGTTGCGATTTGAGAGGATTTTGGCAGAGTGTTTTTAGGCTACTTCCACTTTTTTTTTAGAGTGAAATACAGTTGTTATATAGAGTGGAATGAGGTGAGGTTTAGTTCCAATCCGTTGCCGTTTTGTATTTATTTGACGCGTTTTGGTTGTTGTGATAGGTTGTTTTCAATTGCAGGTTGCAGGCTATTGTGTTTTATGGTCTGGCGTGATACCTTGTTGTTGTTGTCTTGAAATTGCAAGTTTTGCAGGTGTGGAGGTAGTGGTAGCAGAGGTGTACGAGTTGTCATCGTGGCTTGCACAGGATGTGTTGGTGTGTGCTGCAGGAATTGTTGGGGTGTTGTACGAATGGTCAACGCGAGGAATTGTGCTGGCTTGTAATTGATGTGTGTTGAATTTGGTCAAGGAATTTTGTGTCATGGCTGTGTGTACGGTTTGGCTGCATAGTTGTTGTGAAGTGGTTTCTCGCAGGTACAGCTTGGCAAGGATAAAATGCTTGTATGGTTGCTATTAGTGTGTGGCACGTTGTAGTGCGTAGGATCATGCTTGAAAGTTGTTGTATCATGTTGTAATTTTATGGTGAATGAATGTCATTTGGGCTTCAAAAAAGAAATGTCATGGGCTTTGTGAAATCAAGAGATAATGTTCTTCTTGTAATTGTAATTGTAAAACAAATGTTATGGGCCTTAATTAATTGGAAAAAAGAATAGTCATGATTAAGAAAAATGGATTGTGAATTTATTTGGAAATTTAGAATTTAAAAATGAATAAATATATATGGATTATGGATATTTATGGATATTGGATATGGACATGGTAATTGAAAGAGATGTGGATAAAAATGTGGGTAATAATGGATAATGAAAACTTGGACATAGGATGAATAATGGTAATTGGATTGGACAATATGGATAAAATGAGAATGGAAATGAACGAACTGCCCTTGATAGCCTTCAAATGTAAAATAACTGATAACTTGACATATCCTGAAAATCTGACCCACACCAACTGACTTGAATAGGCCTAGAACCCTAACTGAATCCTCAGTCACACATTATCTGAATTAAGCACACCCTGGCCTTGATTATGAAACCACCTTGTCTGACCAAGATTATACCAAACCTTCACTTGTACTGAAAACATCACTACACGCACACTTGACCAGAATAAACCTCAACTGAGTCTTGATTTAATTCAATTCAACCTTGCGAAACCCTGAGCCCTGGCCAGAAGAAAAAGAAACATATTTAGGGTATGACAGATGCCCCTATCTAATTGGCTTAAACCGAGTAAGATGAATGGCTACGACGTTCATCCTTTCAAGGTATAAGATAATTAGATATGAAAAAGGCCACAAATTTGTCCGAAAAGAAAGGAGATGCTTGGGAGGTAGAAATACAAGAAATCTGACACCGAAAGGATGGCAGACCTATCACCAAAACGATGATAGTTAACACACACACACAGACCCTTCCACCAAAAGGATAAAAATGAGATCAACGCCTGCTATTACCGACGAGATAATAGGGCACACACACACACACAGACCCTTCCACCAAAAGGATGAAAATGAGGTCAACGCATGCTATTACCGACGAGATAATAGGGCACACACACACAGACCCTTCCACCAAAAGGATGAAAAAATGAGGTCAACGCCTGCTATTACCGACGAGATAATAGGGCCCACACACACACAGACCCTTTCACCAAAAGGATGAAAATGAGGTCAGCGCCTACTATTACCGACGAGATAATAGGGCACACACACACACAGACCCTTCCACCAAAAGGATGAAAATGAGGTCAACGCCTGCTATTACCGACGAGATAATAGGGCACACGCACACACAGACCCTTCCACCAAAAGGATGAAAATGAGGTCAACACCTGCTATTACCGACGAGATAATAGGGCACACACACATACAGACCCTTCCACCAAAAGGATGAAAAAATGAGGTCAACGCCTGCTATTACCGACGAGATAATAGGGCACACACACAAACCCTTCCACCAAAAGGATGAAAATGAGGTCAACGCCTACTATTACCGACGAGATAATAGGGCACACACACACACAGACCCTTCCACCAAAAGGATGAAAATGAGGTCAACGTCTGCTATTACCGACGAGATAATAGGGCACACACACACAGAGACCCTTCCACCAAAAGGATGAAAATGAGGTCAACGCCTGCTATTACCGACGAGATAATAGGGCACACACACACACAGACCCTTCCACCAAAAGGATGGAAATGAGGTCAACGCCCGCTATTACCGACGAGATAATAGGGCACACACACACACAAACCTTTCCACCAAAAAGATGGAAATGAGGTCAACACCTTCTATTATCGATGAGATAATAGGGCACACACACACACAGAGGTCATCACTCACCAAAAGGATGATTCACAGACCACAGGTTTCATGGATTGGCGACACCAAAAGGATAACAGATCAAATAACACAAGTTACTACCACCAAAAGGATGACAGGATCTGCCCACTTGCGAGGACCAACACCAAAAGGATGCAGGTTAAGTTGAAAACATGAACGGCTACCACTAAAAGGATGATAGGAAGTTTTGATTTGAGGATTACCAACACCAAAAGGATGCAGGCTAAATTGACAATATGAACGACTACCACCAAAAGGATGATAGGAAGTTTCTGATTTGAGGGTTAACCAACACCAAAAGGATGCAGGTTGAGTTGAGTTGATTGGGTTTGGCTATCACCAAAAGGATGATAGTAAGGCAATTGACAAAAAGGCCAAGTTTGCTGGGGATATGATGAATGAGGTTTATTTGGAGACATCAACAAAAGGTTGAAGTAAAGAATTTAATGAGGAACGCCCACTGACTCGGAGAAATGTTTATTGGTTGAGCTGAGGATGACAATTTCATCAGCAAAAGGTTGAGGAACACAATTCAATGAGGAACGCCCACTGACTTGTTTGGAGATCACAACTTTATCAACAAAAGGTTGAAAAACTTCGTGAGGAACGCCCATGAACTGAAGAAGATGCCCCTGACTGGGCTGAGGATTGCTTGGGATGGATCAACAAAAGGTTGAAACAACTCCGTGAGGAATGACCACGGACTTGAAGAAGATGCCCCTGGCTGGGCTGGAGATCGTCCTGCAACCTTGTCTTGAGCTTGGTCAATAAAAGGTTGAAGTACTTTCATGAGGAACGCCCATGATCTTGAGGGAGATGATGCCCTTGCTTGGGCTGAAAATCGCCTTAGAATAACTTCGTGAAGAACGTTCACGGACTTGCTGAAGATGCCCCTGGATGGGCTGAAGATGCTCTTGTAGTCTCGAGATTGATCCTGGATCTTACGCATGTATGAATGCTTGATTTTGTAATGATGTACAATGAAAATGCTGACGCGCGGAGATGCAAGTGCTGGGGAAGTATGCTTGTTTTTTTTTGGGTATGCATATGATACTAATGATGTTTATGATGTCGAATGTGATGCATATGATGCGTATGATGCATATGATGTCGAATGCAATGCGTATGATTACGTATGATGCATATGATGTCGAATGCGATGCGTATGATTGTTGACTTGTTGGTGAGTTTGTTCCTGAAAGAACCATAACCATTTTCTTGATTAGAGTGACGATGTGATCGACTCATGAAGGCTGTGCTTTTGCTCTGAACTTGATGATTGCTAGTGTCTGTAAATGTATGCTTATCCAACTTGAAGATATAGAGGATCTGCCTGCTATAATGGGTCTTGCCCCAGTCTGAACATAGTAATGGTCTGCCCCTGATTAACCAGTTCTGGGAGTGGTCTGATCTGAACTTTGATGTGCTTTGAGATGACTTGCCCCTGATCAAGCTGTTGAAGAATTTGCCCCAGATTGAGCTGTTGAGGTATTCTTGCTTCGGGTCGGCACCACTGAAAGTTCAAGTTCCTCTTTGATTGCCCCTTGTTGGAGTTGCTTTGATGTCTGGCACTGATTTGCAGTTAAAATTGCACATTCACAAATGGTAATCTTACTGCGATGCTCATGCAAGTTTTGAAAAAAAGTCGTTTATTGGAGTGTCGTGATTGTGGGATGAATGGACCGTTAGCCCAAACGTGTCCTGATTTTGATGGTGTGAAAGATATAGCAAGGAGAATGACACCAATGCTGAAAATTAGCAAATATGGGGAGTCAGTTTACGCAACCTTGCGATAGTATGCTTTCAGAATAAACCTCGCCTCAATTAGGTCTTTCGAGGGTTGTAACGTGGTCTGGTTTACGGTTTATGAAACAAAGGATATTAGGCTCAAAGCTTGGTTTGTACCCACCCCTTCTTCGTGATGATCTCCAGTCCTACGTTCAGTTAATTTTGCACACGTTTGTCTTCCAAAAGGGTTGATGGTTCAAGGTATGCTTGAAATGGCAGTCACCTTATTTTTTTTTTGATGGGTGTCAGTGACCCTTTGGTTTTGATATGGTGGTCACTGGTCTTTATTTTATTTTTGGTGAGGATTTGAAGGCCTCTTTTGTTTGTGCTTTTAATCCCTATCTTTTGCATGGACTGACTTTGCTTGTCAAGTCCATCGGGATTGCCTTGATTTTTGCCTAAGTCTCATTTGAGGTGCTCGACTTAACAGGCTTTTGATTTTTTGATTAATTTTTGGTTTTTGTTGGAGGGTTGTGACTGCCAAGTCATGGGTATTTGATGAATAACCGTCATGTCTTTGGATTTTGCTTTGTGATTTCGAGTGCGTTATTGGATTAACTGAACACTACCCTGCCCCAGGTTGAGTGTAAGGGTTTGAATATCCGAAGGAAACTATGACTTCTAGGCTCGAAGTGGTTTACTAGGGATTAACTCCTTGTCTCTCCAGTGTTTGGGGGTTGAAACAATGCTTGTACATCATCGGCGGGATTCTATCCGAAAGCATACATTTTGCAATCATGGGTATCTTGTTTTCGTCATCCTCCCTCCAATTATTGCTAAACAACAGTTGATAAAGAGAGTGAAATTGGTAGAGATGTGTCGGTGATTTGCACTAAATGGAAAAAATGAGTGAATACGACGTAACTGATTCAAAATATGCATAGTCAATACATTAAGAAAACCAAATACAAATGGCAATGTTCAAAGCATACAGTACTTAAACAAGTAAAGACGAAAATACAAGAATGCAAATGATGGGATAGCAACATGACTGCCTTCTTCGGGGAAACTTGACTTGATTTGACTTGACTAGATGCTGGCACTAGCGTGGCGGCGGCATAGGGTTGTTGATGACGTTTGGAGCCTTCCCATTGAACGCGAGATACTTTGAGTCGATCATGTCTTGAACCTTGTGTTTGAAAGCTCTGCAGTCCTCGATCGTATGCCCTGGAGCACCCTTATGGAACTCGCAATGAGCATTAGCATCATAATCTAGGGGAATGACAGTTGGAGGAGCTAAGTCCCTCAGAGTAATGGCCCTCTTCTCCATCAATTGAGCAAAGATCTGAGCATATGATGTCGGTAGACGATCAAAGTCTCTATCTGACCTCCTTGTCCTCTGCTGATTAGGCTGACGTTGTTGAGCAGCTCTCTGTTATTGATGTTGAGGAGGATACTGATACCCTTGCTGGTTGTATGATTGTTGCTGAGGAATCTATTGCTGAGGCATTGGAGTTTGAACAGCTTGAACAGTTGGCTGATAAGGCATTGGAGCGTATTGCACAGCAGCAACATATGGATACTGGAAGTATGGCATTTGATAAGGCATTGGAGCTGGAGCTTCTGGAGCTTGTTCCTTCTGAGCATAGACAACATTTGTTTTGCCCTCTTTCTCTTTGAATCCATTGTTGAAAGGTTTCTTGGCTTGAGATTGGCTGCTAGAACCTCCTTGGATATTTCTGCTCTTCAGACCCTCTTTGATTCTCTCACCGACAATCACCAAATCAGAGAATCCGGCAGAAACATTACTAATCAATTTCTCATAGTATTGGCCTTGCAAAGTACCCATGAAGATGTCAATCAGTTCATGGTCAACCAGAGGTGGATGCACCCTTGCAGCTAGCTCTCTCCAGCGTTGCGCGTACTCCTTAAAGGATTCATTGTCCTTTTGAGCCATACTCTAAAGTTGAGTACGATTCGGAGCAAGGTCAGTGTTGTACTTGTATTGTTTGACAAATGCATCAGCTAGATCATCCCAAGTGCGCACATTGCTACGCTTCAGCTGCATGTACCATTCAAGTGATGCCCCAGACAAGCTGTCTTGGAAGCAATGGATCATCAACTTTTCATCTTTGACATGGGCAGCCATCTTGCGGCAGTACATCCTTAGATGCATGTGGGGACAACTGAGGCCTTTTTACTTCGGGAATTCCTGTACCTTGAACTTGGGAGGAATGACAACATCTGGCACCAAGCACATTTCCAGAACGTTCAGAGATTTTGAGTTGCGCCCCTCTATGACTCGGAGTTTCTCAGCTAGATCACGGCACATCTTGATGGCTTCAGAATCCTGAGCAGCAGTAGGACTGACAATTGGGATAACATCATGGTAGTTTTGTACCTCATCATACTGATCTACCAGATTTTCTTCAGCATGAGGAATAGGAATCTGAGTGACAACAGGCTGAGCTTGCGGAATAGCTCCAACAACAACTCCAGATGTAGGAAGTGGTTGAGTAGTGGCTCCTTCAGTGGCAGGAGTGAAGTTCATTAGTATCCCATAATTGATAGGGTTGGGAACAGGAACTGAGAGCCTTGAGGGTGACCCTTGCACAGGCACAATGTTGTTGGCAGCAGCGGCTTCACACAGTTCTTCTTTTCTTTTGGCCATCATGATGACTTCAAGAATCTGATCAATCTTTCCCTTCATAGAGTCAATTTCTTCTCTGAAGGCGGCTTGCTCTTGCTGAATCTGCTCCATCGTTCTTCTTGTGTTGGCTCGAGTTGCGTACTGGTGTCGAGGAATCAGCTTGATTTACTGAAGCAGGAAGGAAGTTGAAGTGAGATTCTGATGTTGAAAATGCAATGTAAGATGCACAACAGATGCAATGCAATGACATGAGATGCAAGATCCAGGATCGCAGATCACAGGTTCAAACAATTCTGAGGTTGGCCGTTCACGGGTAGATGACCAAAGTCTCTGATCAAAGAAACCCTATTGGTAGGTTCTATGAGGAAAGTTCTAGATTCTTTGCCCACAAACCCACTCACTGGATGGTTTCTATGTTGACGGATAAGGTTCCCAGGATTACGGACACAAATCGCATCAATGTCACGCAACAGGCTAGCTGCATTACGACGATAATGACGACAAGGTCTCCCCTGAGCAGGGTCTTCATGCTAGGCGCACAAGGAGCGAGTCCTTGGAGACTAACACTACACGACCACCAATATAGAACTTGGTTCTAAGAGTGGTTCATAGAGTCACAGACCCTTCGTGAATCAAGTCGTGCAACAGGCTAGCTGCGTTACAACAGGATCTACGAAAAGGTCTACTCTAGGGGAGCTTTCATGCTAGGCACGCAAGGAGCGAGTCCTTGGGGACTAACACTACTCGACATCCAATTCTAAGCTATGTGTTCTCTCTGCTTTTACCAAAGCTCGAGTGTAGAGCTTTACTCATGAATCATCCCAAGATCCAACAGATAAGAACAATAGGAGAAAGCAATAAGAGAACAAACATGTAAACGAGAAAAAAACACGCAAACAAAGATAATGCTCCTCACAAATCGCTCTAAGATAGGCTTGACTCTCTCTTGCATGGAGAAAATGATTCCCCAGCAGAGTCGCCATCTGTCGTACCTCGAAAATTCATCTAAGACACGACCCTCGCGTGAAAGGCGCGGAAAATGGTTCGACAGAGTCGCCACCGAACTTTATTTATCCCAAAAGAGGGAAAGGAAAATATCGAGAAAACCTTTAAGGAGAAAGATAAGAACGTGGTCGTCGCAACCACATTCTGGGTTCGGGAGTCGGTTACGTGAGGGGAAGGTACGCGCACCCCCTCACGTCTGCTGTACTCAACGGGAACCTCTTAGTTCGATTTGTGAGGAAATGTTATCTAAGCTTGTTTGTTTTTTTCTCAACGATAAATGCGAAAAGGTAAAGTAAAAGGTTTCGATTGCTAAGGGAAATGGGGTGGTTTTAGGATAGGGTGCTCGGCAAGATCATCACGACCTCGGGCCTACGTATGCTCATTCAGACGAGAATGAGAAATCAGAGCAATCGTAGTTCGACTACGGGAAGGGATAAAGGGAAGACGGAAGATTGAGGGATGGTAGCTCGCCAAGATCATCGCAATCTTGTGCCTACGTATCTTTATTCGGACGAGAATAAAGAATCAGAGCAGTCGTAGTTCATGGTACGCCCACGAAAAGAATGGGGTTAGTGTTTGAATTTTAGGAGACGAAAGATTGAATGACATACCACCCAAGGGGCGTGCCTCGAGAGCATTCACTCAAGAATCCAAGGAGTGCTAGACTCCAAGAACTCAGTTCTTTCGTGAGTTGATTACGAAAATGTTTGACAGAGATTAAGTGTTTTAAGACGAAAGGGTGAATAAACAACAACCCAAGGGCGTGCCTCAAGAGCCATTCATTTGGAGACCCAAGGAATGCTAGATTCCAAGAATCTCCTCATTTCGTAGGTTGATTAAAAAAAGCGTTTGAAAAAGATTGGGTCGAATTGGTTGAGAAAAGAGGTGAGGATCGATACTAGTCCCTAGGGGTGCTCCTAGTAACGAAACCACGAGATGTGCAAGTTTGCGTTTGATGTCGAGGCAAAAGGCGCTCGACTTATGATAATGTTTTGAAGAAGTAGCTCGACGACGAATCGAGGATTGGTTTGAAAATGATTTGGTTTATTAAATGTTTTAGGGAGAATGACGATTATTCGATAAACGAGACGTCGGCCTCGCAACCAATTAATCGGGGCATTATTGGGATGCTAGACCCCAACGACACCTTTTTCATTCGATTGATTTACGAAATATTGTTTGATGAACAACGAAAGTACCATATGGAATGCTAGATTCCAATGGCATTCCTTTGTTCAAATAGTTGAGGCGAGTGTTTTAGGAGCGAAAGGTCGAACGATCACTACCTAAGGCGTGCGCCTCAATAGCGATCACTCAAGAACCCAAGAAGTGCTAGACCTCAAGAGCTCAATTCTTTCGCGATTTAATTGAAAAATGATTTGAATAGGTGCGTTAAGTACTTCAGTCAGAAGTAGCGTTTGAACAAATGAAAATGGTTAGATAAGCATGAATATGATTATGATATGGATATGAATAAGAATGAACGATAATATAATCGAGATAAGATTAACAAGGTATAATATAACATAAAATTGGTCTCGTCTTAATCGGAATTTATTCGAGAAAACCGATAATCAACGATTTTTGACTTTCATTGACCAAAAGTGAAAATAAAAGAATATAAATCGAAATAGACATAAAAATCGGAAAACTAAGAAGGGTTTCATCTTTACTAAGATTTAAATCGAAAAATCGATAATCTTTCGTATTTGATTTTCATTGACCCAAAAACAAATAAAAGTGAAATAAAAATTATAGAAATGAAATAAAATCGAAAAAAGTCAAAAAAGAATAAAGGTCTCACCTTTATCAAGATTTAAAATCGAAAAATCGAAAAATCTTGATATTTTGGTTTTCATGGACCCAAAATGAATAAAAATAATGAGAAAACGACAAAAATGAAATTAAATCGAAAAGGTATAGGAAAAAGAATAAGGGTCTCACCCTTACCGAGATTAAGTCGAGAAATCGACAAATCGTCGATGTTTGGTTTTCATTGACCCAAAATAAATGAAAATAATGAGAAAACGACAAAAATGAAATTAAATCGAAAAGGTATAGGAAAAAGAATAAAGGTCTCACCTTTATCGAGATTAAGTCGAGAAATCGACAAATCGTCGATGTTTGGTTTTCATTGACCCAAAATAAAAAAATAATGTAATGAAATAAATTGAAATAGAAAAATAAATAGTAAATAGGCCTCATATATATCAAAATTCCACCGGTTTGAAAAAACCAATTAAACCATGAGTATTGCTAGATCATTGGTCCAAAAATAAAATAAAATCGAAAATGAAAATTGGAGAATAGAAGTGGAATTAAATTAATTGAGAAATATTTTAAAACATATTAAGAGTTAACAAAAAAAATAAAAATAAAAATTTTAAAATTAATTCACAATCATAACAAAGAGGGAGGGGTGTATTATTGAAACCAAGGTGTGAATATGGGATTTAATAGGAAGGAATCATGTGGGCTTCAATGGAAGCCCATCATCCTTCAAAAGGAGGGCATCGGTTCATAAAAAAGGGGGTTCAGAAATAGAATGGGTGTGTAGCATGTGGAATCATATGGGCTTAAGTAAGCCCATCATCCATCTCATGCCACGAGTGGGAGAACAAAAGGGTGGAAGTCCAAAACGTAAACTCCCATGGCCACAGTGAAAGTAAAAAAACCAGATCATTTTCTTTACAAAACAAAATATAAAAGAAAGCTATGGGTATGAGAAAGTCATGGCCACTCATCAAAAAGGATCAGAATCCGCTCAGAAGCAATCAGGCTTCATCATCGCGCCGGTAACGCAAACGAAAAAAAGAAAGAACAACGCGACGGCGAGACTCAATCCCACCTTCACCTTCGAACCCTACCCGCTTCAGCTCGAGACCTTACTCACTGTGCGACTCTCTTTTCCCTCTTCCGTTCTCATCCGACTCAGATTTTCGCCTCTGATTTGAACAGGTTTGGCTTTGATTTGAGTTTTTGCTTTTTTAGTGTATCTTCTTCATCTATTTCTGGTTCTGTTTTGAGGTTGTTGATGCGGGTTTGTGGTTTTGAAATGGTATTTATGGTTGTTGGTAGATTCGAATGACACTAATGGTTGTGGGTTTTGGTGATTTGGTTTGTGAGGGTTGAAGAAATGGGACGAAGGGGAAGGTCAGGTTTAAAAAGGTTGGTGTTGTTTTACGATGAAGGTTTGCTGTGTTTTTGTGGCGGAGGGAGTACTGTGAGGCTTGGTTGAGTTGATTGGGTTATGGAGGTTGAAGAAATGGGTTTGTTGTTGTTGTTTCAATTAAAGGAAGGAGAAGGGTTGAAGGTTTTGGTACCAGTTGAAGAAGATTAAGTTTACGGTTTGGATTAAAGTTGCGATTTGAGAGGATTTTGGCAGAGTGTTTTTAGGCTACTTCCACTTTTTTTTTTAAGAGTGAAATACAGTTGTTATATAGAGTGGAATAAGGTGAGGTTTAGTTCTAATCCATTACCGTTTTGTATTTGTTTGACGCGTTTTGGTTGTTGTGATAGGTTGTTTTCAATTGCAGGTTGCAAGCTGTTGTGTTTTATGGTCTGGCGTGATACCTTGTTGTTGTTGTCTTGAAATTCCAAGTTTTGCAGGTGTGGAGGTAGTGGTAGCAGAGGTGTACGAGTTGTCATCGTGGCTTACAGCAGGATGTGTTGGTGTGTGCTGCAGGAATTGTTGGGGTGTGGTACGAATGATCAACGCGAGGAATTGTGCTGGCTTATAATTGATGTGTGTTGAATTTGGTCAAGGAATTTTGTATCATGGCTGTGTGTACGGTTTGGCTGCATAGTTGTTGTGAAGTGGTTTCACGCAGGTACAACTTGGCAAGGATAAAATGCTTGTATGGTTGCTATTAGTGTGTGGCACGTTGTAGTGCGTAGGATCATGCTTGAAAGTTGTTGTATCATGTTGTAATTTTATGGTGAATGAATGCCATTTGGGCTTCAAAAAAGAAATGTCATGGGCTTTGTGAAATCAAGAGATAATGTCCCTTTTGTAATTGTAACTGTAAAACAAATGTTACGGGCCTTAATTAATTGGAAAAAAGAATAGTCATGATTAAGAAAAATGGATTGTGAATTTATTTGGAAATTTAGAATTTAAAAATGAATAAATATATATGGATTATGGATATTTATGGATATTGGATATGGACATGGTAATTGAAAGAGATATGGATAAAAATGTGGGTAATAATGGATAATGAAAACTTGGACATAGGATGGATAATGGTAATTGGATTGGACAATATGGATAAAATGAGAATGGAAATGAACGAACTGCCCTTGATAGCCTTCAACTGTAAAATAACTGATAACTTGACATATCCTGACAATCTGACCCACACCAACTGACTTGAATAGGCCTAGAACCCTAACTGAATCCTCAGTCACACATTATCTGAATTAAGCACATCCTGGCCTTGATTATGAAACCACCTTGTCTGACCAAGATTATACCAAACCTTCACTTGTACTGAAAACATCACTGCACACACACTTGACCAGAATAAACCTCAACTGAGTCTTGATTTAATTCAGCTCAAACTTGCGAAACCCTGAGCTCTGGCCAGAAGAAAAAGAAACATATTTTTGGATTTTTGAATAATAGTTAGTGGGTGGATGTACAGATGAAAACTATACATAGGTAGGACAAATTTGGGGTATGACAATATGGAATGTGGATTAGATGGCCATTTCAAATTGGTAATGGATTCAAAGAAACAGACATTTGGATTTTATTTGGATATTAGGTTTGGAAAATGGATATTTGGAAATTTGGATTAAATAAGTTGGATATAATTTGGAAAATGGATATTTGGAACTCTTGAATTATTGACCTTTGAACATGCCTTCCAACTAAGTCATAACCATGCACCTTCCACCCTTAACTTGAACCAAATCCTTGAACAAAATCAACTCCTGAATCACTGCTCCAAAAGGCAATGAATCCATATCAACTTACAACAACAACAACAATTAAAAAAATGCCTTGCTCACACTGAACCCTTTAATGAGGATAAGCCTTGAAACATGGAAAAAGGTATGACCAAGATAAACTTGACATGAAACCCATAATCCAATGAGCCTCGGTTGATAAAAGTCCACAAGCTTAACCACGAAGCAATGCGTTAAGTTATTCAAAGTGAAACCCTAATCTCACGATCTTCAATTGATGTCTGTCCACAAACTCACCCATGAATAAAATCCCAATCCTCCTGATATGTACACTGATGAAATGTCTTGTAGAAGATGACCTGAACTGAGAAGAAGTCAGACCCTGATTCACCTATGAAACTCTAACCCAATGCTTGATGAATTCTCTAAATAAGAAAACCTTGGAGCTTGATGAACCTCTGAATAGGAAGACATACTTGATATTGTAGATTCGAACCTCGCTTCAACCTGACTAAAATAGGAACCGACTGAATCGCCTCTGAATAGGGCAAATACTGATAACAAGAAAAATAATTTGATCCCACGTCTTAGGAGCTCATGAAAATGTATGATTAATGCAGTTATGACCTAGTGGGCATGCAGATGAATGCGAAACAAAAGCCAAAAAAAGGTTTGAAAAAGGGAGACAAATTTTGGGGTGCTACAGCGAGTGATCTTAAAGTACTTGATCTCACGACTTTGTTTGGCAAATTGGAAAAGCATGAGCAAGAACTCTCTTGCTTGGAAAAACATTAAAAAGAGTATGAAAAGAAAAAGAAGAAGGAGAAAGGAAAGGACAAGGAAGTAGATAAGAAGTTTATTGCTCTAATGAGTTCAAGCTCAAGGTCCTCCTATAATGAGCAAAGTGATTATGAAACTAAAAATGACGATGATTCCGATGAAGAAGATATGGGGCTGTTTGTAAAAAGACATCATAGATACATGAGGAAATACGGAAATAAACACTCCAACAAGAACCATGGTAAATCTAGAAGGCTATCAAATTCCTCTAAAGAAGATGAGAATAAAAAGGGTAATTCTAGAAGTACATGCTACAATTGTGGCAAATCGGGCCACTATAAGCTAGTGTGTCCTACAATCAATATAGACAAAGAAAAAAGCCCTGATAAAAGATCTAGCAAGCCTAGAAGAGCTTATGCCATTTGGGAGAGTGAAAGTGATTCTTCAAGTGACGATAGCTCCACTTCAAGTGTTGAATCGGACAATCTTTGCTATATGGTAAACAAAAGAAAGAAAAGGGTTGTAAGTCACTTTAAACTTCAAATTTCTCATGACTTAGTTTTTTCTCAATTACAAGAATCTCTTGAAAATCTACAAAGACAAGCCATAGATTCTTTCAAAAGATTAGCTTCAAATAAAAGAATAATTTTTCATTTAGAAGCTAAAATTTTAGAAAATGAAAAGAATATGGAAGCTCTAAGGATGTGTATGTTATATATTCTAAAAGATAAAAATGAGGATAACAAACCTTCATGGTTTGGTTGCGAAACTTCTCACATTTAGCAAAAAGAGTCGAGAACTCTTAAAGCCAAGTTGAATAAGGCTTTGCAACCCAAGATTACTTTTGCTATAGATACTTCTAAGTATGACATGCCTTCTCATAATCATTATAGAAGGTATAATTATGTTAAAAAGGAACCAAATAGCAAAAAGTTATCTTTTCTTAACCTGTATTGTCATTATTGTTACAAAAAGGGTCATAGTATTGCTAAGTGCAAGTTTAGGAAACTTTTTGTTCCTAAAGGTGCCTTTCAACGATTGCCTAAATGCAACCAATGTTTCATTAATCCCCAAAGACCCAATGAATATTGGGTACCTAGCACTATTTGTTAATCATGCAGGAAAAATGTCTTAGCTCTATGAAGAGAGTATGAGATCTCGTTTATGGAAGATCAAGGCATAATAAGGTGACATGTCCTTATTACGTTGACTATGTGGCAAGCAAGGAGGATTATGTTACCAAAAAGGTTAACCTCTAGTGTTTCATTAATTGGTAAAAGTGTGCTGATTAATACTAATGTTTCAATCCGAGAAGTGTCAGAAAGGTATTATGTTTAATAATGTAGGTCTATCTTCAACAAGACATACTTAAGTACATCAAATTCGGATTGATCAACCTAAGATTATGAAACATGAGGAGGAGTAATATAATCATCATGATTGAACAAGAATGAAAGTCCAACAACAAGGATGATCATCAAGTCAATTGCCTCCTGGATACATTATTAATCTCACTTTCAAATACTTGTACAAGGAGAAAGGTGGTAAGAGCATTTTGGTTTCGATTGTGTTTTATGGCACCTTTTGCATTCATTTCAACTTTTGTTCGAGAGTTCCTCATGGGATGCAAGTGCATCCTCCGTCATTCGTACGATGAGGTAATATTGTTTCAATCTTTTTATTATTTTGTAAGTAAGTATTTATTTTACCTGTTTATTTCTTGAAAGTATGTGATGTATTATGAGAATGGTGTTTGTGATATGTGTTCACTTCCAAAAAATTTCAAATGTGGCCATTGTGTGTTACATTTTATATGTTTATAGTGACTGTGTTCTAAATATTTTCATATTGGATCTATATCTTGTACCATTTCGTGCCTACATGTTCATGTTTGCATGATATTAGCAAACAAACCATGAAATAATGTCATATGCATGTGTCTCTCATCAACTAATCATCCATGAGTCAAAGG
Organism: Lathyrus tuberosus; assembly: GCA_022829125.1. Classification (NCBI taxonomy): domain Eukaryota; kingdom Viridiplantae; phylum Streptophyta; class Magnoliopsida; order Fabales; family Fabaceae; genus Lathyrus; species Lathyrus tuberosus. Next base: position 3,239,529 of record JALAZF010000016.1, read on the forward strand.
TGTGTCCTTCAAAATCATTACAAGTTCACAAGTTTCAAATATTTGAGTTTTTGGATGCTCTGTGACGATACAAAATTTATATAGGTAGACACATAAATTGAATTTTTGAATTTATCAAAGTTCCTACAGTATGTGCAAAACACATGCCGAGGATAGGTCGGTCTATATATTAATTTTTTTAATTTCCAGTTACTTGATTCAGAATGTGCCGACCTGAGACCTTGATATGTTAACACATGCGTACTCAGGTCGACTCATAAGTGCATAATTGTGTCATTTTTGTTCATTCTCTTCACTCTCTTGCATTCAACAAATCTCTCAATCTCATAAACTTGTTCCTGCCTACTAAAAGTCATCAAATCTTCATTACATCTTCTCTATTCATCCATTTCACATCATTTGCACTTAAAATTTCCAACACATTCTTCTCATTTTCATCAATTTTTTCTCTTTTTCCTTCAAAAACCTCATTTCACCCAAACTCACCAAAAATCTAAAATACTCACTTGTTTGTTGTTCATTTTCAATTATTTGTGTATTGCTGTGATTGTCAATCTTGTTTGAGTGTGTGGGAATTCAAAAATCTCTTATACTCACTCATTCTTAATTCAAACTTTTCGTCAAACACTTGGTGTGCGAACATCATTTCAACATTTTCCATGGCTTCAAAGTCCAAGAGTAACGCTAAAGGAAAAAACAAGGCTACTACTTCTATAATTGGTGCTGGGAATCCACTTACTCTGGTTTCCAAGAAGTATGCCAGAGATTTTGAGATAAAGCATCGAACCCGCCTTGTAGTGAAACAATTTATGTGGAAGCCTGTTACTGTCGGATTTTTGGACTTACCTGATGTTGTTAAACTTATGGAGCATCAAAAGATTAACTACTTCCTACAGCTTGCTCAAGATTTCAATGAGGATCTTATTCACGTTTTCTATTCAGGGCTACATGACAATCAAGGTTGTTGCTTCAAGTTTTCGATAGGTAACAAAACTTATCAGTTTACTAATGAGTTATGAAAAACCTTATTTTGGGTGATGCTGATGAGGATGAAGAGGCAGATCCGTTGGTAATAGATGTTCACACTCATGTTAATTTTGATTGGGATCTTCATGTGAATGAGCTACTCAAAGCACCCTGTCCCAAATGATGTTATGATCCTATCTTTAATGGCCAATTGAATATGGTACCAAGAATTTTTCTCTGGATTGTATCTCATATCCTGCGCCCAAATAATGGTGGATTTTCGAGAATTAATTTTGCCGAGATTCATTTGGTCTACATTCTGCTGCACAAGGTCAAAATTAATTGGCGTCATTATTTCCTATCTCGCATGTTCTTCGTCAAAACATACAATCGAGGAACATCGTTGTGCTATCCGTCTACGATTGCTAAGATTTTAAACTACTTTGACATTGGTATGTCGAATCTTATTTACAAATCTCCTAGATCATCTCAAGAATTTTCTCAACGTACTTTAACGAACGTGAACTATTTTTGGGATATCAAGCGTTGGCCATACTATCTTCGTTTAGGAATGTGTGGAAGAAATATTTACAAGTTTGATGATCCTGTAGAGTTTTGTGATGATGGAGAGGAAGACCACATGGATGATGAGCCACACATGGATGCTTATGATGTTGATGAAGGAGATGCTACTATGCAAGATGCTCATCATGGAGTTGATCATAGTGCTTACTTTGGTACTAATTCTGCTGGTACCTCTTCTATCATGACAATGCTTCAGAACATGCAAATGAAGCAAGACGAGAGGTATGCAGAAGAGTGAAAATGGAGGGAAACTTCGAAGCTGCACAAATGAAGCAGTTTTGTTTGATGCAGCAACATGTGTCAACTCAAGATTCCAACTTTGAGGCCTTTGCCTCATTTGTCACAGAGAGCCTGATATCATTACGCACTAATATGAATGAAAATCATGTCGCTGTTATGGCTAGGATTAATTACATGATTATAGATCAAGAAGAAGATTCTAATCATTATGATTGGTTTTACCATGAGATGTGTGATTTCTTACACTTCCACTATCGGAATGAAGGACAAGGATGATATATGGGAGAAAGACCAATGGTTAGGGGACGCGGAAGACGCTAAATGATTGTGGTGTTGTGATGTATGTGTCATTGAGTCTTGAGTCTTGGTGTGTTTTGTCTTTTGAGATATTGTTGGACTCTTCATGCATTTTCATTTTAGTTGGTTCATTATTTTCTTTTGGTTATGTGTGAACAATATTTCTAATATGTTTAAATATTTGTACTATGTGTTTTGACTTAGATAACTATTATGAATGTTGTTGTGTTTATTAAGCTTGTGTGTTTACATATATATTATATGTGAATGCATCACTTATCTTTGTAAATCGCCTATGTATAGTATATTGTATATGTGTAATGTGTATCTATGTGATACTACTAATGGAATGCTTGTCTCTTTTTGACGTTGTCAAAAGGGGAGAAGAATATGAAGGATATAATGCACATTCAGGGGGAGCTCTTCGTGTATCAAGAATCACATCGTCTCAAGTTTTGCCATCATAAAAAAGGGGGATTATGTTAGTGCATCTTTCCATTTAGTTATGTTTTAAATGATGTCAAAACTAGGAGAAACTTTAGCGTTTTTGTACATTCGACGGTATTGACCAAATTCTAGATGTGCATTGTTCATCTTAGCATTAGGGTGCATATAAACATGTTTGGAAATGATTGGAATTGACTTAGGCAAGGTTCATGCATCCAAAATTGAGTTTCTAGTGTGAAAACTACTGCATAGGTTGACACATACGTGTTTAGGCCGACCTATAGAAGTTTTTACTTCAGCATAGGCCGACACATAACTCACTTAGGTCGACACCCATGCCTCAATAATAAATCCTGTAGCCACTGCCTATGTGTCGCCTCAAATAGGTCGACCTGAGACCTTTATAGGTCGACACATCTGCTTTCATAGGTCGACCTATAGACTCAAAATTTTGAAATTTTGTTTTCCTTTCAATTTCTCATGCATGCCCTTTGCTTTATATATATATATATATACACACACACACACTGATACATGCATTTTTTCTAGTAAGGTTCTAGTATAAAACCTATACAAAACCGGGATTTCAAAGCATACTCATCATCTTCATCCTCTCTTCTATGCATACACACAATCAAACTACACATAATCATATTTTTATTGGGTAACTATTTAGATTAGGTTTGATAATGTCCAATTAGGTTGGTCTACCGAGAATATTGGTTTGAGTTCTTTGAGGGTTTCAAATAAGAAAACTGAGTTGGGGTTTTCCTTTAAGATCATTGAGGATTTGAAGGTTTTGGACAAGATTACACAATTCAGATCCGATCGAGTGAAATCCTTGGGACAACGTGGTTCCTTGCAAGAGAGTAGCGTGAGATGATGGATCGTGTTGGTAAATATTGGGCTAAACAAGTGTGCGCTTGGGATTAATTCGATCGTGTGAAAGCCTTGGAACAATGCGGTTCCTTGCAAGGTGTCGCGGCCGGCAAAATGAAAGATTCCCCATCATCCTTTATTCGTCCTAAGAGACAGGTAAATAATGATAAAACCTAAAGACTAAGGGTGAGACAATAAGGTTCGAGAGTCGGTTAGGCGGGAGGAATGTGTTAGGCACCTTTCACCTCTATTGTATCCAATAGGATCCTCCTTAAGTCCTAGGGTTAATTGCTTGTTTAAGGTATGTTTACTTGAAGTTTTATATTTACAAAGCTTTTATTATTTACAAGGGAATTGATTTAATTATGAGAGTGAAACCCTAAATTTTTATTATTATTGTACTCGCTATGGTTTACAACCCTATGCCTACGTACCCTCAAGTTTGAAGGATCAGAGTTCCGTAGTTTGTATCCCTTATTTTGTTAGTTGGTTATTTTTATCCTTTAAAAAGTTCTCACGCATCGGGGGAGAAGAAATCTTTGATTTTTAAAAAACGCCTCAGTGCACAAGGGCAGAGAACTTAGGTTTTTTAGGTGAGTTGAAAGTCTTTTATCCCTTATCCCTTGTTTAATTTGTAAAAATATCCCATTTAATTTTATTGTGAAAATAGCATCATGTTATATTATATAAACCCCTAATCCTTATCCCAATTTTATTTATGAAAATATCCCCCATTTTATTTATTTTAGAAAATAAATTTATTATATAATTACTTTTAAATATATAAAGAAACCCTTAATTCTTATCACTTATCCCTAGTCCTATATTTATACTCTTGGATCCAAGAGTTCTGTCTCAAATTTTTTATCTCAATTCTATCCCTAATTTCCCCTTAATTTATACCAATATTACCCCTGAGAAAAATTCTTAAATAAAGAAAAATTATTTAAATTTCAGTCAATCCTTTTTATCTCTAATAAACTTTATTAACTAACCAAGTTAAACCCCAATTATTTAATTATAAAAATAAATAAATTAAGAAGAACAAACCTCGAATATTTAATTATTATAATAAACCCACATTTATTAATTAAATAAATCATAATTAGAAATCAACCCATATTTATTAATTAAAAATATTATAATAATCCTAAATTATAAATTAAATCCAAATAAACCCCAATTTATTATAATAAACCCAAAATTATAAACTATACCTCAAATTTATTAATATAAATAAACCCACACTTATTATGATAAAAAACAAATTATAACAACCCCAAAATTATAAATTAAACCCAATTTTATTAATTATAAAAAAATAACAAAATTATAATAAACCTAAAATTATAAATTAAACCCAAAGATGTTAACCCTAAATGTATATAATCCATTAATCTTTAAATTATTATAATCAATAAAAATGATTTGATAATTCAATTTCCAACCCTAATATTTGTTACCCTTAAGTATATGCACATTAATCCCTTAATCCCTAATCCAAATTAATTAAAATATCTTGACTAATTAATTTAATTCATAATCCTAAAGATTATTATCCCTAATTATTTAATTATTTTTGCAGGGGTGCATTTTAGCCTAAATTAGTAATTGGGCTAAAAATGGAGGGTGCCGATAGTAAAAAGACTAAGGCCCATCATCAATAATCCAAATATTAATAAATAGAAAAAATGATATAAAAAATATAACCTAATGAAGGAGAGGGCGACACCCTAATTTCTCTTAATTTCTAGTATTATTTATTTTCATTTTTAATAAAATAAAAAGGTCAAAATTAAAAAGCACATTTAAAATTTGAAGACTTCACTTTAGGCATGACAACATAGCACATATTCGCCGGTACCAACCTGAACCCACCTCGAAGTTGATGGGGAAAACCCGCTTTGACTGAGTTTAGGTTCGAGTTTGGGTTTTCTCCAATTATAAAATATGGGGACTGGTCGGGTAATGGGGGCACTACTACCCATCTCGAACCCGCCCCGTTTATTTTATTATGTACGTTGTTATTTAATTTTGATAATTTAGACACTACGCCATATAAGGGAAAAGACAGCGTTTTTTTTGGAATAGACAGCGCTTTAAAGCGCTACCTATACTGGCGCTGCTGTAGGTAAAGACAATGATTTTTTAAATGCAAGAGTGTTGCCTTATGTCCCCTTTAGGCAACGCTTCTTTTCAAAAGCGCTTTCTATTGTCACATTTAGACAACACTTTTTCTTGAAAAGCGCTTTCTATTGTCCCCTTTTAGACAGCGCTTTTAAAAGCGCTGTCTAATGTATCTTTTAGTTCTCTTTTAGGTCTCTTTTAGGCAGTGCTTTCTTTAAAAGCGCTTTATATTCTCCACTATAGGCAGCGCTTTTTTTTACAAAGCGCTGTCTAATGTTTCATTTAGGAAGCGTTTTATTGTTAAAAGCGTTGTCTATTGTGCACGTATAGCTGCGTTTTTTGTTAAAGCGTTGACATAAGTCTTATTTTTAAATAAAATGGCAGCATATTTTTTAGAAGCGCTGACACAACATGAAACCGTTATACTAGATAGTTTTTGATATATATTCCAAATTTGCATATTACCAATATATATACACCATCTAGTTTTTGATATATATTCCAAATTTGCATATTACCAATATATATATACCAGATATATACCAACTCTAGATACAAAACTATGAACTTGTCTTCTGCACATATCAACAACTTAGTAACTTGTTATCTCTATCTTCTGCACCTATCTGAAACAAAACCAACAAATTAAAAGGCATTATAACCAAGTTATATAACACATAAACCTTATAACCACTATAATTCAACACAAACCTTATAAATATTGCTATATACCATTATATATCAAGAAAATCATATTTTTATCAAAATTTATCACAAACCTTTATAATTCAACACAAACCTTTAATTCAACACATAAACCTTATAACCTTATAACCATTATAACTCAACACATAAAACTTATAACCATTATAATTCAACACATAGACCTTATAACCATTATAATTCAACACAAACCTCATACACCAAGAAAATAATGTTTTTATCAAAATTTATAAATGCTATATACCATTAATAATCAATTTTCTTCAAAATTAAAACATCCATCATTCTAATAACAACATATCCACTTCCAAAACCTTTAACTTCTAAAGATTCACCAAACATAATTACAAATTCCATCAACCCTTAATTCAGAACAACTTCCAGAACTATTCCAATCCAATACAGAACATCACAACAACAAAAATCTTGTGAAACTCGTATCCGACCATCCATTGCCCGCCTTTAAGTTGTACAACTTTAATACCGCAGACAATCTTGTGAATTTAGTACAACCTTTATACAACGGTTTCTCTGCATCGCTTACCAACCTCTCAAACATTTTGGGACAATCCTGAAGATCTTCTTCAAGTGCTTCTGCAATCTCTTCACTCGATCACAATCGTATGTATCTGTCCCATTGTCGTTTGAAGCATATGTCGTATTATCCCCCGGTTCAAAATTCTTGTTACTTATCTCACCATGTAATATCCAACATGTATAACTTCGATCAATTACATGCCTCATTAAATGCGATTCCAACTCAACTACGTCAATCTGACGCCCATAACAACAATCTAAGCAAGGACATGTGATTCGACTGGGGTATTTGGCGTGTTCAACAACAAACTTAACGAATTCTAATACCCTATTCTCGTACTCTTTTGACAATTGATTGGAAGATATCCATTTTTTATCCATGGTTTTACTAAGTAAACTAAACAAAACACTAATTATTCACGCAACTATAGCAAAAGATCAACTAATTACTTGTAGAGAAGTCAACAACTTCTGGAACCACACAGTGTAAGATTCTTGGAAATGATCAGAATTTCACTCTTCACAAGTAACCCCTAGCAAAGATATTTCTGACCAACGTTTATCATGCTGAACAAAAAGGAATGAGAAGTTAACATGAATGAAACAAATAGCATGGCATCGACGCGCAAATTCAATCACATTAATTCAAGTAGCATGGTATACTTTGATTCATCACAAATGACACATCAACACTTAATGTTTCAACTTAAGTAAGTCACAAAAAACAACTCTATCACTTAAGTTCAATTACCTTCAAAGTTCTATCCAACAAAGAACCATCAATTCGAGCATAAATCAATCACCCAAAATATCAATTCCACATTTAAACTCAATAGCAACTTCATCACTAACAAGAGTTCAAACAATCAATAACAACACAATCTTCAACAATTAATTTATGAATGTCATTCAAGTTTCAATCAACAACATCACCAATGATTATCAAAGATAAATTCACAATGTCATCACTATTAATCATCTTCAACCTCAACAATTAACAATTAATTTTATTATCATTTTCAATCAATAATTAGATCAAAACAAAGTAATCACTAACAATTATCCGTCAACAATGTCATTATCATCAATTAATTTCAACAATTCATCACTAACATTCAACATCAACTTACAAAATCAACACCAATTCTCAAAATAAATTCACCACAAATATCACTATTCATCATCTTCAACCTTACTACAACAACAATTTCAAAATCAAATTCCTTAACAATAATAGAAAATAAAGAACTAAGACTAAGGAACCCTAATACAAAAAAAAAAAATAAAGAACTAAACTTGGATATAAAAATTAATAGAAAAAAATGCCGGAAATACCTTAAAAATATCATATGAACGCTGATGGTGGTGGTGGTGAAGCGAGCAAGTCGGAAACAGAGGGAGGACGGCCGGTAGGAGGAACAGAAACGAAGAGAGGAAGGCCGATCGGAGAGAGTAGTCTTGCGAAATGAAGAGAGGAAAGGCCGGTCGGAGGGAGTTGCGAACGGTGAACGACGACGAAGTGAGTATCGTTTCAGGTTTTGGAAGCTTAGGGTTTGTATTCTTTGAAAAGTTCTAAATGTATCATCTCTGGTACTGTACATGTTTAATTAGATTTTAGAAATTAATGAAATAAGGCAGCGCTTTCTGAAGCGCTTTCTATTATATGGCCTATATCAGCGCTTTTCATAAAAAGTGCTTTCTATTCTATGGCCTATAGCAGTGCTTTTATAAAGCGCTCTATAAAGGTGGCCTCTAAATGTGGCTTTAGCAGCACTTTTCAGAAGCGCTTTCTAAAGGTGGTCTATAGCAGCGCTTTCTAAAAGCGCTCTCGTATCTCTGACTTTTAGCAGCGTTTTTTAAAAACGCTTTCTTAAGTGAGCCTTTAGCAGCGTTTTCTTTCCCGTTAGTTTATTGTTTTAATTTTTTTTGTACTTATAGCAGCGCTTTGGCCAAAAAACACTATCTATGGTGTGCTGTCTTTTTCCAGTTTTGGCGTAGTGAGAATATTAAATATATGGCTAATATTTTGATGTTTTGATTTATATTTATTAGGCTAAAATACAGTTTTGGTCCCCCTGTTTTTCAAAATTCACAGTTTTGATCCCCCTGTTTTTTTTTTAACAGTTTTGGTCCCCCACCCCAATTTTGGCCTAAAAAAAGTGATGAACAGTAACTTGTCCGTACATGTCCGTACATGAACAGTACACGTCCGTACATGAACAGTGAGGGATGGGGGACCAAAACTGTTAAAAAAAAAAACAGGGGGACCAAAACTGTGAATTTTGAAAAACAGGGGGACCAAAACTGTATTTTAGCCTATTTATTATTTAAAATATTTGAAATGTATACATGAAATTTTTTTAAATTGTTTTATTTTATTATTTGTAATTTAATTTGAATTCGAAAAAAATAAATATTTCTATTAAAAAATTAATTTCACTAAATAGATGGTGGCAAGATGGAAAAATCCGAACCCAACCCGAACCCATTTGAGACGGGTTTGGATTTTAATTCTCCATCCCCTTTTGGGTTTTGGGCGGAGAACAGTAATTATTTGGAGAATCAGGTTTGAGTGTGAGAAGGTTAAAATCGTCTCTGACCCGCCCCATTGTCATGTCTCATTCACTTTCTCTTCTCTATGCCTCCTTCACTTTCTCTTCTCTTTATCGCTTGCGTTTTCACCTTCACACAACTCCATTCTCCAATTTTTTCTCTTTCCCTCCCTCGATTTCATTCATTCGTCCATGTTACAATCAATTCCTTCTCTTCTTAACCAACAAAAAAATAGAAGGGGCGTGTAATTAAACAGAGCAATATCGTCAGCAAGGCACGAGAGCAGAGGCGATGCGTGGAAGGGTTTGTGGTTGCGGTGGCGTGTGATTCACGCGGAAGGAAGAGGTGGTGGTTCGCGTTGGAAAACGGCACGCGAAGGAAGAGATGGTCGCGGTCGTGATAGCTTCGTGAGCAGAGGGATTTCACAGCGCCGTCGTGCGATTCGCGACGTCTCAAAGGTGAGTTTCGGTTCTATTTTGGTTTTCAGTTTTGTTCCTTTCGGTTTTCGATTCGATTAATTTCTGGATTTGTATTTGGTTTTGTGTTGAAAGATTTGAATTTCACACATGTTGTAACTTTGATTTGTTTTCGATTTTGTATTCTAGATTCGTCTCAACCCTGCCATATTCTGAGTTTGGATTCGATTGGTTTTTCTACAGGGAAACAAGCTTTTGATTCACATAGTATTGGCTTCGAATCAATTTGGTATTTGGTTGATTTGAGTTTGGTTCGGTTACACCCTGTAGCACTGGTTTTAATTTCAGTTTGGCACCACTGTGGTGTTTGCAGCAGATGATTTGAGGTGGAGGATCGGTTTGGATGATTTGATTGTGTAATTTCCGATTTGGCTACTTTGTATGTTCAATTAAATATTGTTTATTGATTGATGTAGATTCTTAAAGGTTGTAGTGATTTGCTGATCGTTGTTTGGATTTTGTTAATGGTGTTGTTATGGTTATTGTATTTTTGGGTTGAAATTTTTTACAGGAACCATGTGGATTACTTGGGAAAAATTTCTTTTGAAATTTACTGTTAATTAATTTATTTAAAAAAATTGAATTTGAATCCATTCAAAATTAGGTTAATTACTTTATAAAAATTGAGGTTAGTTAATTTATAAAAAAAAGGTTAATTGATTTAAAAGGTTAATTAATTTAAAAAGGGTTAATTAATTTATAAAAAAAGGTTAAGTATTATTATTATTATTATTATTATTATTATTATTATTATTATTATTATTATTTTTGTTGCAATTTTATCAATAAAACATCTAAAATTAAACATGACTAAAACTACACCATCTAAAATTAAACATGACTAAAACTACACCATATAAAATTAACAATATATATATATATATAGGATCGAGGTTTATTCCGGTGAGTAAAATAAATAAGCTTTTGAGTTTTCTCCCTTCTTTATGCAATCGATTCCTCTCCCTCATCTCCTGTCTTTTCGTTTTGTCTTTGATCCGATCTTCTCCTTTTCTTGAATGAATGATGAAGATTTAGGGTTTAATTGTCGTTGTTCTTCGATGTGGAGAACAACAACTGTTGGATAGTATTTCTGCGAATTGTGGATGAGAAAATAGGAGAGACATGAGTTCTATTTATAGGGTAAATTTAGGTTAAGAAAATTAAATGTGGATGTCTATTTTTAGAGTGATTTGATTTAACCTAATTTTTCCTATTTCTTAAAGCCCAAGCCAATGAATCTGGATGGATTCATGGCTTGGTGAATTTAAATAAATAAAAAATATTTTAAATAAAAGAGATAGCCTAATAATAAAAATGAAAAAAAGATTTTGATTTTTTTATTTATATGATATTTTGAGATTTTTTTTCATAAAGTAATGAATTTATTGAAAAAAATCATATTTTAAAAAATGCATTAAATACAATTATGAAAATTAATAATTAAATGGTGAAAAATAATACTTTTATACTTTTTTATGATTTAAAAGTACAATAGTAAATGTTAGAAGTAAAGGATAGCCCGAATGTGATTCATCTCATTGAACCTTAACAAGAGGAATCTCCTTGTTCCTCAACACCTTAGCTTCTCTTCTCACAATACGACTTGGCTGAGGTGTAAAGGTTAAGTATGTTTCTACTTCTACTGAATTTGGGAGAATAGGCTGAAGAGGATCAGGAATGAACTTCTAGAGTTGAGATACATGAAAAACATCATGCATCTCAGATAAGAAAGGTGGTAAGGCTAATCTACAAGCTACTTCACCAATCCTCTCTATAACCTGATATGGTCCCACGTATCTCGGACTTAACTTGCATGACTTAAACGGTCATTTCAATCTCAATCTTGGAGTAACCTCCAGGAACACATGGTTACCTTCCTCAAATTCTAACGGTCTTCTTCTGTTATCTACATAACTCTTTTGGTGATCTTGTGCTTTCTTAACCTTATCATGAATCATTCTTATCTTTTCTGTAGTCTCTTGAATAATCTATGGTCCAAAGATCCTTTCTTCACCAAATTCCGTCCAACACAAAGGTGTTATGCATTTCCTCCCATACAAAGCTTCATAAGGAGCCATTCCGATACTTGCACAATAACTATTATTGTTTGCAAATTCAATAAATGGTAAGAGCTCTTTCTAATTTCCTCCACTTTCAAGCACACAAGCTCTTAACATATCCTCTAAGATCTGTATCATCCTCTCAGTCTGACCATCCATTTGACGATGATTAGACGTACTCAAACACAACTTTGACCCCATAGCCAGCTGAAAAGCTCTCTCTATCTAATACAATACTAGTGGAGACACCATGCAGTCTCATAATTTTCTGAAATAAACAACCATGCAAGATGACTTTCCTTGTAAGTAGTTTTCACAGCTAGGAAGTGCGCAGACTTAGATAACCAATCCACAATCACCCATATAGAATCATAACCACCTTGTTACGAGGTAACCCAACTGAAAAATCCATTGAAATACTATCTCATTTCCATATTGGAATCTCTAAGGGTTGCAACAAACCACCTGGCTTCTGATGTTCAATCTTTACTTGTTGGCACACTACACATTCAGTCACATACTCTGCAATATCCTTTTTCATTCCAGGCCACCAATAGTCCTTCTTCAAGTCTTGATACATCTTTGATGAACCTAAATGTATGGTAAACACACATTTATGAGCCTCTCCCAAAACTTTCCTTTTCAACTCACTAACATTCAAAACAAAAATCCTTTGATTAAAAAGAACAACTCCATTTGTAGCGAAAGTGAACCCTGGTTGATTTAACATCTCTTGCAACTTCTCATCTAACATTTGCCCTTGTTGAATATCTTCTCTTGGGTTGGAAGTAACATTCAAATTTCCCATTATCACACCATTCTGAGTCCAAGAAAACTAGAGGTTAAGATCTCAAAACATCTCCAACAATGTATACTCTAACATCATCAACTCAACTTTGTGTAACTCTTTCTGATTTAATGCATCTGCAACCTTATTCGCTTTACCTGGATGGTAATTTAGCTCAAAGTCAAAATCTTTCAAGTATTCCATCTTTCTCCTTTGATGCATGTTCAACTCCTTCTAATCAAACAAATACTTCAGACTCTCGTGGTCACTAAGCATCTCAAAAGGTACTCCATATAAGTAGTGACGCCACACCTTCAAGGTAAATACAACAGCTGCTAACTCAAGATCATGAGTTGGATAATTCTCTTCACGTGTCTTCAACTAACGAGAAGCATATGCTATAACATGACCACCCTGTATAAGCACTCCTTCTAATCCCTTCTTAAAGGCATCACAAAATACTTCATAAGGCTTACTAGGATCAGGAATAATTAAAACAAAAGAAGTTGTCAACCTTTCCTTCAAACTCATGAAACCCGTTCACACTTTGAATCTTAACTAAAATAAATCTCCTTCTGGGTAAGTCGAGACATTGGTAAAGCCAACTGAGAAAACCCTTTGATGAACCTTCGATAGTATCTTGCCAAACCTAAGAAACTTCTGACTTCAGAAGCGTTCTTCGGTCTTTCCTAGTAATAACTGCTTCAACTTTAGATGGATCCAATTCTACTCCTCCTTGTGATATGACATGACCAATAAACTTAACTTCAGTCTTCCAAAACTCACACTTACTTAACTTGGAAAAATTGGTTTTTCTTACAATATTGTAAGAATAATCCTTAGATGTTATTCGTGCTCTTGTGGAGTACAAGAATAAATAAGAATGTCGTCAATAAAGATCACTACAAACTAGTCCATGTAAGGTTGGAATATATAGTTCATATAATCCATGAAATTAGATGGAGCATTCGTCACACCAAATGGCATCACAAGAAATTCATAATGGCCATATCGGGTTCTAAATACGGTCTTTGGTATGTCAAAATTCTTAACTCGGATATGATGATAGCCCAATCGTAAATAAATCTTCGAGAACACACATACTCCTTTCAATTGATCTAACAAGTCGTCTATCCTAGGTAGGGGATACTTATTCTTAATTGTGACTGTCATACCCCAAATTTTACCCCTAGATTCATTGATCATTTGCATATCATTTTAGGTCAATCATTCATGCATAACTAACCAAATTATCAGACATTGTTTTGTTTTGTTTCCTGTGGATTAGGGTTTACTTCAAAAGGCTCAAAGGATTGATCAGTAAAGGTTTTAGATGGATCATCAACCAATCAAGTTCTCATACACTCATGAGACCTCTCTCCATCAAATATCAAGTGCAAAGTGGCCTCACTACAAGTTCTTCAAAGTTCAAATTCATTTGGCCATGAAATTAGGGTTTTACAACCAAAGTTAATTGCATCCTTGACTTTTGATCAAGACATGATCTCAAGCCTTAAGGCATGATTCAAGACATTCAAATACACCCTTGGAGTCCATCCATGGTGCTCAAATAGCTCAGGAGATTGATTTCATTGAAGATCAAGAAGTGGAAATTCATCTGATACACAAGTCATTGACTGCAAAGTCAAACCTTTGACTTTAGGTTTTTTTGATCAAATATAAACTTCTTAAGTCAAATTCCATGAAAGTATGTTTAATGATTGAGTTTGATCAATAAAAATCAAGAGAATTGAGGTTACTTGCAAAAAGGGCAACAAGGAAGAAATTGGAAATTTCTCTAAGTTATGAAAAAACCCTAATTTGGTGTTGACTTGCCAAGGCCATAACTTCCAATCTAGACATCCATTTTCTTTGATCCAAAGATCAATTTGAAGAGCTCATTCCATACTACAACTTTGTCAATGAGGAGGAATTCTTAAAAAATGCAAAGATTTTAAGTTATGATAGCATGAAGTTGAGAAAAATAAGATTTTGAGATTCCATACTTAGAAGTTTTTCTAAGTGTTGAAGTTCAACTTAGAGGCTGAGTTTTCAAGACAAATTTTCTCATTGTTCTAGGCTCCAATTCAAATTTCTTTCAACATGAAAGTTGTTAAGCATTCTTCAATATTTCCATTGATGCCAAGAACTCCTCAATTGGGTCAATACATCTCAAGTTATGGCATTTCAAAGTTAGGGTTTCCAAGTTGACAAAATTCATGACTTAGTGGAATTTTTCTAAGTTACTTTGGATAGTTTTTGGACATGACTTCAAGGCTAGTTTTCACAACTTTCCAAGCCTCATTTAAATTTGTTTTCAACATGAGTAAAGTTCCTTGATCTTCATACTTTCCATTGAGCTCAAGATCTCACCAAATGGACTAATTTTTCTCAAGTTACAATTGCATAAAGTTGGCTACATGGAATTGTGTTTATGCATGCCATATTATTCATGTTGAAACATATTGAATCCCTTTTTCATGCAGCAACCTTGTGTCTCCAATTCCCACGCATTGTTCACTCCTGTGCATCACAAAACATTGCCCTAACTAGCTAAACATACACATGTACCTCATACACCAATTTGAAATATTTTTGCCAAAAAGAGGAAAACACCAAAGTGTACAAAACTTGCACACCAAGAATGTCTCTCCACTCTCTCATTCTGACCCTCATGCCACTCACCAAAACCACAAAAAACAACCACAAAGCATAACAGCTCGTACCATTCTCACCTTACCCTCATTTTTCAAAGTTTTTCAAAATCACCAACCAAGCATTTTAACCATTGTCATTCTTGTTTTAACCTCACTAAACCCTCATATAAATGCTAAAAACCCTAGCAAGTAACAACACAACTTCATTACTACTCAAAATCAAAACAAAGATTCTCTCTCTTTCAAAAAAATTTCTCTCATTCGAATTTCATATTCCAAGGCTTATTTCTTCATTTCCTTGCCATGTTCATCATCCACAAAACTATTAGAGTCAAAGGGAGGAGTTTGGTGAAGCTTTTGGAGCAAGAACAGAAACTACAAAGCTCTCACGTGGGTAACATTTTCTTCAACTTTTTTCTCACTCTTTAATGCCTTTTTGAACCCATGTTTGTTGCATTTAAGGTCTTGTATTGATGAAGATCATGTTTGTATTGTTGTTGTTCTAGTTTGTTGAAGTTACATAATGTGCATCAAATATTCGTGTTCATTTTTCATAGCCCTAGAGTGTTCAAAAGCAAAAAATAACATCATATTTGAGATCAGCATGAAAAATCTTGTGGGATAGGGTTTTGTTTCGACTTTTTGATGTCGTTTTTAGACGACTTCGGTGGCCGTCTCCGGAGAAGACGACCGGAGCCCTAGCTTCGGCGTCTGGTTTTTATTTTGGCTCGCGTGGCATGTTTACCCCTTGACCAACTGCGTGACACTGATGTGTGTGCCAGCGCATTAATGAAGTGCATGCATGGCATTTTTTGTTTGTTTGTTTCTGAATCCCACTTTTAATGATGGGCCTGCATATTTTATATTCCCCCCCAGCTTCCAGGCCCAACGAGCATGATGCATAACTCTAGTTCATTCTGAATTACTTGTGCACCTCCTTTCTTCTACTCTTTATTTTATTTTTTTCTTTTCCATTTTGATTTTATTTCAATTAATTTCTTCATCATATAAATCCACAAAAATATATGTTAGACACTTTGATGTCTCTAGTATTTTATAATAATTTTTATTTTTATATTTTAATTATTTTCCTATTTTATTTTTATTTATTTGTGAAGGGTGTTTTACCTATTTACCCTTGAACTAGGGTTTTGTGTTTTGATGCTTTTTGAGCCACTTCTGGAGCCCTGCTTTTGGACATATTTTGACACATGAATACTTGATGTTTGAGTGGTTTTGTTTTGCTTTGATGATGCTTGTTTGATCACTTTTCATTTGATTTTGCGGAGCCTGATTCATGCTCGATTAGTGAGATATGCTTGGCTTATTGATTTTAGGGTAAAATATGTTTAAGGTCCCTATAAATATCCCAACTTTGAGGTTTGGTCCCTCAAAATATTTCCTTCAAACATTGATCCTCCTAAAGTTTTCCGTCCCTAAATTTAGTCCCTCCCGTTAGTTTCCACTAACGGAGGATGATGTGGTATGCCATGTGTAACGCCCTGGTTTTTTTTAGATTTATTTAATCGACTCGATTTAATTATTTTCGTTTTTATATTATTTTATTCTTGACTTTTATTTGACAATATATTATTTTTCATCGTTATTATGTTTTATCGTGTTTTGAGAGCATTTGCGAGATATTTGAGCTGAGGGGTAAAATAGTCTTTTTAGGGGTTTAGATATTTGTTATTATAAGAAAGAAAAAGAGAGAAAAGAAAGGGAAAGGAAAGAAAGAGAGAAAGAAGGAAAATGAGAGGAAAGAAATGGAGAAGAGGAAAAGAGGTGGAAATCGACATAGCTCCGTTTCAAGCACGATTAATCGGGTAAGGGTGAGAAGTTTCGATTATATCTTGCTTGTATATGTATATGTATGTATTTGTTTGAATGTTTGGTTGAAAAATATATGATTTCCGTTTGGTTGAATTTGTGAACAGTTGATTGAAATCGATGTTTTCACGGGTGAAACTCGATATAAACTGCGTAGAATACTTGTTGATTATGTTGGAACATGTTTTGGTTGTTCTGGTATGAATTGGAAGGGTTTGGGTGGAAGAAATGATGAATTTTGGCCCCAAATGACCTATATTGACGCTGCTGCGAATTCTGGGTTTCGCGGGTCCGCCTAGCGAACCACAACGAAGGACCGCGCGAATGTTCGCCTAGCAAAATTTATGTTGTTTTTTTTGCCACGGTTCGCTAGGGTTCGCCTAGCGAATACTGGAGCGAACGTGACATTTTCCTATTTTGTTTTCTTCATAACTTTTGAACCGTAAGTCCGTTTTGGTCGCCGTTCGAAGCGTTGGAAAGCTAATAAAATATTATTTCTATTAAAAATGGTTTAGAGGGAAGTAGATGATTTATTTGAGTCGTGGTTTTGTAAAAGTGTTGGGTTGTCGGGTTTTTATCGCGCTAAATGCGTGCGGTCGGTGTTTTACCGTGTGTTGTGCTATTGTTCTATAACGTGCATCTTTTATGTGGTTTATATGATGTTGAAGCATGTGATAAGTTTTTGTAATTGTTGTGGCCTTATGGCAAAATACTTTGTTGACTTGAATACAAATGTATGGTATTAATGTATGTTTTTGTGGGTAGCCTTCGTGGCGTGAATCCTAGTGTTGTGAGTATCATTGTATGATTGTAGGATTGTTGTGGTTGATGGTGAGTAATTCTTGATGTGAATTGATATGAGTGTATATGCTAAAATGCTAATTGTTGTGGTTTGTGGATTATGATGAAATGCATTGTTTATGTGAAATTCAATGTGTGTTATTTGGTGGCCTTATGGCAAGTAAATGCATTGTTTGAATTGATTTCCAATGCATGAATAATGATGATGAGAAAATTCATATTGTTGATTTGTAAAGATGCATTTGATTGTCATGAGTCTTTGTATGCCAAGCATCATGATATGCATTCTTGTGATGTCGTGTGCCCTAGTGGGTGTGAGCGACGAAATGATTCCCGAGGGAGTCTGCTGTAACGGTCACGTGCCTTATACAAAGAGGACCTAAAGAGACGTTATAGACGATCGTGTGCCTTATACAAAGAGGACCTAAAGCGATCGGATCGTGTGCCTTATACAAAGAGGACCTAAAGCGATCCATAAACGTCGTGTGCATTATACAAAGAGGACCTAAAGCGACAGGGAACATCGTTTGCCCGACAGGGAGTTACACTAAGTAACAAGCGATGATTCCAATAATTCCTGAGTGAATTAATGATGAGAATGATGGATGGAACGGTACTGCATTGCATTGCATAGAGTCGTTGTGTCGGTCTCTGTGCATTTGCATAAATCATGAATGGATTGATTATATGTGAAAAATCATGAATGGATTGATTATGTGTGGGAGATTGTGAATTGATTGATTATGTGTTAAGCTTGTGATAACATTGGTGATTTGATATGCATTTGTGATAAATGCATTGGTTATGGATGCTATGTTTTATGTATAGACATAGGCTATGTGATGTGGTGGTGTGTTTCCATATGTCATAACTTTGGTATGTCTTATATGTGAATATGTGATTATGTTGGTATAATTGATATATGCTATGGGGTTGGATTATTAGGAATATGTTATGTATCTGTGGCATGCTATATGTATTAGTATGTGATGCTTGTGGTGAGAATAATTATGCATGTGAATTTTTATGTGTTGCATATTATTATGCAATCTTGATTTAGTTGTTATTTCTCACCCTTCTGCTGCGGTTTGTTGCCCTACGAGGCAATTACAGATTAGTATCTTAGAGGCTTTTGTGAAGATTATTTCTCCATCCTTTTGTCGATCTGTCTGCTCTGATACGTAACACGGGAGTCGGGGAACGCTTTTGTTATATGTATATCTTTGTTGGATCTATTTTGTATTACCTTTGTATATATATTTTGATGTTATAAAACAATTTATTTTGTAAAACAATTCAGTTATGGATCTTTCCGCTTTATGCATAATTGAACTTTCCTTTTGTTGGAAAAAGTTTCCCTTTTAGGTTTATTCCATTTTGTGTTATGTATCAAATGTATGAGCATGGATTGTATTTTCTTTATTTAAATGTGGCATCCTTATTTCTGTCTAAGGATAAAATTTTTAATCACTCTGATTTATTTTTGTATTATTTATCCGCGATGGGAATTGGGGTGTTACAAAAGTGGTATCAGAGCAGGTCGGTCCGTCCGGCCAAGTTGTTGAGTCAGTTGGTGTGACAGTTGAATACTGTCGATGTTATTTGTCCCATAGTACGTGATAGGTGTGTGAAACACTGTCAGTGCTTTCTGGTTTTCTAATCCTTTGTCTTCAGGATTGAGAATGATATAAGTGGGGGAGAAGCTGGTGCTTCTCCAAGTTGCTTCAGTTGTGGAGCGTTGGTTGCAAGATTGTAAGTGTTGTTTGGACAGTGTTGTTCCCGATTCCGGAGGGAATGCGGAGGTAAGGTTTATGTCAATTAAGGATTTGTGCCTGGGGTAGTTTTGTGCACAAGATGCAAGAAATGCTATTATAGTTTGGTAAAGACGGTTTATGCCTCATCATGATCGTCGGCTGTCTATTGACAAATTGAGGAACTAATCACCCTTAATCTCTTGTTATAGCAGACGGGAATTATGTTGGATGGAATAGACGTGTCTTTCCAGCTTTGATAGTGTGTGCAATGAATTGTTTGGAATTAATAAAATGATTACGGATTATTTTGATGAGTCGATGAAGATTCTTATATCGGAAGATGAGGCGGATTAGAGGTTTTGGTATGTTGGTCAAGTTGGGAAGTCATTGAGAGAGAACGATTGGGTATTGTTAAAGGTTGTTCTCGGAGAGTAGAGTGTGAACTCAAATTTGACGAAGGTGAGGATTTGAGGTTTGGATCTGCTAAGTAAGTAGGAGAACTTTTAGGAAGTGAGACCAAGATGTTTGTTATGTTTGTGATAATAGTGTTCTGGAATTGGCAGGAAGCCACAGTGATGGGTCGTCAGTTGTGCATGGTTTTTAGATGTGTTTTTGGATGATAGCATGAGGTTGCGTGTTAATCAGTGAGTAGTATAGAAACTTGCGGTTATGTTCTGGATAGATTGAGTTTTGAATTGTGATGAATTGTGAACGATTTGAAGTTCCTTGAAGGTATTACTTTTGTTATGGGTTGAGATCTCGTGTCAGCAGAAACCTTGAGTGAGTTGGAACCCCGTAATAAGAATTGATATGAAATGTGGTAACCAGAGATTGTTAAGCTATTTTGGATAAATTGTTTCGAGCTCAGGACGAATTTTGAAGGTGGTATATGTTATGGTTGTGGAGTATATGAATCGTATCTTCCATACTTGTTTGGATAAGTTCATAGTGATGTTTATTGGATGATATTCTGATTTATTTTAAATCAAAGGATGAATATGTAGAGTATTTGAGGATTTAGCTACAAGGGTTGAAAGAGAGGGAGTTTTCTGCTAAATTATCGAAGTGAGAATTTTGATTGAAAGAGGTTAGTTTTCTTGGCTATGTTATTTCAGATGAGAGTATGGTTATGGATCCATCGGAAGTAGATACAGTTCTACAATGAGAGGCTCCGAAGTTGGTTAAGGAGATTAGAATCTTTTTGGACTTTAGTTAGTTATTACCGGAGGTTATGGAAGGCTTTTCCAAGTTAGCGTTTTCGTTACTTCGATTGACTTGCAAAAGGTAAGTCGTTTGTTTGGGATGTTCGTTGTAAGGAAAGTTTCAGAGAGCTGAAGTAGAAGTTGTCTATGGCTCCAGTTTTGATTCTGTGTGATCCTAATAAACTGTTTGTGAGGTATTGTGATGTGTCTTTGACGAGTTTAGTCAGTGTGTTAATGCAAGAGGGTAAAGTCGTACCTTATGCTTTACGACAATTGAGGATTCATGATTTCAAGGTGGCTGCGGTTACTTTTGTGTTGAGAATCTGGAGGTATTATTTTGAGGGTTTTCGGTTCAAGGTGTTTGGAAGGAGAAAATGATGGTTTTGGATGAGCAACAGCGCTGCTGGGACTCTGAGTTTTCCATGGTTCGCCTAGCGAACCCGGCAGCGAAGGTCAGCGAATGTTCGCCAACGACGTTCGCCTAGCGAACTTTAGGTCGTTTCAGTTCTGTTTTCTGTTTTTGATCTCACTGAGAGCTTCGCCTAGCGAAGGCGGAAGCGAACGCTCGCTAGGGGTTCGCCTAGCGAACATGGCAGTTTGTCCCATTTTGGTTCCTTTATAACTTTTGATTTGTAACTCGGATTGAGGCACAGTCGGATGGTTGGAATTCCTAATTAGTTATGACCTTGGCTCAAATTATTCTATTGGTAAAGTTAATGTTGTGCGTGATGAGTTAAGTCGAAAGCTTTTATACATGTCTGTTTTGATGGTCAGAGGATTAGAATTATTTGAGCAGTTCAGAGACTTGGGTCTGGTGTGTAAGCTAACACAGCAGAGTGTGAGGTTGGGTATATTAACAGTGAACAGTGATTTTTGGTGAATATGAAGAAGAGTTAGACTTTGGATATGAAATTGGTGGATTTGATTGTTGCGAGTAATCAGAGTGTGCAACGGAAGCGTGATGTGGCACATTTTGTATATGCGTGTGTGACTTGTAAGAGTTCATAGGTTGAACATTGGAAACATGTTGGAATGATGAGACCATTGGACATTCCAGAATGGAAGTGTTAGGTGAAAGGTTTAAATATTATTCATGGGCTACTATGTAGATGAATGTTTTGGTTGTATGTTCGATTGGTGAATCGTAGCATTGTTGTAATGATGTTGTGTGACAAGACTGTTGGTATTGTGGTTATGTAGAGGTTGTTGAAATGATGTTGGGTCGTGGAACTTGTGTTCTTGTTTGTGTTGTTGCCTCATTCCTATCGTGTTGGGTCGAGTGCGAGTAGCTAATTCCTGTGTGGGGAATTAGGGGAGTGTTACCTAGGGTGAGGGTAACGATATTGTTGTGTTTCGGTTCAAGAGTGAACCTGTGTGTCGTAATTTGGGTTTTCTTTGAGTTGTGAGTTGGTTGTCAAGTGCATTGTATGAGCTTTGCATCTTGTCGTTGTAGTTGTCGTCGTTATCGTGTCGTTGTTGTAGCTGCTGTTAGCAAGGTGGTTTCTCAGTTTGTGTTATTCGTGGTGTGCCTTTTGTTGGCATGATAGTTTGATAGTCGGATGCGAGAGTCGTATCCAGAGTTATTCGTATCAATTATATTTTCGAGGACGAAAATTTCTAAGTGGGGGAGAATTGTAACGCCCCAGTTTTTGTTAGATTTATTTAATCGAGTCGATTTAATTATTTTCGTTTTTATATTATTTTATTCTTGACTTTTATTTGACAATATATTATTTTTCATCGTTATTATGTTTTATCGCGTTTTGAGAGCGTTTGCGAGATATTTGAGCTGAGGGGTAAAATAGTCTTTTTAGGGGTTTAGATATTTGTTATTATAAGAAAGAAAAAGAGAGAAAAGAAAGAAAGAGAGAAAGAAGGAAAATGAGAGGAAAGAAATGGAGAAGAGGAAAAGAGGTGGAAATCGACATAGCTCCGTTTCAAGCACGATTAATCGGGTAAGGGTGAGAAGTTTCGATTATATCTTGTTTGTATATGTATATGTATGTATTTGTTTGAATGTTTGGTTGAAAAATATACGTTTTCCGTTTGGTTGAATTTGTGAACAATTGATTGAAATCGATGTTTTCACGGGTGAAACTCGATATAAACTGCGTAGAATACTTGTTAATTATGTTGGAACATGTTTTGGTTGTTCTGGTATGAATTGGAAGGGTTTGGGTGGAAGAAATGATGGATTTTGGCTCCAAATGACCTATATTGACGCTGCTGCGAATTCTGGGTTTCGCCAAGCGAACCACAACGAAGGACCGGGCGAATGTTCGCCTAGAGGTTCGCCTAGCGAACTTTATGTTGTTTTTTTTCTGCCACGGTTCGCTAGGGTTCTCCTAGCGAATACTGGAGCGAACGTGACATTTTCCTATTTTGTTTTCTTCATAACTTTTGAACCGTAAGTCCGTTTTGGTCGCCGTTCGAAGCGTTGTTAAGCTAATAAAATATTATTTCTATTAAAAATGGTTTAGAGGGCAGTAGATGATTTATTTAAGTCGTGGTTTTGTAAAAGTGTTGGGTTGTCGGGTTTTTATCGCGCTAAATACGTGCGGTCGGTGTTTTACCGTGTGTTGTGCTATTGTTCTATAACGTGGATCTTTTATGTGGTTTATATGATGTTGAAGCATGTGATAAGTTGTTGTAATTGTTGTGGCCTTATGTCAAAATACTTTGTTGACTTGAATACAAATATATGGTATTAATGTATGTAGTTGTGGGTAGCCTTCGTGGCGTGAATCCTAGTGTTGCGAGTATCATTATATGATTGTAGAATTGTTGTGGTTGATGGTGAGTAATTCTTGTTGTGAATTGTTATGAGTGTATATGCTAAAATGCTAATTGTTGTGGTTTGTGGATTATGATGAAATGCATTGTTTATGTGAAATTCAATGTGTGTTATTTGGTGGCCTTATGGCAAGTAAATGCATTGTTTGAATTGATTTCCAATGCATGAATAATGATGATGAGAAAATTCATATTATTTATTTGTGAAGATGCATTTGATTGTCATGAGTCTTTGTATGCCAAGCATCATGATATGCATTCTTGTGATGTCGTGTACCCTAGTGGGTGTGAGCAACGAAACGATTCCCGAGGGAGTCTGCTGTAACGGTCGTGTGCCTTATACAAAGAGGACCTAAAGCGATGTTATAGACGATTATGTGCCTTATACAAAGAGGACCTAAAGCGATCGGATCGTGTGCCTTATACAAAGAGGACCTAAAGCGATCCATAAACGTCGTGTGCCTTATACAAAGAGGACCTAAAGTGACGGGGAACATCGTTTGCCCGACGGGGAGTTACACTAAGTAACAAGCGATGATTCCAATAATTCCTGAGTGAATTAATGATGAGAATGATGGATGAAATAGTACCGTATTGCATTGCATAGAGTCGTTGTGTCGGTCTCTGTGCATTTGCATCAATCATGAATGGATTGATTATATGTGAAAAATCATGAATGGATTGATTATGTGTGGGAGATTGTGAATTGATTGATTATGTGTTGATCTTGTGATAGCATTGGTGATTTGATATACATTTGTGATAAACGCATTGGTTATGGATGCTATATTTTATGTATAGACATAGGCTATGTGATGTGGTGGTGTGTTTTCATATGTCATAACTTTGGTATGTCTTATGTGTGAATATGTGATTATGTTGGTATAATTGATATATGCTATGGGGTTGGATTATTAGGAATATGTTATGTATCTGTGGCATGCTATATGTATTAGTATGTGATGCTTGTGGTGAGAATAATTATGCATGTGAATTTTTATGTGTTGCATATTATTATGCAATCTTGATTTAGTTGTTATTTCTCACCCTTTTGCTGTGGTTTATTGCCCTACGAGGCAATTGCAGATTAGTATCTTGGAGGCTTTTGTGAAGATTAGTTATCTATCCTTTTGTCGGTTTGTCTGCTCTGATACGTAACACGGGAGTCGGGGAACGCTTTTGTTATATGTATATCTTTGTTGGATCTATTTTGTATTACCTTTGTATGTATATTTTGATATTATAAAGCAATTTATTTTGTAAAACAATTTAGTTATGGATCTTTCCGCTTTATTCCATAATTGAACTTTCCTTTTGTTGGAAAAAGTTTCCCTTTTAGGTTTATTCCATTTTGTGTTATGTATCAAATGTATGAGCAGGGATTGTATTTTCTTTCTTTAAATGTGGCATCTTTGTTTCTGTCTAAGGATAACATTTTTATTCACTCTGATTTATTTATGTATTATTTATCCGCGATGGGAAGTGGGGTGTTACACCCTGTGGATTTTTTTGATGATGTGGCAGACATGTGGCAATGTCAGTGTGGCAAAAAATGCTGACACGAATGCCACGTGTCAATTGTTTCAATTTTAAATTTTTTTATATTAATATTATATCTAAACCTAGAATTGGTAGCTAATTTGTAGCTATTTCCTTGCTAATCCCTAGCTAATATAAACACATCATCCTATTAGTAATAATCTGTAGCTAATTCCTAGCTAATTTATAGTTAATTCCTAGCTAATTTAAACACACCTATTCAAATCAAATCTTAAAACTTCTGAAGTAACTCGAATTAAACCATGACATTAACAAGTTGCTTCAAATTCCATACAAACATGTCATGCTATTACCAACCCTTCAACCCTGCAAAAGCATAAGCATGTCATCTCCAATGTATGTTTGCAAATTAGACTAACCCTATGAAAGAAATGATAATAGGTAAAATGAATAAAATGGCTTGCAGATGATTTTTCTTTTTATTGAATCAGAATTTGTCTATAAACTTCATAAACAGAGATGTTGGAATTCGAATTTTGAATATGAATTTGTTCATGTTTATAAGATAGGCAACACGCTATAAATGAATCTTTTATAAATAAATATGACTCATTTAATAAATAGATATGTAGAACAAACCATTATTAAAAAAACATTGTTATTTGTAAATGTGTATATATGATTAAGAAATGACATAAATATACAAAACTTAATCCAATAAATTGCTGGACCATTGCTAGAACAATATTGAACAATTTGACTTTATAATTCATGCATAAACCTTTGACTTTATTATGTAAATTGAGTATATTTTATTTTAATTAAACTTCAACTATAAATATAAGAAACTTAAGTAAAATAATAGGAATGTAGACAAGAGCTGAGTGTAAACTTAACAGATGCTCTAATTTATGATTCTGACTGAAACATAAACTGACAACTTAAAAGAATTTTTCCTTTTCTTCACTACAGCTAACAATCAAAGAACTTTGATACCCGACACAGCGATTACATTTTTTCAGCTGCGATTTCCTATAACCCTATTGAACTACAATTACATGTAGTAGGCACAAATTGCACAACAAATATGTCCTCAACAATCAAAAACAAAAAATATATCATACAGATAAAACTTACCAACTACTAGCAAAGAAACAAAAGAACCTACAGACTCGTAGAATTCGGATGAAAGAAAGATCCTTCAATCAAATGATGGCGCAAAGCATTCATCCACTATTTCGACAAGGTTGGGGTTTTCAAGTGCAGCAACTACACGCTCTTTATCATTTAGTTGTTTGTCAACTACAAACATAGTTTTTTCACTAAGAAAAATGAATTTAATAAGTTATGATCAGTGATTCATGAGTAAAAATGAGAATTCAAAAATAAAAAATGTGTGGCAATTCACTGACTTTCTCCTGTAGAGCATCTTGTGTAAAATAAATAACCGTCCAATAAAGTGAAGCCCCAAATCTAAATCTAAATTTTCACCCAAAATAAATCTAAATTAAAGGCAATTTTTCTGTAAGAGTTTTATCAACAGTGTGCCTAGTTCAAGAAAGAAATGGCAATCACAAAAAATAGTACAACCTTTGTACATCAAATTTTTAAGTACTAGAAAATGCTTAAGTACACGAATAAAATCCTCAGTTCCTTACTAAAAACATGGGTATGATATACATAAACAAGGAAAAAAGAAAGAAAGGTGAAGAAGATAAACCTGCAACTTCAGTTGCATGAGATCCAGGTGCCACTCTGATGTCCACCTAACCAACATTTAAATAACATCATTAAGACGGACATAATCAACTGGTATTCATAACTAAGGTTGCATTCTTCCAGAATGACATAAGAAAACATTAAGCTTCATATACATTAGATGTTTCCAGAACCACTTAAGGGCATATTTGGATTTTTTTTATTGTGTTAGTCGACTAACATCAACCAAATCCCTGAAAACCCCTCACTTCTCCCCCAATTTCAATTCACCAAAATTCTCAATAAAGAAACACAATCAATCAAACCCCTAAAAAAACCCCACTCCTCCCCAAATTACAATTCGCCAAAATTCTCAATAAAGAAACACAATCAATCAATTAAACCATTAGAGATTAACAATGTATGTATATATACATACCAAGAACACGAATGACCTCTGCTGTGCTTTGATCGTCATCGAAAACGGGAAGAACATGAGCAACACGGATGGTGAAGTTTTTAAGATCCTCAACGACGCCGTTGAAGGCGGTTCCATCGGAAAAGACAAGCAAAGTAGGGGTTAGGGTTAGGGTTAGGGTTAGAGTAGCTTAGGGTTCTTGAGAGGATGGGACAGAGAGAACTCATAAGAACAAAAATAACAAATTATCTTCACAAACAATAACTTTCGATTCAAGTGAGTTTCTTCTGTGAGAAAGGAAAAGGATGACAGTGTAGGGGAGTAATGGGAAGATTGCTACAATTTACACTGTGACATAAATTAAACACGTCACCAAAAGAAATATCCTTCATTAGTGGAAATTAACGGGAAGGACTAAAGTTAGGGACGGAAAACTTTTAGAGGATCAATGTTCGAAGGAAATATTTTGAGGGACCAAAACTCAAAGTTGGGATATTTATAGTGACTAAAAACTTGTTTAACCCTTTATTTTAATTAAGGATGCATTTATGCATTTGTTTTGGGGATCTTTTCCTCATATATTCTTGAGCGTGTTTCCATGAGATAAAGCCTTTAACTTGAATTTATTTGTCCATTTTAATATTTTTGATTGATGCCTCAAGTTGGTGATGTGATGAAGATGATGTTGGTTTATCTTTGACCTAGTTTTTGGATATGCTTGTTGTGTGAATCTTCCTGATGTGCATGACTTTTATATGACTTAAATTCCATGTTTAAGCTTCTGGCTTCCATTGTTCCAATGTATATTGCTTGCTCATTTGTCTCTTTTACTTGCATGGAATGTTTGCTCCCTCTTATGAATGATATTGATTGATGTATGCCTAGTTGTTTGTTCATGTTTTGAATGTGATACTTGTTGAACCCCTCTTGATATCATGAGGTTGTTTATGAGTTAAAATTTTTGGTTATGCTACTGCCCCATCTTGGTTTCTTTCCTTAATCTCAATGTTTGAAACATCTTTGACTTGTTTCTTGTTAACTTGTTGTTGACAAGTGTGTGACTGAAGATGTGATGCATGTTTAATGTTCTTGTGATCATTTCTCAATCTTTTAAGTGTGTTGAACATGTTTTGGTGTAGCTATTGACTTGTATGAGTTCTCGTCTTATTTGGTTCATTTTGTCTTTGTATGCTAAATAATGATGTTTGGTTATCAATTTAAGATGTGAATGCTTGTGCACCATTTGTTTGTCTTTGTCCTTAACATGTTACATGCCTAATTGGTGACATGATGCTTTACCTCATGAGTTGATTAGTTGCTTTAACATTTTCTTTCCATATGTTTCCATTCATTCATAATCTTAGCTTTAATACTTGAGGCTATTCTCTATTCTCCTTTGATATTATCTTTGCCTGTGCCTAAATCCAAAGGAAAAGATCATTTCTGTTGACTTCATGTCATAGTTAGGATAGTTTAGCCCTACCTCACCTTTCCTATATGAACTTGTTAGAGTCATTTCCCCTCTTTAACTTTAGACTTAGTCTAGAGTTTGTCAACTCTATGTAGGTGCTTTTGCTATGAAAACTTACTTCCCCTTTTGACCTTGTTAAAGTCACTAGTCTTTCAACTTAGACTTAGGATTGAGTTTGTAAACTCTATGTAAGTGTTGTTGTTATAAACAATTACCTTCCCCTTGGAACCTTGATCACTATCAAGTGTTCTTCACCCGTAGTTAGGTGAACTACGAATGCTCTGATTCCATCCTTGTAAGGATACGTAGGCACAAGACCGCGAAGCCTTGGCGAGCATACTTAGGAAACCTTTAGGTCTTTCCCCATAGACATTCCCCAATAACAAACAATAATATAACACAAATACAATAAGAGGTTCCTATAGAGTACTATAGATACGTAGGGTGCTAATACCTTCCCTTAGTATAACCAACCCTCGAACCTTAGATCTCTTAGCATTGTTGTTACATTGCGCAATTAGGGTATTTTTCGATCTTTTCCCCTTCCTTTGGATAAATTAAAGTTCGGTGGTGAACTTCAAATATTTGTGATTAAATTTAATTCAATAGCTTGATATCCGATTCTCACCTCAACAAAAATGGCGACTTCACTGGGGATTCATTCCCCTAAGAGGGTTAAGCCTATCTTGTTTGTATTTGTGTTATTTTTGCTTGCTTGTATACTTGTTTATTTGTATATGTTTGTATTGCTTGGGTTTTTCTGCTTGCAGGGTTGTGACCTTTGTGTGGTGAGATAAGTCCTATACCTAGACTTGAGTGCACTTATGATAGGATGAATGGTATAGTCAAGGAGACTTTGAGGGAGTAATCCCGAAGAAGTTGACTTGAGATCCCCCGCTCAGTGGAGGCCCTCTTGAGGGTAGTATTGTTGAACGAGTAATCGTGAATGCATTGCTACTTTCAACCCAGGAGCCCGTGAAATGGAGGACCGTAGTTACCTCTTACCCCACTTGGCCTTTTTAGGACGTACTGCGGTGACTATGAGGGTGTAAACTTGAAGTAGTTGATACGGGATACTACACTTAAACGAGATTCTCTTGAGAATATTATTGATTTCCAAGTAATTGGTGTGTTGATAATATCCGAAAAATGGGTGAATGACTTTGGGAACCTCTTAGAACCTTGTTCCGCAGGTGCAAAAACCCATAGTACATACCTTTGGGATGGGTAGACCATGACTTCATGCTCGTGATCTCAAAACCTAAACCCCATGTTTGTATATATGTGAATATGTGCGTTTATGCATACATCCATCCATACATTCATGAATAACCCTTTGGTTTCAAGGAACTCAATTGTTCATTTCTTTGCAAAAAAATCAATAGAGATCATAGATTATGAAATGAAACTTTTCAGTTTTTTCCAAAATGTTTGCAACTTACTTTTGAGTTCCTTGAAACCATTAAGCTTGCATTTACATTGCATGCACATGTCATCACATTTGCATCTCATTTGCATTTCTCAGACATAAAACTCATCCTTCCTCTTCCACTTGGTGATTCCTAGCGCGTGTTTGGAACGTATGGCAACGATGACCGAACTAATGAAGGGTCAAGAAACATTGAAGGAGGAAATCAAGATTCTGATGAACCAGATGAGTTGGGTCTTGGAAACCTTGCAAGCCTTGATGAAGAGGGAAGGGCACCCTGTGACAACCAAGGAAGTCATCACTCCACATTCATCCAATGTTCCCCCACACCAAGAGCATTTCCATGAGGAAACTTCTCATCTACCAGCGTTTGGTTCTCCCTCTAGATACCATCATCATCATTTGGCTGCCAAGATAGCACATCAACATCCTTTGGTTGTTTCTCCTCATAGTCGTCAAAATCAAAGCAGGAACAAGAGGAAGAATCATAACAAGAGGAACAAAGCTCTCGATAAGCCAATTCTTGTGCCACTTAGTAAGCTTTACTGGCCTCTAATTCAAAATTAGTTGGTGACTTCTCGACCTCTCACTTCTGTACTGGGGCCATGGCACAGTGCAAATGTAACATGTGAATTCCATAAAGGTGATGAAGGACATGATCTAGATACTTGTTTGGCGTTGAAAGCTTTGGTGCAAGAGTTGATCCATGATCAGAGCTTGATCTTGGAGGAAGACCATCCAGAGATTGAATGTGGATACCTTACCGGAACAATGGGGCATCCCGTTGAGGAGTGCAAAGATTTCAAACTCAGATTGCTAAGTTTGTTTGAGTTACTGAAACCGTAAGAAGGAATGCCAGATGCCGATGTCTTGATTTCCGAGCCAGATGACAAAGGACCTATGAGACCTCTCAAGGTTTTGTACCACAAGGAACAAGTCATCGATGATGGAAGTGACCCACTTTCTGGACCTGGAAATTGAAGCATACATCAAGTTTGTTGAAGTCAATTCCCTAAAAGCTGGCTATCTTTTGGTTGTTTCAGTATTTTCTGTTGTAATTTCTTTGCATGTTGATTTTATATTTGCTTGTAAGCATTGTTGTTTTTTGAATTGGTAAGATTAATGAAATGTTTATGCATCTTTTGAATCAATCCATTGGTATTCACTCATTTTCTTTCATTGTTATTATAAAAAGAAAAAGATATATTTTCCCCATCCACTTATATTTATCAAACAGTTGTTTTAACAAAGATTGGGAGGAGAATGATGAAAACCAGATGCCTGAAATTGTTATGGTATGCTTTCAATTAAGAACCTTGCTGATGATGTAAGGCATTATTTCAAATCCCTAAACACTGGAGAAATAAGGAAGTTATTCCCTTGTCAACCCCTTCGAGACTAGAAGTTGGAGTTTCTTTCTATACAAAAACCCACAATCTTAACCTTGGGATGGGTAGTTCTCAGTTAACTTGGTTGTGCATTCATGCAAGACACCTTTCATATAAAGGTTGCATTGACAAGTTTTCCTTCGCACACAGCAAGCAAGTGTCGAAGAAGTCTTTCAAGCCAAAAAGTTGATGATGGTTCATCGTAATCATTAAGCCTAACAATTACATTCCTTCTAAAAAAAAAAGAAAATAAAAATCAAAAGAAATAGCCCGCTAAGTCAGAACCTGTGAAGGAGACTTAGGCAAAACTGGGGCATCCCGCTGACTATAAGCTTCAAAAGAAACAGTTCAGGCAAAGTTAGGGATAATAAAAGAGGAGATCTTTAAATCCTTACCCTGAAAGTCCTCAATAACCAACAACAACTAAATGTTATAAGGAAGGAGTGACTGCCATTTGAAGAGTCCCTTGACTTCTGAACCATCATCATCACTATCATCAGTACAATTCCCAACCCTTGGGAACCTGAACGCATAGTCTGAGTTAATTGAGCGTAGGGCTGAAGATCATCACGAAGATTGGGTGGGTACAAATAAACTTTGAGCCTTTATCCTTTGTTTCATAAACCGTGAACCAAGCCACGTTACAACCCTTAAAAGACCTAATTGAGGTAGGGTTTGTTTTGAAAGCATACTACAACAAGGTTGTGTTAACCTGACTCCTAATGATCTTTGCTAATTATTTGTGTTAATCACCTCATCTACCGTTCTATAAATGGCTAGATCCATGTCGTTTTTTGATCATTGACTCATTCCACTATATGTCATATTAATAAATTTTGATTTCAAAAGCTTGCATGAATGTTGCATCAAAATTGCCAACTTTTAAATAAACAACACAGTTTGCAAGACAACCCAACATCAAAGGAATTCCAACAAATGCATCCAGTTAGGGAATTAGACTTGGTAAAAGAAGTCCAGTCAGGGGCAAACCAATTTAAGAATCTGTCAATCCAAATCAACCACTTCAAGGATCGGCTAATCAAAGGTTGAATCTTCTCAAGACTCAGACTAGAGCGAACTGTCATAAAGAGCACAATGAGCCCGCTCTCCAAAGGTCAATCAATCAAAATTAAACCATCCCATTAATTGGTCAATTAGGGGCCAACCACTTCAAAGTTCAAAATATTGGGGAAAGCCATCATGAGGTCATCTCATGGCAAGTTGTTTCCCAACTCCTTTCAAGGTGACAACTTCAAGGGCCCACTAACAGGGGCGAGGTTAAGCCACAAAGGGGCACGTTGCTTAAAGCCTTTACTAAGCAGGGGCAAACTATTTCCCATTCATTACTGGTGTTGTTTGACGGAATCTAATTGTTATAGGTATGCAAAGCCCAGTCGTCACTGGCTCCCTTGTTTAAGTTGCTTCCCAATTGTTGCTCTTACAGTCTGACTATCCCTAAGAGACAAGTTCAAAGACTCTGTTGTGCACAATACAGTCGACCTGGGGCATTTACGTCGAGATTTGATAAATCTCTCTGAGAATTTGAAGAAACTAGAGCATTGTTATGCCAAGTTTTCTGTAAAATCCTCTTGAGGTGACGTCTTCTCATAAACCATGTGATGTGGGGAGTTTAAGAATTGAAGATTGTGGTTGTCCCCCATGCAGCTTTTTTAGTGTAGAACTAAGTGTTCTCTTAAGCAAGTGTGTTCTTGCGACCTACCTACACGTATCCCCAATGGGTCTCTATGTAACACCCCACTTTCCCATTTTAGAAAATATACAAAGTTCTATGAAAATAATCAGAGTTTTACCACTAAAAGTAGGATGCCACATTCATAAAACCAACATCAAAACTCTTTTCATTAAATGAAATAAAACAGTGGAAAATAGTTTATTTATTCATTTCACGGCCACATGCCAACAACTACGAAAAACTCCACTTAAACTCGTGGTCCAACATAAATTCAAACAAATGAAAGATACGTAACAAAATTCAAAACAAAATGACAATCAGTAAAATCCCCAAGATTCTCGTGTTACGTATCAGAGCGACTCCTACGACTCAAACAAGCAACACACACTCCAAGCAACCTAAGTACCTGGATTATCTGTACTTTCGAAGAAGCACAGACACAACAACAACAAAGGGGTGAGAACCACATTCAATATTAAACGGTGAATAATACATATTAGAAGGTAGTTACTCACGTATATCATACAAACATACAGTCACGACCTACTGTCACATTCAATCACCAACCAATCAATAAAGTAATAATGCAATGCGACTCGACACAGACACAATGCATGTGGTACCAACATCACCATGGTTCATTCAATCGAACTCGGATAAATCACATACACCCCTACTTGGCAATTATTTATCCCACCACACTCCTCTAGGGAGTTCGGATGAATCACATACACTCCTCCTGAGCAATTATTCATCCCACCAACACCATGAAATGCACAATAACGACTATGCATACAACACACATGTATAATAAAATTACACATTCTCACGATCCTCCTGGTCACACATAAAATAATCATTCACCACAACACAAATTACACACAAAACACATGTATAATAATCAGTTATGCATTTACACGATCCTCCTGATCACACGTAAGCCATACGCTTACCGTAATTCACACTGGAATTACCTCACCTACAACACTGCATCATCACACACAAATTATGCACAAGAAACTATCATCAAGTAAAATATACGATCCTCATTGATCCCAAGTGCGTCATACACTCACCGTTAATTCACCAAGAATTACCTCTGCTACCCCAAGACTGCTCGCACCTCACACAAACGACGCCACACAAACACATTCTACACGCCTCACAAGGTACTCGTCCACTAATTAGCTAATTACTAATTAATTCACCAAAATTATTAAATTAATTATTTTCGTCACCAACTCTATACTTCTCAACTTCTGACATCTATTCCCAACCTCTCAAACCAAAAGAAACCGATTCCGACGCGAAAACGGGAAAGAAATCGCGAAACGGTAAAATTCTGCACACTCGCTGGCAATACGCGTATTGCCCTGGGCCATACGCGTATTGCCCAGCTCCCTCGCCCATTCCTACGCGTACCAGACGCGTAAGGCCTCCTGCCTCGCCTTGCCATACGCGTATTGCCCGACCTCATACGCGTATGGGCAGAGAGCTATTCTCCTTCACAAATTCCTTTCTCAGATCTGGATACGCGTATAGCTACTCCATACGCGTATTGCCAAGCCACCATATGCGTATCCTTACGCGTATGGGAAAAAGGCCGTGCCAAAACCTCCTTGTGGCCTCCCCGTACGTGTAATGCCTCCAATCCTGCCTAGCCGTACATGTAACACCTTCCCCATTATGCGTAAGGCCAGATCTATTACGCAAACCTATTTTCTCCACACCAGTCTGAGTTCTTGCTACAAGATTTTCACTTTTTCACTCCAAAACAGTCCTAAAATTAGTTCTACATCAATTTTATGTTCTATTATTCATCCTACATCTTTCTCTTAACATTACTAAATCAGATTGTGGTCTAAATACATCCACTAAACCTGAATCAAAACCAACTCTGCAACGTTCACATTCAAACAACAATAACAACATCAAGATGATAGACAAAAATCAAAAGTTCAGTGATTCATTCCACATCATAATCATCACAGATTCACATATACATCTTACAATCATATGACAACATACATTCAAACGAATTCCTACGGGGTTAAGGACTCCCCACTACCCTCACATGATTAATTCACCAATATTAAACCCGTTCTCCCCCCTTACCTCGAATTCCTGATTAATTCCTGCGAAAATCTGATGGAGATGATAGCCATAGCTCACCCTTGTTCTTCCTCCCTTGGTTTTTCTCTTTTTCTCTCCAAAATTCTGATATGACTAAACCCCCACTAATTTCACTAATCTTCCTTTAATTACTAAACTACCCTTATTATTTCATATCAGTCCATTATCTAATCATTCACATTAGATTTTATTTTACTAATAATATTAATAATAATAATAATAGTCATAACAATAATAATATGAAATATACTATTAATAATAATAATAATAATAATAATAATAATAATAATAATGATAAGTTCCATATTACTATTAATGGACACACCCCACACCTTATCACTATTAACATTACCCCCTTCGTACTCAAACACCCCCTAAACAAGGCCAAACAATTGAAAATAAAACACGACGATTAAATAATTAAAAATGGGGTGTTACACTCTACCCCAGGTAACTCTGACATGTTTGGGTGATTCCCTAATGAGTATCTACTTTAAGTGGTTATGACAACTCCCCGGTGAGTATCCACTTCCAACAGTTGTGACAGGTTTGATGCAACGCTCCCCAGTTGGTGACCTAGGAATTCCTGGTGAATTTTCTTGGCTTCATACTTCTTCAGAGAAGGGGATGCTTATTTCATCCATCAGTGAATGTCTTACAAACTCCACTCTTCTCCAGCAAAGTGAATGTTCATTCCTTTCCCCATGGAGTTTCAACTTAGACAACTACAACCACGACTTTGGTCCGAGCTTCCCCAATGAGGTGGATATTTATTTTATCCCCTATGACGTCTCTAATCATGAGTGATCCCTTCCTAGTGAACATTTCTCTTCCAACAAGGAAATCAGATTCATGATGGCAATCCCTCAGGTGAAGTCAAAATGTTATATCCCCGAGTGGAATACTCATTTCCCAGAGAAGGTTGAAAACTTGAAGTAGGACTGTGGTTCCACATGTGGTTTCCTATTCATCTCTTGCTATATGTTTCCATCTTGCTAAGGTTGGCCGAGTATCCCCGTCGAGATGTTTATTTCATCTCCAGTTTACTTCTCCTTGTTTGTTTTGTCAGCATAAGCATAAGCATGACATACATACGTTCATACAAATATACATGGTATATGAGCATGTTTGCTACCTTGATGTCTTTTGTTCGTTTACTTTGGTCGTGTTTATCACCAAGAACCTGGTTTATCCCCTCTCTCCAGTAGAGTCGTTAACCTTAAGTAGAAAGTGCACATCCTTTCTAGTTCCCCACTGAGATTGATCCTCGGGGAAGATTGGTTGCTTTAGTTATCGGTTCCATGTTTGGATAAGATGAATCCCCAGTTGAGTTCATTCCTCAATGGGTAGAGACTCGTTTGACTGTTTCTCTCTAGCTTGTTCCTAGATTGAACTTTGATCTCTGGCAATTATGCTTTTGAATCTCTCTAGGTTGTTGAACCTAGATTGAGCGTGCATTTATTTTGCACTTTGCCTCCCAAGAAGAATCTATTTATAGATCCCCATTGAAGAAAAAATCCCATTCTCCAACAGTGTTGTTGTAACATCCCTTGGAATCTACGTCCAAACAACAAGTGGCAACCTCTTTATTTGAGTAGCTTGTTTTGTTCTCAAATTTTCTATTCGGATGGCAAATGACAGTCTCTTTCCAAGACAGTTTGTCTATCCCCAACAAGTCATCAAGATTATCAACTCTTCTTCCATCAAGTGGTACTCCCCTGGAAGTCTGTCAAAGGAGTCTTGTTGAATACCTTACACGTGGTTTCTCTTTATTTTAGATATCCCTTTACAAGGATTTTACTACAATTGGTAATGATTCTCATTTCTCCCAACAAGTCTGTTACTCGATTTGCTTCTATCAAATGGCATCTCTCCGAGAAGTTTGATGAAGATCCTGATGATTTTTCTCTTTATTTGAGAAGACATATTTGCAAATCAACCGGCTTGCATCTCTTTTGAGGTCCCCGATGAAGCTTCCTAATCTCCAGTAAGGTTATGAATTCCCACTGAAGTCATGAATTTCCAGTGAAATTCCAAAGTATAATTGTGGCTGGCATTCCCTGTTGAGATCCAATTGTCATTGTTATCTAAAGTCCAGTTGTTACTGGCATTGTTTGTAAAATCCAATTGTTACTGGTGGTGGTAATCTTTTGTTCCCCCGAGAAGTCTTAAGGTTGCAGAAGCACTTTTAGACCATTTCAACAAAAGTCCCCATTGAAACATAAACTGACAACACTCTTGGATTGATTCTTTGGTCATGTGTGATTATCAAGATTGAAGAGAATCTCCCCAGTGTCCACCATGTGATACATATTTATCGATGTTGAGGATTTGTCCCCATTAGGATCATCCTTTGTTCCCCATTGAAGTTTTCCTTTTTTCTCCAGTAAGCTGCCTTGGCTTCAAACCTCCCCAACTGAAGTGGATGTGTATTCCCCAGTGAATTTTGGACTCCTCTATTCCCCGGTGTTTTCCTACGACTAATTGTCTTCCCCAGCAAAGCGGATATGTTCATCTATTCCCCATGAGTTTACAAACTCCACGTCTCTCCGCAGAATCTGCGTTTGCATATCATGATCATTCACATCATGCTCAATCATGCGAATATGGCCTCAACCCAGGTCATTGTTGTTGGATATAGCCCTTTGATCCCAAGTCTAGTTGTTGTTGATGTCTTATTAAAAATTCCTGCGTGTTACCAATATTCTTGAAAGCCCAATTATTGTTGGCATTCATGTTGAAAATCCAATTGCTGTTGGTATTGCTTTTTTGGTTATCACCAATATATCCCCTTGAAGCCCAGTAGTTGCTGGCATTCATGTTGAAAACCCAATTGTTGTTGGTATCATTGTTAAAGTCCAGTTGTTGCTAGCATCAATCCGTTGGAAGCTGGTCATGATACCTTTGCTTGTGGCTTAAGTCCAATTGTTTTGGCACATATAGAAGAGTTTAATTACCATGTATTTTTCATGACGTTTCCTGAAGATCCCATTAGATCTCTTCATTTTAAGGATTTTCCAGAGGCTTGGATGTTTATTCTTGTTTGAAAACTCCAGCATTGTTTGGTTTGATCCTATTGTTATGAGGATCCTACCTTATCCTTGTTTGATCCTATCGCTATGAGGGTCCTGTTTTGTTTAATCCTATTGCTATGAGGATTTTGTCTTGTTTTACATGATCTTATCGCTATGAGGGTCCTGTTTTGTTCAATCCTATTATTATGAGGATTTTGTCTTGTTTTGCACAATCCTATTGTTATGAGGATCCTATTTTGTCTACTATTCTAGAGTGTCACCCGGTCATGTTTGAACCCGTTGATTAATCACTATGGATATTCCCCAGTGGAGACCATCTTTCTGGTTCTACTCCCAATGAGGATATTTTCTTCTAGAGTGTCATCCGATCATGTCTGAACCTGTTGATCAATCACTTTAGATGTCCTCAGTTTATTTTTATCCCCAGTGGAGACCATCTTTTTGGTTCTACTCCAGTGAGGATGTTTTCTGCTAGAGTGTCACCTGGTCATATTTGAACCCGATGATCAATCACTCTGGATATTCCCCAATAGAGACCATCTTTCTGGTTCTACTCCAGTGACAATTTTTTCTTCTAGAGTGTCATCCGGTCATGTTTGAACCCGTTGATCAATCACTATGAATATTTCCTAGTGGAGACCATCTTTCCGGTTCTACTCCCAGCAAGGATCTTTTATTCTAGAGTGTCATCCAGGCATGCCTAAACCTGTTGATCAATCACTTTAGATAGCCCTAGTTTATTTTTGTTCCCTAGTGTAGACCATCTTTCTGGTTCTACCTCCAGTGAGGATCTTTTCTTCTAGAGAGTCATCTGATCATGTCTGAACCTGTTGATCAATTACTTTAGATAGCTCCGGTTTATTTTTGTTCCCCAGTGGAGACCATCTTTCTGGTTCTACTCACAGTGAGGATCTTTTCTTCTAGAGTGTCATCCGGTCATGTCTAAACCTGTTGATCAATCACTTTAGATAGCCCCGGTTTTTTTTGTTCCCCAGTGGAGACCATCTTTCTGGTTCTACTCCCAGTGAGGATCTTTTCTTCTAGAGTGTCATCCGGTCATGCCTGAACCTGTTGATCAATCATTTTAGATAGCCCCGGTTTATTTTTGTTCCCCAGTGGAGACCATCTTTCTGGTTCTACCCCCTGTGAGGATCTTTTTCTTTTAAAGTGCCACACGGTCATGTCTGAACCTGTTGATCAATCACTTTAGATATCCCTAGTTTGCTTCAGTTTCCCCAATTTTGTTGTCACCCCCAATGAGTTGTTACCTGCTGTTGTTGACTTTACCCTTTTGTTTTCATTCTTGTCTGCATCTTGAATTTATCATTCAATCATGAAACATCATACTAGAGTTCATTGCCTGTTAAACTTTGTCCCAAAATTGCATAGATTAGTTTCTTTTGTCCACAACATAGCATTCCATTGCATCTAGTGGCAAAATTTTTGGTTTTTCTATATTTAAATACCTTTTATCCTGATTTCATGAGGATTGTCATCGTTCATGCTATCCGGTAAAATTATTTAAATAGGGGCAACTGTCATACCCCAAATTTTACCCATAGATTCGTTGATCATTTGCATATCATTTTAGGTCAATCATTCATGCATAACTAACCAAATTATCCGACATTGTTTTGTTTTGTTTCCTGTGGATTAGGCTTTGCTTTAAAAGGCTCAAAGGATTGATCAGTCAAGGTTTTGGATGGATCATCAACTAATCAAGTTCTAATACACTCAAGAGACCTCTCTCCATCAAATATCAAGTGCAAAGTGGCCTCACTACAAGTTCTTCAAGGTTCAAATTCACATGGCCATGAAATTAGGGTTTTTCAACTAAAGTCAACTGCATCCTTAACTTTTGATCAAGACATGATCTCAAGCCTTGATGCATGATTCAAGACATTCAAATACACCCTTGAAGTCCATCCATGGTGCTCAAATAGATCAGGAGATTGATTTCATTGAAGATCTAGAAGTGGAAATTCATCTGATACACAAGTCATTGACTGCAAAGTCAAACCGTTGACATTAGGTTTTTTTGATCAAATATGAACTTCTCAAGTCAAATTCCATGAAAGTATGTTTAATGATTGAGTTTGATCAAGAAAAATCAAGATAATTGAGGTTACTTGCAAAAAGGGTAACAAGGAAGAAATTGGAAATTTCTTTAAGTTATGAAAAAACCCTAATTTGGTGCTGACTTGCCAAGGCCATAACATCCAATCTAGACATCCATTTTCTTTGATCCAAAGATCAATTTGAAGAGCTCATTCCATACTACAACTTTGTCAATGAGGAGGAATTCCAAAAAAATGCATAGATTTCAAATTATGATAGCATGAAGTTGAGAAAAATAAGATTTTGAGATTCCATACTTAGAAGTTTTTCTAAGTGTTGAAGTTCAACTTAGAGGGTGAGTTTTCAAGACCATTTTTCTCATGGTTCTAGGCTCCAATTCAAATTTCTTTCAACATGAAATTCGTTAAGCATTCTTCAAGCTTTCCATTGATGCCAAGAACTCCTTAATTGGATCAATACATCTCAAGTTATGGCATTTCAAAGTTAGGGTTTCCATGTTGACAAAATTCATGACTTCGTGGAATTTTTCTAAGTTACTTTGGATATTTTTTGGACATGGCTTCAAAGCTAGTTTTACAACCTTCCAAGCCTTATTTCAATTTGTTTTCAACATGAGTAATGTTCCTTGATCTTCATAATTTCCATTGAGCTCAAGATCTCACCAAATGGACCAATTTTTCTCAAGTTAAAATTGCATAAAGTTGGCTACATGGACTTGTATTTATGCATGTCATATTGTTCATGTTGGAACATATTAAATCCCTTTTTCATGCAGCAACCTTGTGCCTCCAATTCCCACGCATTGTTCACTCTTGTGCATCACAAAACATTGCCCTAACTAGCTAAACATACACATGTACCTCATACACCAATTTGAAATATTTTTGCCAAAAAGAGGAAAACACCAAAGTGTACAAAACTTGCACACCAAGAATGTCTCTCCACTCTCTCATTCTGACCCTCATGCCACTCACCAAAACCACAAAAAACAACCGCAAACCATAACAGCTCGTACCATTTTCACCTCACCCTCATTTTTCAAAGTTTTTCAAAATCACCAACCAAGCATTTTAACCATTGTCATTCTTATTTTAACCTCACTAAACCCTCATATAAATGCTAAAAACTCTAGCAAGTAACAACACAACTTCATTACTACTCAAAATCAGAACAAAGATTCTCTCTCTTTCTAAAAAAATTCTCTCATTCGAATATCATATTCCAAGGCTTATTTCTTCATTTCCTTGCCATGTCCATCATCCACAAAGCTTTTAGAGTCAAAGGGAGGAGTTTGGTGAAGCTTTTGGAGCAAGAACAGAAACTACAAAGCTCTCACGTGGGTAACATTTTCTTCAACTTTTTTCTCACTCTTTAATGCCTTTTTGAACCCATGTTTGTTGCATTTGAGGTCTTGTATTGATGAAGATCATGTTTGTATTGTTGTTGTTCTAGTTTGTTGAAGTTACATAATGTGCATCAAATATTCGTGTTCATTTTTCATAGCCCTAGAGTGTTCAAAAGCAAAAAAAACATCATATTTGAGATGAACATGAAAAATCGTGTGGGATAGGTTTTGTTTCGGCTTTTTGATGTCGTTTTCAGACGACTCCGGTGGCCGTCGTCGGAGAACACGACCAGAGCCCTAGCTCTGGCGTCTGGTGGCTCACGTGGCATGTTGAATTCCATGTTTGAGCTTCTGACTTCCATTGTTCCAATGTATATTGCTTGCTCATTTGTCTCTTTTACTTGAATTTAAGGTTTGCTCCCTCTTACGAATGATATTGATTGATGCATGCCTAGTTGTTTGTTCATGTTTTGAATGTGATACTTGTTGAACCCTCTTGATATCATGAGGTTGTTTATGAGTTGAAA
This sequence comes from Lathyrus tuberosus, assembly GCA_022829125.1. Classification (NCBI taxonomy): domain Eukaryota; kingdom Viridiplantae; phylum Streptophyta; class Magnoliopsida; order Fabales; family Fabaceae; genus Lathyrus; species Lathyrus tuberosus. The sequence goes on from JALAZF010000016.1 coordinate 3,281,959, forward strand.
TGTTTGGTTATACTACTACCCCATCTTGGTTTCTTGCCTTCATCTCAATGTTTGAAACATCTTTTACTTGTTTCTTGTAAACTTGTTGACAAGTGTGTGATTGATGATGTGATGCATGTTTCATGTTCTTGTGATCATTTCTTAATCTTTTGAGTGTGTTGAACATGTTGTGGTGTAGCTACTGACTTGTATGAGTTCTCATCTTATTTTGTTCATTTTGTCTTTTTATGCTAAATAATGAAGTTTGGTTATCGCTTTAAGACGTGAATGCTTGTGCACCACTTGTTTGTCTTTGTCCTTAACATGTTACATGCCTAATTGGTGACATGATGCTTTACCTCATGAGTTGATTAGTTGCTTTAATATTTTCTTTCCATATGTTGCCATTCATTCATAATCTTAGCTTTAATACTTGAGGCTTTTCTCTGTGCTCATTTGATATTATCTTTGCTTGTGCCTAAATCCAAAGGAAAGGATCATTTATGTTGACTTCATGTCATAGTTAGGATAGTTTAGCCCTACCTTACCTTTCCCATATGACCTTGTTAGAGTCATTTCCCCTCTTTAACTTTAGACTTAGTGTAGAGTTTGTCAACTCTATGTAGGTGCTTTTGCTATGAGCACTTACTTCCCCTTTTGACCTTGTTAGAGTCACTAGTCTTTCAACTTAGACTTAGGATAGAGTTTGTAAACTCTATGTAAGTGTTGTTGTTATAAACACTTACCTTCCCCTTGGAACCTTGATCACTATCAAGTATTCTTCACCCGTAGTTAGGTGAACTACGAATGCTCTGATTTCATCCTTGTTAGGATACGTAGGCACAAGACCGCGGAGTCTTGGCCAGCATACTTAGGAAACCTTTAGGTCTTTCCCCATAGACATTTCTCAATAAAAAATAATAATATAACACAATTACGACAAGAGGTTCCTAAAGAATACTATAGATACTTAGGGTGCTAATACCTTCCCTTAGTATAACCAACCCCTGAACCTTAGATCTCTTAGCATTGTTATTACATTGCGCAATTAGGGCATTCTTCAATCTTTTCCCCTTCCTTTGGATAAATTAAAGTTCAGTGGTGAACTTTAAAGATTTGTGATTCAAGTTAATTCAATAGCTTGATATCCTATTCTCACCACAACAAAAATGGCGACTTCACTAGGGATTCATTCCCCTAAGAGGGTTAAACCTATCTTGTTTGCATTTGTGTTATTTTTGCTTGCTTGTATACTTGTATATTTGTATATGTTTGTATTACTTGGGTTTTTCTGCTTGCAGGGTTGTGACCTTTGTGTGGTGAGATAAGTCCTATACCCGAACTTAAGCGCACTTATGATAGGATGGGTGGTATAGTCAAGGAGACTTTGAGGGAGTAATCCTGAAGAAATTGACTTGAGATCCCCAGCTCAGTGGAGGCCCTCTAAAGGGTAGTATTTCTTGAACGAGTAATCGTGAATGCATTACTACTTTCGACCTAAGAGCCCATGAAATGGAGGCCCGTAGTTACCTCTTACCCACTTGGTCTTTTTAGGACGTAGTGCAGTGACTATGAGGGTGTAAACCCGAAGTAGTTGATAGGCGATACTACACTCAAATGAGATTCTCTTGAGAATATTATTGATTTCCAAGTAATTGGTGTGTTGATAATATCTAAAAGATGGGTGAATGACTTTGGGAACCTCTTAGAACCTTGTTCCGCAGGTGCAAAAACGCATAGTACATACCTTTGGGATGGGTAGACCATGACTCCATGCTCGTGATCTCAAAACCTAAATCCCATGCTCGGATCAAAGACAAAACGAAAAGACAGGAGATGAGGGAGAGGAATCGATTGCATAAAGAAGGGAGAAAACTCAAAAGCTTATTTATTTTACTCACCGGAATAAACCTCGATCCTGTAGGTTGATTTTCTCGCATTGCCTCACTTATTAAATCGATTGATGTTTGATGCTTATCTAGGGTCTCAAATTTGTTTTTTTCTGTTATGGATGTCATTGATAAGGTTTAGGGTATTTTGTTTGTAATCCTTATATATATATATATATATATATATATATATATATATGTGTGTATGTGTGTGTGTGTGAACATATGTATATGTGTGTTTGTGCATACATCCATCCATATATTCATGCATTCATGAATAACCCTTTGGTTTCAAGGAACTCAGTTGTTCATTTCTTTGCAAAAAATCAATAGAGATCATGGATTATGAAATGAAACTTTTCGGTTTTTTCCAAAATGTTTGCAACTTACTTTTGAGTTCCTTGAAACCATTAAGCTTGCATTTGAATTGCATGCACATGTCATCACATTTGCATCTCATTTGCATTTCTCAGACATAAAACTCATCCATCCTCTTCAACTCTCTCAGCTCGAGTGGTGCCATACGATACGGAGAAATGAATATTGGGGCCGTCCCATGCATTAGATCAATATAGAATTCCACTTCCCTTTGAAAGGTTGAGGTCTAGGCCTAAACTGATGACTTGGTCTTCCCTGGTCCTTCTAACCAACCGTATACTGATCCATTTCTTATAGAACTTTCTTCAAACTATTCTCAGCCACATAACATTGCCTTAGTAATTCAGCATAAGTAGTGAACTTCCTTTGAGACACACTATGAGAGATTTCACCCCTTAAACCAAATATAAACTGATTAATCTTCCACTTCTTATTTGGTGCATACACAACCTGCCTAGAATAAGCCGACATATCTTCAAAATTTTCAGCATACACAGCTACTGACATAACTCCCTGTCTAAGTTGCTAAAACTCAAACTTTTTATGAGTCCTCAAAGTGCTAGGAAAATACTTCTCCAGAAAAGTAGTCTTAAAATGTTCTCAATCCTTTGGTACTCCTTAAATAGTCATAAGAGTTGAAGCATTTTCCCACCACCTCACAGCAGGACCCTCATCAAGTGAGAAGAAAACACAAGCTTATTCTCTTCACTACAGCTTACTATCTAGAAAATTTTCTCTATACTGGTCACCTACTCATGAGCCTTTATAGGATCTAACCCGCCATGAAATTCAGGGGGATTCATGCGAAAGAAATCTATGAAACTACCACCTGCAGCTTCTTGTGGAACCACTTGAAGGTGAAGGCCACCATTCAACTGTTGCATCATCTGCTGCATGAATTGGTTTTGTTGCTCTGTATCTGTTGCACAAATTGAGGCCACCGAACACCTTCACTACCACTTGGTGGTTCTGAATTTGAATTTCGAGTTCTGGGTCTACCACGACCATTGCGTCTTCTAGCCATAATCCTTAACGTTATGATGCAGTGTTTTCGCAAGTATACGAATCGCGTTAGAGTAATATAAAAGATTATCGATCCCATAGAGACCAAACGTCAATCTATCGGTTTCTATTGTTACGATGTTTATCTAAGGCAAATCAATCAGGAGTTCGTGAGTGCACAGTAAAAGCGAAGTAAAGTACGAAGATATAAAATTCAATTTAAAACAACAAGCCTGAATGTAATTCACACAGTCGGATAGTATTCCAAATGCTTGTAAATAGAACCACTTATGGGGTAATGTTTTCTACTTATGAAAAGAACTAATTTAATGGGAACTGTCGCTTTCGCGTATTCAGAACCGAGTTTATCCCTTAATCGAACCCTCTTATTGTCACTTATAAAAATGCGCGCATTGCGTTAAAGTAATAAACCTATTTTTAAGAAATATAGTTTCTTGACTCAGTTGAAAAGTATTTTGACTTGGAACTTTTAACAAAAAGAGGTTCATGCGAACCGGACTTTAAACCCATAAACGCGTCCAAAAATAGTTTTAAAATTGTTTTTCTAAAGTATTAAAAACTCCTACTTAACTAGACAAAGCGCTTTCACTTCCTTTGAACAGTTAAGACTAACCAAGTTTAACCAAAGGTTGGACGGATTTCGATCTTACCCAACAGAAATAAAGTGCAGAAAACTTGTGTTAAAAATTAGAATAACCTATAAGCATTTCTATAGACACCTTGTATGGAATACTACTTTAACTATGATCCTTACATTCTAACCTTTAAAATTTAGTCGGACATGGAAATGTAAATAGACATGTTGAAATAGATCATGTTAAAGTAGATTCTTTTTAAGTAAATAGTGCGGGAAAGTAAATAGTGCGAGAAAATAAATGGTGCGGGAAAGTAAATAGTGCGAGAAATAAATAGTGCAAGAAAATAAATAGTGCGAGAAAATAAATGGTGCGGGAAAGTAAATAGTGCAAGAAAGTAAATAGTGCGGGAAAGTAAATAGTACGAGAAAGTAAATAGTGCGAGAAAATAAATGGTGCGAGAAAATAAATAGTGCGAGAAAATAAATGGTGCGGGAAAGTAAATAGTGCGAGAAAGTAAATTGTTCAAGAAAATAAATGGTGCGGGAAAGTAAATAGTGCGAGAAAGTAAATAGTGCGAGAAAATAAATGGTGCGAGAAAATAAATGGTGCGAGAAAGTAAATAGAAACCTGCTCCAAATCGGAGGCTTTAAATCTGGTACAACTGGAAATAAATGACTGGAAATGAAAATGGCGGCAGGATTAACTTCTACCAGAGTGCTCCAAACTCGATCAAACAGTGTGATAACTCCCCGATGTGAGAAGTTTATCACTTTACAATACTGTAAATATATGGCTTGAGTTCTGAAACTAAGCTTGGATGAAGAAAAAGGATCAAGGACTCGTCTATTTATAGCCTAGGAAAAACTATGGAAAGACCAAAGTGCCCCCAACTTCTTTTGGGAGGGAAACCATACGACAAAGGTGGCGCCCGCCACCCCCTCATGGCGCCCGCCATGTGAACCAAGGGAAAAAGAAGTGGAGATCGTGGCAGTTGACAGCAGTTGACTCCTATCCAAGTCATGGCCTACCCTATGGCGCCCACCATGGTGGATGCCATGTGTACAATTTCCTCAAAAACTGGTTTTCTTGCTCGTTTTTCTTCATTTCTTCACGAGGAGCTCTGGGAATACAAAGAACCTGAAAACAAAACAAAACACAAGCATAACACAAGAAAATAGCAATAAAATCCTAAGAAACATGTGCAATCCGAGTCAAATACGTAGTGTGATTCAATGTTATCAAATTCTCCCACACTTAGACCTTTGCTTGTCCTCAAGCAAAACACTTTATTGCTCATGACAGAAAAAGGTGGTATCAACGAATGATTTGGGCTAAAAGGGCTTCTAAGTTCAAACTAGGATGAAGTGATAGGTACTAACTAAGTGAACCAAGGATATCATAATGACACTTTTCCGCAGACACGGACATAAACTTCGTTCCTATACAAACCAATCCATACTACCCCACTGTACCTAGGCCTACCTTTTGCATCTATTTTGGGTCCTCTTCATTCCGGTGCAATCACATTAAGCCCGTTATCCGTACATACTCATAGTAAAGTGACCGGTTAGTGATTCTGATCTCAAGCATGGGGCTCTGGTACACAAACTGGTGTAACCCCTTTTATTGACCCAATTGTAGTTGTGGGGGATCGGATTGTAACCCGCCCTACCAAGTCCAGCACCAGATACCTCTGAACCAACCAACAATGGGCAAATTTTATTCTCTTTTTATTATTATTATTATTATTTTTTAAATATTTTTACAACTTTTTGGGTTAAATGACCTTGTGAGGGTTACCTATACCCGAGTTGCATTTTTATGAAGCACAACATACAGATCATTCACTTATATTCATCGGTCCCTTACGTAGAGCATGCTTAGGCCGGAGCTGACTGCTAGGATAAACTACTAAGGACCTACTCTAAAAAGATAATTAAGGCCATGGTATATGGGGTATCAGGGTCGATTCCTATAATCACGAAGCCTATGGTGTTAAAACGATACCGATGTTTCAAAAAAGTTTTCCCAAGTCATCCGCATCCTAACTCAAACCCGTCTCAAAGCCCAAAATTTCAGAACAATACACTTTCTTTTGTCAAAATATTTTTTTTGGTAAGGTTAAGGAAATGGGGAAATAGGGATACACTACACAGATGACTCGTCAAGCACATGCATATTCTAAAAACAAACTAAAAACAAGATAAATAAACTAGAAAGCAATAAAAAAGTAAAAGGAAAGAAAATTCAAGTAAAACAGATAAAGTCTCCTCCCACACTTAAATCGAACATTGTCCCCAATGTTTCGAAATAAGATAGGGAAAGAGTAACCTGGAAGTCCTATGGCATGCTACTGGTACTGTCGCCACCGTGCGGTGAGCACCTAGGATGACGAGATCTGCTGCGGCGACGATCGCTCTGAGAAGCTGCGAACTTGTCAAATCTGGTGGTCAAAGCAGCCTGAGATTGCATGATACTTTGAATGGAATGGTCTGTCTGCTGCTGTGACTCTTGCATGAATCTCATGTTGTCAGTCAGTTGCTGCTGGATGGCAGCAAGCAAGCCATCATGCCTTTCTTCTCTGGCCAGCTGGTCGCGCCACATCTGCTCAGTAATATAGAAACCAGGAGCTGTACCTGCAGAAGGGTGAGAAGAAGACGGTGCAGTGGGTGCAGGTGATACATGGTGGGGTGACATATAATGATCGGGAGACTACTCTCGCTGGTCATACTCGTCATCAGTCTCGTTCCCATCCCCAGTAGGAACATTAGGAGGCAGTGGACCCGTAACAGGTGGAGCATCTAAATCATAGGTCCAGTTTCTCTCTACACGTACATCAGTACGTCTAGTGCACGACAAAATAACAGATGGGATAGTCACTCCATAGATCATGAGTTCAAAGCCTCCCTCTCTCCTTACCTTACACAATTTCATATCTTTTAGAAATTTTAAATTAATTGTGCAGGGAGGAAGAGGTGCCAAGGTGGCTATCTCAGTGTCGAGGTTTAGAGCCCTAGCAATAGACGTAATCAAACCTCCAAAAGAAATGGTCCATGTACTCTTAATAGAAGCAGTCGTGTGAGCAATCATAAAAGGAACCAAATTAATCCTCCTATTTGTGAGGTACCCTTGCAAAAACAGAAGTTTTTTTGGCATTCACTTTGTTTGGATTCACCCGGCCAAAAATAGTACAAGCCAACATATAACGAAAAACACGGATGGCCGGGTTATGGATAATGTGAGATAACTGGGTGGACGGATCAGGGATTCCTCCACCTGTAATATCGCTCAAGAACTTGTCGATATCTCAACTCATAAAGTATCCCATAGGTAAATCAAGAATGGCATCAGGGGAAGTCTGGAAACCTAGCAAATCGCTAAACCCCTTATGGGTAAAAGAGTACTCTGTCCCAAACAGTCTAAAAATGACGCTACCGTCCTGACCAACATATGGCTCATGGCTAAATGAACTGAGGAACTCCAGGGTGAGGTTTCTGTAGGTCGAATGCATGTCATCAGCATACTCATCCCACTGGAGCTGGCTACATAGAAACCTTATACTGGGCTCGATGCCTAAGGCATCCATGCAAGCCTGGTCAGGGTAACGGGTAGGCTCCATGGGGCGCTGATAAAGGACTAAATAACATTGTCTCTGTGTGTCATCTCTGAAAGCGACGTGCATGTCGTCGAAGGTCTGCATTCTGAAAAGAAGGGTTAGAGAATGGGACCTGAAAACATAAACATTATAAAAGGTCAGTCTATACAAACAAACTAATAACAAAATGTAAGACATGAAAAGTAATAAATATAAAATAAAAAATAAAGAAAAATAAAGAAAACCGTGGGTTGCCTCCCATGCAGCGCTTGTTTAACATCGTTAGCTTGATGAGTAGAACTCATGTAGCTGAAGTAGGTAGTGGTGGATCGATCAGAGTGCGGCTAGAGTAGTCAATGGGAATGCCACCTCCTTCGTAGTGTTTTAACCTCTGCCCATTTATAATGAATGGACTACAAGAATGGTTCTTGATCTCAACTGCTTTGGATTTTAGGACTTTAGAAACTTCGAAAGGACCTGTCCATCTTGAACGAAGCTTGCCAGGAAAAAGTCGCAACCTGGAATTAAAGAGGAGAACAGGATCTCCTATATTGAAATATTTCTTTATAATTCTTTTATCATGCCAAGCTTTGGTTCTTTCTTTATATATTATGGCATTTTCATAGGCAGACTGGCGGAGTTCTTCTAGTTTATGAATGTCAAGGATGCGCTTTTCACCAGCAGTCAAATAATCTAAGTTTAAGGTTTTAATGGCCCAATAGGCCTTGTGTTCTAACTCAAAGGGTAGGTGACAGGACTTTCCATAGACCAATTGGTAAGGAGTTGTTCCAATAGGGGTTTTAAAGGCAGTTCTGTAGGCCCATAGTGCTTCTTGTAGCTTCTGAGACCAATCTTTTCTAGTTATTGAAACAATTTTCTATAAGATTTGTTTAATCTCCCTATTAGATACCTCTACTTGGCCGCTAGTTTGTGGATGGTAAGGTGTTGCTACTCTATGCTTAACTCCATATTTGCTTAAAAGTTTATCAAAAATCCTTGATATGAAGTGCGATCCACCATCGCTTATAACAAGACGGGGTACTCCGAATCTAGGGAATATATAATTCTTAAACAGCTTAATCACTACTCGTGTGTCGTTTGCGGGTGAGGCTATAGCTTTAATCCATTTAGACACGTAGTCAACAGCTACTAAGATATATTTATTTCCTAATGAGGATAGAAATGGTCCCATAAAATCGATACCCCAAACATCGAAAAGTTCTACTTCCTGAATGTTCCTTAAAGGCATTTCGTCACGTCTGGAGGTGTTCCCAGTGCGCTGGCACCAGTCACATTTGACTATATAAGCATGAACATCACGCCACATTGTGGGCCAGAAAAGGCCAGCTTGAAGAATTTTAGCGTGTGTTTTGGAGGTGCTAGCATGTCCTCCGTAGGATGCAGAGTGACAGTATACTATGATATTTCTTACCTCTTCTTCTGGAACGCAACGACGAAAAATACCGTCTGTACCTCTTTTGAAAAGAAGTGACTCGTCCCAATAAAATTGTCTTACATCGTTAAGGAACTTCTTTTTCTGTTGATAGTTAAGGTTAGGAGGTATGATATCAGCAGCTAGGTAATTAACAAAATCAGCGTACCAAGGTATGCCACTTACCGCCAAAGATTTTTCAGGGTTCTTATAAGGATCTATGTTATTTTCTTCAATGGTTTCTATCTTAGTTATTAACCTGTCATAGGCAAAATCATCATTTATAGGCACTATATTTGGTTTCAGGTACTCAAGCCTAGAAAGGTGATCAGCAACTACATTTTCTGTGCCTTTCTTGTCTCGAATATCTAGATCAAACTCCTACAATAAAAGGATCCATCAAAGTAACCTAGGTTTGGCATCTTTCTTGCTTAATAGGTAACTAATAGCAGCGTGGTCTGTGTAAACTATAATTTTAGCTCCTACCAGATAAGATCGAAATTTGTCCATAGCAAAAACCAGGGCAAGGAGTTCTTTTTTAGTGGTTGCATAGTTAAGCTGAGCACCATCTAGGGTTCTACTAGCATAATAAATTACATGTAATTTCTTATCCTTTCTTTGACCTAGAACAGCTCCTACAGCGTAATCGCTAGCATCGCACATGATTTCGAAAGGTTCGGCCCAATCTGGGGGTTGCATAATGGGTGCTGAAATTAGCGCTTGTTTCAAAAGGTTAAATGCTTTAATGCATTTTTCATCAAAATTAAATTCGACATCTTTCATTAGGAGGCCAGTTAAAGGTTTGGTTATTTTAGAGAGATCCTTGATAAAACGCCGGTAGAAACCAGCATGTCCAAGAAAACTTCAGACTTCTCTAATGGTCTTAGGGGGTTTTAGGTTTTCTATTACCTCTATCTTGGCTCTATCTACTTCAATACCCCTTTCAGAGACTATGTGTCCTAAAACTATACCTTCGGTAACCATAAAGTGACATTTCTCTCAGTTTATCACCAGGTTTACATCCACACATCTTTTCAGGATTTTCTCAAGGTTAACGAGACAGTTTTTGAAATCAAATCTGTATACCGAGAAATCATCCATGAATACTTCCATAATTCCATCAAGGTAATCAGCGAAGATTGACATCATGCAACGCTGGAAGGTAGCTGGAGCATTACAGAGGCCGAAAGGCATTCGTCTATAGGCAAAGGTTCCATAAGGGCATATGAAGGTTGTTTTTTCTTGATCTTCTGGGTGAATAGGAATTTGGAAGAATCCCGAATATCCATCAAGATAACAAAAATAGGAGTGTCTGGCTAAACGTTCCAGCATTTGGTCTATAAATGGTAAAGGGAAATGATTCTTCCTAGTTGCTTTGTTTAATTTTCTGTAATCTATGCACATACGCCATCCTCCTTCTATCCGTTTTGCTACATGTTCGCCTTTCTCGTTTTGCACGACTGTGATGCCTCCCTTTTTAGGTACTATATGCACATGGCTCACCCACTTACTATCTGAGATTTAATAAATTATACCTGCTTCCAGTAACTTAAGAACTTCCTTCTTAACAACATCACTCATTATAGGTGTCGCTCCAAGGATTTTCATCCAGGTACAAACGCGAGAGTGGCGCGGAAAAACAGAGTCGCCAGCCGTGTAAATTTATCCCAAGAGAGGGAAAGGGAACACCGCATAAACCTTAGGAGGGGGGAAAGGAATGGTCATCGCAACCATAACCTGGGTTCGGGAGTCGGTTACGCGAGGGGAAGGTGCTAGCACCCCACGCGTCCATCGTACTAGATGGGATCCACGCTTGTTGTCTATTCTAAGGGTGAGTTATACTATCATCTAGGGCTGTACTAAATGGAGAAGGGAAGACAAAGACCGACTCGGTAGGACGTCGACGTCCTAGGCCTACGTACCCCCTTGTGCAATGGGGAATTCAGAGTCAACGTAGTTCGGACCAAGTTCTTTTTGTGTTTTTTATGAGCGACGTTAAGCTCGCGTCCGACAGTTAGGGTCGATACCTGTTTGCGTCTCAGACGGAAGGTAACGTGCCCTTTTTGAAAATAGCCTTTAGTTTGACAATCCCGAAGGACAAAAAGGTTTGAAGTTTGTTTGTATTTTTTAGGACAGAAGTGGCTTAAGTTAGTTCCTAAGTTGCATTGCACCAAAGTCTAGGGCACAGGGGCGAATACTTAACGCATCGTCCCAAGACATAACGCTCACTAAGCACTCTAGAAAGATGAGAGGAAGCCCCTCATTTCTCATTCCCCATACTTAAGGCTCGTGCGCAATACACCTTATTGTTATTAAGTGTTTTAAAGAAATTTGAGATGAGAAGAGAGAAGACACAAGGGTAACTCTAAGGGGGACTATGAATCCTAAAGTTATCATGCATGGGTGACCTACGGTTAGTGAGGTTCAACCTAAACCCTAAAGAAAGAAGATGAGGGAAGGAAAAAGTAAGGGTGACCATGGATACTTATCCATACCCTTAAAGAACTTACCTTAGACCCTGCATAAAAGATTAGTACAGAATAGACATAAGTAAGAGAGATGAGGTGAATGAAAATTAAACAATGGCAAACAACAATGATTATCATCCAAACATGAATCAAAGAAACAAAGAAACAGCCCCAAAGCAAATGGCACAAGTGCCTTTTCAAACAGATAATCATACAAGGTCAAAGATGCGCCTGCAAGAAAATCTCAAGTGAAAACAAATTAGATAATTAGAAAAATGACTCCTAAAATTACCAAATTAAACATTAAGGTTCCTCAACCAGAGGCAAACAACATATCAAAAATCCCTGCAAAAAATCAAGATATTAGTCATTCAAATAATTAGGCAGAGTTCAGGTGGGAATTAGGGCTCAGTGTGCCAAAGGGAAGGACCTAAATGCAACATGAAATAAATTTAAAAATGAAAGGAAAATATTTTTATGCACTTTAGAATGTTAATGAATGAATGCAAAAGGAACGGATCAAAAATGTTTTGTAGATGAGGAGAATTAAAATGAAGAAATTTAAGTATGCATTATATGGATAATTCTAAAAGAAAATAGGCTAAATAATTAATTTAAATGACAAAAATAAAATTTGTGAAAATTTTATAAAATGATAAGAATGGTGTATGAATTTTGTGATGATTTTTAGATGCAAGATGGTATTTTTAAAATTAAAATATGAAATATAATAACTAAAATAAAATAAAATGAAATAAAAGAGATGGGGGTGCAGGGAGTAGAAAAAGCACGTTGACATGATGGTTGGGCCAGAGGATAGGGGGTGCGAATAGTGAGCCCATGCGTTAAGTCCATCTGAAAATAAAAATAAAAAAATGCCTGGGGGTGCAGAGAGTAAAAAAAACCACGTTGAAATGATGGTTGGGCTAAGGGGGGGGGGGTGCGTATAGTAACCCAACCCATCAGCAAAAAAAATAAAACAAAAAAGACCACCGTGGGGTGCCATGTGACTGGCACATGCGCATTTTAATGCGCTGTCTTGATCCTGCTCGCACGATTCATCAAACGGCCCAGGGTTAGTCAATGCAATAGAAAGTAAGCAAAAGGGAATAACGTAATTGGGTGTGCATGGTAACTACTGTGGGTGAATAAACACCTGATCATTAATTTTAATTCAAAAAAAAAAATAAAAAGAGAATGAGGTGGCACGATGATAGCCCCACGATGCAGCCAGTGGACGGCTGTGATTGCTTCTTCCCCAAATCACCATTCGCCGGACTGAACCAAGAGCCACCGCCGGAGTTAGGGTTCCGGCCCCCTACTCCGGCCACCTGCAATCAAAACCACACCAAAACGCACGTACGAATATACTATTCCAACCAGAAAAATGTCAGAATCCAAATATGCAATCAAAAATTTCAAATGACCAACGTATAATAAAAAACGCATGAAATTATGTTAGGGCACAAAACTTTAAATCAACATTCAAAGCAATACATGCATCCATATTCAAAAATAAATAGATCAGGGTGATCACCATTCATCACACGTCAATATTCATATAAAAAATTGGAGTTTTAAGAGCATGAAAAAACCTCTCAACCTGAGGTGAAGCAACTCCAATCCTTGCATTTGGCTGCGAATGGTGGTTGGGCCGTGCTCTAGAAATTACCAGGAAGAGACTTGTGGAAGAAATTTTTGCAAAAACCTTGTGGATCGTGAGTTTGAATAAAAAAATCCTCTTTTAGGGTTTTCTTGAGAACTCCTCCAACTTCACGTGCATGAATCCTAATCAATGCATGGATGGGTTTATAAAGACTAGGGTTTGCCTCTGAATATGAATTGGGCTTGGGTAATCCATTGTTTAATGATTTTTTGAATAATTTTGGAATTTTGCATTATGTGGAATATACCTCTCTTCATGCATGTTCACTTAAAAATTCCATGATGGATCATTTGCATTTGGATTGATAATTACACCCCTATGGAACTTGGGCTTTGAAACTTTTTTTATTCATGACTTTTGAATAATTTGACATTTTTGAATAATGGGAAGAAAGTGAATAATAAACCATGGAATTTCTTCATTCTTAGGCCCAAAATAAACCTCAAGGAAAGTCTTTTAATATTGGAAAGTGGCATGAAACAATGGAATTGGTTATAGGTCATTATGCCCAAAGTTGTGAAAATGGCACCATGAAAAACCCTAAAAACCACTTTGCCTTCTTTTGACCATAAGTTGAGTTTCACAAATGATATGGAGACCCACTAGTACTTGTTGGAAAGAGGAGAAAAAGATATTCAACTTTCATGTTGGAGAAAAATTCATTTGAAGCTTTCTTGATGGTGAAAAGTCAAGTTGAATGCAGTGCAGGAACTTGCCCAAAAAGGAAACTTTTCATTATAGGTCACTTTCCAAATTTAGAAACTTTGCACCAACTCCTGATTCCTGATAAATAGGTATGAAACTTGAACCTTGGAGACCATATGAGGATGTGAGACCTTCAAAACCTTGGAGAGAACCTCAAAATTCCACAGTTGACTTCTCCTCTCACTATTGACTTTTATCCAATTCAACTGATTTTCAATCCATTGGCCAATTGAACTTCTCCTGACCCAAACTGATGGACACCCTCCCATCCCTAGGTATTTAGGGACCCAAGGAGTACCATGGAATCAAGTCTTGCCCAAAAAATCAGAAATAAACTGACTTTATAGCAAACCCTAGTTGTGGTACCCTCAGTCTAGGAGGAAATAACACAGTCTCCAAATCCAAATTCCTCTGAATATGATGTGCATCCTCTCCAACAAAGATAAGATATGCCATTTGATGATGATAAAAACCCAAGGAGCTTGCCCATTGGAGCAATAAACCCAAGAATCTCAAAACCCTAATCTATGCACTGGTTAGGAGAGGATGATCCACCTGAGCTCTCTTGGACAATACCAGGACTCTTGCTTAACCCTCTGAAGCACTGCCTCAGGCACCTTGAACCCATGCTAGGAACCAATGATATGCACACATGATAATGCAAAATGCAATGCAACATAAGCCAGTTAGTAATAAAGTAAGGAGAGCAAATTTTGGGGTGCAACAGTTGCCCCTATTCAATCAACTTGGTCCTGAAGGTATGATAGCAACGGCTCTCAGACATTCCAGGGTACACGGGGATTGAATACCAAAAGAGCCCCAGAAATTTGCCTATGGTAAGAATAACGAGAAAGAGTGTGCTGAAAAATAAGGAATATGACCTCGACCATATCCACAAGGAAAGAACAAATACGACCTCAATCATACCCAAAAGACGAATACAACCTCAAAGGAAGACTGACCTCAATCACTCTGTCCATAAAGAAAATACGAATACGACCTCGATCACACCCACAAAACGAATACAACCTCAATTGCATCCTCAAAGGAAGACCGACCTCAATCACTCTACCCACAAAGAAAACACGAACACGACCTCAATCGCACCCACAAAACGAATACAACCTCAATTGCATCCTCAAAGGAAGACTAACCTCAATCACTCTACCCTCAAAGAAAACACGAACACGACCTCAATCGCACCCACAAAACAAATACAACCTCAATTGCATCCTCAAAGGAAGACTGACCTGAATCACTCTACCCTCAAAGAAAATAGGAATACGACCCCGATCACACCCACAAAACGAATACAACCTCAATTATACCCGCAACGGAAGACTGACCTCAATCACTCTACCCACAAAGAAAACACGAATACGAATACAACCTCAATTGCATCCTCAAAGGAAGACTGACCTCAATCACTCTACCCTCAAAGAAAATAGGAATACGACCTCGATCACACCCACAAAACGAATACAACCTCAATTATACCCGCAAAGGAAGACTGACCTCAATCACTCTACCCACAAAGAAAACACGAATACGAATACAACCTCAATTGCATCCACAAAAACGAATACAACCTCAATTATATCCGCAAAGGAAGACTGACCTCAATCACTCTGCCCACAAAGAAAATACGAATACGACCTCGATCGCACCCACAAAACGAATACAACCTCAATTATACCCGCAAAGAAAACACGAATACGACCTCAATCGCATCCACAAAACGAATACAACCTCAATTGTACCCACAAAGGAAGACTGACCTCAATCACTTTACCCGCAAAGAAAACACGAATACGACCTCGATCGCATCCACAAAACGAATACAACCTCAATTGTACCCACAAAGGAAGACTGACCTCAATCACTCTACCCACAAAGAAAACACGAATACGACCTCAATCGCATCCACAAAACGAATACAACCTCAGTTGTACCCTCAAAGGAAGACTGACCTCAATCACTCTGCCCACAAAGAAAATACGAATACGACCTCGATCGCACCCACAAAACGAATACAACCTCAATTATACCTGCAAAGAAAAGACGAATACGACCTCTATCGCATCCACAAAACGAATACAACCTCAATTGTACCCACAAAGGAAGACTGACCTCAATCACTCTACCCGCAAAGAAAACACAAATACGACCTTGATCGCATCCACAAAACGAATACAACCTCAATTGTACCCTCAAAGGAAGACTGGCCTCAATCACTCTACCCGCAAAGAAAACACGAATACGACCTCGATCGCATCCACAAAACGAATACAACCTCAATTGTACCCTCAAAGGAAGACTGACCTCAATCACTCTACCCGCAAAGAAAAGACGAATACGACCTCGATCGCATCCACAAAACGAATACAACCTCAATTGTACCCGCAAAGGATAACCAACATAAAGTGGACTTCACTAGGGATAACGTGAAACAAGACTCACAAAAGAAAAAGGCCAAAATGAGGCAAACACAGACAAACTTCTAACGAACTCCTGATCCACAGATAAGGTGACTCCGTTGGGGAAGGTGAAATCTAAATAAAAGACTCTGCCGGGGAGCACAAGTATGAGGAAAGCATCCCTCGAAAATCTCCTGAGTTATGCCATCTCTGCTGAGAAAGAGAACTGGCAAGGAATGTATCAAACCTGGCTTATGCTTTGGAATGCAAATGTTTGAATTTTGCCTTAATGCTCCATACGACATGGAAATGCTACGCGCTTGAGGATGCAATGCAAATGCTTATGATATGCAAGATGGGTCCCTCCAACAAAATAAATGCCGGAGAGGAAAGATCCATTCATCTGGGGATGACAAAAATAAATTGTCCTCTGAATCTAGGAACTCTGCTGAGAAGTGTCGACTCTTCAGATCAACAACATCTGCTGGGGATGAAGTCCCGAAAGAACTACCGGTGGCCACACCTGTCTTTTACTGAAAGTAACATCGAAAACCTGAGATTTCTCCTCTGCCGGGGGAGTTGAGAATGAGTGCTAATAACAGAACCAGAAGTTTGTTACTGAAGATTGCCAATAACAACTGGCTCAGACCTGCTGGGGGATACCAACCCATAATACCATCCTGCTTGGGGGATACTTCTGAACTTAACCTACTGAAGGGAAGAGTACCCTTACCCCCACCTTGTTGGGGATTAGAATATGACATTATTGGCGAAAGTACACTTCTTGACTGGATGGGGGAAGTGAAAACCCTTATTCTGTGGGGAGATAACGTCTTGATTCGGAGAAAATACTTTCCAAGTCTTCTGCTGGGGGAAGTCTGCTCTGCTGAGGAAAGCTTGTCCTGCTGGGGAAGGAGCAATCTCGATGCTGGGGAGAGCCAACTGCTGGGGATGTACATTTTGTTGCCCTGCAACCTGACTTGCCTTTATGGTCATAAGCAGCTCTTTGAACTTTTCATCTCAAGAGGATTTTACAGAAGATCGGGTGTTCGCACTGCCCCAGGGTCTTCAAACTCTTGGAGAAATTTATCATGTCTCGACATAACTGCCCCAGTCTTCGTAATCCAAGAAGTACATTACCTCGCAAGGGATTGTAATGACTCGAAAATACTTTGCTTTAGTATCTTGAACCTTGAGGAGATGTTTTCAATTAACCATTTTCAGGAGTGGATGATCTCCCATGCTCTAGGGGTGGCCTGCCCCACTATGGGCTTTGAAGTGACTTTGCCCCTGATCCTAGAATGAATGCCCTAGAATAGCTGAATTTGGGAGAGTTTTCTCGACGTGACTGCCCCAGATTGGCTACATCTTAACACGACTTACTGGGGGAGAGCCCACTCTACACTGAGTCTCTTGGCAGCATGCCCTTTGACATGATTATCTTTCAGAATTTTCAAGCATCTCAACTTGGTAGGATCAAGCTTCTTGACTGACGTTCACTGTGTAAGCTGCCATTGATGTTTAGGCACATGTATGCCAACAGAACGAGTTATTTATGAGAATGATAATCCTAATGCAACACTCATGTTAACCTTGAAGTCTTTATTGAAAAAGCGTCGCCGAGCCTCGTGAATGAATCACTTGCTGGGATGCGACCTTGATTTTGAGTGGCAAAACAATGCGCACATGCAATACCAACAAATCTTATTAGCACAACTCATAGGAGTCAGGAACGCTATCCTGTTGAAGTACGCTTTCAGAATAAACCCTGTTTCAATTAGGACTTCTAAGGGTTGTAACGTGGTCTGGTTCATGGTTTCAGAAAAAAGATTTATGGCTCAAAATTTATCGGTGCCCACCCACTCTTCGTGATGTTCTCCAATCCTATGTTCAGTTAATCTGACCCAAACGCTCATCTCTCAAAAGGATTATGATCTTTAAGGAACCCATGCAACTAATAATTTGACACCTAAGGAGGCTTTGGAGTGACAGTCACCCCTTTTTACCTTTTGTGTCTGTAATCACACGAATTTGTTCTTATCGAGGATTTTCTTTTGTAATGCTTTTTCGCCTTTTCTTTCTTTTGCCTTTTTGATCCCTAATTTTTGCCTGGCTCTTTTGAGTTTTTTCGATTTTGAAGTCCAGCGGGATGCCCTAACTTTTGCCTAAGTCGCTTCGACTTAGCGGGCTTTTCTCTTTTCTTTCTTTTTATATCCCTCTTTTGAACAAAGCGTGTGACACTGGTTGTCTTACTTGCTTGACAGGGTTGTGACTGCCTCACTCCTTAGTTGTTGATGGATGACCATTGTGGTTTAACCTCTTTCTAGCGAAATGGGAGGTAATGGATCCTCGGATGCACACTCTCCTTGGAATTTGAACGCTCGGTCAAACTAATTGACGCCTACCCTGCCCCTGGGTTAATTATGAGGGTTTTTTCATACGAAGGAAACTCCTACTTCAAGGCTCAAAGGGGTTAACGAGGGTCTATCTCCCTTATATCTCCAGTTTTTTATGGATTTGAAACAGTGCCTGTACATCCTCAACAGGGTTCTATCCAAAAGCGTACCATTAGAAACCTGCGTTCTTATTTCGTCATTCTCCCTCAAGAGTTCTAAACAAAGAAAATTGGTATTGCAGTGCATAAAAAAAAATATTTAAGAGTGAATACGAATGGATTACTTCAAGGAAAACATACTCATTGCATTAATATCATCATAAAAAAAACAAACAAGTCTTGCATACATACGATGCTTTAACAAGAAATAAAAACTACAAATGAAAATGCAAGTAAAGAAGCTGAAGATTGCCATTGCTGAGGAAGCTTAATTCTGTCTGGACGTACTAGCAGACTGTGTGTTCATTTGAGAAAGGAGGCTTTCATTGATGTACATATCATCTTCAGTGAATACAATGATCTTTGAGTCTACCAGGTCTTGTACCTTGTGCCTGAATACATTACACTCATCAATTGTGTGCCCAAACATTTCCGAGTGGAACTCGCACCTAGCAGTCATGTCATAATCCGGAGGAATTGGGTACGGTATTGTCGCGGTACCCCTTGTTTGAATCAGAGACTTCTTGAGCAGACGCATAAACAATTGACTATAAGGGATAGGAACAGGATCAAATATCCTCTTGGGCCCTCTTGGTCTTGGTTGCCCCTGCTGCCGAAAATTCTGCTGTCGGTGCTGATTTGGGCGCCTCCCCTGCGCTTGTACTTTCCTTTCCGCATTAGGCTGAGGTACAAACAAGGGTTGCTGATGTAGAGCTTCTGCAGCAAAAGGTTGTGGAGAAAGTCCATGACCTGAGGTGGATCCTTTGGCAAAGGAGGGAGTTCTCAGTCCCTTGGCAACACTGGGAGTAACATCACTCTGTTTACCAGTGCCAACTGATGTAAACTCGATTGTCCCTGAATCAATGAGCTCTTGGACTTTGTACTTGAGCATCTTACAGTCTTCAACATTATGACCAGGTGCCCCTGAATGGAATTCACACCTATCATGAACATTGGAACCCATACGAAACTTGGTGTGTGGAGGTCCCGCAGCAATCAATTCAATTAGTTGAAACTTGAGCAAGTGCTGAAGCAACTGAGCGTATGGTATCGGAATCTGATCAAACTTCTTATCAAGCTTCTCTGGATTAAGACCCTCAAGAAATAGTTGTTGATGAAAAAGCTCTGACGGGGGAGAGG
Organism: Lathyrus tuberosus; assembly: GCA_022829125.1. NCBI lineage: Eukaryota > Viridiplantae > Streptophyta > Magnoliopsida > Fabales > Fabaceae > Lathyrus > Lathyrus tuberosus. The sequence continues at coordinate 3,301,783 of JALAZF010000016.1, forward strand.
ATCCACGAGGTAATCCATGGTCTAGAGGAGACCCCAAAGAGATGGGAGGAATGAGAACCTCTGCTGTGGAAGCGGGCACTTGACTGTCTTCCTTCTTCAACACCCAATTCAAAATTTCCATGATCAAACCCATCTGAGTCTTCATCTGATTGATCTCGTCCCTCATCATTTTCTGCTCCTGGAGCATGTCTTCCCCAAATTGCCCCATCTGGCTTCGCATTTCCCTCAACTCAGCTTGAACTCGTTCCATGATCAACTCTGCAATTCTGAGATTATAACAAGATAAGAACACCGGAGATAAACACCTGTCATGCAAAATGGTTATGCAAAATGATTATGAATATGCAAATGCAAATGGACGTGTTTGAAAGTTCACAATGCGATCCACCCCTTGAATCCGATTTAATAACGAGATATAATGGAACTTCTGCTCATATAATAAGAAAACCAGAGAAAAGTCAATCGTCAACAATCACAAATCCGAGATAACGAGTCTGAATATAAAAACCATAGGTCCCAACCAACAAGCCTGGTGGTGATCCAAATACAATAAGAGAGAAAAAGAAAACTATGGCATATCATCAAAGTTCACAAGTGTCAATCCCCCCCATCCATTATGCTTTCTGCACCACTCTTGAATCTCCTTGAACAACTTTCTGGTATCGGGATGCTTCGGCCTCTGAATTAGCCCTTGAATGAGAAGGTCTCTCCTGTGTATGATCCCATCCAAGTATCGGCAATGTAGCTCCCAAGCGTCTTCTCCAGTAGCACCATCTATGCTAGGACCCTCATGCCTAGGTTTCTTCACTTCAGCTTGGACTTTCAGTTCTTCCATGGAGTCTATGGCTTCCTTGAGTCGATCTTCGACTACTTGTCTCTTGAATATCCCTGATAAGATCTCGGCGTCTTTCTTCTTGAGCGTCGACCTCAACTGATCAATCTTAGCTATGTAGTCGTCTTCCTTTCTCTTATTCTCAGCCATGGCAGTTTCTTGGTGATCATTGAACCTGTGAATCTTCAACAAAGCCTTGCCTAATTCCTCCTCCTTGGACCTGAGAACACTACTGATACCATCCAAAGCTTGTTTCATTCTTTCTCTGGATGCGACCATGTCGGCAAGCTCTTTTTCTGCTTTAGCAAGGAGCTCTGTCTTCAACTTGGCGGTATGAACAGCTTCACCCCGCTCATGCTTCCACTGATAAATCTCTCTCTTTAGCTCACTATTTTCTTCCCGCAACCTTTCCTTTTCAGCCCATAATTTGTTATACTTCTCCAACTCAACGGTGGTAGGAGGCTCGATCACCAAAGGATACAAAGGTGGTTCCACCGGGAATGGAAGAAGCTCCTCTTCTGCTCTCTTCTTAATCCACTCTTTATAGGGAGGGAAAGCCCGATTGTTACTTTTCCCAAATGGAATCTTACCCTTCTTAGTCACCTGTTTCCAAGCATTCACAACTTTCCTTATCAACCCTTGATCCTCAATACCATTGAAGAATAAGGATTCTCGGACATCTCGCTCTTCGGGTGGATTCTTCAAAGGATAGCCAAACTGTCTGATAGCTAGGGAGGGATTATAATTAATTCCACCTTTCCTCCCTATCAAGGGAACATTAGGGAATTCTCCGCATTTGCAAATAATCTCCATTCCTAGCAAGTCACGATTAATCCAAACGATGTTATCAGCAGTCAAGCCCATAACCCTCTTAGACCACTTCAGAGAATCTTTTGTATCAACGAAAGCACCAGATTCAGGGAGACGACTCAAAAACCAAGTAGCTAAGAGTGGTGCACAGCAACTTACAGTTTTCCCACGCCTATTCTCATTCTTATAGTGAATTGAATGGTACACATCACCTAGCAAGGTAGGTATGGGATTCTTCGAAATAAAGATTCTGACGGCATGCATATCCACCAGATCAGGAATATTCAGAAACAAAACAATCCCATAGATACACATAGCTAGGATAGCTTGGAAAGCAGTCCAGTTCTTCTCTTTGACATGTATGCAGACTTGATCAAACAGGAACTTCAATAGGAAACCCTTAACCCCTTGTTTTTCTTCAACATTACTGTTCAGGACGGATTCACTAATATGAAGAGCCACATCCATTTATTTCATACCGGGGTGTTCCTTAGAAAAGAAAACTATATCATGACTAATAGGAATTCCCAAAATAAATGAGAATTCCTCCAACGTCAAACTCAAGATGTAATCTGGAAAAGTGAAGCAACGCAGAGACGGATCGTAAAACTGAAGAAGTGTGTGAATGGCATCCTTCTCATACATGGAGATGTTATAGAAAAATTTCAGAAGTCTTCCATACCTTCCACTGAACTCTGTACGAACTCCGGAACCAGCCATATTAATCAGTTTGTGAATCAGTGTCAAAGTCGGTTCTGGGAACGAATAGGCAACAGTCTTCTTTCTCTGAACATCCATACTGAAGCGACCTCAGAAAACCGGAATCAAGGGTAAGATGCAAGCCCTGAAAAATTTCAAACACGTTAGAATGCAAGAAAAATGATATGCTCATGCAAACATGGGGTCAAGGCACACTGCTGGATGTGCTGTGCTGTTAGCTAAACGAGAAACCAGAAAACCAGAACTCTGAACCACTGAGGAACCAAAATAATCAGACGTTGATGAGAAATCCAGAAAAATAGGGTAGGTTGAAGGTTTCGGTTACCTGCAAACCTGCAAACGCCCATCCCCTCTCACATGTGGGTACTAGGATGTTCAATATCCCGGGCTCTCAGGTCGAGAAATGATGATACGTTCACCATTTCTGGTATGGCATCATCATCAATCGAGGAGGCCTCAACTGATTCTCCAAAGCGGAAGGTCCTCAGCTTTGGCACTGAGGTCGAGAAACAATAGTACATTCATCCCTCGGGGTACAGTACTAAAGTCAATCGAGGAGTGCCTCCACTGATTCTCTTCAAAACGTAGGGGCCATCCTATGCGAGTTCCAAAGCGGGCCCTCGGGTGCGAATGGGTTTGCCACAGGATGTGGTCTGCCACTGTCCCCGCTAAAGAGGGATGTTTCATCTAAGGTCCTCAATGATCAGTCACCAGAGTCGACAGCTCTCTAGATCAACACCCCAACATGCGCAAGACACACACGTTAGAATGCATCCTAAGATAGCCTCGTCTGGTTGTGAATTTCGTGAACACACAACGTACCAAGCGGGCACGTAGGTCCCACTACTTTCCACTCTAGTCCTAGGGTATTCTCAAGCCTTGGTATTGGGCTTAGCTCTCGGTCCCACCCAACCTACAAAACAAAGACAGCCAGCACAACACAGCAGCATGACAGTAATAAAAAATGAAATGCAGACAATGCGGTAAAAATAAAAAATAAGAATAAAATACAACACATAAAGCAAATCAAAACAAAACACCCAAAGAGAATAAGCAAGCGCTAGGATTGACTCGCTTAGGGATGGACCAGCATAGGTCAACCAGATCCCCAGCAGAGTCGCCAGCTGTCGCTCCCAGGATTTTCATCCAGGTACAAACGCGAGAATGGCGCGGAAAAACAGAGTCGCCAGCCGTGTAAATTTATCCCAAGAGAGGGAAAGGGAACACCGCATAAACCTTAGGAGGGGGGAAAGGAATGGTCATCGCAACCATAACCTGGGTTCGGGAGTTGGTTACGCGGGGGGAAGGTGCTAGCACCCCACGCATCCATCGTACTCGATGGGATCCACGCTTGTTGTCTATTCTAAGGGTGAGTTATACTATCATCTAGGGCTGTACTAAACGGAGAAGGGAAGACAAAGACCGACTCGGTAGGACGTCGACGTCCTAGGCCTACGTACCCCCCTTGTGCAATGGGGAATTCAGAGTCAACGTAGTTCAGACCAAGTTCTTTTTGTGTTTTTTATGAGCGACGTTAAGCTCGTGTCCGGCAGTTAGGGTCGATGCCTGTTTGCGTCTCAGACGGAAGGTAACGTGCCCTTTTTGAAAATAGCCTTTAGTTTGACAATCCCGAAGGACAAAAAGGTTTGAAGTTTGTTTGTATTTTTTAGGACAGAAGTGGCTTAAGTTAGTTCCTAAGTTGTATTGCACCAAAGTCTAGGGCACAGTGGCGAATACTTAACGCATCGTCCCAAGACAGGACGCTCGCTAAGCACTCTAGAAAGATGAGAGGAATCCCCTCATTTCTCATTCCCCATACTTAAGGCTCGTGCGCAATACACCTTATTGTTATTAAGTGTTTTAAAGAAATTTGAGATGAGAAGAGAGAAGACACAAGGGTAACTCTAAGGGGGACTATGAATCCTAAAGTTATCATGCATGGGTGACCTACGGTTAGTGAGGTTCAACCTAAACCCTAAAGAAAGAAGATGAGGGAAGGAAAAATTAAGGGTAACCATGGATACTTATCCATACCCTTAAAGAACTTACCTTAGACCCTGCATAAAAGATTAGTACAGAATAGACATAAGTAAGAGATATGAGGTGAATGAAAATCAAACAATGGCAAACAAAAATGATTATCATCCAAACATGAATCAAAGAAACAAAGAAACAGCCCCAAAGCAAATGGCACAAGTTCCTTTTCAAACAGATAATCATACAAGGTCAAAGATGCGCCTGCAAGAAAATCTCAAGTGAAAACAAATCAGATAATTAGAAAAATGACTCCTAAAATTCCCAAATTAAACATTAAGGTTCCTCAACCAGAGGCAAACAACATATCAAAAATCCCTGCAAAAAATCAAGATATTAGTCATTCAAATAATTAGGGAGAGTTCAGGTGGGAATTAGGGCTCAGTGTGCCAAAGGGAAGGACCTAAATGCAACATGAAATAAATTTAAAAATGAAAGGAAAATATTTTTATGCACTTAGAATGTTAATGAATGAATGCAAAAGGAACGGATCAAAAATGTTTTGTAGATGAGGAGAATTAAAATGAAGAAATTTAAGTATGCATTATATGGATAATTCTAAAAGAAAATAGGCTAAATAATTAATTTAAATGACAAAAATAAAATAAAAATAAAAAATAAAATTTGTGAAAATTTTATAAAATGATAAGAATGATGTATGAATTTTGTGATGATTTTTAGAAGCAAGATGGTATTTTTAAAATTAAAATATGAAATATAATAACTAAAATAAAATAAAATGAAATAAAAGAGATGGGGGTGCAGGGAGTAGAAAAAGCACGTTGACATGATGGTTGGGCCAGAGGATAGGGGGTGCGAATAGTGAGCCCATGCATTAAGTCCATCTGAAAATAAAAATAAAAAAATGCCTGGGGGTGCAGAGAGTAAAAAAAACCACGTTGAAATGATGGTTGGGCTAAGGGGTGGGGGGTGCGTATAGTAACCCAACCCATCAGCAAAAAAAATAAAACAAAAAAGACCACCGTGGGGTGCCATGTGACTGGCACATGCGCATTTTAATGCGCTGTCTTGATCCTGCTCGCACGATTCATCAAACGGCCCAGGGTTATTCAATGCAATAGAAAGTAAGCAAAAGGGAATAACGTAATTGGGTGTGCATGGTAACTACTGTGGGTGAATAAACACCTGATTATTAATTTTAATTCAAAAAAAAAATAAAAAGAGAATGAGGTGGCACGATGATAGCCCCACGATGCAACCAGTGGACGGCTGTGATTGCTTCTTCCCCAAATCACCATTCGCCGGACTGAACCAAGAGCCACCGCCGGAGTTAGGGTTCTGGCCCCCTACTCCGGCCACCTGCAATCAAAACCACACCAAAACGCACGTACGAATATACTATTCCAACCAGAAAAATGTCAGGAATCCAAATATGCAATCAAAAATTTCAAATGACCAACGTATAATAAAAAACGCATGAAATTATGTTAGGGCACAAAACTTTAAATCAACATTCAAAGCAATACATGCATCCATATTCAAAAATAAATAGATCAGGGTGATCACCATTCATCACACGTCAATATTCATATAAAAAATTGGAGTTTTAAGAGCATGAAAAAACCTCTCAACCTGAGATGAAGCAACTCCAATCCTTGCCTTTGGCTGCGAATGGTGGTTGGGCCGTGCTCTAGAAATTACCAGGAAGAGACTTGTGGAAGAACTTTTTGCAAAAACCTTGTGGATCGTGAGTTTGAATAAAAAAATCCTCTTTTAGGGTTTTCTTGAGAACTCCTCCAACTTCACGTGCATGAATCCTAATCAATGCATGGATGGGTTTATAAAGACTAGGGTTTGCCTCTGAATATGAATTGGGCTTGGGTAATCCATTGTTTAATGATTTTTTGAATAATTTTGGAATTTTGCATTATGTGGAATATACCTCTCTTCATGCATGTTCACTTAAAAATTCCATGATGGATCATTTGCATTTGGATTGATAATTACACCCCTATGGAACTTGGGCTTTGAAACTTTTTTGATTCATGACTTTTGAATAATTTGGCATTTTTGAATAATGGGAAGAAAGTGAATAATAAACCATGGAATTTCTTCATTCTTGGGCCCAAAATAAATCTCAAGGAAAGTATTTTAATATTGGAAAGTGGCATGAAACAATGGAATTGGTTATAGGTCATTATGCCCAAAGTTGTGAAAATGGCACCATGAAAAACCCTAAAAACCACTTTGCCTTCTTTTGACCATAAGTTGAGTTTCACAAATGATATGGAGACCCATTAGTACTTGTTGGAAAGAGGAGAAAACGATATTCAACTTTAATTTTGGAGAAAAATTCATTTGAAGCTTTCTTGATGGTGAAAAGTCAAGTTGAATGCAGTGCAGGAACTTGCCCAAAAAGGAAACTTTTCATTATAGGTCACTTTCCAAATTTAGAAACTTTGCACCAACTCCTGATTCCTGATAAATAGGTATGAAACTTGAACCTTGGAGACCATATGAGGATGTGAGACCTTGAAAACCTTGGAGAGAACCTCAAAATTCCACAGTTGACTTCTCCTCTCACTATTGACTTTTATCCAATTCAACTGATTTTCAATCCATTGGCCAATTGAACTTCTCCTGACCCAAACTGATGGACACCCTCCCATCCCTAGGTATTTAGGGACCCAAGGAGTACCATGGAATCAAGTCTTGCCCAAAAAATCAGAAATAAACTGACTTTATAGCAAACCCTAGTTGTGGTACCCTCAGTCTAGGAGGAAATAGCACAGTCTCCAAATCCAAATTCCTCTGAATATGATGTGCATCCTCTCCAATAAAGATAAGATATGCCATTTGATGATGATAAAAACCCAAGGAGCTTGCCCATTGGAGCAATAAACCCAAGAATCTCAAAACCCTAATCTATGCACTGGTTAGGAGAGGATGATCCACCTGAGCTCTCTTAGACAATACCAGGACTCTTGCTTAACCCTCTGAAGCACTGCCTCAGGCACCTTGACCCCATGCTAGGAACCAATGATATGCACACATGATAATGCAAAATGCAATGCAACATAAGCCAGTTAGTAATAAAGTAAGGAGAGCAAATTTTGGGGTGCAACAATAGGGTTTATCCTTCTCTGATGTTCTCTGGAGGGTTTCGAATCTTCCTCAAGTAAAATCCGGTGCATACACATGGATGGACTTATACCTTTCAGATAAGAGATATTATATCCTAAGCCTGAGGGATATTTCCGAAAAACATATAAGATCTGGTCTGTTTCTTCTTGGTTTAAGGTATCACTGACTATAACTGGACGGTTCATTTCCTCGTCCAAAAACTCATATCTTAGATTCTTGGGTAGTTCTTTAAGTTCTAAAGTTGGTTTCTTGGGGCATGGTATTGGATTGGGGGTAAGGGATAAACATTCGTGAAGGTTATCATCAATGTAGGGTTCCATAAATCCATCATCTTCCCTTATGAGGGTTGAAGGTAGTTTAATTGTTTCTATGGGTTATTCTTGATCTAGTTCCCTAATGCATTCATCAATGATGTCTATGGCATAACATGCGTCTCCTAATACTGGTGCCATAAGAAATTTCGACAAAATGAATTCTATCTTTTCATCACCTACCTCAAAATTCAACTTTACTCTCTTGACATCTATTATGGCTCATGCGGTTGATAAGAATGGCCTACCTAGGAGGATTGGGATGTCATCATCTTCTTTAATGTCCATGACAACGAAATCAGTAGGGATAAACAACTGACCGATCCTAACTGGGACGTCTTCTAATATGCCTACTGGATATTTGACGGATCTATCGGCTAATTGAAGAGACATCTTAGTAGGTTGCAGTTCTCCTAGTTTTAACCTTTCACAAACTGTTAGAGGCATTAAGCTCACACTAGCTCCTAAGTCTATGAAAGCTTTATCGATGATATGACTCCCCAAAATACAAGGTATGGAGAAATTTCCAGGATCTTTCTCCTTTTTGGCAAGTTTATTCTCGGAAATGGAATTGCATTCCAAAGGTTTTGGATCGTCAAGTCTATGTTTATTGGTAAGGATGTCTTTGAGGAACTTTGCATAAGATGGTATCTGGGTGATGGCTTCTGTGAAAGGGATCTCCACATGAAGTTTCTCTATGACTTTAATGAATTTCTGGTATTGGTTATTGATCTTGGTTTGTTTGAGTCTTTGTGGATAGGGTATTGGAGGTTTGTATGGCGGGGTTGGTTCATTAGTTTTATCTATAGTTTCTCCCTTATCTTGGTTTTTCTGTTCTTCAGATTCCACTGATTCCTCTACTTCTTCCGTAGCTACAACGCTTTTCTTAGAAGTTTTGGGTTTGCCCAATGCCGGGTTAAACGGTTCATCGTAAGCGGTACCACTTTGTAAGGTAATTGCATTGGCTTGTCCTCGGGGGTTTTGTTGAGGTTGTCCAGGAAATTGTCCTCCAGGTGTGGTTTCGGGAGCTTGTTTGAGAGCTACCTGAGAGATCTGGGTTTCAAGCATCTTATTATGGGTGACTATTTGGTCTACCTTGGTTCCTAACTGGGTAATCATTTCGTTTACATGAATGTTTTGGCTTAGGAATTCTTTGTTTTGCTGGGCTTGAGCTGAAATGAAATTTTCCATGATTTTTTCAAGGTTTGGCTTGGGCGGCACAACTTGCATATGTTGGTTTTGTCTCTGGGCTTGAAAACCGGGTGGTCTCGGAGGTGCAGGGTTTTGTATAGGGTTATTGTTTTTGTAGGAAAAGTTTGGGTGATTCCTCCATCCAGGGTTATAAGTGTTTGAAAATGGGTTCCCTTGGGCATAGGTAACCTGGTCTGATTTAGTTTCATTCAACAGATTGCATTTCGTTGATTGGTGTCCTTTGGTTCCACATAATTCGCATTCCGACGAGACTGCTGCTGCAGTAGCTGGGTTTCCATACATATGTTCGACCTTAAGGGCCAAAGCATCCATTTTGGCTTGCATCATGTCTATAGAACTTATCTCATGTATTCCTCCTTGGGCTTCTTTCTTCTCCACTGTTGCTTGTTTTGTTCCTCGTTGACAATGGTTTTGAGCCATATCTTCGATGAGAGTGCAAGCTTCAGTGTAAGGTTTATTCATCAGAGCGCCACAAGCGGCAGCGTCGATGGTTATCTTAGTGTTATAATGAAGTCCATTATAGAAGGTATGAATGATTAGCCATGATTCCAGGCCATGATGTGGACATATTCTCAACAGGTCTTTATATCTCTCCCAAGCTTCAAAGAGTGATTCACCTTGGTTTTGAGTGAATCTGGTTATTTGGTTTCAAAAAATAGAAGTTTTACTTGGGGGAAATATCTAGCAAGGAATACTCTCCTAAGGTCTTCCCAAGTTGTTATAGAATTGGCTGGAAGGGAATCTAACCATGTAAGGGCTTTGTCTCTGAGGGAGAAAGGAAATAGTCTTAGACGAATCGCCTCAGGAGTAGGACCATTGGTTTTAAAAGTGTCAGCTAATTGGATGAAGACTTTTAGATGTTGATTTGGGTTCTCAGAAGGGAGACCCACGAATTGGTTTTGCTGTACTAATTGTAATAGGGAGGGTTTCAGTTCGAAATTGTTAGCAGGAATATTAGGGTTTACTATACTAGAACTGGGTTCGTCATCGGATGGTTGAGCGAAATCCTTAAGGGGTCTTTGGTTACGGTCTTCGGCCATAGTTTCCTTAATTCTACGAAGTGAGAGACGTGCGTGAGCGTAATGTTCAGGTTCCGCTAAAGGATCTATAAGACTACCGGTGCTGCGAGTTCTTCGCATTGACCAGTAGGTAAAGCCTCAGTCTAGACGGTGTAACAACAGGGTACGAAATTTGACGTAATTGGTCCCTAGCAACGGCGCCAAAAACTTGATGCGGTGTTTTCGCAAGTATACGAATTGCGTCAGAGTAATATAAAAGATTATCGATCCCACAGAGACCAAACGTCAATCTATCGGTTTCTATTGTTACGATGTTTATCTAAGGCAAATCAATCGGGAGTTCGTGAGTGCACAGTAAAAGCGAACTAAAGTACAAAGATATAAAATTCAATTTAAAACAACAGGCCTGAATGTAATTCACACAGTCGGATAGTATTCTAAATGCTTGTAAATAGAACCACTTATGGGGTAATGTTTTCTACTTATGAAAAGAACTAATTTAACGGGAACTGTCGCTTTCGCGTATTCAGAACCGAGTTTATCCCTTAATCGAACCCTCTTATTGTCACTTATAAAAAGGCGCGCATTGCGTTAAAGTAATAAACCTATCTTTAAGAAATATAGTTTCTTGACTCAGTTGAAAAGTATTTTGACTTGGAACATTTAACAAAAAGAGGTTCTTGCGAACCGGACTTTAAACCCATAAACGCGTCCGAAAATAGTTTTAAAATCATTTTTCTAAAGTATTAAAAACTCCTACTTAACTAGACAAAGCGCTTTCGCTTCCTTTGAACAGTTAAGACTAACCAAGTTTAACCAAAGGTTGGACGGCTTTCGATCTTACCCAACAGAAATAAAGTGCAGAAAACTTGTGTTAAAAATCAGAATAACCCCTAAGCATTTCTATAGACACCTTGTATAGAATACTACTTTAACTATGATCCTTACATTCTAACCTTTAAAATTTAGCCGGACATGGAAATGTAAATAGACATGTTGAAATAGATCATGTTAAAGTAGATTCTTTTTAAGTAAATAGTGCGGGAAAGTAAATAGTGCGAGAAAATAAATGGTGCGGGAAAGTAAATAGTGCGAGAAAGTAAATAGTGCGGGAAAGTAAATAGTGCGAGAAAGTAAATAATGCGAGAAAATAAATGGTGCGAGAAAATAAATAGTGCGATAAAATAAATGGTGCGGGAAAGTAAATAGTGCGAGAAAGTAAATAGTGCAAGAAAATAAATGGTGCGAGAAAATAAATGGTGCGGGAAAGTAAATAGAAACCTGCTCCAAATCGGAGGCTTTAAATCTGGTACAACTGGAAATAAATGACTGGAAATGAAAATGGCGGCAGGATTAACTTCTACCAGAGTGCTCCAAACTCGATTACAGACTCGATCAAACAGTGTGATAACTCCCCAATGTGAGAAGTTTATCACTTTACAATACTGAAAATATATGGCTTGAGTTCTAAAACCAAGCTTGGATGAAGAAAAAGGATCAAGGACTCATCTATTTATAGCCTAGGAAAAACTATGGAAAGACCAAAGTGCCCCCCAACTTCTTTTGGGAGGAAAACCATACGACAAAGGTGGAGCCCGCCACCCCCTCATGGCGCCCGCCATGTGAACCAAGGGAAAAAGAAGTGGAGATCGTGGCAGTTGACAGCAGTTGACTCCTATCCAAGTCATGGCCTACCCTATGGCGCTCGCCATGGTGGATGCCATGTGTACAATTTCCTCAAAAACTGGTTTTCTTGCTCGTTTTTCTACATTTTTTCACGAGGAGCTCTGGGAATACAAAGAACCTGAAAACAAAACAAAACACAAGCATAACACAAGAAAATAGCAATAAAATCCTAATAAACATGTGCAATCTGAGTCAAATACGTAGTGTGATTCAGTGTTATCACGTCATACAAATAGAATTAAATCAACCAGGCTCAATATTATGAATATGACATCAAGAACAATGATGACAACACACATATGAGGCGGAAAGAAATAATCATATATTTCATTGCTAAGTTGAGGATTCGACCTGCTCTGATACCAATTGTAACATCCATATATAATACATGTCTACAAATACATATTATACACAACTGTAATGTTGGTACTGAAATACATAAGTGCCTAATGACAACATTATACATACTACATGCCCAAAAAGAACTACAATCATGGCATAATATATACAAGGGTTCCAAAAAAAACTAGGAACTAGATCATTATAGAATGATCTCAAAAGAGGTATCTACACAGTAGAAAAAGCCATCCAAAACATCGAACAAGCAAGGACATCAAGCTATCTTGTAGTTACCCTTCACCTGCTCAGACCTACCTGAAAAATAATCAACAAATATGAGGTGAGATAATAATCCAAGTGGGCTCCTTATATTATGGGTCCACTCGGCTCTACAAGTTCCTAATCAAAATCCTAACTCAAGTCATAAAGGAGAAAAGACTTGAGTACACAAATCTCGCAATGTATGGGAACATGTCTCTTGAGTTCATCAACTCAAACAATCACTAATCGGAAACCAATTCAAGGTATCTTTCCCGACAATCCCTACTTCTAGGGTTATAGACACGGGTCACAGATCCTTATCTTATAATTTGACATACGCATAGATTTCAGATTCTAAGGAATAACATCAACCTTAAGAATCGTCGCTTCCTATGGGACTCCAAACCCATTTCAAGCCTTTTACATGTATGGGACTCACCCCACTTTGGGATCCATGGCCTTTGGGATTCAAACCCAAGTCATTCAAGTATTGGTGCGTACATCCCAATTCTTACTCTATAAATGTATCACAACTTGGGACAACACAATCAAGGGTTTTTTCCAACTACGTGACTAGATATAACTCAAAAAGATTATATTCGACAATCACAAGGTGATCACATTCACCTTAATCACAACAACAACACATGTTCCATACAAAGCATCTCATTCTCAATTATCGCGATCATCCATCCATGATACTCACCTAGGTATCACATTGAATAGACTTCGCCGTCTAATGTTATCTAAGTAATATTCATAACCTAAGTTATCTTTCTAGTCCACTTACCTAGTTATAAATCTAGGTTTCCTCACTCATCTTCATAAGGTTTTTATACATGTTATTTCACATTCAACATGACAACAATGTTTAGCATACATCATAATATGATTCATAGAATTCATAAGGCACAAAATGTAATATAGCATGGTATAAGCAAAATAATCCTTTGCGTTATCTTTTTAATGCATCCGTCCGCATCCAAAACGGAGTTACAAAACTCAAATTATCTAGCAATCTAGGCTAATCAAGATTTAGATTTACAATTATTCATTGCACAAGTATTCAATAACAAGAACATTGACCTAGTGGTAAGGTATATACCATGATAAGGAGGTCCCGAGATCAACCCTCATTGGTTGAATATTTTCATTTTTCAAGAAATTAGGTCAATAGGTCGACCTAATAAAGCAATGTGTCGACCTATAAAGGTCTTAGGTTGACCTATAAGATGCGACATAGGACAATGGCTATAGGCTTCAATATTGAGGCATGGGTGTTGACCTAAGCAAGCTATGTGTCGACCTATACTGAAGAGAAAACTTCTATAGGTCAACCTAAACCCTTATGTGTCGACCTATGTAGGTCGTTTTCATATAAAAACCTAACTTTTGATGCATGACTCCTTTCATGACCATTCTTAAACATGTTCCTGTTACACCTGCATAATATTGTTCCTTTACTAACAGATGATTCCACAAATATTCTAGCTAACATACTTCATGAAGATAATCATACAACACATATATATATATATATATATATATATATATATATATATATATATATATATATATATATATATATATATATTTCCATGGTTTCTCAATTCATGGTGCACATAATCATGATCACTACAATAACACTCAAACATATGAAATGTATAATCATGGAGAATAGAAAGGAAACACTTATCCATGGCAACTTATAATCAAGATAAAACATCCTTCATAAATTTTACTAACTATCTCATGATTTTATCATAACCTTAAGTTCTAAAATTATAAGTTCTACCTAGAACCCACCTTAATAATAGAAGAGGAGATTGATGAATATGATGAGATGAGATGAGATGAAAATGATGATTTAAAGTCTTGATTCTCTAAGTTTTTCCTATTTTTCTCCTTTCCGATAAGCTCCTCTTCTTTCTCTCTAAGTCACTCTCTTTTTCTGCTAAAGTTCCACTGAGAAAAGGAAAAATGATACAGAGAATATGTATCACTAATATGTGGTTGGCAAAAGACCACTAGGTGAAAAACATGTGGTTACAAATGGTTGATAGAAAATTGTGTGGATAGAATTGAAGAGGATTAGTAGAAAATATCTTATGTGATATTACACTTAAGTAATTACTCTACTAGAGGAATTGACCCATTATTAATGTTATCAAAATGTCCCAATTAATAAAATCCAGTAGAAAAAGAAGGAAACTCCGCGGAAATACATTTAATGATTTAGAAAGGTAGCGATAGAAGTTGCATAACAAACAACGACTTAAAATGATGGATGTTCAAGAAGAGGTTGAACCCATATTGCATGTTTTGTGGAAAGTTGGGACTAGAGGGTGCCCGTAGCCTAAATAACATGTTGTATAGGGCCTAAACTTATATTAACCATAAATAATAACTAATAGCCAAAGAAGGAAAGAGGAGCCGAGGAGTAGGGAACCACAAACATAATCGGGCAACTGAGAAAGACTTTAACCGGTGTCTAGATATTGGGTACCGAGGGTCTCAAGCTAGGTTATTATCATTAACTCCCTTAAACACATCAAGAGAGAAAATTTTGAAAGAATGTGAAAACACCGAGTGTAAAGAATTGGGGATCAAAAACCTTTATCCAGTATGGGAGTCAGTCAGGACAAATAAATCAAAGTATTGTTATTTCTACAAAATTCACGCCGACAACACCAACAAATGCATATGCTTGAAAGATGTAATTAATAAGTTGATCAAGAAAGGGAGAATTACTCGATACACCTAGGGCGACAGTCAAAAGGAGGATCAATACGAAAAGAAATACTATAATAAACAAGATGAATTATCTAGGAAAAAATGATCCCCTGTTGGGAAAAAGGAAAGAAAGCTAGCAGCGGCAACAAGGAGGAAGATCAGAAATGAAAGCGATAGTACATCACATCTGTCATACCCTAATTTTTTACCCTAATATCCCACATCATTTGCATTTCATTAGCATCATATGGGTGTATACTTTTATGCATCACTAACCTATTTGGAGATACAAAGATTGTTGTTTGTTTCATTTGATTACAAATTAGGGTTTTTGAGCCTTAAAGGAGACTCAGGCAAAGGATCAATCAAGAATGGGTATGATTTTTAACTTACCCAGTCTCTCATTCATCCATGAAGATAAAGAGCTCTCATTCATCAATAATCAAGTACACGATTGCCTCGTGTGCGTGTGTGTGGCCTAGTGGTGAAACACTTGGGTCTTGAGAGTGTGCTCCTCTCAAGGTTTCAGGTTCAAATCCTGCTAGGTACAAATTGCTTATTAAAAAAAAGTACAAGATTGCCTCATTTCAAAATCAACAAGCCTCAAGATCCTCAGTGCACCAAAATTAGGGTTTTGACCTAATTCAGTCCCTGGGCTGACTTTTGGAGCAATGCATGATCTCAAACCTTGGGACATGATTCAAGACACTCAAAAACAACTTTGGAGTCCATCCTTGATGTTTAATTTAGCCCAAGGATTTGATTTCATAAAGGATCACAAAGTTCAAAATTCATCTGATACAAAAAGGCAAATGTGGTCAAAATCAAGTTTGACTTTTGGAGTTTTTGGTCAAACATGATCTCTTCAAGTAAAAAACATTGTTAATATGTGATTTGGATCATGATTGATCAAGAAAAATCAAGAAAAGTGAGGTTACTTGTAAAAAGGGCAACCATAGAGAACTTAAAATTTTTCTAAGTCATGTAAAAACAATGATTTTTACCCTACTTTGTAAGGTCATAACTTCCAAGCCAAGTAACCATTTTCTTTGAAGTTCACATTGAAGAGCTTGTTACATACTACAACTTTGTCACTTAGGATAGATTCCCCAAAAGTGCATAGATTTTGAGACATGAAGCCATGAAGTTAGGGTTTCAAGAATTTTTGAACTTTGACACTTAGAAAATTTTGGACAGAATCTTCTTTGTGTTTTAGCCAACTTTGAGGCCATTTTTCTCCATGATCCAAAATGAATCAAGACCAAATTCAAACATCAAAGTTGAAGTATGATATACCAGCTTTCCAAAATGTCCAAAAACACAATCTAATTCCATTTGAGCAAGGAGATATGGAGTGCACAATATGCCTTGATGCAACTATTTTGGCAAGACAAATTGGGCATTATTTGGAGTACACGATTTTGTGAGTCCAAGTGTGATGATCAAACAATGCTCATTCAACAAGAATCTGAATGAATCATCCAAAACCTGCAAGATAGAGCCACTAAGTCAAGAGGAATGCCTTTGAAATGATGAGACATCATCACTTTAAGCCTTGAATTCAAGAGACATTTATGTGGAATAGTGCATTGTCAAAGAAACCAATCTCATCAGCCAAGATGCACTCTTAAACAACAATAAACACCTCTGGAGAATGTGGAATTGGTCAAAAGAAGAGCTAGGCTAGTGGAAGAGATAAGGTACCTTGAGTTGGAAGTAATGATGCATTTCCAAAACCATTGAACATTGAGCTCATCCTTCAAACCATCACTATTCCTCCAAAACAAACTTGCTCCCCTATAAATAGAGACCACATTTAATCATTCAAAACACACCAAAACAATCACAACACTTGTTTTCTCACTCTTCCTTTTTCACTTCAAAATTTCAAACTTTCAAAGAGTGAGATTCAAAATTTTCAAAACCAGAGCTTAAACCACTCAAACAACCATCCAAACACATCACAAATCATCCCTTGAAGGTGTCCAAACCTTCATCTTCCTCTCCAAACACCAGAATCCAAAAGTCAACTGTTAAAACCTCATATTTTGACTTTTCTGCATTTTCAAAGCCATGTCTTGATTTTGTCCATTTCAAAACCATCCAACACTTCAAACACACTCTAAATAGTTCCAACAATAGTTTCTCAACTATAACTCCAATTGACCAAAGTTCCATTTTGGTCACTTTTGCCAATTTTGCAAGAAGGAGCTAGTTTATGTCCTAGAAGTTTTCCACTTGTTCCAAGCATCCAAGAAGTTCCTCTGAGGTACATTTGAGGTGTCCAAGGCATTGGTTTACTTCTGTCACAAGTATCTTGAAGGTTGGCAAATTGAGCTACAAGAGGTAAGTGCATAAGAACTTGAACTTTGCAAAATATGTATTGCTTTGATGTACATTGAGTTTGAACATGCTTTATATGTCATATGTGTTGTGTTTGAACCATTTTGTGATGCTATTATTGACTGTATAATGATATGCCATAGAACTTGCAAAAACATGACATTTTAGGATTCACTATCGGGGTTTAAAATAGAGACATCCTTAGAAAAAACTAACACCGCCATTGGATTCCTCATGAAATTTTAAGGAAGTTTGATCTTTATTTCATCTATTTTCATGGAGAAATGAGAAAGTTACAATGCCTTTTGCAAATGGTAAGAAACTTGAATTTCTTGGGCAAGCCAGCCATGGGCGCCCTCTTAGTTCAGGCATTTAGGTCATTGTTAGATACTTATATTAATGGGTGTGGTTTGATACACGAATGTATCACCGCCCCAGTGGTTAAACCTACACGCCCTTGAGTACTTATGCCTACAAGAACTGGGGTTCGAATCCCCCTTGCCCCAGTTTTTTTTTCTTCTGATTTTTTCACTTGGTTTTCACATATAATGCAATGCTTCCCTCTCCTTTCAACCTGCACGCGTTGGCTGGTTGGTCTTGGTTTTGTGCTGCAAGCGAAATGTCACGGGTTCAACACCCATGGGGACCATTCCCCATTATTTTTAATAACTTATTTTTATGTTTTTCATTGCATTTTCATTCAAGCATAACTTTCTTATTTTTTTTATCATTTTGAACCCATTCTTTTTGCAAATTGTTCATGATAAGGTCTATTTTCTATTTGTGAAAAGAAATTGCCAAAAATAATTATTTTTAATACATTTATGAATGTTCAAAGTGTGTGTTGTTTTTAGGGTTTCTTAAGGACTTCTTTGATTCTTTTGATTGTTTCCTTGCTTTTCCTTGCTTGCAAAGACTTATTTGCACCATGTGTAACTTATATAAACTTTGTATGATGTTGTGATGTTGTACATCCTTGTTCCCACTTGTTTTTAATGCATTTTTTCAAGTGTATGTTCATATAAAAATGTATGTTGAACTTTGTCTATACCATGAGCTTTTGCTTGACTATTTTGCCTTAACATGTGATGTTCCCCCCATGTTTATACCACTTTGAAATGTACTTATTTCTTTGTGTTGATTATACCATGTTTATGTGTTCCTAAACACTTGAACTTTGTCTTGAAAATGCCTTTGTATACATGTTTGTTTGTATGAACCTTTGTGATGTTCTTACTTGCTTATGACCATGTTTGAACCCTAATATCCATGTTTGGTTGTTACCAACTTGTCTTAACATGTTCAACTTGTATCCATGCTTAAATGTTCAAGTAATGCCTTAACTTGTTCACATGATGTTTAAACTTTAAACTTGTCATTTTTAAGTATTCTCACATGACATCTCTTGTATGTTTACATTCTTCATCCACATGTTGTTGTCATAAACATGTCCTCATGTTCAAGCATTTCCTTCATAAACTCTTACCATGATGGACATATCTTCTTGTGTGATGCACATAACCATTACATTTTCAAATGTTTGGGCCTCTGTCAAGAGTGTAAAACCCATCACATTACAATTTTCAAACTTATGGGCCTCTGTAAGAGTGTAAGAACCATTACATTTTCAAAACTTTTGGGCCTCTATAAGAGTGTAAGACCCATCACAATTTTCAAACTCTATGGGCCTTTATAAGAGTGTAAGACCCATCACAATTTTCAAACTTATAGGCCTCTGAAAGAGTGTAAGACCCATTACATTTTCAAAACTTTTGGGCCTCTATCAAAAGTGTAAGACCCATCACCTTTTCAAATGCAAAACTCTATGGGCCTCTGTCAAGAGTGTAAGACCCATCACCTTTTCAAATTCAAAACTCCATGGGCCTCTGTCAAGAGTGTAAGACCCATCACATTACAATTTTCAAACTTATGGGCCTCTATTAGAGTGTAAGTCCCTCCCCTCCTCCTCAAAACTTTTCTTCAATTTCTCAAAACTTTCAATCTTTCAAATCTCAATCTTCAACTTTTATCAAACACAGCCCTAGTGGCATTCAAATCTAAAACATGTGGTCCTCTATAAAAGTGTAAGACCCATCACCTTTTTAAGTTTAACCATACTTAGACATGGGCCTCTGTCAAGAGTGTAAGACCCATTAGAAATCTAAAACATATGGGCCTCTGTAAGAGTGTAAGACCCATCACCTTTTTAAGTTCAACCATGCTTAGACATGGGCCTCTGTCAAGAGTGTAAGACCCATCACAATTTCAAAACTCATGGGCCTCTATCAGAATGTAAGACCCATCACCACTTGTCAAATATTTGTCATATACTTATTCATATTGAGTTTCTCTTGACATTTATAACACCTCATCCTTAGTTTAGACTTAGTTCAAACATCAGGATTCCCTCAACTACAACTTAGTTCAAACACTAGCCTCATCTTGGGCTTCATCCAAGCATCATAGCCCCATCTTGGGCTTCATATAAGATACCATCAATTCAAAACTCACCCTAGTTAAATCAGCCTCCTCTCAGGCTATAAACCTTTTAGCTTCACATCTTGGGCTTTGAACAAGATACAAATAAACCTTTTAGCTTTACATCTTGGGCTTTGAACAAGATATAAATAAACCTTTTAGGTTCACGTCTTGGGCTTTAAACAAGATACAAACTTTTTAGCTTCACATATTGGGCTTTGAACAAGATACTCAAATAAATTAACTTCTCCCCAGAGATGAGATATTGAGCCATCTCTGTAGGAAAATATCTCTTCTATACACCACAATTAAAAATCAAACATTAAAAACTTTTTCTCCATATAAGTGATGTAAGTGGCACACTTGTTGATTCAAAATCCAAGCTGGAGTCCTTCTCTTATCATGGTCCAAAACTCTTCTTTCATCTAAGTGATGTAAGTGGCACACTTGTTGATATTATATCCAAGTCCAGGTCCTTCTCTTAGCATGCAAAGACTCATAAAGGAAGATGTGACATTGCTTAGGAATATTTAACATCCAAGTTCAAAGCTTCTTCCCTCATGATATTATTCTCAAATGTTTGTGATGAATAAGTGAGATATCTCCCTTAAGAATGACAATTTGTCTTTTCTTTCAAACTAACAAAACTTTAGCTTCAACATCTTGGGTTTTGAACAAGATACAAATTCCACCCATAGTTAGGTGGAACTACGAACGCTCTGATTTCCCAAAGTCTCTCTTTTTTGGGAATACGTAGGCATAAGATTATGAAATCTTAGCGAGCACACACCTTTAAATAAAACCCCTTAGGTCCCTGTACCTTTCATAAATAAAAAACTCTCAAAAACATCTCACATTCTCATTCTTATCCATAAGTTATAACTTCCCCAATCAAACGTAAACATTTGAAGAAGATAAGATAACTAATAGTAATAAATGTACAAAAGGTTCCTATAGAGTACTATAGATACTTAGGATGTTAATAGCTTCCCTTAGTATAACTGACCCCGATTCCAGATCTCTTCACATTTGTAGGAAAAACATTTGCACGCAGGGTTAGTTTAGATTCCTTCCCCTTCCTTTTAAGCATCATAGGATAAATATTAGAAATTCGAAAGTGGCACAAGCACGGTTCACGAGAGTCTCACCATCTCAAAATGGGTGGGGTCACGGAAATCAGTCCATAACATCCATCATCGGAGGCCTTCTTCGACTAAGGAATCTCTCCAAGGGCACGACAAAAAGAAGAATCGTTGAGTTAATGGCGGCTAGCAAGGAATACGTAGTAGATTCTACAGGAAAACTAGAGTAACCTAGTCTCATATTTTGGGATATTGCAAAAGTTGGCGGAATCCCAAATGAAAAATTTCCTTTGGTAATAATTAAAATCATAACAATCTTCGACATGCCCAAAATCCTCATCAACAGAGGGAGTTCTTGCAACATTATGCATGTGGAGCTCATTGAAAAACTTGTACTAAAAAATGAGAAGATGTGGTTATATGAGGGATCGGACCTATAAAAGCTCTCGGCGACACGCTCACTTACCCATGAGGTACATTAAGATAATAGTCACTCAGGGAGAAAGAAGAGACATCAAGACGATTCACCTAAAATTCTGAGTAGTTCCTTGTAAAAGTGACTACAACTGCATCCTGAGCAGACCTTTCGCATCACCGTTGGATAGGGTGTCCTTTTCGGTCCACGTAAAACTGAAGTATCACAATGTTCTTAACAAGGCAGTGACAATAAGCATAGATCTGTCTATAGCGCAAAGGTTACATAAGGCCTTGCAATGCAGTAAAAAATGGAATATATATAGAATGAAATGGAAATCAACATGACCTCCCTCACCAAGTGATGATCAAAATGCCAAAGAAAGTAACTGATGTCCCCAAAAGTTATGGCATAAATCATGGAAAATTTGATTGTTGCAAGGGACTTCTCTAAATGAAGGAGGAAACTAGTAGATGCGTGTCACGCTAGCATGCCTAGGGACCAATAAGTAGTGACATAGTCGCTTAGTTAAGTTTCTTTTTTCCATATACATAAAACACAATTTGCATCACAATTTAATGTATTTCCAATGAAAATGAATAAATTTTCACAAATTTTCTTCCTTATGATCATAAAGGATATGCACGACTCAGGGGTGTTGTCTAAAACTCAACAAGCGTACGACCAAAGCAATCAAAATCCTATAGCAGAAGTCACATGGACAATGACCATAGAACATAAAACAAAGTAATGATCATAGATCACCTCCCCCTTGGAAGCTAGCCACTCATAACTTAGAGGTCATTCTCCACTACATCATCCTTAAACCAAGTTCAAACTTGAGAGTAGTGAAGGGGTATCGACCCTTGGCCAGGAAGGGTCCCTAAGACGTCTAATAAAACTTTCGAGCATGATCTTAGACACCAACCAATTACCAAGTAAGCGAACTAAGGGAACTAAAGCAATGTCATAACTGGTAGAAAAAATGGTAAGTAAAATAAGAAATATGCCATAAAGTAGCAACCATGGCATTTATTTATTCTACAACAAATGTTACATCGGGTAAGAACATCCCAAACAAAAAAATACTATGAGTCTAACTCTTCCCCAATGATGATCGACTTCCCATCCATAATCTCCTAATTAGGGCATATATGCTCTCGCGAAATACACACCGTAGAATAAAAAATTCCACCTATTGTAAGGCATTTTCAAAGGAAACTTGTAGAATAGAAAACTCTCTTCATCCCACTTGGCATACTCTTTGGATAATTCGAAGTTTTCAAGATGCATCTCTTAAAGGTCACTCCTAGCTTTTCCCTTCGTGACCCTCGATCAATGACACCTTCAACCACTTTACAATCTTGCAGGAGGAATTCAATGCTTGAGTCAATTCAGAAAGAGCAACCTCGATTTAAGATAGTGTCGTCTTAACAGATGTTAGGACTTGATCTTTCTTTTTATCTTTGGCACAAGTAATTGCACCGTCTCTTCCAGTAAGTGAGGATATCCGGAATTATGTGCATCAATCCCTATCTCTTTCAATATACCACTTGCCATTGTGAGCTCTTCCCAAAGAACTTATTTCTCTTTTTGAAGACGGTCATGCAAAATAATATCTTCCCTCCCAGTAGCACCAAATGATAAGATACTCGATGCCTTGTGCACTTGGTATGCTTTTCCAACAGCTCCTTCTGACAAACAACCATGTCTTAGCTCGAGAAATATACATAATCTTCTTCATAAACAAAATACCGAGACTCCTCAACCGTCTGAGGACCGAAACACACCAAAAGTATAAGTGACAAGGTGGGTGTAGTCAAAGTTAAACCTGCACCAAAACTGGGCCACCGTTGGTCTCACATGGCTACCTAAGGCTTTCTTCAAGACGGCCATTAACCGAGATACATTTCAACAACAGAACTTGTGGAAGGAATCCCTCCAACCATGCGCTCGGACAAATGCAAATCACCTTCTGCCGCAAGTTGATCAATACAACCCCAGACCTCAATTTTAATTGGGATAGAAAGGTTTAGTGTGGACGGACCATCAGAAGACCCAATAATTAGAACTCCTCTAATAGTCAGCATATTGAAAATCCCTAGAAGTGAAGAGACAAATGTAAAAGTCATATTCATTTATAGCACCGTTTGGTGGCATTTCTTCTTATATAAAACCATAAAATATGCAAGTTGAAGAAATAGTCACCAAGAAAGAATTAAAGAAAAGGAGAAATTTTCTACATCACTCGCCGAAGATGACATGCCTTCTGTCATACCCCAAATTTTACCCTTAAATTCTTTGATCTTTTACATCATTCTAAGTCAGCCATTTTTGTATTTTTTTAGTTAAACATTTCATTGATCATTAATCATGCATATTTTTTAGTCAAATTTATCATTCTATTTTAGAATTTGTTATCTTAAGATTTATTTAGAGTTGATTAAGTTTAATTTTTCAATTTAGTTTAATTTTAATATAGTTTTTTAATTTAGTTTATTTTCAATATAGTTTAATTTTTAACTTAGTTTAATTTTAACTTTAGTTTAGCTTTAATTTTTAATTTAGTTTAGTTTTAATTAAGTTAATTTTAAATTAGTTTGTTTAATTAGTTTAGTTTATATTCTATTTTAGTTAATATTTTAAATTTAACTTAATTAGTTTTTTTATTTTTATTTTCAATTTGTGATTCTGAGTCCATCACAAGTCCAAAACAAAATCAGACACATTCATCACCTTTCCAAAACAGCCATCAAACATGTTCCAACATTCTCCAATTCTTTCCAAAATAACATCCAAGCATGTTCAGACAAGATTCAAATTATTTCCAAAACACCATCCGACGTGTTCAACTCAAAAAGGAAAGTTCACCAACACTATTAGACAACTTGAAAGCATGTTTTCAAAGCATTCATTTGTTTAAGGCCTATATAAGAGTCTCACAGCAGTAGGGGGATTAAACTAACCAATCTAATTCCCTCTGATACTCCCTCACATACAAAACTCAGCTCTGCAACGATATTTCATGGCGGTAGCGACAACGTCTAACGCAGTAGCGGACTCCTCTGCTCCATTCTCCATCTGACCCTTTTTCAGTTTCGTTTCCGTCGCATCTTAAAAGTAGCAGCTACCATCGTCCCCTGTTGGTAATGTTTTGAACTCTCAAAGTTTTGTTGTTTAAACTACGCGTTTTTTATTCGATAATATTTTGGTATCTTGTTGTATTATGTGTATTGATCACCTGATGTTGGTTCCGAAAATTGTAGTTTAGAAGCGTGAGTTTATAGTCTGATGCGTTTTACGGTTGTTATTTATATCATTTTTTGAGTCATCTTCTAAATTTTTGTTATAACTTGGTGGATCCGTGGATATGAGTAGCGTTAAAATTTGTTTCATTGTTTTTCTTTATGACTCGTGGTTTTATGTTCATTTGGTTTGAAGTTATCTTTTAGATTTTGTTATAATGGTATCATGTTATCTCTTTGTTTAGTTTGTACAAGCTTGACACTTGAGAAAGATTTTTGAACCATGGGATTCAAATATTTATTACTGTAGTTACTAAAATTTATTCCATGTAGATTGTACTAATTAATATTTCCATCTGCTTTATGATATATACCATTCATTCTTATATGATTTATAGTTAGCAAGTGTCTGCAAGAAAAACAGATTATATTTTAATTATTAGTTTTAATTATTTTCATATTTTAATTTGTATAATAATAAAAAATTACCAAAAATATTTTGTTTTTATTTTCATTAAGTTTTGTAATATTAAAATATAAAAATTTGTTTTAAATACCTTTTATTTTATTTTTCTTTTATTACTCTAATTTTCTAGTTTTTATTAGTTAACCCAAATTATAGTAACAATGTAAAAAGGAGTTTTGTTTTAACCATTTTTATTTTGTAATATTAAAAACAAAAAAAAAATATGTGTTATGATTATTAATTATTTTAAATATTTTTGTTAAATTAAGTTAATTAAATTATTAATTAATTTTATTAAATATTAATATTTAAATTAATTAATAATTCTTCTTGTGGTCCGACTTTACTTCGTGACTTGATTTGCTTCCGTTGTCTTGTGCCTGCTTTTCTTCGATTAATTTTTTATACTTTGTCTTAATTAATTGATGATATTTATTCGTGATACTTTTCCACTATGAATTGATTACATGCCTTGATCCTTGCTTTGTACATATGTCTGATATTTATTTGTGGCTCTTGAATCTTTCATGATTTTTTATGCTTAAGTCCAAGGGAAGGACTTGTGGTTGACTATACAACCATGTACATTGCATTTTGTTTCTTAACGTTTTCCACCCATTGTGTGATCCCTGTTCCTTAGGTTGCACATACTTAGATTGTCGGCTTTAGACAGAATCTTAGGATATCTTCCCTTAGGATAGTTTCCTTTAGGATGTGAACTTAAATAACTAACAACTAACTCCCTTATCTCACGCCGCCGCACGATCGAGACCAACTTACCTTTCCCTTTATCCTAGCCTTAGGAATAAAGTCGCCGCACTCTTTGTATGTGTTATGTAATGGACACTTGCTTCCCTTTCATCCTAGCCTTAGGATTAGAGTCACCGTACTCTATGTGAGTGTCCTGCCATGGATATTTCCTTTCTCGTTTAACCTAGCCTTAGGTTTAGAGTCGTCGCACTCTATGTAGGTGTCTTGCCACAGACGCTTACCTTCCCTTGGAACCTTGACCACAGTCAAGAGTTCCTTACCCTTATTGAGGATGAATGCTCTGATTCTATTCCCGTTAGGATACGTAGGCACGAGATGCGATGTCTTGGCGAGCATACTTAGAAATAACACCTTAGGTCTCCCTTTTAACTTTTCACCCTTTAGCAGACAAAATAACAAATAACAAAAATAAAACAAGAGGTTCCTATAGAGTACTATTTATACTTAGGATGCTAGCACCTTCCCTAGGTATAACCAACCCTGGAACCTTAGATCTCTTGCATTGTTTTTACATTGCAATTAGGGTTTTCGATCTTTACCCTTTCCTTTGGATAAACCAAAGTTCGGTGCTGAATTTCAAAGATTTGTGATTCTAGTTAGTATAATAGCTTAATATCCGATTCTCACCGCGACAGAAATGGCGACTTCACTGGGGACAACTCCCCTAAGAGAGTTAAACCTATCTTGTTTGTATTTGTGTTAATTTCTGCTTGCTTGTATACTTGTATATATTTGTATATCTGTATTTTCTTGGGTTGTTACATTATGTGGTGAGATAAGTCCTAACCCGGACTTGAGTGTACACTTATGATAGGATTGTGGTATAATCAATAGTTGACTGTTGGGAGTAGTCCTAACATGATTAACATATGATATAACCATGATCAGTGGAGACCCCCTTGGGATTACTGATGTCATGCGAGTATTCGTATTGGCATTACTTTTTCCGACCTGGGAGTCCGTGAGCTGAGGACCTTAGTATCCCTTCACCCCTCTAAGCCTTTTTAGGACGTAGTGCAATGATTATCCAGGTGTAGACCTGTGGCGATTGTCATGCGATACTACATTCAGACGAGTTTATCTTAAGAATATTATTAGTCTGCATGAGTAGTTATGCAATCCGATAATATCCGAAAGATTTATCGATGACTCTGGGAACTTTGTTAGAACCCGTTGTGCAGGTGCTTTATGAAGGTGTGAGAAAAACACAAGAAAATGGAGGTTTGAATTGGGTTTTCAAAATGAAAGCTTTTTTGTGAAACTCAAACAAAGATCACAAATAGACTAACAATAGAGAAAGACACACGATATATCCTGGTTCATTTGAAAACTATCAAGTTAATCCAGTCCACCCGCCAAGGTGATTCCGCCTTATAGACAAGGACTTAATCCACTATAACCAAACTGATTACAACTGCACTAGCAACTGCTGGTGACTAACAATACACAGACTAACTGTCTCTTCTTAAGGCTTCTGACCTAACTGGTCCCTTAAGGAATTCAAACAATTGTTTGATCAAATAAAATGTTTACAATGAAATGCTTCTTACATAGCTGATACAAACACTATTTCTAGCTCAATCTAACTTAGAGTGAATCTACACAGTAAGAATAATCTTCTTCTTTGTATTGTAGTGCTTTACTATTCACTCATGTATTTCTCAATTTCTTGAGTTCTTTCTTCGTATGAATCAGTGTTTTGAATATTTCTCTTTTTCACACTCAGTGTCACACATATGATTCGTTGAAGGATCAAGTCTTAATATAGCCATAAAAAGATCTGTTGAAGGGCAGATCAGTAATATCAGAAAAATACTGGCGACTTGAAATAATGTCGTTGTGCTGGGATGAAAATCGTACACTAAAATTGTTCTTTGTACCACCAAATCAGGGTAGTGGAATGGTAGTGGAAAATAACGTGTTTGATCTGTACTATATACTATTTTCACACGCAAACATTTCATCTTCTTTTGTTCATCAGAGGCTTCTGAGTTGATATGATTGAAGCATGATTAGAAGAATGAATAATTGGGTCTTCAGAGTCTTGAGTCTTTAGAGTCTTCAGAACTTGTTCAACAGAACCTTCTATTCAGAGTCTTCAGCACTCTTCTTCAGAACCCTTGGTTATCAGAAACATAAGTCTTCAGAGTCTTCAGAACTTGTTCAGCAGAACCTTGTCTTCAGAGTCTTCAGAACTTGGTCTTCAAAAACTTAAGTCTTCAGAGTCTTCAGAATGCTGTTCATCAGAACCTTGTCTTCAGAGTCTTCAGCACTTAGTCTTCAGAAGATGAGTATCAGAGTTAAATTCAAAGCCAAAATCCAAGAGAACATTGTAGTAGTAACATAGTGTCTTCTT